>JAVJGG010000073.1:6159417-6191220 GCA_035590195.1 Aviceda cuculoides
GGCGGCGCGGCGCTGCCCCGGCACCTCCATGTCGCGGAGCCGAGGGGGGAGCGGCCCCCGAGCGCGGCGGGCGGGCACGGGCGGCAGCCGGAGGAGGAGGAGGAAGCGCTGTCAGTGGGGCCGGCCGTCTCCGCCCGCCGGGCATCTTTCAGCACCGCCGGGCTGCGCTTCGCCCGCCGCCTGTCCCAGGTACCGCCGCCCAGCCGCCCGGCCCGGCCCGGTCCAGAGAGCAAACTTGGCGAGGGGACGGGAGAGGGGGGTCCGAGACCGGTCGGGGGTTGCTGCTGGGCAGGGTCGGCGCGGCAGAGCGGGGAGAGCGGCGAGGGGGCTCTGACTCGTCTTGATCCTCTGGCCCCTGAAGTTCGGAGCGGCGCCCGGGCTGGCCGGCGTGCCCGGCTTCGGAGGGGCTGCTCGAGGCTGGCGCCGGGGGAGGCACTCGCTGCCTCCCTCCCGCCCTCTCCCCGAGCGGATTTCGGTTTGTGCAGCGCCGGTAATCCGCTGCTCCGAAGGGTGCCGCCCGCTTCGGTCCTGCCGTTTGCCGAGGGGCCGGTGCGGAGCTCGCACGCGCTGGCCGTTAGGCCCGGGAAGGCGGCGGGGCCGGCGGGCGGCGCCGTCCTGTCAGGCGGTGAGGAGAACCCCCCCCCGCCCCGCCCCGGGCTCCGCCGGGGCTTTCTGCGGCCGGAGGCGGCTTCGCTGAAAATCGCTTCCAGCCAGCGCGGTTCTTCGCGTCCAGGCGACGCCGCGGTGAGGCAGAGCCGGGAGAGGAGGAGAGCTCTGAGAGGAGCCGGGGTGGGTGCCCGCCCGGCGCCGCTCGTCACATTCTGGGCACCTGGAAGCGGCGGTACCGCGAGGTGCCGTCGTGTGGCGAGCTGGGGTTTGTGACTTTACGGTTGTTGTTTTCAAAGGCTGGGCTGGATCTTGACTTTTTAAGTCCGCGATACTGTTTCAGCACGTTTTTACTTGTAGTAAAAAGGAGAGGTAGCGTGATGATGGGTGAGCAGTTGTGCATCTGAGTGTGAAATACGTCTCTCTCCTCTGGTTTATCGAAATTCTTGTCAGGGCAGTTACTCCTCGCAGCCTGTGTATTTCTGGAAAAGGGGAATTTAGTTGGGTGGACTTTTACAGCTCTTCTGTGATACTTCCAACTCGGTCAGATAGTTAATGGGAGACATTTGTTCCCCATTGCAGTTGAGCGTGCTTCGCACCAGAGCGCTGCCAGCTCGGACTGGGGGCACGAGCTAAACCAGAGGCTGCTGGGTGGCAGGAGAGGGAGCAGCGCTGGACTCGTCTCGGGGTCCCGGTAGGGCTGGCGGTTGTGCTGAGGCGATTGTTGGATCTACGGTAATAAAAATTTAACTACACCTGACAAAACGTTCTTTAGTGTTTTCAGGCAAAGTTTGGAAGCTATGGTATGATTGTATACCACTTCTGGTTTTATTCCTGTAAATAACAGATTACGGTTTTGGTGTGTTTTGGGTTTGTTGGGGTTTGGTTTTTTTTGTTTTTTTTTTTTAGGAGAATGACTAACGTTGTCAAGTGATAGCTGATCTCTGCTTTATAAGGGGAAATCTTTTTGTACATCTGCTTTTATGTTTTATTTTTAATGAATCCATTTCAGCCTCTGGTGTTGAATAACAAGTTACTGGCAATAACCCTCTTTTTCACAATACGAGTGGTCACATTTGTGTATTTAATTTCTGGTTTTTCTATGAAAAAAAAAGTCTCAGAAAGAAGGGTTATTTTAGGAATCTAACTTAACCTCAAGTTAGTTACATTAGGCAAGGGGCTTTCCGCAGCTTGAATGCTGGCATTCCCCTGGTCTGAGAGCAAGAATGTAGCACGAAATGAGTATATACAGCTGTGATTAAATACCTAGGGGAGTTCTGAGCTGTGGTATTGGGAAATGAGATACCATATTGGATATAATGAAGTGGCCTTAGAATCTGTGGTGAAAAAGCTGAAAAGCTGGAGCCACAGCCGTTTGAAGAATGAAAATAAAAATTGATGAAGTCTGTATTTTAAATAAAGAAAGAAAGAAAAAAAATCACTTAACTATTATTCCATCACCCAACTTCATGTGAGATCCCACAGCTTCACACCTGGCTCCAGTGGTCCACTTTACTTTTACCCCAAATCGGTTGGCCAAGGTTTTACTCCATGGCAAAGTAGCAAAAGACAGTAAGCATAGGACTGACAACCCTGTCTAGCTTTGTGTTTTACCATGGTTTTACTTGCTGTCCTTGAAGCTACTGTGCATACATTGCAATATGTGTCTGTTTTTCATGCCTGTTTTCTTTGGGTTCAGAGTGGTGTGGGATTAACTTTGAAGGAAAGTTGGATTCATAGATTCATATCTAGCATTCCTATGCATGCTTTTGTCAGGTTCATTCAGTGTTTAATTTGCTAGACAATAAATGTTAGCTGCTGTGGTTTCCCCTTAAGTTCTTGAGAGTAGTTCTCTAGTCCTTCTTAGCATCTCAGTAGTCTCCTGTCTTTACGTGGAGGCATCTTGCTTGAACATTTGCAGCCCCGGTATTTCAGAAGAAATTTTACCTGTGCTTTGTCCAGTGACATTAACACTTTGTTATCTCCACCAGAAATACCCTGCCTAAAAGTAGTTCGCAGAAATATGTGGTACCATCTGAATCTTTTGCTGTACTGAAAGACAGCATCATGGTATCACTCAGTATTAAATCTTTTGGATGAGCGTTATAGGGTGATGTGGGTGGGGTAAGAAGCAAGGGTCTCCCACCAACCTGTTCCTCAGATTGCTCCTCAACACCAGCACAACACTTGCCTTACTCCTCTGCTAGTTCTCTCTGATCCTGTTTGCTTTTCATCCTCCCACCCTCTCATCCATGTGCACACACATGCAGAACAGCTTTGTTTCCCTAGAGAGAGGGTTAAGCGCAGCTGGTGGCAGCCCCTGGTTATGGGCAGGGAGCCTGCAGAGGTAGCCCAATGACCTGCAGACCCAGGGACAGTGCAGAGGAAAGTAAGTGTGTGTTATGCAGGGCAGCGGAGTTGAGCCAGAGATTAGTGTTGTGTGCACCGTAATAAAAGTAATAGCATTTAATAATACTTTGCTGAATCACATTATCATGGTGGTGTGTTATCTGATGTGCTGCATAGTAGGGCTGTGCTTCCTCCATGACTTGTGATTAAGACCTATCAGTCTGTTCTGACTTTGCTAAATCCGTATCATATATATCTGTGTATTATTTTGTTTTCTTCTTAAAGCTTCCTAAAGCTTAGCAAACTCTTCAGGCTAGACTAGCAATTGTCTTAATTGGACAAATTTTATGTTTTCCTCCTTTTTTTCATGTAGGCAGTACATTTTCTTGTCTCCCAGGGAGATAGTACCAAACCTGGTGCAATAGTTTGTTTTTTAATTCGAGCAATTGGATCTGCAGTTCATCATGACAGGTCTTGCTGAGTTCTTGGTATGAGCCCACATTAGTTCTCCTGATTTGCACTCTGCTTCCATTTAGTCGTAGTACCTTTGGCCTCTAGCTGGGCTTGACTTCTGGCACATTTCACTTGATGTTGGTGTTTCTTGATCTGAAACTGTAGTTTCCTCTGCTGAGCTTTTTTTCCTGTCCTTTGAAAGGTCTCTGCTTATTCTACCTTTCCTTCTTTATTAGGTAATTCATCTCTCTGGGTCTGGAAACCTTCTTATGAATTCTCTCGTCACTTCCTTGGGTTACAAATTCTGCAGATATTCATATTGTAGTTTAAACATGTTCCAGACCTCCCCTATGCTCAGGTCCTCCAAATTTTCATTCCTGTTCATCTCACTAATGAGTTCCCCTAGTTTTTGAGATTTGCCTTTTGAAACTGAAAGCCTTTAACTGCAGATTTACTTTGGTGTCTCTACTGTTTAATTTAAATAAGATCAATCATCAAGAATAGATCTGGGATTATTCTTTCACCAACCTTTCTATAAGCAGAGATTTAGTTATCAGCTGCAAGTCTAAAATCCTGATAGTGGTAGTCAAATTGGTAAGTGTATGGTGAAAAAATTGGTCAGTTGTGACATCCAGCAATAGATAGGACTGATTTACGGTAATTGTTCTTTGTATTTCCAAAATAAGTCTTTGTGAATCTTTTAAATTACTTGGTAAATGTTAGTTACTTAAACAACTGATCTTCCCCACAAGTAAAAATTATTGCAGTGTTTATTGAATATATGCTTACATAGTTACCTGTATGGTAATATTCTTCAAAAAGGACCAAGGAGGTATCTCTTGGTACAGAATTTTCCTCTTAATGAGTGTAATCTCACATAAAACCTAAACAGTGGTAAGCCAGAGAGGGAACCTATAAAGGGTCATCCTAGCATACTAGTTTCCTTTCTTTGTTTACCTGTATACCCAGTTTGTCAGGTCTGGCGTTTTTAATCCTCTGCTTCAGTTATGCTTCCCTGCCTGATGTTTTTTTGCCTTGTTACTCCTCTTCTGCTTCATTGCTTTAACTAAGGTAGGAAAGGGACTCAACCATAATTTGCACACTCTCTCAGGGTTTGTTTAGAGCTGAATGGGGGACTAAACACTCTGATGTTTTGTAGAGTGGGAAGGATGCAAGAATTAAGTGACCATATGCCAGCAACTGAACTGAGCTGAGCATGAAGTGCTTATTATTTTGAAAATGTAAAGGTTGGGATTGTAGGAGTGAGCGTTTAAGAAAATAAGTGTCTCATTACTGCACAACAAATGTGAAGTCCTGTAATTACTTGTAAAAGCCTTCTAGCATCCCTGTGAGGTAGCTAAGTATTACCCATGGAAGGAAGAACCAGGATGAAAGGACTTAACCAAAATCAAGAGAGAAAACCTATTAATACATCGCAGTTATCTTGTTTCCCAGCTGCTGCGCTCATCAGTAAGAACACTGTATTCCATAATTTTGTGAAAGGAACTTTAGCAGTAACTTACGATATGTATTTTAAAAAATAAATTGATTCATGATAAAGCTTACAAAATGAGGTCACTAGTTCCGCACAATAAATATTTTAAATGTGATAATGGAAGCAAGCATGTTATCACTAATTGCACTTAAAAACAAGCTGGCAGTAGCATAATTTGCCTGTACCTTTTCTTTGGATGTCATTGTAAATATTAAAATTACCTTGTTTCTATTTCAGGTGGTAGTGTATGCACTTACATGTGTATTAGAATATTCAGTCTAATGCTATATACTTGGAAGTTGACTCCAATATTATAAGTATTTAAAAGAATTGTTTAGCGATTCTTTTCAAATCATCCCTGTGAGTAGTCATTGATATAATGCTTTCTGTAATATTGATATAGTTGAAATAAACTGTTTAGCCAATATATACTTAGTTGATAAACATCCCTTAAATTACTTAGTCTGGTAATCTATTCAAGCTTCCAGTAGCCATGTGGTTCTGCTATGTTTCAGTGTAATTTTCATTATTATTTCTTGGAGGTAAATTGTTATGGAGTCCTTTGGAAGGAGGGGGCAATACATCAGAAAATTACCTCCATTTGTTCCCCAAAAACCCCCCAAACAGAAAATCAGATAGAAGGCAAGGGTTTTTTTTCTTTTCTTCTTTGTGCTTTTTTCCTGCTGAAAAGGTGTCCTGGGGCCTCAACCACTATTGACAAAAATAAGTTGTTAGGTACATATTATTTTATGCTTGTTGTTCTTCTTTGCTAATTCTGAACTTGTTGTATTTCATCTATTTTGAATACAAGCTGGTAAAATGAGAAAGAAAACCCAAGCTGGCGAGGGTGTTTTAACAAAGCTTATGTTCAGAGATGATGAGTTGAAAACTTGGCAGATCTCTGAGAGCTATAAAAATTACTATGTTTTATTCAAGATACAGTTGTTTTCATGGATCACAGAGGTGCTTAAAAGTGGAAATACTGTTTTTTTTCTCTTGCTGAGTACAGTTCATTGTAGGTTTGTTTTTTTTTTTTTCATGGCAAAGAATGATACCAGTTTCAATAAAACTTGCATTGGAAAGGAGTGTTCTGGGGCAGGTAATTTACCATGCTGGGGTGGGTTTCTGTCCTGTTCTGCCCAGACACTTTCCAGAGCTCCTCCACTCCTAAAATACATGACGAAGGACAGTAATGGGGAGGAGGAGGTGGCAGCAAGAAGCTTATTCTGTGGCTTGCAAGTTGGGCATTTGCTCAGGACGTACAAATCCTGGATTAAATTTTTGAACTCAGTTTGCAGAAGCAAGCTGCTTGTTGCTTAACCAATGGGGGCCTTTGCTGTCATTCACAAGACAAACTTAGGAATTAATTGACTGTAGGCTTTGCTGTTGTTCTGCAACTCATCACAGCTTCCATTTTTGATGTTTCGCAAAATTAAAATGAGATATGGACTAAAAAACCCCAATCTGTTGTTAGATCTGGGTTTCAGTTCTAGTTTTATCATCACATGGCTGAACACAAGAACAATTTTTGAGATTATCAAGATCACAGGGCACATGTAAGATTAATTCTCAATCTAAGTGAGTTTGTGGACAGAATTAGTTTTTCCAGCATGTGTAGCTGTAAGAGCCCATAGCTAAATCTTAGTTTTAGTGGTTAATATTCTTCATTAGATGTTACTTTTTCTCTTACTCAATGTATTTCTTGTAAGTATGGAACTAGTGAGTTGATAATTTTTACATTAATGAAAAAGTTTGTCTTAGAACCTACTGCAGAGCAAAAAATATTTCAAAATTTGGCAGTGTTTTTGAAGAATTATTTTAATTTACTAAAAAGTGAATATTAATGACAATATTTTGTTTTAATACTGAATAAGAAAAAGTGGAATTCACATGTGGATATAGAAAGCCAGGATAAATGTATGTAGTACAGTAGCCTTAAGCATCCCTTATAGCAAAACAATATACCTGCTGAAAAAAGGGATTGAAGTGGGTTTAGATTACTTCGAATGCATCAGTGATGAACATTTCTTACAGCACTGTCTGAGAACTTCAATGTAGAAAATTAATAAGGTGAAGAATGTCCTGTTGACAACTAGATTTGTAACTGAAAAGCAAGGAGATGTTTTCAGACAAGGGTGGAAAGACTCTGAACAGCACTAACTTTGCTGCAAAGGAAAGGAAGGAAGAGGGTAATAACTAATGTTAAAAGTCTTTGGAAGGTCATAAAGCAAGCTGTCCCAATAGGAAGTTCGTGGGATAGCATTGAGCAGAATTTGGTGATTCAGTGGTTACTTGTCATACACACATCATCAGTATCTTTGAGAAAACTTTAAGAATTAATACAACTCTGGAATTTTTTTAATACTTAAACTCCTGTATTAAAGTAGGAACTTTATTTCTTAAGATTTATTTTCTACTGCTACAGCACTTGCATCCTAATCACTGTGTAAAAGATGGAGATGTTGTGAAACTTATTTTTTCTACATATACCTCATTTTTATTCAAGTGAAAACATCCTTTTCTGTGTGTGTGCTTTAGTAACATAAATGTAATTGTCTGTGCTTAACAAAACATGGGGAAGTATTTATCCTCAAGGATACTAACTGAAGTTTTAGCCAAGCAGCAGGAAAGTGAAAATCAGTCTTCTGGTAAGCAGACACTCAGTGAATTAATACCAAAAATGTATGTTTTCAGTCGAGTCCCAAGTGGGCAGCTATCTCCGTGCTGAATGACTTGTGGGTTGGCAGTTTGCAGAGATCACTACTTGCATGGGCAATGAGGATGGACTGGTTTTCTCAAAAGGGCTGAGGAAATGTTTGCTAGAGAAGCACAGCAGAGTGTCTGTGGCTGCTGCTGGGGGAGCAGGCTTGTATTTTCTAGCACTTTCACCCCAATTTAGGAAAGAATGCAAAACTCTCTGTGATGTGAAATACTGAGTCCCCAAGGCCTCCTTCTGCAGCCATCACTGTCTGAAGAGTCCTGTGGATTTCAGACTCTTTTTATGACTAAGGGTTGCAGGCACTGTGGCTTAATGACCTCTGAAATGGAATTTTTTTCCTTGCAAAATGCTGTACTGTATACTTACGATGTGTAAGAATTACTGGGCCATTGCTGAAACAGGAAATTTGATACACTTGCTAACACTTATTGCTATCTTAATTCCTCACTCTACAATATATTAAAGCACAAGTATGCTGCTAAATGTGTTTCATAACAGTCCGTGGAAATACATATAGTATCTTGTTAGGCACGTTAATATACAATATACATTTATATGTTAAAATAAATAACATTTTAGACTTAAGGTAATCATATTGCACAGGCAAAAGAAAGAAGCATCTGTATATATGAAAGAATAATCCCTTTCTTTACTTAATGGTATTAGTTGTTACTACCAAAAAAAAAAAAAAAAAAAAAGTAGAAAGTATCACTTTGGGAAGAGAAAAAGATCCTGAGCATTTTTAACCTTAAATGCCAAAAGAAAAAAATAAAAATCCCCAAACCTAGCTTTCATTTATAGAAATTGTTAAAATAAAGTAATTTTTACTTTTCTCTCAAAATAAGCAGGGAAGGTTGTTTTCTATTGGATGAATCCACCAAATATTTAAAGTTCAGGAACACATATGACACATCATCCATTTTTCTTGATGCTGCAGGTCTTTCTAGCAAATGTTTTTTTCTGCTTCTAGTTTCTGTGTGATCAGATATTTACTGTGGTATTTTTTCAAGCTTTGATGTGTTAGTCAGTCCTATTTTGATGTGTTTATTAGTGACTTTGCAATAAGATGTAGGTATGCACTTACGGAGTCTGCAAATGATGTGAAAGTGGGCAGCATTGCTGAGCATGGAAAGACTTCCAGCTCTTCAGGGTTGCGGGAAAATGGGATGATTTTATTACTGAGTAGTAGAAATACAAAGGAATAGAGCAAAGTTATAGGGGATGAGTTGGAAACTCCTCAATTAGCTGTGTTGGATAAAAATAGAGAAATGGGTTTTTTGTCTACTGGGAAGCTGGTGGTTAACTGTGAATGTGATTCATCTGTCAGTGATGATTTGGGTGCAGTAAGCATGTTATTTGCAGTAGAGACAGGGAAGCATCAATGTTATTTTAATAGGCCTTGTTAATGTCTCATTTTGAGCATATGGTCACCTGTGTTCACGTAGAAAAATGAAAACAGGAGTGATGCATATGAGAGTGAGTGGGGTGATGAAGGGAGCAGAGATCCTGTCTTGTAAGTGGCAGGAAAGGACTTGACCACATTTATCCTAGCAAAATATGGGAAGGGATTTGGTAACTAATCATAAAAATGATTTCACAAGGAAATACAAAGGAGGGACAAAAAGAAAAGTTAAAGCACAATGTAAGTATAAATAAATTTCTACAAGTAGATTCCAAATACATTGGGGCTGGAAATTTGACTAGCTTTCTAGCTATTTGGGGGATGGACCTGTGGCATAAGCTTACAAGCATCTCTTTGGACATAGGGAACCTGAACTGGTTTTTCATTCTCCACTTTATATTTATTAACTGTCAAGGTAAAGGCAGCCCTAGTCTATGACTGAAGTTTTTCAGGTGCTCGTTGCTATCTGTCAGAGGTTGCAGGGAGGCTGAAACACTGATCTTTGTGATGCTTCGTGCAGCACGTTTACACTGAAGGATCCCGTGCCTCAAAGTGTCTGGGGTGGCCTGTGGGAGCTCCTCTTCGTCACTGAGTGTTTATTCTGCATTTCCCTCCCCATCCCCAAAGCATGAGTTTTTCTGTGGAAGCAGAATATTGGGTGGGCTGTAATGAAAAACCTCAGGTGCCTAGCTGGTGTGTCTTTACCTTTTCATACACACTGCTGGTTGAAATAATTTGCCTCAGTCTGACCAGTGTTGTTGAAGAGGAACGAGAGGATTTGGATCATCTGAGTATTTTCACAGAGCGATTCTTCTATCCTTTCATACTCATATGAGCCATAATGTGCTGGATATTGAGAAACATTTACTGTGTAGCAGAAATGGTTGTAAGGAGTAATCGTTTAAAATGATGTGGGCTGGCAGCTTATTAAAGAGAACTAGATTTATCTAGTCCAGTTCTGTAGCCATGTGCCTCTTCTGATTTGAAGATGGCTTCTATAAAGTGCCATTATTTCCTGTGGTTTACCTGAAAAAATGAGGTGGAAGGAAGTGAGGTAGTTTTCTAAATGCTGGTAGTTCTCTGCAAACCTGCTTTTTCCATTGAATTACAAGTCTAGATATTAATTTGAGTGTTACAGAGATCTGTGTAAAAGATAATACTATCTGCTCTCATAGTAACTGCATGTATAGAAATTGTTATTAAGTTGTCAACCCTTATATTAGCAAGTTATTTTGCATTTTCAGCCCCTTTTTATAATGGAAAATGTGTCTTCCAGAGTATACTATTGAGTACATTTGAAAGATGCAAAATACATGCATTAAACTGTCAATTTTCCAATAAAATAATAGCATGCCTGAGGGTTGATATGAGTAGTATATACTTCAGTTACTATCTGAGCATTTATTTAATTACACCATTTCATATAGTTTGTAGGTAGCTTGTATTTAAAAAACTAAAAATCACTATCATGCACTAGTGTGGTGCATGAAACCAGAAAGAAAAAAAAAAACAAAAGGAAAGGTGTTGATATATTTTCCCTTTTCCCTTTCCCTGCCTTTTTGCATCAGGAGCTGCTGAAATGGGTTGTGGATTGAACAAACTAGAGAAGCATGATGAAAAACGACCTGGTAATATCTATTCAACTTTGAAGAGGCCACAGGTAGAAACCAAGATAGATGTTTGCTATGAATATCAATTCCTGGACTTCACGACACTAAATGATAGTAAGTACACAGTATTTTTCTTTAGATTTTTTTTCTATTCAAATTAGCATGTTAATTGCTCCATAATGTTTTTTGAATAGTAGTTTAGTTTTTAAAAAGTCTTTGGTTTCTTTAAGTAAATGGCTTCAGTCATAATGCTTATGTGCAGAGATCTGATTGAGAATTTTCTGTCAATTTTTAACCTTAGAGCTAGTTATAGGCTATCAGATTTTAGGTTCCTTTACCACCCTACTTTTTTTTTGATGTTACTTTAATATGGATGATTGTTTCCTTAATTTGCATTTCATCCAGGTTTCGTATGGTAAAGCCATTCAGGTCTGCCAGGTTACATACTTTACTTCCTCCCCTTCTGCTCCCTGTGCTCCCTCAGGAGTATTTTGAGAGGTTGAAGTTAGTGTTTTCAGTTTTGCTAACATAGCTTACGTAACTCCTACGTGGTTACAAATACCTACAGGTGCATCCATGTGGGTGGAAACAGGGTAGTTTCCCTGTTGTAAACTGAAGACCTAATACATCAAAGGGGTGAAGGTCTAGTCTCATGCAATTTTTACCTTTGTTGTTTTTTGCTGTTTGAAATAGTCTTGCTTTTAATTCACATGACAATCCATAGATATTCCATTTCTTTCCTTCCTGATTGACATCAAGCATCTCTGACAGTATTGCTCACACCATCGCCTGTGCCCTCTTTCACTTCAAAATTAGCCTGTTCTACAAGCAATTACTCCTCACACCATGTGGAAATCTGAAGCTTGAGCAGAAGGCTGGGACCTGCTTCTTGCTATATATATAAAACAACACAGTATCAAAATCTGTTACAGCTAGTTGGCAGGATGCCAGCTAGAGCCTCTATGCTTTTGCCCTGCGGTGTGCTGCTGCTTCTCTTGTTTTGCAAGTCAGGTCAAAGGAAAAGCCAAAGTGGTATGTCTCTCACTGTGTGAGACAAAGAGCTGCTGGTACGTCGCTTGATGTGACACCTCTAGTGCAGTTCAGTATGTTCATCCCAGAGTAGTATGAATTTGTTGTTTTTTAAAATTTGCTGCAAGTGAACTTGGATTTGGAAAAAGGTGGAGGATTGGAATAGGCGGTTGGACAGGAGTGCGCTTTTGTAGGCAATGTGGGGAGCTAAGAAGTTTTGTCTTCACAGATTTTTCTTAGTGCCTATCTCCCACGCTCATGTATTCTTATGGTTTTTGTTACACTAACTGGGATGCACTGCAGTTATTGAGAGCACCAAACAAATGGGAGAGGAATTTTTTTCATGTTTATGTATTGCAGTTGTTTCTACGTTTATGTATTTTTATTTTGAAGTGAACTGTTTATGTCCTTTGATAGTTTGATAGCTTTTGCTGAGATGTGCTATACGTTGTGTCATTAGTGAGAAAGAATTAATATTGAGGACACACTTCTGTGGGCTTTTCTGGGGTGCTCATCACTGTTGTGTCTGACTGCCTCACAAGCTTTAGCATGTGCATTCTCCCGATACCTCATGAGTCTCATCTTTGTCACTGTATGGAGGAAGAATCTGTACATGCGATAGCGATGTGACTTGCCTCAGGCACATAGGCAAGTGTCTATGTTTGCATGTCTGGCACAGAGCAAAAAAATTAAACCCAGACTTTCCAAGTCTGATTAAATGGATGGTTTGTTGTAAAGCATACTTGTACGTTTTTCTTACTCATCATAGATTGCTTTATTATGATTTTAGGAGGCATGGTTTTAAAGAGACTGCAGTTGAAGTACTTTTATCAAATTCTTTGGCTTGCCAAAGAGTGTAAGCTATCCAGCTCCCATTGAGTTCTGCTTTGACATGTTGTATCCCCATCACCCCAGTCTCTGAAGATGCCAGTGGATAGGCAGATGAGGAGGGGATGGAGCTGTTCTTTCTGCTCTTTTTCCTTAGTATCACTCACAAATATGTACTCTCAGGATTGGCAGGGCAACAGGTTGTGGTTATGCAGCTCCGTCCCTATTCATGTCATTGGCTGTATGAAGGCTAACGTCGCATTACCTAGTGTTACGACATTCCAGGTTTTTCTCAATGGTGAGAGCATCACTGGTTCATTTATATTTTTGCTCAGAAATAACCTCTGCAGAAACCAGAGTTAATGATGACTGTTTAGTTATGTCTGTGTGGATTTAGAGGCTTCTAAAAATTAAATGCTCACAACTGTGTAAAAAGAACATTTGGATTGTGAAGTCTGTCTTCTGTGAATCTACTTTAGCCCTTTCAGTGTGTGTATATATCCTGGCATTTTTTCCACAGGTTTTCTTCTTCATTAGTTTTTTAGAATAAACCACGCTAAATTATGAGTAGTTGCAGAGTGCTTTATTGTATCCTTATTCTAGGCCTTATTTACAACATTAGTGACCTTGCTCTGGAGACAGGTACTCATTTTTCTCTGGGGCTTTTCTATGATGTTTACTGCCTTGGTAACTGTATCTCTCATGAGCATTTAATCTTAATGGTAAGAAGGATGTGATTATCTCTATGTTGCAAGTGGGAGCTAATACACAGATTACTGCCAGAAGTTTTCCAAGTCCTTAGCATTTCTTCATGTGTTCCAAAAGCAGCTCTTGTTGACTTTAGACATAAAGGTGGATGCTGGTCGTATGTGCAGTTTGGAACTGCATGTATTCTCAAATCTGATATCCAGATAATCAGAGATCACTTCCAGAATGTGGTCTACATTTTAACTACAGTTTCACAGGCAGCTAGGTGGGCCTAAGTTTTCGGCAGGTATGTCTGGGGAGATATTGCTCCCCTCTCTCACCTTCTGTCAGCTCTGTGAATTGATTTAACTCATGGATCTGGCAGAAGGCTATGCAGTCTTTTTGTTTGGTTATCCTCTGCCAGATCAGTGTCTTGTGGAAGGGTCTGAAGATGCTGGAGCTGGTAGATGTGGTGGGAGTATGCAGTCAGGAAAAGAAATAGGACCTTCTTTAAATCAGCTCATACTGTTATGAACTTATTCCCTTAGCATCACTCTGTTGAAAACGGGGATAAAATACTGTCCTGCTGGTCATTTCTCTGCTATGTTAGCCAGAAACTTACCTTTGCTTGCTTGCTGTCTTTGGTTACTGTTTACCTTCTGACATAGACAGCTGAAGGAATGTAAAGAAATACGCTCCCTTATTACACATTTTTACTCATTTCTGAACTTGAGCCTTGCTCTGCACTGATGCAGATGTCCAATGGAAAACAGTGTTTGATCACTTATTTAAGTACTGTGTAAATAATGCATAGATGCAAAAGACAGAATTAAGGTTGCAAGTGTAAACTTCATTCTGACATTTCCCAGTGTTACAGGGTTGATGTACTTGGAAATAAATTGTCTAGAGAAAGATTTCCCAAGCTTGCAAGGAAAGCAGGCTATGAAGAACCCATCAGTTTCCACTGTGTGCCACAACACTGGTAATCTGCATGGTTCTTCAGAATTAAAATGGTTAGATTTGCCACTGTCATTTACTTCTTGAGCAAGTGTAATAATTGATAGTGGTGAAGGGTTATCATCTAGTGTAGCTTGGCACTTGAGGAATAAAGAGCACTTTGCTAAGGCATTTCAAAACCTTGAGGTGGATATGCTCATTTTGACTTGTTGGCTCTATAATGTCTGCTTATGAGCCCTACCTTTCTTGTTTATGCTCAGGTGGCCTCTTCCAAGAAATCGCAGTCTGTCTTCGGTGTTGTCCCTTGACAGTGTCATCTTTTGTTCTGTTCTTTAGTCATCTGTACTATCCAAAGCTTGTGGGCTGCTACTCTCCCTCAGGTGAAATCACACCAGATTTCACCCAAATTAAATTGATAAAATCATCAGATACTTGTCAAGAAGACATTAATAGGTTTTTAAATTGGATGGCTCATTGCTGGGTCAGCAAAATGCCAGAGGAGGTGCAGAGGAAGAGCAGGATCTTCTCCCAGTCGGCAGCAGTGAGCTACTAGGTTGCCCCAACTATAACATGTATCTTTGTTCCTGGTGTGCTCATCCAGCTCCTGAACTCTACCCACCTCACCATCATCTTGTAAGGCTCATTCGTTCACTGAGTCAGGCTTATCTGTCACTGTACAGTCCAGTCCTGTGTTATCTTCATCTTCATCTGCTTTCTTCTGACAAGTTTCTACCCCTGGTTGTTTCTTCTGCTGTTCCCCCAAGTGATTCTGTCTCAGAGACCCGC
This sequence comes from Aviceda cuculoides, assembly GCA_035590195.1. Lineage (NCBI taxonomy): Eukaryota > Metazoa > Chordata > Aves > Accipitriformes > Accipitridae > Aviceda > Aviceda cuculoides. The sequence continues at coordinate 6,174,339 of JAVJGG010000073.1, forward strand.
CGCTCCCAATGGTGGCATGCAACGGGTGCAGGTAATGCCTTGGAGAGGGTGTACACTTTAACTTACTCTCAATAGCTTTATCTGCAGTTGGAATGTTCTTCCAGCCCTCTGCTGGCTAATCCTCACTTCAGAGTTGCTCAGTTGGTTGCCTTCTCACTGACTTTGAGACAATACTAATGCTAACTGGCAATGATTGAATTTTATAACAATAAAAAATTTGAGGAAAGTAAAAGGCAGTAGCATTAGATTAATGTTGCAGCAAACCTTTTGCTACAAAGCTGGAAGAGACAAATTAGGGTCTATGTGTATGTATTTCAGGTCTTTACTGGAAAAAAACCTGAAAAGATTATATCACCTGCCCCAAATTAAAAAATTGTTGTTTATTTTGCATCCTTCTGCATATAAATAAAAGGAGCTGAATAACAATCATCTTGTATCTCTCTTGTCTCCAAGCTTTATTGGAAATAAGAGGTAAATGGTGAGTGAACCTGAGGAGGACATGCGCTGACAAATGGAATAGCCTTAATTTAAAGCAACCATGTTTTCAACAGTGACTCCATGGGGCAAGCTGGTTTGTTTTGTTTTGTTGTTTTGTTTGAAAGAGAAATATTTCAATAACCTGCATGCCTTCCCTGCTCTTATCTGATCTACTTATTTTGGAAAACTTCACTTGCAATGACAGGTTTTACAGAAACTGAGCCCTCCCTCTTCATCCTCCTTCTACCTCTTCAGTTATGATGACCTTCTGAGAGAAGCTGAGAATCTGATAGTAGTTTACCTCCTCCCTTCTCCTCAGGATAGTGTAGAGTTTTTTGGTATTTAGGGGATTTTTTTTTTTTTTACTGACTTGATTGGATCTTTTTTTGCTTGCTTTACGTTCCTATAATAATTCATTGGCCTGATGAGTTACGACAGGTTTTGTCCTTGAATAGAGTTGGCATGAAACATATGCTAGCCATGTGATGAGAATGAAATGGGGGTATAAATTTTTTTAAATGGGGAAAGGCTATACTCTGAACAAGCCATTTGTGCTATAAAACCACTAAAATCCAGATGTTTTGACTGACAGAATGAAAAATAGCAATATTTCACATGTCCCAAAGAAGTTCATAAGTTATAAAGTGAATACAAGGGCATATGTTTTTTATCCTTGTGGTCAAGAATTTGTCTCTTTAGCAAAAAAATTCAAAAGAAAGTTATTTAAAAATTAAAGTTATTAGTTACATTCCAGCATTTCCACCCTATTTTTTTCTTGAGTATTGTAAGTGTTGCTGTTTAAGAACAATGTATTTTACCAGGACAATACTCCTAGTATAACAAATTTACTACACACATAAAACCTTTTTTGAGGTTTGAGGCATTTTTTATATGTATGTTTATATATATTTATATGTATGCATATATATATAAAATTTGAACATGTATCTATCTAAAGTTCTGACAAGCTTCTGGATACTGTACAATAATGTTTTGGAACCAGTTATGCTGCTCAAAAACATTTATTGCAGTCTTATTAAAACTGCTACGGCTGGGCTTTTGTTTAATTTTTATTGCTTTTTTCCTAATACGAGACATGAATAATGTGTTAATGAACCTTTATAAAGGACATAGTTATTATATTACAATCAATAGTTAAAGAAACATTTCAGTATGGACATATTCTTAATATGGGATTAATATCCATTGCGTATAGACTTAAATTAATAAAAACGTCTCAGTTTTCCCCTCAAAGGGGGGCAAAGAAGAAGTCTAATTGGAACTTGGAAGTGTTATGCACTGGAAAGTGTGCAAGTTGAGGGTAGAGAAGACATTTTTCCTATAGAGTATGTATGCATTTTTTACCAGGAAATTCTGTTTGCTACAGAATGTAATACTTGTTGTTGACTTTGGTGCTTACCGTCTCTTCCTATTTATTTTTGTATTACATTAAGCAGTTATTTGTGCCTGGCTTCTGCTTTCTGTTTCTCTTCACCATTCGCTAAAAGAAAAAAACCCCAAACATCAAAACCAAACAACCGCCCCCCCCTTCTCTGGACAAGTGGCTGTACCTCTGAAAAAAGAACAAACCCTGCAACCCTGCATTTGCAGGTGTTATTATTTGATTTAAGACTAGTAAAAGCAGTTGTTTCCCCATTGGTGAAGTTATTTAATTTCCTGTTTTCATTTCTGTAAGCAATAGAACATAAATGAAATTAGCATTTGAGTTTTGTACTTGAGGTTGACCAGATTTGCTACCATCATTTTGTCCTCAGGAGTGTTGAAATAAAATTAGCAGGGCAAAATATTGTTAGGTTATTCATGTGATGTGATAGCTTGAACTAGGCTGTGTATAGATGGTCTACAACAGACTAAAACATTTATTCAGGGGAGATTAATATGTAACAGGTTCAGAGCACTGAGATGATGAGCAGAAGAGGCCAATGGATTACTTCTGTGTAGCCCAGATTCTGCTAATGCTTCCCCTTCATTTAAGCTTTGTCCATGTGCATATCACATTAATCTTAGTTTGATTATATGCACATCAGAAAAAGAATTGAAATAAGGGGTTTGCTGGATCTGGGCTTCAGTCCTCTCCATTAATGCAAACATGAAGAAATGAAATTTTTTTGGCTTCTCTTGGTATTCTCTTTCAAGTGAATTACAGTCTGTAGTAATACGTAACCCTTGAGGACTTGCCACAGTAAGTTGCAGCAAAATGAAACGTTCATGTGGTGGTAGTTTATAAAACTTACTTGTGTGTCTTAGGAAACTTGCAATTTGACATAGAAGGACCATTCCATATGTTAGTAGTTTAATAAATGCAATAAATTACATCATAAATGTAATTGCTTTAAAGAATTGTTAGGAATAATTTGAACTTCTTTACCATGGTTGCCTTTTTAATGAGGATGCATAACTCAAATAAAATCTGTTAGACATATCCTAGTTTCTAAATAGAAGCTTTGCTTTCCGTAGTTATTGTATCTAGTTCCTTGTTATGGTAGACTGTATGCACACATTCTTTCTTTTATATGTTTAAGCGTATCTGTGTCTGTACATCAATAATGTGTGTAATACATACATGTATGTATTCTATATGCATTTATACAATTGAGAGGGGTAACTCATGAGGATATGAACATTCAGTCTTTTACATTTTGCTTTATGGCTACACTTAATTGTACTTCAACAGAAAGTACAAAGAGTTTTATCTAAAGTCCTGTGATGACTGTGACAGAAATGGGAATAAGACCTGGGCAGTCCAGTGCTCTGGCGCCTAGATCATGGCCTGCAAAGCACCCTTCTCACTGAATCTAGGGCAAGAAGCTGGTCAATATTATGAATTAAATTTCCTAGCCCATATCTTAACAGTTACATAACTGCAAAAAATCTGTACCTTTCATGTACTTTCGAATGTAGAAAAAAAAATAAAATATGCTGGTATTGCCTGTCTTCTCAAGATCCAGCTGAACTGTGGCACTGCTATGTTGTGTTAGAATAATACATTATAGATTAGGTGAAAGCTTAGATACAATATAGTATGTGTATTAGAAGTCTCAAATATGTTAAAGAGCACATGTATTATGTGTTTTGGAACTGTATTTTCAACTTGTGGTTGAAAACAGTTTTCTTTCAGGTGCTTTTATGGAATCTAATCCCAAATACATCTCGCAATGTGATAGCCACTTTTTCTACATGGATTTTGCATATGTAGTTGGGCAATGGGTGTGTGCCAATGAAAAATGGACTAGGGAGGGAAGGAACATCTGCAGGATGTTTTCTATTTATGCGTGTTCCACATTGTGAAAAAATACAGGTGCTGCAATAGTCATGTTTGTGCTAACTTTCCTAGTCTGTACCCATTCTTTGAAGAATGGGTAGCTATAATACTCCATTCTTACCATGCAGTCATTGATTATATCTACTGTGTTAGCTGAAGATTCTTATTAATGTAGTTATTGAATTCTAGCAATAGATGCATACTGTACATCACACATACATGAATGTTGTAATTCACTCGCATCATGGAAAAATAGTTACAGATCTGTCTAGAAAGAGCTCTGAACTTCCAAGAAACTTTTTCTTTCTATCAGCAACTCAGGAATTGCACATGATGTTTCTGAGTGGCCCTGTCTTTTCCTTTGCCTCTGGCTTTGCACTTTTTTCCGATCTTTATGTGGTTTTCATCCTCCTGATGCTGTTCAAGAGCCAAGGAGCTGGAATTGACTGTCTGCAAGGCTGGTAGACAGGCATTTCTGAGAGAATGGTGAAATTCTTTGAGCCACAGGGGCCCAGTCCTGTTTTCTGAGAAACAAAACTTCCCCTGCTTAACTGGAACTGGAGATCGCACAGTGGCTTGTAACTTTGAGTAATAAATGCCTCTTAGTTTTATTATAGGAGTTATTTCTGTAGTAATCTGCTTAGTCTTTTTATGACTTGTTACTACAAATTCCTTAACATCAGCCAGATAAAAGATGATATACAAAATCTACGCAGTATTTTAATGGAGTTCTTAGTCATACATAAGTGGTGGTGTTTGGCTAAAATCTCATGCAAATGAAAGGTTTAGAATTGGTTAATCCTGAGTGGAGGATAGCCCTTTTGAGAGACAACAGGAATTGTTGGTGTAAGCTGCTCTTGACTGTGAGAAGTCACTTTTCTTAATCATACTGAAAAGAAAACACTGAGTAGATGTACCTTGATTGTGTGGGATTTTTTCTGTTTGCATTTTCTATCTTCTTACATGAAGAATAAAGAGTTGTATTGTCATGGAAACAGCATGGACATTTAGCTATTTCACATAACCTGTAACAGTGTCTTGGTGGGTCAGACCTAAGGGTCTGTGTAGCTCAGCACTGGCTGGTATCAGGCTGTGCTTATCTTAAGCCAGTAGTGTGGTGCTAGAGGAGTAGACAGTCGGGTTGGAGCAGTTGCTTCTGGTGAGTTTACACTGCATTAAATGCATTTTGAGGGTTTTACTTTGGACGCAAAGTTTGTGTCCTGTGTACTGAACGTCCCACTGCATGTGTTTCAAAGCAGCCTGAAGGAAAGGTATCTGGAAAGTGTTTGCTTTTTGGCTTGCAAGCCCTTCTGGGGGCCACTCTAGGAGGTGCCATTTTGTCCCAATGTCTGTCTCATGCAGATGACTGTAGCTTGTCATTGCCTCTGCCAGTGACACTTGTAAAGAGATTTCACATGCAGAAACAAGTCTAATTTCTGTTCTACTTCTGTTCCAGACTTGTTTTCTGTTCCTGTTTTTTCATACATGTTACCATTGTACCTACTGCCTCACAACTTCTCCTGACTTTTTTGCCGCTGGCAAAACCCACGAGCGTCCTCCTGCAGCTGTGGCAGCTACTGTGTTGAGCATACTCCAGACGAGCTGACTCCCTCCTGTTCCCTCCCTGCCTTTGTCTGAGGAGGAAGGTGTGGACTGTGTTTTACTTCCTTGAGTTTTCACTCTTCTGTGTGCAGTGCCCTAACATCCTCTGGAGGGTACTGTGGGTGTGGGACACAAGGCTGGACTGGTAGGGCTGGTGGTTGCCTCTCTACACTGAGGATGGTGTGGTGGATCGGAACTTGCTGCTGTTACACGCTACTGCCATGGCTTTGCCATCACTGGATGAAATTTTGGGAGTCCAAACCTGCTCTCACAGGTGTAGCTGTTGCCCTATGGAGTCCCATGATTGCAGTACCTATTGGTCAGTGGCTAACCAGTTTGGGGGGGGAGGGCAAATTTGCAGTGGATAAAGTCATGGTCAAGGTCTGCGATGCCACCCTCCAAACACTGTTCCAAACACTGCCCTTGCAGAGAGGCACAGCAAAGCTGAGTGTCTGGAAGTGAGGAGATTCACTGTTTTCCTGGTGGTATTTTGACCATTTATCCCTTTTAGATGGGCATAGTGACTTTGTCTCTTCCCTGTCTCTCGATGCCCATTTTGACTTTATCTTCCTCTCAGCAGATGCCTTTGGCTGCTGGCTCAGTGACCCTTGGGAAACCTAACAGACTTAGGACTGAGTTGTTCGCTAAGGAAAAGCAGAGATGCAAAGTAGCAGCAGCACATCGTGCAGGAAAAGGGAGAGGTGAGGGTGAATCTTGTGTCCTGCTCTTCTGAGAAATGACAAAGGAGGGAGAACTGACAAAGGGAAGAGTGATAAAGCCTATCCTTCTGCTCTCCTGGCTTGGAGAGGAGAGACTTCTAAGGACAAGGAAGGGGAGTAGTACAGGCTGATTAAGTCCTGCAGTATGGAAATTAGCTCTCCCCTATTCTTAACAATGAAACATGCATCTCTCCCTGGGAAGCATCTGTTCCTTCCCTGCTTTCCTTTCAGCTTGCAGAGGAAGTGGCCTGCCAGTCCTGTTCCTAGGCTTTTGGCTGAAGCACCCTGTTTAGAGCAGGACCGTGCCCTGTCAGCTGCTTGATAGGCTGTCAGCACTCAGCTGACATGTCAGCTCATATGAAGCTCCAAAGGGTCTTCATAGCCAGAATCCTTCAATCCCAGAAACTGCCTCCATGTTCTTTCCCAGAAAAAATGCAGCAATCAAGATGTGTCAGCCTTGTGATGAGCTATAACATCCCTAGCCCAGGCTCCCTGCCATAGCTTTCCTGCTGCTGCACCCCAGAAAATGTGGGTGCTTTAGGCTTCTCTGCTGAAAAAGTGGAGTGAAAGGCCCAGCTGCAGCTAAAAAGCAGTGGATTAGAAAAAGAGTTCAAGCAACACCTTTGCCAGCTTTATTCTTAGAGAAGACTAACATGGCCCAAAAGTTATGAGGAAGTGAAAAGCAAAGGAGGGAAAGTGGGATCTGGAACTTTTGGAGCAGGGACAAAGGTAGGTAAAAAGGATGATGGGGTGCTGATATGGCCTACACCAGAAACATTCCCCAGTGGAGCAACATCTCCAGAGGATTAACTGGAGGAAAAAATAGACAGCAGAACCCAGTGCATCTGGCACTGCACCTACAGTCATGGGGAGAGCATGAGAGGTATGTACCCTGTCTGCAGGCTGCATGCTAAAATGTGGAATAAAACGAAGTCTGTACCCAACATCCTTCCACTGAATAACTAACACACGCATGGACGTGCACCCACACACCCACCCACCCCCAATACAAAGTAACTCATCCATGCTGTGGGCTCTCTGCAGAGGATCACACACACAGCTGAGAGGAGTTCCAGGAGCAGGACCATGTTGCTGCTGCCACTTCCCTAAGGGAGTATGTGATCAGGTGACTTTTCATGAGTGCAGAAGGGAAGGCAAGGGGATTGCCCTGACAGTCTCTGCCACCTATTGCTATGTCTTCCAGAGAGGCAGAACCACCCTGGCCTGGACCTGTGCTGTTGTAGGTCATGGGCATGGAGACCCCAAACATTGTGCATAGTGCCGTTGTTGTGATGTCAGCTGCTGTCTTCCCCTGTGTTTGGACAGGGAAGGGGCTTCGCAGCAGCATCTCTCTGTGTCTGGAAGCCTAAGAGGGCTGTGTTAGTGTGACACTTCATATGCTCTGCTCACTTTGTTGCCAGGATAGATGTGGGCACTCATGCATGATAGGAAGAGGAGACAAGGTCTTCAGAAGGAAGGGGCATCAACAGAAAGTAGAGCAGATAAAGTAGGGAAAGGAGGAGCTGAACACACAAACTGAAAAACTTTGAGGGTGATGGGCGATAGTAAAAATGGAAGGACAAATATCATTTGACTTGTTAAGCAGGAAGAGAAGACGTGGCATTGCATGAGTTTTCAGTGTTTTGGGAGCATTCCGTTGCCAGAGGGATTCCTTTTTGTTGTGTTGATATCAATGAAGCCCAGCAGGGACTGCAGCTTTTGTTCTGACAAGATTTGCTATTGAGTTCTGCCTGAATAAAACCCATGGTATTGTGCACAGGCAGGCACATGTTCTTGTACTGAAGAAGACAACTTACATTTCTGGATTCAGATCCCTTTTGGGTCTTCCATGACAAGTTGTTTTGTTTTTTCAGTCTGAAAGTGACATGAAAAACTTCCCCTGAGTGTGTTAGACTTATTTCATTACTGAACAGGGAAAGGTTACTTTAAACCTTAAAATGCTATGATTTCTAGGAAAGATCAGCATTCGGTTTAAATTTTGTCTGAAGAATAACCTGAGAACATTTAGGTAGTTTAAATCTATCATGTCTATTGTGCGTGGAAGCTGCAGGATTTCTCATTTTCTTTGCTCAGCTCTGTAAATAGGTTGAATTGTTTCTTTATCAACAAGCATAATTGTGACTGCAATTTAAATTAAGGTTATGAATATTGTACTCAACAAAATAATGTAGTTTGCAAACCTTAATGGTTGTGTCTCAACTGTTAACTGTTCTTCAGGTTAGTCATCCTGTGGCATTTTTATGGGTTTTGTGTACGAATGTCTGACATGCATTTTCTTTACCTTTACTTCGTATAGAGGCATTGATCCTACATCTGTGATAGTGCATCATCTGCATGAGACCTTTGTTTCTGTTTTGTTTTTCAGTGCTTGTGTGTATGTGCACAGGTGATGTGTAGCCTAATAAGTGTTCTGCCTGTACAACATGTAAATGTACTGCCAAGCAAGCATCTGAAATTGCGCCTGGCATAATGCACCTTTTTGCATTAGGCCTCAGTTTAGTGCTGCATTGCTAGTCTTGCTTCCAGTTCCCAAGCTAGCTCCTTTGGCACTTGTTCAGGTATCCTGGCAAAACACTGGCATGTGTTGTATATTTTTGCCCTGTATCTTAAACACTAAACACAAGTCTCAGTGACTTGGTTTCATCTTATTGCAGTCATACAAATATGTGATATCCTGGACTTATGAGGAGCCCAGGTGACATAATTACTGCATGAAATTGCAGCTTGCTTTCTGTGATATAACTCGCACACCCAGCAAACTCTTGGTTTGTGTGCAGTCATGCTTTTGCAAATGATTTGTTACTTTTGACACGCTGTGCTATATGATAAACTTGGGATCAGCAGCAGTGTCAGGGGATTTCCCAGATATGAGGTGGCATATGAGAAATTTCAGCTGAGTCCGATGCTTACTCAGCTGCTGTAGCTAAGTGGTATGGCTCTTACTGGTAAATAGTAACCCATGCATTGTGATAAGATCTTGTATAAGAATGGCATGCTTAAGGCTTTCCAGCCAATTGTTTTTTGCAAAACCTGTTTATTTCGTATAAATGGAGCTGAAATCATAAAGAACTCTCAGCTTCCTTCCTTTCCTTCTCCCCCCCAAATAATCATCCTCTCAACTTGAGACTTGCAGTGATTAGCTACAGATTCTTCTTGAAAGAAATAGTCCTTTCAAGGGGAGAGAATCTCATTAAGCCTTTCCTGTGAGCTGCAGCTCTTGATCAACACACGAAAGACAAACTTGACAGTCATCAGGTGAGTTAAGAACTGCAAAAATATTGCCTGTCTCTGTTTAACAGTCATCAGTTGAAAGAGTTCATCTCAGTCTGAGAATACAGAGGCTTTTGCGTACTATGTGGCACATAAAAAATTAAAGACACCAAGGATGTGAGAAGTCCTAAAGATGCCATGCGTTTCCAAATGAATTGATAAAAGGCCTTAAATCTGAAAGAGAATGAAGTATGAGGTTTACAAATAAATAGATGGAATTTTGAGGAAGTTAGAAATATACTAAGACATGGTTAGTGGTAAAATATGTATAAACAGCAGTCCACTACTGTAGTTCCTCTGTTACTAAGCCCTCTATTGGTGTTCTTTTATTTGAACAATTGTTTTCTGAATTTCTTAATAACAACTGATATAAGAATTGACAAATAGTGCCAAATTTGCATGGGTTAATTCACTAGCAATTATTGTACAGATTATTAGTAAGCAAAAAAAAAATTAGCATCTACTTTTATCTCAAATCACAAAACAAGGGAACAAAAAGAGAGTGACAGAATAAATGGTCTTTTGTTAAGTTATTGTCTCATAAAGTTTGGAACTGTGTCAGAATTAGGTTTTTGTTTTGTTTTGTTTTTGTTGTTTATTTACTTAGGAATGCTCAGCTCAGATGTAGCATCTGTCTTTTTCTGCAATCCTTCTTCTACCCGATTTTTCCAGCTGGGTTGAATGCCTTGATGAAGCCTTTCAAATGATCAAATAGATAAAATTGTACATATTCTGTGGGATTATTTTCATTGTTCTTCACCACATGTTCACTGAATATATGAACAAGTTTTTTTGTTTTTAAGCTGCACTCTTGCACTACTTGTCGGCTTTGTTGTTTGTTTAGTTTTTTTATTATTGTGTATTTTGGGGAAAAATTGGTCTGCTCATCAACAGATACTTCCAGGGAACCCTTGCAGAGCCATTGGTGAAAACTCAGACTATTTTATCAGTGATATTTCATTATTAGCCAGTAGTAGGTCTGACCCTTCTTGACATAAAAGGACTTAGAAATGATTTTCTGTTTTGCAGAATACACTTAGGAATGGAGAGAAGTGAAAGTGTCTTGAACGTGGGCTGTCATATGACTACAAGTTAGAGCCATGTGAGGCTCCTTGTGACCTCTCTTTGGTTGCATTATTAGGAACAGTGAGAAAACAGTATTAGCCAAGGCATAGAGGCACAGTGCTTTGCACACTTTCACATGTTTGCTCCTGAGGTATTGCCTGTGCTAGCGGAGGCTGACAAGAGTAATAGTGAACAGTTCTGTTGTTGTATGCTGGCTGTGAACATGCATCATCATAGACCAGTGTGCCACCTATAAAGTTTATTTTCTGTTCTTTGTAAAGGGAACTGAGAAATTGACCTGTCTATTTGCTTCTGTATTTTATTATTTAATCAGTGAGAATGTGCATTTATGAAACTAATTTTTTGATGTCACTAACTCGAAAGGGATCCTATCCAGGGGGTAAGGAAAGTCTTAGATCTTAAGATTGTCTGCATAATGCTTTTTAATTACCGCCTTTGTACCACGAACGAATTCTGTCCCTGTTGGACAGGACATCTGTTACATCCTTATTGCATATACTTACTACTTTGGGATTAGATTATAATAACTTCATTAACTCATTCTTTGGCAGCTTTGAAGGTAAGGTGTCTCTGCTTCTTCTGCCTTTTAATTTCCAATAAATGTTTTAGATGCAGCACTTTCTCTGATGGAACTACACTGAGAAATAAAGGTAAAATGATGCCTTGTCATAAACATATGGAGAAATGCTCTGCTACTCTTTGCAAACAAAATAGCAACAACAACCATTTTATTGCAAAATAATAAAAAATATTGTTATAATTTAGCTTTGATTGTTCCATTCTAATGATGCTTGAATTTGTGGCCATTTTCCCATGACCCATATTAAACAATAAATTTGCATGCTATCAGTATTACTGTGTGGGAATTCTTCACTTGAAAACAGAAACTGGCCACATTTTTCTGAAACGAGGGAGTAGGAGTTCAAATTCTGGGGAGTGACAGGAAAATTTGCTCTAAGCAAAAAAAGCCGGTTTTTTTTGCCAAGAAAAACTTTTTTCTTTAGTAAATCCATCACCCATGCGCTAGCAGACTTGCTTAAAAAAACAAAACAGTACTTTTAGGAAGTGCTTTGTTAACTTTTAACAGCCTTTTCCACTACTCTTTGGCTTTCTATCAAGCATTCTTGCCAAGTTGAAGTGATGTGGTGTATTTGGCAGTGACATACTTCTTTTAGGTGCCAGTGGTGAACTATTGCTTGCTAGTAGTTTTCAATATTCTGTGAAAGCCTTATTGCTGTTAAATATGCCGTTAGAGGTGTTACAGAAGGCAATATCCCATAATACCTTTTGCAGGATTTTCTTTCCAGGTCCTTATTTTCGAAGGATTTATTTTTCAGAGGATTTGGAGGTGCTAGTGCACTGGTTTTTCTGTTTTGTTTCTGAACCGGTTTCCTAGGGAAACGGGAGTTAAAAAAGGCTCACAGTCTGCCTGTGTTATTCCTCCAAATAATTATAACTGCACAATTTCAAACCAATTTTCTAGAAAATTGTAAAGACAATTTGGATGCTCCTAATTTTGTGGAAGCTGGCAATTGGGTAGAGAACAGAGATGAGGGAAAAAGGTGAGGAGAACCAAGCCATGCACACTCTCGGTGATGGCTCGCTGGCCAGTGAACCAGTGCATCGCTCCAACATAGCCACAGAATTGCTGTTTCTCATCAATTTGAGGAATCCAAGGGGTGGGAAGAAAAGAGAAGGGAAATTTGAGGCTAGGAGCAGTGAGGTTGGAGAACAGAAGCCTCATCAGTGGGAATTACTCTTCATTAGCGATGCTAGTGGAGAAACACTTGAGTAGGAATTTGTATAATAGCACTATATATAGTGATACAGGTAGCAAAAAGTCAGCCCAAAGTGTTTTATCTAGTACTGAGTTTAATCAGATCTTTAACCACCTTTGTGTAGCAATAGAGTCGGCAAATCCAATAACGTATTGACTGCAAAGTAGCTCCTTTTTGGTATAGCTGTAACTCTCCGTTACCTCATTTCTAAAGGATGCAGTTGTCTAATTCGTTGCAAAGTAGCTGATCCATTTGGTGGTTCTAGCTTTATATCTTCCAGAATCAGTTTATGTGGTCATTCTAAAAATCATAGGTGGGGTAATACATGGCTCTTCCATATACCAAATTAAACCATTGGGGAAATTGCTTGATAGGGATTACTGCCACCCTGTATTTTCATACTTTCCCATACAAATCTTCGCACATTAAGTATGTCATTGGAGAGAGAGTTTCCTGTGATAATTTTAAACAGTGAGGATTTGGATCACAAGATCTTCCTCTTCAGGCCTGTTTTGCTGCTAATATCGGAAAAGCTTTAGTTACAACTGGGTTGCTCCCTTCGATGCTATGGGGTAGCTGAGGTCTCCAAGTACAGCTCAACGGTGGCACTGAGAGCAAAATGTGTGAGGGTAATATGAGGTCTGCTGTGACAGTAAAATTTAAATCCTGCTTGTGTACAGACACAGACTCTTCACATGAAATGCACATACCCTAACAGAGGTATTCTTACAATTTGCAGTGATGGGAATATGTTCCTATTATCAATACAGTTGAACAAAAAGTAGAAGTGTGGGGGAGGACAGCTGGGAGAAATGGTAGATACTTCCTGGAGAATGTTCTGCATTTGGTTTTTCATTGTAGTTCTCCAAGCAGGCCTAAGGTTTGGAAATGAAGACAGATCTGGTTTAATTTTTGTTCCTTTTTAAAATTTGGAGTTTTCCTGGAAAGTTTGATGGAGTTAGGTGGATCGGTTTTGTTTCTGTTTATAATCTAACAGCTGTTTTGTGTTCTGGGTCTTGTATCGGTGCCCATGGAAGTGTTTGGTTTAGGATCACTACAGGGTAATATGTTTAAAAATTGCAAATACATTATATCTCCCTTTCCTCCGAATTTAATTTACCTGCCCCTGTATATCTCCTCTTTATATTGAATTTCATCATGTAGCATTCTCTTACCCAACTTCCTTTTTCCAAACATAACCAAACCTGGGGCCAAAATCTAATTGAGAATATACCTTGAAGTAACACTGCTTGCTTAGTTGTACAATGCATGTTATATTTTTGGCTGCTTTAATATTTATTTAGTTTTGCCAGTAAAGCTGAAAACAATTTAACAGACATTTATGAAAAATTACAGGGTTTCCCAAATAGGGGAATTTGATTTAAAGGAGCACCAGAAGAACACTGAAAAGTTACACTTTTATCTTCCAAATGAAAAACACGCATAATTTGAAAATGTCTTATCTTTATCTAAAAAAAAGAACGTTTCAAGCCAGGAAAAAAGATAAAAAGATGAAAGTCACTATGATACTTTACTTATTCTAATTTAAAATATCAAGTGTTTAGAATGGACCACTGCCTTTTGAAGAAAAGGAATGTTATTGGTTGATGCAGTCAAGAAATGAGAACATCTGAAATAGGGTAATATGTGGACTTTAATGACAGGATTGGAAAAAAATCCATTTCTAGCTTTTAAAAAAATCAAACAAACTTGGCACATAGTATCATCCTAAATAAGATTTTACAAGAAACACTGAAAACGCCTATTACAACAGAAGGGGAAAATGCATGTGAAACACTGGAGATTTAAAGTGAAAAGAAACAGAAACCAGCAGGTAACATTTGAGTACAGCCTTCAAGCATTTATAAAGCTATCTGTCCTTTTCTGTATATATAATACAAAGTGTTATGTATAAAATATATACAGGCATGACCTGCCAAGAGGATTTTGGATTCCCTGGAGACTATCAGTTCTCTGTTGCACAGGTTGCGTTGGGGAGTAAGAGCCATCTTGATAAATCCAAACCTTTCTTCCTGAGGTTATTGGATATGTCAGTAACTTTAGATCTTTGTGTTGAAGGCTGAGTTTATAAAATGCAAACTTTTAAACATTCTCTCTAATTTCCAGTTATTTCTTCTGGTGCGATATGCACTTAGAGCAATTATCTTGTGAACTGGGGAAGAAAAACACCTTTATTGTAATATTTCAATGGCAGTTTTATCTTCTTGTTTGTCTGAGTCACGTCAAGTCTTTGATTTTAATCACAGTTTTCAGTGTATCATGAAAAATGTACATGAGATCATGGTGCATGTATTCAGTCACAGTTACTACTGTAGACTTCTTTCTCCTCCCTTTTCCTTAAAAGTTTTGAAATCCTCTTGACGTTTTTCAGTTTGGAAACTAGGCTTCCATCAGATTTACACTTATTAACTGTCTCGTGAATATGGAAAAAAAATCCTAATATAATGCATGCAACCTACTTTATTCATCTGTTCTTGATTAAGAATAAAAACAGTAATCTCAAGGTTGTTCTCAGTTGGTTTGGATGGAAATATGGAGATTGCTATTTCTGCTTTTTAACTCCTTGAAGAGTCAGTACATGCAGCTTTTTATTGACAACAGGATATAGTGATTTGGAAAGCTTAGAAATGCTACAAATTCCATTTCAGAGGAAATTTTTCTCATCTAGCAAAGTATACCATAAAAGGAATAAATTTGTATAATTTGGAACCTTTTAAAGGGGTCTGCACAGGTAAACTGGAGGACTTTGGCAAATCAGAGAGACCTGACAGGATGGTTCTTCGTTTAGCAGTGAGCGTTCAGCTTGCAGAAACTAGCTGCCCGGAGCGGCACTGGTTTGTGTGTGTATCCTAATGGTCGTGAGTGCGTGCCTTCTGTCACTGCAGTTATACCTTCCAACAAGAAATCACAATTCCACTAATACAGGTAATTCAAAAGTTTCAACAGGAATGGAAATTCACAGAACCACTGAAAAAATGCTGCTTGTGTAACCACTTTGATCACATAAAACATTAATGCATTACTTTTATTTAACTTTCTGAATGTTATCCAAATGAAAAACTTCGTTGCGTTTGACATGTTCTTACAAAATATTTTAATGTAGGTAAAACTGCATCTTCCCATGGTAAACTTTCTAGTTAAATTTTTTGACTGGCCCTAATGCAAAGGCAATGTTTTGCTCTACTAGAACTTAATCTGCTGTAGATTTGGTTTCTTCAAATTAAATTAAAGTTGCTGGAAAGGAATTAGTATTAAATTAAGAAGCAGCAATCCTCATACTAAATACAGGAAGTGTGCTTGCTTTGGTATTCTACAAAATGATCAAGACTTGTTATAAACAATCATAAACATGCTTGGGAAGTGCCCTGTGTGAAAGCATGGGAAATTTTGTGGACTTGGGCCAGATTTATGTGTTTGTTCACACATGTGCTCGGTGATACACTTTCTTCCCACTTTATTGTCTCCATTTGTTGTTGCTATTTAGTTTCCTGCCAGCAGACATGCAATTACAACCACCTTGGTGGATTGTGAGAGGCACAACAGAGCAAGCTAATGCCATTATTCGATGAGGTGGTCACTAAAGGCAGGAGGTAAATAGCCAGTTCTATTATAAAGCCCTGTAGGATGTCAGTGGATGGTGTTGGGGTAATGACTGTATTACCATATGACCATAATTTTGCTTGTACTTTGTTTTCATCTTACATGCTTGTTGCTAGATCTGTTAAGGACTGTAGACGCTAACGCCTGGCCACTATTCAGATTCTTTCAGGTGGTCTTCCACATGATCTGCAGAGTGCAGGAGGGAGATCTGGGTGCTTTAGAAGGACAGCAGCAAAAAATTCATGCTGGATAGGGAGCTGTGTGGAAGTAGCAAGTAGGAGTGACAAAGTGTGTAGCGTGCCTGAATGTTTGCTCCTTTCTAGCTCACAGGCATAACCCTGCGCAGGGGCGACTGCCTGCCTCTGAGCCAGCAGTGGGGAGAGGGAGAGCTGTGCGGCAGTTGCCCTTGCAGCCCTTCTGTCAGCCATCTCCCTCTTCTGAGGAGGGCTCCATAAGCCCTGAGCTCCCCTGGGGAGGAGGTGTGAGGATCATCCTTTCCATTAGTCACCTGGAGCAGCTGTAGCTTTGCAGAAGGGCCTGCAAGGTTTGCAGTGCTGGAAGGAGGAGGAATGAGGAGGAGCGTGAGTAGCTCACTGGCTCTGGGTGCCTCAAATGGGAATGGCTCACAGGAACAACCATGGTCTGGGGGATGGCCTCATCCTGCACTTTGGAAAAGAAAACAGTTACAGTTGTATTTCTTGAAGGGTCTGAGCCTGCTGATGTGTGTTAGGCCTGATCAAATGACATAGTGGGATTGAGTGCACCCTCAGCAAGTTTGCAGACAACACTAAGCTGAGTGGTGCAGTTGACGTGCCTGAGGGATGGGATGCCATCCAGAGGGACCTGGACAAGATCAAGAAGTGGGCCCATGTGAACCTCATGAGGTTCAACAAGGCCAAGTGTGAGGTCCTACACCTGGGTCAGGGCAACCCCCGGTATCAGTACAGGCTGGGGGATGAAGGGATTGAGAGCAGCCCTGCCGAGAAGGACTTGGGGGTACTGGTGGATGAAAAGCTGGACATGAG
>JAVJGG010000073.1:6212184-6251374 GCA_035590195.1 Aviceda cuculoides
TTAGTGTTATCATTATCATTATTAGTTTCTTCTTTTCTGTTCTATTCAACTGTTCTTATCTCAACCCACGAGTTTTACTTCTTTTCCTGATTTCCTCCCTCATCCCACTGAGGAGGGTGAAGTGAGTGAGCGGCTGCGTGGTGCTTAGTTGCTGGCTGGGGTTAAACCACGACAATTGTTTACATGGAGTTTGAAGAAGGATGCAATTTTAGTAACTTCTTTTCTCATTTGACTTTTTGTTGCATTGAAAATGTATGTCATATTGAATATTAACTGCTTGCTCCTGGCAAAAAGAAAACAATTTTGCAGTGGCATACAGCATAGATAATATCTTTTTCCTTCTTCTATAACTCCATATAAATGTTTAAGAGTAATGAAGTAGAAACAAGGATGTTATTTCACCTGGAGAATGCTTCTGGCTCGCTGAAACAAAGTGCCTCAGTACAATGTTGACTATAAAACATTTAAGAAATGCTAAAGAAGACTCTGGTCAAACCTGTGTTCTGTTGCTGAGATCCTTCTGCACTTCAGGACTCTGTCCCAATTCTCTCCTCTCCTTACATTTTTGCCACTACTGTGGTTTCTGACCACAGTAAGAGCCATGGAAGACAGGAGACACTTAGGTATTGTGGACATAATAATCCATAGGATACACTCTTCCCATACCTTAAAATCACCATGTTCTGTTTGTTCTTTCATATCAGTGTGGATCTAGTGCGGCTCAGTCTGTCCTAAAGAGCTCAAACAGTCCCATGGTGTCTTTGTCATGTAATTCCTGGGCAATGAAAGAAGTAACTTAACTGTTGTGTATGTACTTTACTGCTGTATTGGTATTAGCACTGCTGTCTTTAGCTCTCAGGCAAAACAGAGATTAAAGATTTGCTCACCTGCTTTTTAATGAGCAAAGCTAACTTCTGAACTTCTGATCACTGTGGCTCAGATCATTCTGAAGTTGTTGCAAGTCAAGAGATGTTACTTCTAAGATACTGTGTTTTGTAACACTTTGACTTGTGTCTCATGTAAAATAGGGTAGCCTTTAATTACTTCCTTAGTTGCTCGTTATTTCTGTGTATCCTGTTACCATTTTTTTCATCTGAGAGTGTTCTCCTGAATCTGCTGAGACAAGTAAGGGAAGGAGAAGCTAGGCTGACATCCCAAGAAAAGAGTTATTTTGGATACGCAGTCATATATGAATGCCAAATATGTTTCTCATGACCTTTGTTTTCCACATCAGAGTTACACGCTCTAGAAGAACTATAACGGGCAGAAGGTTTTACTCCTATGTTCACATCTTTGCAGTGCTGGTGAAAGATCAGGAAATGGAGGATAATTTCTGTACTATTTCTTCCCAGTTCTGACTTTTTAAAATTTAGGAAGCTCATCTTTGTATCCTTGGTTTCCTGCTTAATAATGCCCTGTCAGAAGAAAATTCTTGCATGCTAAGTTTTTTTCAGTTTGACCCCATTGCAAGTTTCATATTTCTTGTCCCTGCGGACTGATTATCCTTCCCTGGGGAAGCATAATAAGCATGGAAAAGTGCGGTTTAAAAATGCTGTGGCTTAACTGAAATCCAAATGCAGGCCTCTTCCTTTTGTGTTTTTGACTAGACAAGGACCCCTCCCTGCTGGTCTGTCCTTACTTGATTCAGAAATTAGTCTAATTTCTTCCAACATACCTAAGGCCATACAGATGAATAATTGGGTTTGCATTTTCAGAACAGGACCAGTTCAGCTTGGAACATGACTGCCATCTTGAAACACCTATGTAATGCTTATCTTGCAATGAAATCTGATGTATGAGACAACGTTTGTCAAGTCTGCTCATTCCCTCTGTTCATAGTCTTGGTGAAGTTCAGTAAGCGTATAAATGCTATTGCCAGCACTAGCTCAAAATCTGCCAGTAACATGTGACTCCCTTAAGCGGTCCTCTGAACAGCTTCGGTCGTCCAAAGTACCCTAGAAATAATCTTGACTCCTGCAGGTGTAGTAACTTTGCCCATAAGTTTGTTGACATTTATTTTCTAGTAATAGCATTGCTGGGCCAAGGAAATGATGGTACCTCTCAGACTTAAGTGAGCTGGACCCCAGGGAGCAATATGCCCACAAAACACATTGCAAGGACACTGCCACCCACGTACTTGTTCTAGAGTTGGCATGTGAAACAGTGACCACCAGTTCTCACTGGTACAAAAGCAAGTTGTGTAGGGAGTTGGACTATTTTAAAAGAAAGGCTGTACAATACTAACACTTGCATAAAGAACTCACATCCTACGTTGCTGAAAAGATCTGCCATATTTGAGCCCTTTTGCCAGTTTTATGGAATATACGGTATCAACTGGTATTTACTGGAATTTTTCTAAATGTCTTTTTAAAAAGAAAATGTTATCAAGAATAGAACTGGCATGAGGAATTAGTATGTTTCAAGTGTTCGTTTATGCGCTGGAAAGTAATACACATTACTACCAACTAGTTTAAACTGTAGTTGAACTTACTCAGTGTATTCCTGAAAGGTGAGACGTGTCTCGGAGGGGTTCAGTCCTCCTGCCTGTTTTCTGCCCTCGCTCCTTTGGAGGGTCCTTCGGAGGGAGTGGCAGGCAGGAGACTGGCTGAGTGGTTGGGTAAGGAACTGCTGCATGCCCGCGGTGGATTTCTTGACTCTGTTGCTGCAGCCTTACAAGGATCTCTTCTGTGAAGTCTCTCGATTGCTCTGTTGGTGCCAGGGTTCCTTAGATGGTTATTGTAATCCTAAGCATTATTCTTTACTTTAGATATGTTTTAGCTGGCCTGCTCAGAAATTTCCTGCAGGGTATACAGTCAGAGCAGGTAGCAGTAAAGGATAGAAGAGGGGAAAAAAATGAGTCTTTAATATTGCTCAGAGGATCATTCTTCAAATGAATAAGCAGTTCAAATTTACTTCTGTGGCTAGAAAATGACCCCTCTAGAGTACTGTTTATTACCTAGGATTACTTATGTAGATGTGATCTCAACCTCTTCTAAAACCATTTCCATCCTTAAAACAAACCCAAAAAAACCCACCCCAAAACCTTCATCCTCCAGGGTATTTGCAAAAGAACAATACAACATTTATTTCTTTAGCACATTGTAATGAAAACCGTTGCTGGGCACTTTGCTGACTGCTTTGTTTTCTGCATGTTTTCAGTGCAAACAGAGCCCCTATTTTATTTTTAAGTATTTGGATCTTAGAAGTAGATATGATTGTGAAGCAGAAGTTGAAACTCAACATCAGTGGTTCAGCTGTTTGTGATCTGCTGTGATAATATTTATTAAAGTGCATTTTGTTAACATTTTGTAAGTGTATATATAACAAGAGATGGTAAAAAAGAGCATATACTGTGTTTTAAACAGCCTGGTGTGAAGGGAAACATCTGTTCCTGGTTAAGCTTCTTTCAACTTGTGTTCTTTTGACTAAGCCCTGTAAGAGTGGTGTTGATATATATCTTCCATGAACATTGCAAAACTATTTTCAGGACTCTCCCAGGAGCCTGGTTGTGCTTTTATAATCCTTTGCCCCCAGCAGCTTTCAGAGTCATCCTCTTGACCAAGATAAAAATAGATGTTATAAAGTATGTAGCTGATGTTTTTAATGATCCCACTTCTGTCTGGTAGGAAAAATAACTTTTTTTTAATAACAATAAATACAATAATTTTTTATACTGTGCTAAAATAAAATATGGGCTAATTGTTCAAATTGTAGTTTTGGCTACAAGTAACAGATGGCTTGATGAAACAATGTGATTTTAAAGAAATGCTCTTTGGTTTATATAAAGATAAAAGAAAGTGTTCCCTGCAAATTAAATGTAAAGTCTGTAAGTTTGAGACTGAATTCTTAATTATTAAAATATTCCTGTTGCCCTGAACCTTTTGGTTTTTGTTTTCATTGCTTAGGACAGAGATGGACTAATCCAGTGTCCCAGTTTTGAATCACATTAGTGCTAGTTGATCACAGAAAAGTGACTGTTTTCTCATGTTCTGCGAACGCTGAATTGTGTTCATCCAGCTAAAATGGTTGTTAGATGCAACATTCAACCATCCACCTCTATAAATCTTTACTTTCCCCTTGCTTATGTTCACCCATTAGTGTAGGAGTTTCTCTCAAAAGATTAGTGCACGAGACATGGTCTGCATTTTGAAAATGCCTCTTTTCTAGAGCAAGCACTTGGGACAGAGTTTCTACAGCCTTTTTTTTTTGACAGTGTATATCAAGTATTTGGGTTGAGTGAGCGTAACGGACTGCTCCGTAGCAGTTTATCCCAGGTCTAAAACAATTTTTAGGGAATGAAATGATGTGGTTAAATTCAGGATTTCTTTTCAGAGTTTAGGGCAAGGACGGGAGGATGCAGTTATATTACATGGCTTTTGAGCAGGTACCGCAGTCACTGAACTTGCGTGGCCTGCATCCAATGATGTTCACCCTTTACCAGCTCTGTGAAGGAACAGATGCTAAAATAATAATTTGAGCAGAATCATAGCACTCAAGACCACAGAGAATGAGACAGTGTGGTTTCAAGAACCGTCATCCAGTGGGATGTGCTGGAAGGAGCAAATGTTTAGTATAGTTATATTGTTCTCAGGAATGAATGTACAGCTAACACAAGCTGAAGAGGAATTTCAAGTTGTTACTCTCATCCCTGCCTTGGCTCCAGTAGCAGGAGACATACATCTTGCTGTAACTTAGTATCTCTTGGCAGCAAGGTCTTAAGAGCCTATCTTCTGTTTTATTCAGCATAGCAGTTAAGTTGCAGTAGCTACTTGCTTCACTACATTTCTCCCTGTTCCGTTTGTAGCTTTCAGTTCCCTTTTGCAGAGGCTACTACCAATCAGCATGTTGTAAAACTGCAAAGCTTACTTTCTTTTCCCTGTTCAGTACCTTGTTATGCTCTACCACAAATGCAACGAGACTTTAAAGTGTCAAGTCAATGGTCTGTTGTATGGGCTGTTTACTGGAAAGATGGAAAGGCAGCATATATCTTATTTCTTCCAAGAAACTGGTTAGTTTTTAGCTTTTGTGTTTGTTTCTGGACTCTATTTTCTTCTCTTGGATCTGTCAACCTCATTCTAATAGTCTTACCTAAAGTTCCCAAATGGTAAAATTCTGGTCGAGGTTTTCATTGGAATTATCAATATAAGCACTGTCAACAACACTGTTTAAAGGATGACTCTTTGGTTTGGGATTATGGTAACATTTTTCAAGGCATCCCTCCAGTGTTTTATCCCTGATGACCTATTTTGATGTTACTGACAATGAAAATACTTGGTAATTTGAAAGCCTGAATGCAGACTGGGATTTGACTTTCTAAAAGCTACATTTATATTTACTTATGTTTATATGAACATGAACTATCTATCTCAGATTCAGAATTGGTGAGTGTAAACTGGAAAAGGTTAAAAATGCGTGGGAAGCACAAGCTTAATTGACAGAGCATCCTAGTCAGAAAGGTTGCATGGTTTGGAAATCTGCAAGTAATGAAAGAGAGTTTCAGAGTAACAGGACAGAGAAATGATTAGCAGTTGCTGCTTTTCTGTTTGATTAGTAGAATTATCTTTTTCTGTAATGTACTATTAGAGATGCAAAAATGACAAAGTCACAAAAGTTTTGAGTTGTTTAGAAAGAACTAAACCCCTCCTTCAGAACATTAGCTAAGCTTAGTTGATTTTAAAATAAGCAGTAAACTCTGCATGACTCTTGCTGTCTTCTCAGGAAGGAGCATGTGAGACCTACAGAAAGTATCAGAGGAAAATTAAAAGCCTGTCTTAATTTTAAACATCTGTTTTCAGAAATGAACAAATTAGAAGGGGGATGTGCAGTATTTGTGATGAAACATGTACTACTAAATATTAATGAAAGAGGACATAGTTGGAAGAATGTAGTCTTGAACATCCTTTTCCAGTTCCAATTCCTGGCATGCAGTACATAGCAGTCACCTCAAACCACAAGATCATGTTATTTGCATGAAGATTCCTGGTGCTATGTCTGTTGTCAAAGGAGATTTGCTTGAATCCTAAAAAGAAGATAGAAAAATACAGTGATCTTGTTTCTGGTGCACGTTATGAGATCTAATGCCTCTAACATTGTTTTTTTTAAAAACAACAACCAAATAAGCAGGCAGACAGACAAGCATTTCTTTTATTGGCTAAGACAGTTTATGCTTGATTTAAATAGATATCTCTGAGCAAAATTAACCAGCTATTGTTTCAAAGGCCATCTGTTTGGCCATCAGTAGGATTAAGTAGCAGTCTTCCCCTTAGTTCACTACAGAGTTAACTAAATGCATCTGACCATCAGAAAATCAGTTCATTGCTCCTGGAGAATGTTGTTCTTTCTCCAAGCACATTTTTGCTATGTGTGGTCTTCGTAAATTGTTTCTGTTGTCTGTTTTTATATTAGCAGCAGTTCCCCTTTACTGGGTTGCTATGACATTCTTTCAGTACATTGTTATATCATGAACTGTATAGCAAACCTGTTAATGAAATGTTCAGTCCTAATGCCTAGGTTTTGAAGGTGTTTTTTTCTAGATCGTCAGGAAATGTAAGCCTTGAGGCCATTTAGGACTGCTATAAACTGGAGTGCCCTGATGACATTAGTAAAACTGCTTTTCCTCTGGATGCATCCCAAAAATGTCCATCTCCTGGTTTATAAGAGTTAAGAGAAATTACTAACACTTGTCTTACCAAATCATTTGTTTGAAAATCCTTGTCCAAGAGAGAGATCCTCTTTATTAAATTGCTGTGCATTATTTCCCACTTTTATTGATGTGGGTGGAATACTATCCTCAGCTTGTGGGAAGTGTTTGATTTGCTGTGTGCCATCCCATGGGAGAAATGTACAGAATCTCCCTGTAAGCAATTACCGAAGCTGACAGAAGTATATGATTCTGTCCAGCATGGGATCTATATCCCTGAGTTTCTGCATTTACAAGTAGTACCATCATGCTCGCTATGAATGGGGGATTATTACGGAGCTGATAATGTAACAAGAAGTGCAGAATCACAAACAATATGGGGACTATACAATGAACTTGCCAAGTGTCTTTATTCTAGATAGATTTGAAAAGAAAACCTGTATGTGGCTGTTCAAAATGAGCTTTCAACCTGGAATCTCTGCACTTCTTTCATGGCTGTGGGGCCTACAGTTTAAAAACAAGGAGTTTCCAGAAAAGAGGATTTAATCGTTCAGCCATACTGTTGCCAGGTGTGGTTTTACAGACTCTTAAGTTAGACTGTCAGCCGTTTCCTAATTAGGTAGGGAGCCTTCAAGAGAACCAGAAGTATTTAAAAAGATGGGACATAAATTTGCTACATCAACATAATGTTTAGTGACACTGCTTTGTGCTGCTGATGGTTCCTTTTTTCCAAATGCAGTATAAAAATAGCAGTTGGTTGGTTCTGAAATAAACAATAACACTTCACAAATGATAAGAATAGTAACACAAGTGCCCCAGCTAAAATTCAGTTAAGGTAGCAACATTGGGGCTGGACATCGTGCTCATTCCTATTTCTGCTAGAGTTAGTGAGAGACTTGATATTTATTTTGCAGATAGCAAAGGCTAAGTCTGTCTTTTTTTCCCCTAAGGGAAAATGCCAGGTTTCTAATCAGGCAAATTATAGGAATGACATTAAATTCTTTAACTGCCTTGGCCCTCTGTACACATGAAATTTCAGCCCTTCTTTAAGCAGGTTCTATTTTTAAACTGGCGTAAATCTGTTGCAAGCCAGTTATAAATGCATTTGGATGTGCCCACTTGGGGGGGTTATCCAGATTGAAAGAAATGAGTTAAGTTCTGCTTCTGTTGTTGAACAATAACATCTTCTGTGATGGAGACCTGTTCTTGTATTTGTAGTTAATATCATCCAAGCAGCACTTTCTGAGGCAGTAAAAATGTTTCTGTTCCTATCTGGGAAAAGAGCCAAAGAATTTTTTTTTATTTTAAATTTTGTTGGAATTTCCCCTTTAAAAATTTCCCAAGATGTAAAGAGGAAGTATGTAGCATATTTAAAATACAAAAAAGGTCAGTAAAACAACTGAAATTATTATGGATCACCTAATGTAAGGGCATTTTTAATCTAGCTTTTTTTCTGATGTGGTAAGTGGTGGAGATAGTTGTTCTGCTTTTATGCTTTTTCCTCTCATTTAGTCATACAACATAGTATGACAAGGACCTTTGTTAGTACTCTTTATTAGTACTCAAACTGGCACATAAAGACAAGTAAGTGTAGTATTTATCTGATCTGGAATATGTTCTGGGTGACCTTGTCAGAGTAACATCATGTTCTTCCTATTCAGTTCAGCTTTACCCCTGCTTTCTCCCATGTGTTGCCATCTTACTGATTCCCAATACCGCATCTGCTAAGATATTTTCCCAAACGGCTGGAACAGACACATCTGTCTGTGTGTACCAGCGCAGGATGTTTCGAAGGGTCCAAAACCCACAGGTGGCTGGTAGAAACAGCCCTTCTGTCCTGTGTAGCTCCTGGGCACAACCTGTCCAGGTGCCAAGGTTTGGTCTTGTTTAAGTCTGGGTTTTTCTTTTTATGATTCAAATATTCAATATTTCAAATACAGCAAACAGGAAATGTGAATGTATATTGGATGGCATAATTCATTCTGGATGTGAAGGCAACTAAAATTTTCTACTATTTAAGCTCTCAACAGGATGCTGAAAAATCAAATTGCCTTTGTTTCGTAGTTTGAAGTTGTTCATACTTTATGATGAGAGCTAGCCTTTTCATGGTTCTGTGAAAAGTTGCAAGGAAAGACTTGTTTGAGTCTGCTGATACATCACTTCGCCGTTCTGCAGCTTACATTCCACTGTTAATGTAACATTTCCTGCTAAATTGGCTTTATTGAAAATAATGAGATGCTCAGTTCTCCTTTATGTAATTTGGAAAATTTTAAATACAGGCTTAAATAAGATTTTTTTTTTTTTTTTTTTATGCTGTAAACTACTGATTAACTTGTTAGAAAGGGGCCTTGAAGATACAGTCTCTTTTTCCAGTCTGTCTGCTAAACTATTAGGCTAACATGGCTTATACTATCATTCAGTCCTTAGTTCCTCCTCTTTCCATTCTGAGAACAAGAGCCTCAGAAAAAAACCCTCAGGATCAGGTATTCCTTAGAATAAACACATTTTTTCTGAGTGAGCCAAGACTGTAAAACATAGCTACATTAGCTGTGAAAGCTGTTCTCATCCAAATCACAGTGTGGGAGAGTCTGGTATAGACTGACCAGCAGTCTTTATTGACCAGGACCACGTATGTACTATCCTCAAACTCTTTAACAGTTGCATAGTAGTTAGATTTCTATAATTAGCTGCCCTGCAGCCTACTTAACAAATATAGTGGTGTGTCTGTAAATTAGTGATAAGAGATGAACTGAATTTGTAACTCTATCATTGACTGTATAAGCAAATATTTGTAGAGTTAAAACAGGGGGTCAGGACCATTAAGCATATAATGAATGCATCTATCATTGACATTCACTTAAACCTTTCTGAGCAAGCTAATTACATGCTAACTTTCTTTGTAGACAGATACTCATTTGATCAGGATACTGCTAGTAGTATTTTTATTTGGAGATTGTTGTCCTCTTTAGCAATGATCTTTAGTTAAGTCAGCATCCCATGTTTGCCAGGCTAAACACCTGTGAAGACCATTGCTTTGTTTCCTGGAGACCTCTGTTGAAGTTCCTGTGATCACAAAATCAAGAGTTAATTTAACATGGAAAATATAATAGTGGTTTGAAAGAGGAAGTTCTTGTTGTTGATCAGGTGTCATCTGTAGGTTTGTGTGTTCAGAACAGTAACACATTACCAGGAAGTAGATGATTAATTTAAAGAAAAAATAATTCTGGGTAGGAAAGATGCAGAAGTGAGCTTCCTCTTAAATTAAAAAAAAAAGCCTGAACTGTTTCATGTAAGTTCATACTAAATTGAGCCTCAGAAAATTATTAAGATACTTTAACTCTCTGAAATTACATGGTATGCAGAGAAAGTGAAATTATTTCTCCATTCTCAAGTAATTTCTTTTTGAAATATTTATGTGTGTTTGGAGTTTATACTATATGAAGAGTATATATTCTTTCAGTGGGTGATTTTGATAAATGAATCAGCAGACACTCGTATGTTTTCATAGAAGTCTGGCTCTCACTGCAGTTTCTCCTGGGTTTGAGGAGTGTGAGGCTGGTGACTCGAATGGATAGTGCATCTGTAGTGCTGAGTCTGCCTAAAAGAGATTTCTCTTTCTGATTTGTCTCAAACCTTCCTTAGTTAATTCTGGCTTTATCTAATTGTCATTAATACTAGCCCAATGCTTTTATCTTACGATCTTTTGTGATTTGATTCATTCATTTTCCTCCTTCACCTAAAGTGTAAACGATTAATAATAGTGCCCCTTAGTTTCCTTTTTTTTTCTTCTTCTTAGCT
This sequence comes from Aviceda cuculoides, assembly GCA_035590195.1. Lineage (NCBI taxonomy): Eukaryota > Metazoa > Chordata > Aves > Accipitriformes > Accipitridae > Aviceda > Aviceda cuculoides. The sequence continues at coordinate 6,222,623 of JAVJGG010000073.1, forward strand.
CATCTCACAATGCCTTTTTCTATTCCAAGTCCTGTACCTTCCCAAAAGTGATGTGTTAAAATAGCTTTTTTATTATGTGAAAGTTTGCCATTTGTGTCTCAATCCAAAATAAGACAAACAACAACTGTTGTTATAATGGTGCATATAACAGAGAATTAATAACCTTTTCCTTGCATAAGTGTCATAATCACACATGTAATACAGCAGAAGATGTAATAATAAGTCCCTGAATTCATAAGGCTGATACTAAAAGTTTTAGTGAGTAATACCACTTCTGGTAATTTAGCATAAATAAACTTTTCAAACAGATACTTTATCCCTTGTGAAGAAATATGTAAGCATTTTCTCTCTCTCTTCCCCCCCCCCCCTTTTTTTTCTTTTTTTCTGCTCTTTCACATTATTTCAGACAATTTAGGGAACTTTCCATTCTGCTTCTCTGGAATGTAACTTTTTATGTAAATTAACATGACAATTTCTTGTGGTAGTGGACAAAAGTAGCAAAATGACATGCTAGCTGCCTTGACGGGTGTTATTTTCTGCATTTCTATTTAGCTAAGACAGCTTGACAGTTAAAAATCTAATCTTCTTCGACTTGTAGATTCAAGATGCTGCAAGTCAAGGCTTGAAATTTGTTGGAATTATACCTCAGTACCATTCCCAAAAGAACTGTCTTGTCAACGCCTCCCTGACACCCGCCAGTAACAACTCGGTGCAATCAAGAGATAATAAAAATGTTTCAAATTACCCTGAGGATCATGCTTCACTGGATGGCGAAAAAATAGATGGCATTAATGGATGTAATACTCCAGCACCGAGTGAAGAAAGTGCTGACCAATGTGCCACATCCAGGGAGGGCTGGAGAGGTGAAGGGCAGGCTACTGAAGAGCTGAACCTCAAGTCTACGAAGGGAAATGAAGAACAGTTTCAACATGCGAACCCAAGTGTAAGAGGAGCAGCAGACAAGCCAAATGGACTTGCAGAGAATGAAACACCAGCACAATGCTTAAAACCACTTACTGGCAGTAAGTATTGTAGTGACCTCTCATACATAAAAGCCAAGTTAAAATTGCCTCACTTATTTTCCCAGCTTCTTTGGGGGGTGGGGATGCAGGGAGGACCTTACCACTGTAATAGTGAAGAAAAGGTGCACCAAATGAGCCACTTAACCTGATTTCAACATGGTTACACAGTTCACAATGACTGAGCTAAGTCAGATGGCAAATGAAGAGATGATATAAGCAGGTGCAATTTTGTTATGGCCCATTTGTATGCCTGAGTGTAAAGACTTATTTTTGTCTGCTGTTCAGTTGAATTGGTTCTTTTCTGTATTTGTTGTGATACCCTTAGAGCTCTTGATCTTTGTATCCTTTTTGTCCATTTGAATAAAAAGCCCTGCTAATCTGCCTGACGATGTTTTGCAGCAACAGAAGGAATAAGTCACAAAGCCTTGTCACAGTTAGCCCCTTTGTAGCAGGTGAACAGATAGCTGAAATTAAACCACATCAGGAACAGCAGGAATATATGCGATCTGGACTCTGAAGTCTTGTAGTATCCGATAGTCAGTCTGGGGTCAATGGTACAGTCAGAATAGTAATTACTGGAAAGCAGCAGTTATTTTGTTAATGGCTCAGGTCCTCTTGGTAATGATGCTCCTAATAATTTGTCTTCCAATTCTGATATTTTTGTAAGACTATTCTTCATATGCCAATTTTCTTTCTTTCATTCCTTTGACATATTTCTCCTCAGGTGTGCTCTCCACTTTTAAATGTCATTTTATGCCATCAAAAAACACAAGTCTCAGATAAGGTCTCAAAATACCCTCCTTAAGGTGTTTGTTGCTCAGAGGTTACTTCAGAAGTAGGAGTTGTAGTTCAAAATAGGATGTAGACCAGAGTAATTTAGAAAAGGAAAGATTATCAGAAAAAAATATTCTTGTCCCATTTCCAGTTTAAACCTCAAAATATTTTTCTTTCCTATATCTGCTTAAATCCTAGAAAACAGTGTTTACACTCATTTCTCTTACCACTTTGCTTATTTTCCTTACAAGCTACTATGTAAGGAAATTCCATCTACATTCCTTTCACCTGGTACTGTCCTTGACTTTAATTTATCCTTATTCTTTGTCTTACATAGATTCAGTCAAACAATCCTACCCCTTTGGGGATTTTGTACGTAGGACTGAAAATTACTTTTTATTGTACCCTCTTTGGACTATTGTCTTGGTTTCTGCTGCATTTTGGTGTAATTAGGTTTTTGCCATCAGATTTGGATCACACTCTAGCAACCTTTCACCATACTTTCTTCAGTTTTTGTTGGGCAAAGAGGCAGCCAGATTTGGTCAAAGCATAGCTATTATTTGAATAATTTATTCTGGTTTACACTAGAATCTTACACATTATAAAACCTCTCAGTTTTGTAGTTCTAGGTTAGTTATCTCCAAGTCTAATCAGACCAGTTCTTAATCATCTTTTTCATGCTATTCTTCTCCATACTGAACAGTTGAAATCTTTTGCTACAAGTAACCATCTTCTTGGTATTTCTGCGTGATGTGAAGCTGATCACCTCCAATCTTCCCAACTTCCATCTGTAAGACCCCAGGATTTTATTACAACTGCTGATTTGCCAGATAAGAGGTTTTATTTTAAAAAAAGCCTTTAGTTTCCGTATTTATCTTTCATTCTCTGAGTGCTTTTTGTTTTTTTTTTTATTTCTTACAGTTTTTTTAAATTGGTGAGTTATGCAAATACTTTCTAAGACTGAAGGTCTGAGAAGGCAGTTTTATATGATAGTTCACCTATAGTAGGATTTTTCACAAATCTATTGCCTGTACAACATTGCTGATTTCTTTATTACTCTTGTATGAATTTTTGTTATTACAGCACTCCTTTTTCCTCCTATGGAAAATGTATTTCAGTCTTTGGCACCAGTTCTCCATCCTTCCTTGGAACAGGAATGCATCAGGTGGTATTTTTTTTTCCAGTTAGCCTACTTATTCCATAGGAAGGTACCACTCTTGAACTCCTTCTTCCTTATCTAAAACTTCAGGAAAAAAATATGTAATATTTCTTACTATTTGCGGAATCTTACTTTTGTTCTCTGTTCTAGGTTTTATACTATTCAGGTGTTATTTTTATGCTGCTTCACTTTTTATCTGAATATTTTGTAGTGCTCGTTCCCCTTCCCTCTTATTAAAGGGCTCTTCAAAGCAGTGTTGAAAATGATTTGCCTGTGAACAAGGCACAGGTATTCCAATGGTATGTCCAAAAGTGCTGTGTTACCTAGAACAAAACTGAAGGTGTCTTTGTCCATGCTTGAGTGGTCAGGATTGCTGGTGAAAACTGTTGTCAACAGTGAACAGAGGTTAAGAATGGTGTACTATACACTCAATAATGGTGACAAACCAAGTCAACCACTGAAAGACTCCCACACACTTTAAATGCATGTTGTCAACAGCACAGTGTCAAATCCAAATTATCATCTCCCTATGGTTTTCCAGTTCCATGATTTGCTATTGTTAATTAATATAACATTGTCGTATAAACCAAAAAGATCTCGGTTTCCAACATGGGTCTATTTTGGGGGCCAGAATCAAAACGATCATAGAAGTTTTCTGTGTATGCTCTTCTGAGTTAGGATTTTCATACTTTTATTCTTTCTAAACAAGTGGTAAACAGCAAGAGGATTCAGGTTAACAGTTTATTCCTTTCTACTCTATTTGAATCATGGTTCATGTCTTGAGATCATTAGGTCTCTTTTTCATGTTCAGTTGTATCATGAGCTTCCTGCTCTCCAAGTGCTGCCAGCCTGTCTCTGAGCATCTCCCTTCTAATATCTTTTTCAATTTACACACTTCTTCCTGCTCAGTGACGTTTGTTAGACAGCAACCTTAACATTTCTCGTGACATCTCTTTCTTTACTTTAATATTGGAATATAATGACTTGGAATCAAGAGGAGCTTATTGAATGAATGAATTTCGTATAATGTCTTTACCTTTTATATTAGTTTATTTGAGGAGAATTTTTGGCATTTGGAGGTCAGTAGAAATTTTACCATTGATTTCCATGTCCATTAATAAGTAAAGTATTAATGTCCAAATATTTTTTTATTGGTAATTCTAACAATGGTTGTACCCTTCTGAGAATTTGGAAGGTGTATCTGCACTTAAACTTGCTTCCAATTTTAGGGCTCTGAAAGCTCAGCTTTGCTGTCAACAATTACTTTCTTGTGATGGTAAGCCTACATTAACTGCTCCTATGATATAGTAGAGGAGATAAGGGGTAGAGGCTAGAAAATGTTCTCATTTGTAAGACCCTTCACAATTCCACTTTCAAAATTCATGTACTGTTGTATTAATGTCTCACCTTGGCTCAGACCCAGAGTAAATCGACTAACCAGCTAGCATAATCTCTACAGTAATGCTTCATTGCATTTTCTTCAGATGAGACTACTACTTGGCTGGTTCCATGCCATTGTATTATCAAAACCAAGTTATTTAATACTTTAGTTTAATGGCCATGATCTATGGAATGCAGTTTCTCCTAAATTTCGGGTCAGATTTTGTATTTGCACTGTCCTCAGTGTCACAGTTCTTTTAACAATTCATTCAGTAGAAAAATAAAGGTACTCTGTGCATTAATTTTTAGTGATTTTGTGACTGCTACAGTACTTAAAGCAGTTTGTGGAGCATGTTTTCCTATCTTAGTTTACACTGTTAACTCCAGTAAGGGGGTTGTCCGTTAGTACTCAGGTATTACTGTGTTTAAATGTTTTATTATTAACAGTGGATCCACAATTAGTAACAAATATTGTAACAGCAATCAAAATATTGTTTTGGGTTTTGGAACTCTACTGCGTTGGACACTGCAGAAATGTTTTAAAGAGATAACCACATCCCAAAGTATATTTTGCAGTTGCACAGTGAAATCAGGCAAGGACAAAGAGTGGGTTATACATTGTTTTAGCTGAAATATCATGAAATGGTTGTTGCATTACTGCATTTTTTTACTTTTTGGTAGAAGCAGAGATCTTCGTTCTCTTCAACAAGCCAAAAACCCCACAAAGATGCAGCCGGTATTATACAGTGACTATCCCTATGAGGATCTCCAGGAATGGGCAGACTGTCAGCAGCTTGGAAGCAAATTGGCTGGAGCACATGACAGATCACTTCAGGAAAGGAGGCTCATTGGTAAATGCCATCTTCGGCCTTGGAACGGTAAATGGTATGGAAATTACAGAAAGCATTGTGCTGTGATTATTTTCCTTTCTCATCTAATAGAGGTCATTATCTTTGAAGAGAAGACATTTGGGAGGTGCTTTAATATACGCTTGGGGCAGATTTGGTTTAGATCAGCCTATTTCAGTGAAATGGAATGAAAGCACAGGAAATATTTTGGCATTTGAATAAGGAAAACAGATCATGTATTGTATTTTATAAACATACTAGAGATGATCCCGTAATTGCAGAAATATAGAGAGTTAATAAACAGTACCAAGTAAAATGCATTGAACTATTAAGATTGTAAAGCAGATGACATAAATGGAAGAGTGGCTTTCTTCTTAGCTGTCCAGACACAAACTGCATCTGGGTCTGATTGCAGATCAGTGTAAGGACTCTCCAGTTTCATCTGGCCAACATGTAGTCAGTTACTCCCAGTTCTTGCAGAGGCCCTTTCCACCTTGATGGCACAATGTTTTACAAAATGGTCTTCTATGTTTGTTTTATCCTAGCTAGTGTGTTCATACAAGTGATGGATAAATGTTGGTCTTAAATTAAGGAGAGAAGAATAAAACCCAGATTTTTGCATGTTGTGAAAATGTGGCACTGAGTCCAGCTTAATACTGTAGCCAGTACTACATCTGTGGCCACCATGGCTTTGAAGACAAGCCTGCTGTACAAATAAAGGCTTTGGTGCATAGTAGGAGTCTGAGAGACATAGCCAAGGGATCATGAGAACAATCCAAGGGTAGTACTTGAACATAAAAATGTTGAAGTTACAGCCAGATTAATTTTACTGGAAAATTATGTGACTAGTATACTTTATGGTTAAAGTGCTTATGGCTGAATCTTTCACCTAATTTTGGTTTGTTTTGCATTCTTAAAAAGGAATGCGGTAACCCATAGATTGGGCACTGCTACTAAGATTAGTGGGTGTGTGCCTCAAAATTATAGGGGAACTGCTTCCAGAGCATCTTCTTCCCATTTTGCTGCTGGTCAGAGTTCCAGGACCCATGATAAAACACAGTAATATGAGTTGGTTCTGGTAAAAGTCAATCAGGAAATTAATAGGCAATCCTAATTTTTCATTTTGCAAGGAAGTAGCAAAAAAGGAAGGTCTAAAGTTCAGCTGATGGAATGCTTTCACGCAACTTCCTGGAAAGCCTTGTAATTGCTAGTTAACTTGCTTAAAAACAAATGGTCATTTACTTTATGTGTATAAATTGGAATTCATAGAGGCAAACCTAATTGACTCTATGAGGCTCAGTGTTTTCTTTAATAAAAACTGCTTATCAGTGCATTATAAAATGCTTTAAAACCAGCATTTATTCTGTTATTTAAACTTCTAAAGTTCATTTACATAACAGAGGCCTGGGGGAAGATCGTGTGCTTGGATACCAGAGCGAGGAGTACTGGATAACTGCCTGCAGACATAGATAAAGTAGGTTTGAATGATGACAGTAAAGTTTCAGCGCAAAGAGGACAACAAATTATGTAAAAGTGGACAGATTCAGGATTAAGTTAGATTAGAGATTGAAGATGAACAATTAATAAACATTTTTGTTAGCATTTTACAGTTACAGGAAGAACAGGTTTAGAAGTCAATAGCACAAAGTTAAGGTTTCTAAAGGTATATTAATTAGAACACTATGAACATGCCCATGCTATTAGAAGAACATTTGCTAAGAACATCTGTAAGTTGCTATCAGTTGCAGTTATGTGTTTATGATTTAGATCCTAAAATTTTCCTATGCTGCAGAGAAATGGAACAGCTTTTTCACTCATATGCCAGCCAGTATGAAACAACCCAGGGTAGGGAGGAGAGAAGAAAGAGGGGGCAGAGGGCTTCTCAGCTCCTTACTTTTTTCTGCCCTTTTATGGCAGCCTGTCCAGCTCTTCATAGCTGGTCTCCTTATTCAATGATTAATCCTCTTCCAAATTAAGGTAATATTAGCATACTTTATTGGTTATATCACATTCCTTTGTTCTAGGGGCTGTTTTTCTCTTTCGCTTAAAGTACAAATTCATTATTTTGCTTATTAGACTTAAAAGCAGGGTCATTATCATCTTCTTTTCCCCCTTGTCCTTGAAATGCCCAATGAAGTGAAGATTTCCAGATTGTCAGTAGTCATAAATCTGTTCCTTCCTTCTGCCAACAGTTTAATAATTAGTCTTTAAAAGAGTTTTAGAGTTTACTGATAACAATTGTTTCTTTTTGCTTTTTGTACCAGATAATTATAAACAGAAATATAACACAATTGCAAATTACAATATGTACACCACGCAGCGTTACACCATATATTAAATGTATTCAGATTTTGCTAATAAGTTAGAAACGGCAGCTTGCTTGGTCCTTAAATGTTCTCATGTTGACAAACAACAGTTATGTGAATTTGGAGTTCAGTTACTTGCTGGTATTTTTCATCCAACTCATGTTGTGCCTGTAGTCCCAGGTGCAAATTGATCCTGCCTCGTGATCTAAAGTGATCACAGGACTTCACCCTTGCCCTCTTCTAGTGAAAAGTGGACCCTGTAGCAGCAAGCTACAGATTAATACCATTGCAAATGGAAAGGATGTAACAGGTGGGGTCTCCTTTCCTATAACAGCAAGTCTCCAATCAGCAGCGTGAGAAGGTGAGAGTGAGAAGGGAGGAAGAGTCAAAGCTAAGATTATACTTTGATGCCTTAACAGAGTAATCACAAGCCTGCTGTCTTTTAGCTGTTTTGAACTGCAGGTCTTTGAATGCCTGGCATTCTTGTATTTGTTTCACCATTCTGTCTGTGGATTTCCTGCCTTTCAAACTTAGAAAAAGCCAGCCAACCAACCAGAAGACATTGGCAAAAGACAAGGCAAATGAAACAAAATGTGAGTTGCTTGGAAGAGGAAAGTAGGTTTTTAGAGGGTCAGACTGATTGTCTGTGTTATATTCGCACTGCCTCTGACAAAGATGAACCAGATTTGGCCAATTACAGTCACCTTATCCGCTGCAGTGGCTGGGATTTTTATCATCCACATGGAATTATTTTCTCTGTGTGTACTGAAGGTGAAAACGGTCAGGAGGAGGGAGGAATCTAAATATGAAGCAAAGGCCAAAATTCAGGTCACATGCCACATAAAGCCACAGATAGCTAGTTTTCCTCATTGAGAGCAACAGCAGCCTAAAGGTTAGTTTCCTACATAAGGGACATTTGTAGTTCAAAGACAATGAGGGGAAGATTGTTGCCCACAAGGAAAGCTGTCATGGTAAAGTAAGAAATCTTTTCCCATATACTTCTTGTAAATCAGAAGCAAAAACATCAAAATAGTTTTTTGTCAACTGAGCTACATCAAATATTTATACAAGCCTGCGAAAATAGCTTTTTGTGCACAGTAGGATACCTTAATAAAAAATGCAGTGGTAATGGAACATTTTCAGAGAAAGGATAGTGATTGTAACCTTTACGCTCAGAGCCTTTTCTTTAAGCAAGTGCGAAGTTATGTCAGTTCAAGAGTAGAGATTGGGAAATGATACCACAAACAGCAAAGTCAAAATGATTTGTTTTATTTGCATTCCTTACTGCCCTATTGCAAATGAACTAACATTTGGAATTATTAAAGACCTTTTTAATGTAGGCTAACTTCCAGGAGCTAAATCTTATTAAACAAGAGATTACAAAAAGAGAATACAACTGCATCAGAATCAGGAAATTGATTGCATGAGAAACAGTGGAAACTGGAAGGACCAACTCACCATCTAAAGCTTTAGATGGCTGAACTTTGTAGACAAGTTAGGTAAGATTCAGCTGAATAAATGTAGGCATCTGCCCTGCAGGTATCTGCATGTGAGTTGTCACTCAAAAGTGCCATTATGATCAATGGAGATCTAGGCCTAGACCAATATGGTCAGTAGGATTTGTGTTGTGATCCACCTCATCCTACGTCAGATATGTAAAAGAATCAGATAGGCTGGAATGGGTGATTTAGTGCCAGCTGAACTAGATAAGACTGAGATACTCAGTGCCTCCTTTGCCTTAGTCTTCACTGACACAGGGTAGCAGCTCTATTGGAAAGGTCCTGGGGGATATTAGTAGGCAGCAAACTGAATATGAACCAGCAGTATGCCCTGGCAGTAGAGAGGGCAACAGTGTACCAGATTGTGATGAGAAGAATATAGCCAGTAGATGAAAGACAGTGATTATTGTCCTCTACCTTGTGCTCATTAGATCGCATCTAGACCACATACTGTGTCCAGTTTTGGGCCCTCCCCCAAAGAGGGCAAGGAAGATGTTGACAAACTGCAGCTAGTTTAGCAGAGGGCCAACAAGATAGTTAGTGGCTGGAGCACTTACCCTGTGAGGAAAGGCTGAAGGAGCTAGGCTGGTTCAGCCTGGAGAAGGGACAGCTTTGGGGGACCTAACAGTGCCTGGCAGTGCTTATGAGGAGGCTATCAAGAAGATGGATCCAGGCTTTTAACTGAGGTGTATGGTAGGAGGATGAGAAAAAATGTGCATAAACTAAAACAAGAGAGGTCCTGGCTGGATGTAAAGAAAAACTACTTCATCATGAAAACAGTTACACTGTGGAGGAGGCTGCCCAGGAAGTTGTGCAGTCTCCATCCTTGGAGATTTTCAAGATGCAACTAGATAAGGCCCTGAGCAATCTTGTCTGCACTTGTATTGAACCTGCTTTGAGCAGGAGATTGGACTGGAGACCTTCTCAGGTGCCCATCCACTTGAATTATTCTATGATCCTTTGAAACTGGGTCCTGAATGAAATAATGGTTATTTCTCTCCATCAATTATAAAGAGAGCCTTGGATGACTAGTTCAGCTGTAGACCTCTAAATCATAAACCATCTAATGTTAGATTATGTGAATCTCACCTAGTGGGCCAGCTCTAGAACATGTGACTGGAGACTTAACTTGCTCTTAGAGCTAGAGCATCTGTGTGCTAAAGGTATTGCAGGTAGACTCAGAGCATTTGTCCATCTCCTTGCCCTTCCATACGTGTGTAAGAGTTTCCCTGAAATTCCTGCTGATCCTGACACTATAGCGTGGGTTACATGTGCCTTTTCTCCAAAATATGACCTGTTAACTCTCTTCTTGCTGCTTTCTCCTTTCCTACAATTATTCTCAGCATCCCAAATTCTTCACATGTGAAGGAATTAATGATAACAGTTATTCTTTCCTTTACCTCTCCCTTTTTGCTAGAAGAGTAGTAAATGACCTGTAAAAGGGAAGATGTACGGCCAAGGTGTGAGAATTGGCAGACATGCATTCGTGGCATGAAAGTATGTTGTGGCATGACAGGTAGAGAGGAGGTTGGTTATGGTTAAGAGGGAAAATCTTAATGAGTGTCATCAACCAGTTTCTCTTACAGAGTTTTTCACCAGCATCACTTTGTTGAACAGACACCAGTATGCAGCAGCTGTCTCTCCCTCATAATTTTTCCCCTTCCAGTTTTCTCATTTTCTGTAGGTTTCTTTCCTAGCCAAAAAATTAATGGATCTTAGGATTGACTGGATGTAGCATTCAACAGTAATTATTGTACATCCAACAAGGAAGCGAAGTCACAGAATCATAGAATCATTTAGGTTGGAAAAGACCTTTAAGATCGAGTCCAACTGTAAATCTAACACTGCCAACTTTGTCTGCTGCCTGTAGGGTCTCACAAGCTCAGCTATTAGTTTCTAAAACATTACATATGTGCCATAATGTTCACATACGTGGAAGCTGTGAACTGCATGAGTGGAATGCTCAGCAGAGTGAAACATAAAGGATGATTTATGAGTGAGTGTAAACACACGCATGCTGATTGTGTTTTGATTGCTTATTAATTAGCTGGCAAACGCGTGGGGCGAGCTGAAGCTGCAGTTGTGCCAACAGTGTGACACTGAATTTTATTAAGACAATTCACAGTACAGGAGCAGTACACCGACACTGTATAAAGGTTCCTGGCAAGATCTGGATGTCTGTGTCTAGTAGGGATCTATGGGTTTCTGCTTTCAGCCTTAGGTGCTGTCCTGTCATCCTTGCTTTGGAAAATTAAAGGGTTATTTGTACATTGTGCATCCTAAAATAGATTTTCATATGGGTTTGGGTGTTGGAATGTGATATATTGCACAGAAGTTGAGTCGATTCCTGCTTTGAAATGTAGGGTCTAACAAAGTGCCATTTCTGAATGAAATATGATAATTAAGTCTTGTACGCATTTGTATGTGGCAAGCTTGTTCTGCCTATGTTTTCTAACCTATAACCCAGCTACTTAGTGATCTGGCCTGTTACTTCACAACAAAAATGTCTGTTCTCACTTGGATGAGAAATCTGTCTAGATGACAGGAGTTACTGCTTTGTAGTCCAGCTCATCCTGGAGTGATGTGTAATACTGGCTTGCTGTAGTGGTGAGGAGTCGTCTTCTCTTGTTATTCTAAATGGAGTTACAGGAAACCTGCCTGGGGAGACAGTCAGTGTGAAAGTAGATAGTGTATTTTTCTACTTCGAGTCTCCCAACAGAATCCCAAGGAGAGTCCCTAGTAAGTGGTTTACAACTTTCTTCCATCACAACCAAACTAAAAAAGAAAACACCATGCTGTGTTAGTTTAGATACAAGTATTTGGATCTGCTCACTTACAACTTAATGACTTGATTGAAACTGCAGCAAGAGAGAGTAGTGGACTGTCCAAATAGAAGAAAGGGGGTACGCAAATGCTTGACACCTTCAGCAACAGTCTTGCTAGAGTGTTTGCAGACATAAGCCTCCAGCTGTAGGAGTCTGGTTTGTTGTGGGCAAAGCCCGCAACAAATTTATTATTTCCAGATAATAAATTGAATTTAGATCATATAATGATATCGGAAGCTGGTGACTGAGAGTGTGTCTGCAAGAGGGAAGAAGCCTCTTAATCCTCTTCACTGCCTCCTTTGTGAAAGTTGGTTCTGAGTTTGATACAGTTTTTCCTTGGAGGCAGCGATGCCTTCCCACTGGCATCTCTTGACCTCATAACATCCACGAGGGAATGCAGGAGGACCTGATGAAACAGCTAAGCAGACTTATCCAGAAGACTCTCCTGTCAGTTCAGGAATCTGTTGGTTTGGCATATGTGATTGCATTTTAAAAACATAAATCATACCAGTGCGATGAACATAGCTTTCCTAAAAATGTAAAGAAGCTATCATGCAAAACACAAGACTTGGGGAGGGACTGAGCAAGCTCTTTATGATCAGTCACACAGGGTAAATGTATTATTTAAACTAGAAAGGCTGAAAAACATGCTTTGTGACAATATGAGAGGAGTTTTCTGTGTTCATAAAGAGTACAGTACCACATTTACAGTTTTTCAAAATATAATTCTAGCGCTTCATCATTTAGCTTATTTTAGCGAAGAAAGGTGAGTAATTTTTTTTCAGTTATTCTGATTCTGTTCTGTCACAGAGCTGACAAAACTTGAGTTCTTGTGTGTTAGAGTGATTGCTGATTATGGAGCATACGGCTAAGTTGAAGAAGAAAGTGCTGCTCAAGTGACTTTAATAGTATGTGTTGTCTGAAAAAAGGCTGAACGTGCTGGGAATACAAATGAGAATAGCGAGCCACTAAGCCAGATGGTCAAAATGCCTTCATAAATTGATTAAATAGTTATGAATGTATCTTTTCTTTCACACTGTTCAGATATGCCAGATCCTCCTTGGTCCATGTAGATCACTGTAACTGCAATGGATGATCCATACGTAAGGTTCTGACTTGTGTGAATGAATGGGTATAGTCATTAATATCAGTGTACCTTCAAAAGCCCTCAAAAAGTTGACATAATACATAGTCTTTAGCCCCAAAAGTGTGTGTATAACTTCAAGTAAATGAGCAGTACTGCTGAACTAAGGACTGAATTAGTTTTGACTGCTCAGAATGGGAGAGCTGTGTTTTTTGAGGACAAACTCTGGAATAACAGTGGACAGTAAAGGTTGCTATTAGAGAGTAGGATTGCTCTTAAAAACTGCTAGAGATATTAGTCTCATTCATTTAATAGAGCTGGACTATCAGAGGAAGGTCTATGCACTTTTTTATTAACATCCTTGGAAGAATTTGTTATTAATAAATTCAAATGCCTCACTACACATGGCGTGTCTTCCATAAAGCTTACAGATAACCCTGTGTTTTCACAGATTCTTTGCATGGGACAATGGATGGAGTATTTCTCTTTGAAGACGTTACTGTGGAAGACAGTAAAACCATGCAGGGCTATGATGCAATTGTTGTAGAGCAGTGGACTGTCCTGAAGGTATGTATGCAGTTTTTCTTCTTTGATTTTTTTGTAAATCAAAATACTCCCAAGACTGTGAGGCAAACTCTCACATACTGATCTGTGCTTCAACAGTAACAGACAGGCAACTGAGGTAAAGGAATGCAACATAACAGTAATGCCAGTTAACCACACTCTAGGTTTGTATGATGCACTTTTGATTTTTATAATCTCTGTGCTTTAGTGGGGGGATAGGAAATGTGAATGATGGTGAGCAGTGAAACTCAGGGCTGTCTGTCCCAAAAATACAGATGTCTGCTAGATTAACTGTAAAGAGGATCTCCATTGGTTGTCAGGGCAACATGATCACACAAGTCACTGTAGCATTGCAATTCTAAAGGCAGCGGCCCTTTAGGTAGGCCTAGCTGCAGGAGGAATGCAGGTAACTGCATTTGCTTCTGCCTGAAGTCCTTCATATGCTGAAAGAACTGTATATCCTGGATAGGTCCCTATAAACAAACCATGTGTGTCATAGATAGGCTTTTTACTGATCCAAGTGCACGCTCACATTGGTAGAAACACTGTTTAGATCAGATCAGTCAGTACCGATCTTCCACAGCAAATTTGATACACAGATAGGTATTTGAAAAGCTGGGCTTAAAATTCTTTGTGGCTTGAAGTAGAAAGATCACGGGGGAAAAGAAGATACCGTTGTGTAACTCTTGGAAGGTTTGGGGTTTTTTTATTTGATTACTTGTCTGCCAGAAATAGATGTTATGTATCTATAAAGGCAATACCTGATTTTTTCACTTGGAATATATTGTAAATGGTGTAAAATCCTAAGAAAGACAAGCAAGGCACACACATGCCAAAAGGATGGATTAAGAGAAAATGGGACAGATCTAGACTAAATGTATAAAATTCCAGGAGACTAGGATTAAGAGTTTGGTTATTAAATGGTGTTTTTGTAGTGTAGCAATAAACAGCCATATAAGAATGGCTAGAAACTTCTTGAAGAACAGTGTAATGTGTTAATGGCAGTTTTTCTTGTGCTAATATGCATCTGAACAAACAATTCCTATATTACATTTAATGTTATTCCAGTTATTACAACTTGACTGTAAGTTCTTGTTCATTTTTAGGGTCAAATTGTGGTGTTGCCACTCAGGAGCAAGGTTTTGGTATAATGACAGATGGTTCCATGAGTGTATTAGGTCAGTGCTGATCAAGAAGGCAAATGTTAAGAAGCATTAATGTTAACCATATGTTATAAACTGTTAGGAAAGGAATAGAGGGTGAATCAGCATGTATGTACTACTACATACTACTGTGTAAGCCGTGGTTTGACAGCACCTTGTTTCAGAAGGTTATGGTATCACTGTAATTGTTCAGGGAAGAGCAGTGAGGATGATCAATGATACAGACAGCTTCCATGTTAGGAAGACTTTACATGGTGTGTCCTTTCAGCTTGGAAAAGAGAAGAGTTGCGGGGAATGGTATAGATAGAGGTCTCCAAAATCATGGGAGGCATGTAAATAGGGATTGATTGTTTGCCACCTCTTCAGTTTAAGAACTAAGGACTGTCAAATGGCACTAGTTGGGGCCAAGTGCAAAGCAAACAAAAAGGAGATAATTCACCTAATTCTTTATGCAGCAGGCAGCAGATCTGTGGAACTCCTTTCTGGAGAATGCTGTGTGTTCAAGAAGCTTAGATGGGTTCAGGTGAAAGCAATGTTGTTTTTTCCTCTACCTTATCTATCTCTGTGTTTATACAAGCATTTAAATTCAGATCAGGAGTGCGTTTTTTAAGTGAACCCCTTGATCCTTCCCACTTAATATGCCTCACCTCACGTCACAGAATGGTCTCATATTGCACAAACTCAGTTCCTTTTAGTAGAAACTAAACCAGACATACTGAGAGGAAGTACACAAAATATTTGGGGCAGGTATCCTACATGCTTGCACTGATATATATTATTTTTCCTTAGCTGTCACTTATAGCTATGTTAGAGACAGCTTTCTGAGTTAAATGGATTCTTGGTCTGAACCACTTTGGCTCTTAGACAAACAGTGAAAGGTTCTCTCTGTCACTAGGATACTGCAACAAAGTTATGCATAATGGCCCCTACACACCTCTTAAGTTTGCTCTGTGAGGACACAAGGAAGTTTATCTCAAGCTACATGACAAGGACAGCATCTGATAATGGGGATCCTGTGATGGTAGAGTGGTGACCAAAACACTAGGACCCAGCAGAAGAGAATCTTCTAGCAGGGCCTCTTGAAGCATTAGAGCCCTGGTAGGTGGAGTATCATTTGCCTTCAATTCTAGCAATTCCATGCTGGAGACACATCTGGTCGACAGTTTAAGGAATCAACCTCCCAATACCACCTGGTGTGTCAAGAGATGCTGTACTGCTGCACACCATGTCTGTGTGAGAGCTAATATGGAGAATCTCTTGTTCCAGACAAGATTTGGTATGTCCAATTTCAGAAACTGACTGATAGCATATACACAGCTTGTCGGTATGATCAGATTATTCTCTGCTGTAATTTAAAATTTGGCTGCTGGGTGTTCCCTGGCAATTTTGCTCTTCTGAGATCAAGTGCCCCTCTTTTGGGGACATTAAGAATGTGTTACCCACCAACGTGAAAGTGGAAGAATATGGAGAAGAAATAGCCTGCTGAAGGAAGGAGGTTGAGGCGTTGGGGAACTCTTACCCCATGGGTCTTACCCATTTAGAAGAAGAGCAGAACTGACCACATCTGTTTTCTTCTCCTGACATTTAAATGACTGCCTGGATATTTCATGTCTCATGCTTTCTGAGACATAATAGGCATAGGTAGGTAAAGTCATCAAGTGAATGAAAGAAAGACTGGAAGCCGGAGGATCTGTAGGCACTTGCCCAGTGTTGTACCCAGAAGACTAAGTTGCCTTTTCATTAAACCCTGTTCGAATTCAGCTTTATTTACCATAAATGTGGAATAATGCAGTGGCAGAGGAAGGGACTGTAAAATGGGGGATACAGAGAGGAGGAGATGGAATTCAGTAGTGACAGAAGATGTCCGAAAGTCAGTAAAGGCTTTGTTTCTGTTACGAGTACTTCAAAGTGAAGTTATCACAGAGATAATTATGGAGCAGTGGAATGACTCAGTAATGTAGACTTTCTCTTTTTTTTTTTTGTATAGGTTCAGCTCTGATCTAGATTAATGTTTTCCATTTGTCGTTTTCGTTTACTCCAAGGCAGTGGAAGAAGCCCTGATGGGCAGCATGACATAAATGTGTATGATGGATCCTTATTTTAAATTTGTATCAGATTTGATTATCTGGGTGAGCTATGAGTTCAGATGTGGTCTTAACTGAATGTAAATTTATTGTGCTGTATCCTAATTAAGAAGAAACAAACAAAGGAATCCCAGCCACAACAAAAGAAAGCTGTTTTAAAAAGGAAGACATGTAGCATGTATCAATGCCCTTAGTAATGAAAAGAGAACCTTTCTAAATGAAATGGTAAAGTTTTGCTGTTTAACCATAAAGGCAAAAGAGAGGGTTTGGCATACCTTTTAGCAGAGAAAGTGCTGCCTTTTTAATTGCTAAGGCTAATAGAGAAAACAAGTTGAACAGCGTGATGCACTTTGTATGTGTGTAAAATGTCAGTTTGTAGAGGATGTAAAGCTCACAGCTGTCACAGTATGTGGTCCCAGCCAAGCAGCAGACAGGATGTAATAACTCTGAGTAATTTAACTCTTTCTTCTCAAAGTAGAGCTGTGGCATTCTCTGCAAATGACCACAGGACTTCTAATGACAAAATGCTGCTCTCATCCTTATCACTTTAACTCTAAAAATGTCAGCGCATATTATTTCCACCACAGCCTCTGAGATCTAGCCCTAAAACTTGTTTGATGGTTTTAATTCTGCTTGTGTAGGCAAATGTGGGTAGACAGTTCTGATTAATCACAGCCTGGATGATTTCCCTCTCCCCAGCTCTAATCTGTCACCTTCTCTTGCCCATTACCCAAGACAAAATAGGTAATACTGTCTATAAAATTTATTTTAGATATCTGCATTGTTCTGCTTCTGAAGCCTTGTTCATTTTGAAAATATTGTCCTTAATTTACAGGTATTTTCTCATTAAAAATCTTCAGCTGGTGATTCATCACTTTTTATTTTTGCTGTACCATATCTTTGGTGTACTGACATTAGTGAAAATCTGAAATACATCATGGTGTTGCCATTTCCCTGGGAGAATCAAATGGGGTCACTGTCCGCTGTAGACATGGTAAACCTTTTAAACTGCGACATACCAAAGGATTAAAAAAATTATCTCCGCTGAGCCTAGGTTGCAAGTTGCCTTAATGTAAGCCTTGAAACAAATTCTCTGGAAATGAGGATTTGATTTGTCTGTAAATCTGATTTAGGTCATATGTCAGTTAAGCTATGTTCTGCTGTCTCTGGCCATGGGAGAAAGGCATGACCAGGTCAGCAAAGGAGCTGATGGTGACGACCATGAAAAGCAGTTGTGTGCGTGACCCTCTTTACCACCCAGGGGACATATATGTTGTTTGGGCATAATATTTCAGCATTTGCCCTGTGTTGCTTTTTAAGAAAAGCTGAACAAAAACCTTCAGGAGCCTGTTATCTTCAAAAGGTTTTTATAATTCTTGTTTTATTTTTTTAATGTAAGATATGAAAGCAGCATACATATGTATATATTTGTCTACTGAACTCAGTAGACATATGCTTTATTCAGGATTGAAATCCACAGGCTAATCTTTCTTTGGTTTTGTTGATAAATTTAGTAATGAAATCTAGCAATACAAACTTGGAACTTCCCTGATACTTTCTTGTGGCGCTGGCAGCATTGAATGTCTTAACAAGGCAAACACTTCTTCCACATGAGTAAAGGGCACTTGAAAGAAACAGGCAGAAATGCACAGGATTTAACACAGTATGAATAAAAAAAAAAATTGCTTCCTATCTGTCACAGGTTTGTGACAAGATCAGAGATAAGAATTAGTTCTCTGCTCACCTGTAAAATCTTTCAGGAAAAAGTAAACATGCCAAATCTGAACTTTCCACTTAAGAACAAGCTGAGAAAAAGTATTTCAGTCCTCTTATATTTTGTAAAAGACCACACAGCCACAAGTCATGTTTCTTTTCCCCAGCAGGTCACCTTTAGCCAGGCGGTAGGACCCTGGCTAATGCACCTCTTTGACCCTATGCTGCTGTCTGGCAGGTTTGAGAGGGGCCTCATCATTTTGAGGGGCACAGGAAGCGGGTGTTGGGACCCCATAAATCGCATACACAGCCTGCATGTAAGTGAAGGGCAGCGCCAACATTTGCTTTCCTGCAGCCTGAACCAGTGGTAGTAGAGGTACTGTGCTTCAGCTGCGTTTCTTGCGTGGAAATAGATTACTAGTTCCATAGTGGTGGAGTGGTGCACAAAGCCTTCTTGCAAAAGCCAAATTTTGTTTGAGAATAAATTATAACCAAAGGAAATTACGTTGGGGAAGCTGCATGGAGATGATTAAGCTGTGTGTGGTAAGGCACCCTGGAGTATACAAGTTCGCAGGTAGTGTTTTTCTGTGTTGGGTTTTTTTTCCAAAACCAGTTGATGGATAAACAGTAAAATCAGCGCTCACCTTAAGGTACAGCACACGTGTCTTGCAGGAATTGCGAAACTAAAAATGCCAGAGTTATTTAAGAAAATGTGCTTGGATGGATTGCTAGATCACATTTATTTCTTGTGCTCTGTGGCCAATTATGTGGAGTTGCCCGATCATGTGTACATTGCCTGTGCAATGGTAAGTTTAACAAATTTCATAAGATGCTTCTGTGCTTCCTTTGCGGATAACCCTCCGTGTCAACACATTCACCATGTGGAGCTTTTGCTCCTTATCCTGTGCTTCTATAGATGCGAAATTTTGTTGCTGTGCAAACGTGCTTCTATGTTACAGGTGCAGGCAATATCAGGAGCACTCAAACATTTTTGTTAGCTTATACACATGCTGGAAAGCAGGATTTGCATCTGCAGAAGTCACTGAGAGAAGCGGCCTTTGCAGGCACTGGAGTGGTTTTTGTTTGTTTTTTGTTTCACCCTAGACATGGAGACAGATGTGAATGCTACTCAGCAGCCTGTGTGTGTATTGAAATTGTGACTGGATACATCTGAATCATAGAAAAACTGTCTTAGTAGGATGCCACCCTGTATAGTGTTAGAGCCTTATAGTCTCAAAAATATTTCACAGTGCATGAATTCACATATATTAAGTAATCATAAATAACTCTAAATTACATATGCCCAGAATAGTGAGCAAAAAGCCTGTCTCTGGATTTAGTTATTACTTTTTTTTCTATTAACTTTCCACTAAAGTCCAAATTTGGCAGCTAGTCTGTGCTGGTCAGGGACTCATCTGCTGCCAAAAGCCACTGGTGGTTTCTAAGAGCGCAGGAGCTGTCGCACACCCCTCTGCTATACAGCTAACGGATGTGTAGCAAGTGTCTGCTAGCAAGGTGCTGTGGTGTATTGCACATGGAAATTTAGGAGTAGCTCAATACTAGAGGAGCATAGTCCAACTTTTATTGCTGAAACACTTGTGAAAGTTCTCTTTTGCTTCCAATAAATGTTTTTAATGGATCGATAATGTTATACTGTTAGCAGAAATTACCTTTTGGAAGAAGTCTGAAAAGGAAAAAGGCAAATAACTCACAAATTTATAGCTTGGATTTAGTCTCCTTGTTGGCTGTGTTACTGCAAACATAAAACACTTAGAGCACACTTTTATTGGGTCATTCTTGCACAGCCCATGTATTCAATTTATCTCATTTTATTTTCCTTCCTTTCCACTAAGGTGCAAGTTCTGCCTTCACCACTTCCTCTTCCTCCCTTCAGTGCCCTAGGAGAGAAAGCTCTGGCTTTGGCAGTGGTGGGGACTGGTAACCAGCCCTGGCTGGGGGTGCATGTTGTCTCCCTTGTGGGCTCTCCCCTCTATTTTTTGTTAAGGAGCTGGGTTTGAATGCACTGCCAGTTTTCCCCAACAAACAGTAGGTTACACTTTCAAAACGACTCATGTTTCTTACTTCCCATCTTCTTTGCCATCTGTCTGTAGATCTTAGTATGCAGTCTGTTAAGATTTGCCGATAAAGCTTTTATTAAGATTTATTTAATGAGATTTTCAATCTTCCACTCTTTAATCCATATTGGAAAAAAATATTAAATAGTCACAATCCATAGCCGCCTTGTGACTAAATCACATTCACTTAACCCAGGAAAGAATGATTTCTAAAGAACTTCTTTCTGTCTCACAGGAGCTTAATAGTTGTCTTGTTTATTATCTTGCTGTGGTTAAAATTACCACAGTAGGGGGGGAAAAGAAAAGAAAAATTGTTAATGCAGTTGTTTGTGTGGCTTGCCCTAGATATTATCGTTATCATTTTTTAATCGTTTTTTTCTTCTAATGAGCAGAAGCAACTGTGAAAGGAGAAAATGCTGAAAACAAACAGTACAACTATAAATAAAATGAATTCTTTTCATGTGATGCAAGTCAAGGGAAAAAACCTAGCTTAATATGCTCTGGCTTCTTGACACTCAAGGTGTGATCAGAGATTACTTATCATCCACAGGAGAGTGGGAAGCAAGTTAATTAAAATTTTCCACCCTTTCACTGAATGAAATGTCTCCCAGTTTGAGACACATTATTTGAACACTTCTTTTTCAGTAGAGCTCTGGCACATAAGTTCTACTTCTGCTGGTGTTCAAATCCAATATTTGCTAGCTAGAAAGAGCATTGCAATTTCATCTTATGTATGTTTGAAATTTCATTTCCATTGTCTCAGATAATAGTAGATAAAATAATTTTCATTATTGTATTAAATATAAAATGAATACAAAATAACTCTTTTCCTCTGCACCCGTCCCCCAGTGTATTCTTTGTTTAGAAGCATTTTTGCTTTGGAAAGCATTTAATATGACACCAATTAAAGGTCTGTATAACCATGACTCCTGCTGGCACACAAATTCCAGTCGTGGGATAGGATTACAACTGATGATTCAGGAGGGGGAGGGAAAAGTAATTTCTTGTGGTCTTAAAGAAAGCTTCAATTATCTGTATTTGCAAGTAAGGAGCTTGAAGCCCATATGAATTACACCTGTTTATTCAGGAATGACTCCTTTCTCTTGTCTGTCATCTTCAAACGCACCCAATTATTAGTAGTAGTTTATTCCCCTAGGGACCTGGGGAAGAGGTGCGGTGTCTGACTCCAGCAAGGCATCGTGCGGAGTTGGAGAGAGCTTCTTAAAGAGCATGTGGAGCTCAGAGGAGGTGTGCATCTCTGTATAATGTATATGCTTCCTTCCTCCAAACAGCCTAACATGTAGATTGTGGTGTCAGGTACCAGCACATATGAAAAAGAAGAGGTTACCTTTTCATAACAGTTGTACAGCATTCTTTCAACAGAGTTTTTTACATTTCCAGATTTAAAAAAAAAAATAAGTCTAACTGACTTTAATTTAATCTTAAATTTATTTTCCAGTAACTTTACTACTTTTAAATATACTTACCTGCTATTTTCGTTTCTGTACTATTGGTATTGTGAAATACAACATCATCTGCTGCAGATTATGCTTAATCCTGACAAGTCAGACAGGTCCAAAGCCGGCCTTGTTTTGCCACTCGGAGCCTGCAGGGACAGTGGGCTGTGGCAGGAGTGACGGCGCATCCCTGAAGCAATTTGGCTTTTGCAGCAGCCAAATGAGCTCTGCGTGGTATTGATGTCCTTCCTCATTGCCATAATGTCCCTCTGATTTTTGACGTTTGCTGCACATCCTGATGCAAGGAGAAGGTTCTCCTCGCTAATCGCCAACCTTAGGCAATGAATTCAAAATAGAAATCCTCTTTGCAATGTAAGATGTTGCTTGGGGCACAAACAAGGTCTGCTGTGCCAGTCTTTCCTGACCTGCTAGTCTTCCACCCTCTAAATGAGTGAGCTCCTTCTGTTTTTTTCTTCTACAAATGCTGTTTGATGGAGGGAATGTTTTGGTCATCCTTTTATGTGTTCTTCCAGGCACCTCATTTGGGGGCTTGCCATGGTGGATGCTCTGACCTTATTCTTAATGCTCATGTTGCATATTTTCATCTTTAGTTTTGGAAGGCATTGTTGACCAATCTCATAAATCTCAATGTGTTATTAATGTGTTTTCTTGAGACATTAGCTCTTAAAGGCATCTAGATACCTCATAATTTTTGCATTACCTTTGATTTTAAAAACTGGAAGGAGGGTGGAAATACCCATCTTACAGAGGGAAATGGGAGTCTGAGGAGACTCAGAATCTACCACGATCACAGATAGATGTAGGATAAGTCCTGATCCCTTCAGAGGACGTGAGTCAAAGGCCATGTGGTATTGCTTCCCTCTTGCAGGGCAACTTATTCCTCTCCTGGAGTTAGCAATTCTGGTCTGTACATGGTGGTGATGTAAAGTGGCAGTATTTCTGTAAGTCCCTGAAAGCCTCTACAGAAATCAGAAGTAACATTAGTAGAGTGTTCTATTGCATGTACTTTCTGGACTAGAGTTTTTAAACATTCTCCATTTTAAGCAGGAGTGATACAGCTTCTTCAGCTATTTGCATTTGTGGTCATGATCAGGCTTTTAGTAGGTACAGTCAGGCAGTCATTGAGTTATGAAGATATCAAGTGACCTAAATTACATTCGTTAGAAGAAAGGAATAGCTGAGATTGGAATTCACTAAAATACCTTGAAATAACTACAGCAGGATTTGGATTAGTTCTGATCAAATGACTATTTTATTACGGCAGAATAAATGGATTTTTTTGAGCTGCAAAACTATTGTGCCTTACCCAGTGTTGAGAATTGGCAGTTAAAACTCCTTGCGTGCACATGAAACCAGTGTAAGTGCCTGAGCTTTTCGGCAAATTTAATTGTTATTCCAATTGAATGCAGTTATATTTGTAGAGACTAGTAGTTACCATTTGCCTGCTTTGTGTTTATTAAAATTAAAAACTAGTAAATATGCTTTAGCATCTATTTGTTAAATTACTGGAAGTCTTGGCAATTAGACACCTCACTGGAGCAATTTTTGTTGAAATCACCAGTGGTTCTTTCTGTGTGAATTACAGGGCCTGCCATTTAGTAGCAAGAGAATTAGCAAGGCTCTGCTGGGTAGATCTGCAGCTGGAGCCAGACTTCTGCACTGAAAGACAATGCTTTTGGTCTTGCCCACAGATTTCCTGATTCAAAATAACAAGGAAGCAATGCGTATTTGGGGATGATAAAAGGCATAGATCTGTACTTATATTCTATTTATGTTGTTGTTGGCTATATTGCTCTTGATCCGTCATGGCAGAGTAACCCGACTGATTTCAGTACAAATCTTCAGGATTTACTCTAGCCTAGACAAGTGCAGAATCCAGGCAAAGCAATGTTGTCATTTTTCAACTATTTGAATATATCTTTTTGCTTGGGAGGAGATAATTGATAAAATACAATTAACTTGTCCTGTTCAGATCTGGAATCATCTAAAGCTACGTGGATGACTCAGGCAGTGTAAAAACAAGATCACATATGTCTACCATTTTAAACACTCATTTAACAGTTTGTGATGTACAGGCAATTGATAGGTCCTGTGTCTCATATTTTTGAACATTTTCCTTCCTGCCTAGCTGAACATACAAAATGACCCACTTCAGTACAAAAACCCATTCTCCCTCCCAGAGCACCCACACATGTATTTTTTTCTTGTTTTTTTTTGTGTCAGACTGAATGTCACACTCCAGTTGATCATGCTAACTGTTGATTGTTCTTTCCTAGGGAGTTGAAGTGCAGACAGATTACGTTCCGCTGCTGAATTCCCTTGCCGTGTACGGCTGGCAGCTGACATGCGTGCTTCCTACTCCAATTGTGAAGACAAACAGGTAGGTAGGAGGTGGGTGCTGCCTTTTGGCGGGGGAAGTTGTTGTGTGAGCACCGCAGTCCGTACAAGCAATTCTCCTTGCAGTTAGTGTGGTTTTCCTTGCACGTGCGCAGTAGCTGCCCTTGCAAGCCCTGCTGCAGCTGTTCTCTGGGCTTTCTGAGCATCACAAGCCGCATGGGGCAGGAAGCCTGTGTCTGATGGGCAAAATACTGCAAGGCAGCAGTGCGGTTTCTGCATGAATTTTCTGGGTATTGTCTCTGCCTGTCTGTAAACTCCTTGACTGTAAAAGTCCCGTTTTGGATTTCCCAGTAGCAACTCTTAGAGCAAAGACAAAACCTGTGATAATGTTTGAAGTGAGATGTTGCCTGCCTGAAGAAAAGTCATGTTATTCTTAATCGATGTCTGTCTAATGCTGCTGATACACACAGTCTAGCTGAGAAGAACCATGTGAGATTGGTGTATTATTACTCTAGTAGCCTCGTTTGCATGTATAATCATTCTGTGGTCTACTTTGCTATTACTAATAGTCTGAGTTTTTAACTATAAATGCAAGTCACTTAAAAATACTCTTCATAACTGTGGTGAAAAACAATCATCCCACTTGTTAATCATGAAGATGGCACTTTGTGAATTTTCACTGGTGATGAATATATTTATATATATATACACACCAATATAATCAGCCATGATTTTTTTATCTTAAAAGAGTGAAAATACACCCAGTTCTTTATGAGATCTCGATGAAGACTACTCCTACACATAAAAACCTAAAAAGTAAAGGCCATCTGTGCTGGGGGAAAAAAGATATTTAAGTTTTTCATATATGTTTAAATATAGGAATGAATAGAAAATCACAATTATGATTTGTAAGCCCTGTCTCTTAAAGGTATACATGGTTTTCTTTCTCTTCTAGCTTTCTGTATCCCATTTATAACTTCAGTAACATCAGTCAGGTTGACAGTGCAGGAGGGCACCCACCCTATCTAACCGCTGGTGGCATTTGCTTGTGCCTCCTACTGTGCTACAGACACGTGGGGAGCACCCAGCCCTGTTCCAGATGGGTGCCCCGGGAGGGAGGGAAGGAGGGAGGGAGCATTCTGGTGTTGCTGAGATGCTGCTACACACAGGCATCATGGGGCTCGGGTTTCTTGCTTTTTGCTCCACAATTTATTCTGTGTTTACCCACTAATGCTAAAACATTCAGCAAAAGTATGTCACAGGCTGACAGGCTCTATCAGGCTGAACAATTGTGCTTTTTCCTCCCAAAATACCAGGCTGCTCAAAGACACAGGGGACAGGCAATGTTTAGGTCATTCTTCAGTTTGTTGTTTTGACCTGCAGAAGTAAGTGACTGAGATGGATTTTCACTTTGAATGATGCTGGATGTGAATTTAATTCATTCTCAGGAGTGTGCATTTGTTTCTTTTCAGGGAGGGGAATTTATCTACAAAGCAAATTGTATTTCTTCAGAGACCTTCTTTGCCCCAGAAAGCAAAGAAGAAAGAATCTAAGGTAAATAACCTTGAGTTCCTGGGTTTTGGGGGGTTTTGGTTTTTTTTTTTTGGAGGTATTTTAATATTGTAATTGATTTCCCATAGAAGTAAAAATGGCCTGTTCAGTGTTTCTGTGCTACGGTAGCAAAATACAAGGAGCTGAACTGTTCAAATGAGAGAAACAAAAAATGCCTAAATGATGTGAAAGCTCTTATATTTCATTCTATGTTGAACTCAGGGCAGCAGAAAAGATGTAGATTTCTCTCTGCAGCTGGGCCATAAACCTCCATATGTGACCTAGAATTCTCTGCCCACGTTCACTGCCTGCAAGGTGGAACCAGTACTATTTTCTCTCACCCACTACATGTCTTTTCTATTTAAATTGGTCTCTCTTGCTACGTGTATTGACGGAGCCTAGCACGGCACAGGCCTGATCTTGGCTAGTGTTTCTATTGTGTGACTGTTAATGAATTCTGCTAGAATTTAACAAAAAAAGCCCCCCAAATCCAGCTAAGTTGTCCGAGAACGTAGCTGACAGCTAATGATGTATGTATGTGGATACACGTATGTATTGCCATTTCCATTTGTAAACATGTAGCTGTGGGAACCCCTGCCCAAACCTGTCACACCATACAGCTGAGAGGGAAATAAAAGGACTGGTTTAAACTGGAAACTGGGAAAGTGCTGACCTCCCTATAGTACTTGAATTTGCCTTGCCCTTGCAGTATGCAGAGGGATCAGAAAAGCCAGGTGAAGTAGGGAAAGGATCTCTGAAACCACATGATGAGAAGGTTGCTAATTAATAGAGGCTTGTTTTTATTCTAGCTCTATGCAATTACGTTAGTGCTGGCTAGCCAAATGTCACCTGAAGGAGTGGTGCGCTTGAGGCCCTGCAGAAACTGAGCTGGAGTAGGAGATTGGAAACGCTAAGCAGAGCTGAGCATTAGGAGCATTTTACCCAACATTTTGGGTAACTACAGATAGTTTTCATCTATAAAGCCCTCACTGGTTTGGAGCCAGGTTCTGTGGAAGTCATCTTTTAGATATAGTGGAGACCAGGAGAGTGTTTGAACTGACTGAAGTTAGGAAAGAACTGCTGGGAGCATGATTTAGGATTTACCCTCTCTCATTAGTGAAGCTGGAGCCCAGACTATCCTGTGAATGTGTTACAAAGCCCATCTTTCTTGTTTTTTCTCTTTGTTTTCAGGTGATTAAAGGGATCTTAGGATGAGGGTTGGAGTGCCTGTATTTAGTCATTCTTTTCCTACTGCTTTGTGTGGTTTTAATGGAGAGGGTGGGAACTTAGAAGCAATTGTGTGTCTTCAAATAGAGAAATTAGTATAATACTGATTTCTTATATTATAATAACAAATGCATACCATCCAGATGACTCAAAACTTAGTTTAAATTTTTTTGTTTGAGAATATAAAAACTTATTGAACAATGTCTGGTTGACAAAACAAAGGATTTACTTGTTGGCAGCATTAAATATACAGACATATTTGAGGGCAAATATCACTGCAGCACATTTTCATACCAAAGGTCAAGGAAAAATGGGGTATGTTGATTATAGTTACATAAAAAAATGTAAGACTAGTTCAACATCTGTAAGTGGTTGTTGTGAGTCACATCAAAGATGCCAAACCTAGCATTTGATTGAGTTGCTGAATATTCTTCTCATACAATGTCACGGGCTCTCAGGGTTTTGCTAACTTGTGATACAACATGTCTAAAATATTTATAGATAAACTCCCGGAGGAGGGAAATAGCCTGATAAGATTAAAAGGACATTGCAGTCTGATCTATCCTACCTAGGCACAGCAACCAACTGCTGTTCAGTTTAGCCAGAGGAACAGAAAAGGAAACATGCAAGGAGGGGTACAACTTATTTTTCTCTTCAGTGAGACAGAAGTACTCTTATTAGTGCAATATTCAGTCAGTGATGAGGTAATGGTGTTCATTCACTTTATATAGAAGTGATGCTTATTTCAGCAGAAACCGGCTGTATGCATTTTTATGAAATACACTATAAATACCTAAGTATACATACATTTGCACATACACACAAAGCCTCCTACAGTTTGATCTTTATCACATTTAGGGCCCTGATCTTACCTTCTGTCAAAGAGAGCTGTGAGTTAAAGGGGAGCTGTGGGTGCCCAGGACTTCGGCAAATAAAAAAAAAAAAAAATATTCAGGTGTCTCTGAATTTTAAACAGTTAAGCTCTAGAACTGAGATGTTATCTTTACTCTTTCTCTAAACTGTAATGATGTTTAAGTGAAAGATAGCTTCCTCTAAGTAAAACCAAAAAGAATCTTGTGAAAGCCAGTTTCTTTTTTCGGTTTTCCTTTTCTTTTTACATTAAGTTCTGGCTAGCAGAAGGAAAAAGCATTGCTCCATCTTTGTAGTCTAATAAACTTAATAGGTTTTGAATGGCTTTTTGATTAAGGAAGAAATAGCTAGATCAAGAATTTATGAATATGAGTCCTTCTTTTGACCAACGTCAGCACAGACCTGGTTGCACTGGAGAAAATGGCTTTTGGACCACAGCTGAATCTGCTGAATGCCCCAATGAGATTATTTGTGCCATCAAGCATCACCTCCTAATCCATCCCCGAGTTTCCATCAGCGTAGGCACTGCTGACAAAATGGTTGTGTACATTTACATGTACTTAGCAAATGTGTAGGATGGCTCAGCAGTGCCATGGAATGTGGTCTGGCTTTCCTTGGGAAGGTCCATTTATTTTTTGACAAATGAAGCAGATACATTAGTGGCATATTTGTCAGCCTGTATATATGTTATACCTGTCGAGTCAGTATTTCAAGGTACTACTAGTTCTCTCTTTTTTTTTTTTTTTTTTTTTTTTTTTTTTAAATAGAATTTAAAACAGTTGTTGTTAAGTGG
>JAVJGG010000073.1:6251640-6284042 GCA_035590195.1 Aviceda cuculoides
TTCTGTTCTATTAAACTGTTCTTATCTCAACCCACGAGTTTTACTACTTTTCCCGATTTCCTCCCCCATCCCACTGGCGGTGGGAAGTGAGTGAGCGGCTGCATGGTACTTAGTTGCTGGCTGAGGTTAAACCACGACACTAGTCTTTGAATTAAATAATAAAAACATTTCTACTCAGGAAAGCAACTGTCCATGTGAGATTGTCTCTAATGGTCTTTAACATTCGGATCTCTTACTTGTAGTTTCACTGGAGGTTCTCCAAAGAAGACATGCACAACAAACATACGAAGAAATCTATGAAGACTAAATTAAGTACTCGGGAGAAGCAAATGGCAGAGGAGAAGCAAGAATTCGAAGTCACAGAGAACACAAGAAACTTAGAAGCACAGATCTCAACAGTAGCCATGCCTGACCCAGAAGAACAGCTGGACGATGTCATAGACTTGGGAGACGAGGTAGCAGGGACTAACGACAGAGGTACCCATCACGACGGGGTGTCAGAAGAAACATGTCCTGCCAGTTACGATACTGATGACAATGACGTGCAGGTCTGCCTCAGCCAGAGTACGTCTGGCTGCTGTGCAGATCAGGTAACAGAGGGGGGAGATTGTGCTCCAGTATCGGACGGCTGCAATGGCAGCGATGGCGCAGGGCTGGACATGGACTGCTCCTGTGAATAAGACCTACATTTCAGGAGTCCTGTGAGTTGCTGATACTTTGCCAAGACAAAAGAACAAATTTTGATAATTATCGCTAACTCCATTGCTCAATTCAGCATTTCTTTGGCATCGTACTTACTTTGCTCCTTAGCACACTGGTATCTTGATATTTTGAGTAACTACAGGGCCCAGGCTTTTTAACCCATGGAAATTAATTGCAGAATTCTGTCCACTTTACAGAGTGGGAAATGCCCTATGCTATCTCCTGGAGCTACACTTTAAATTTAAAAGTAGGGACAGAAAACATACTTGGGTTTTTCTGTGACCGACCTTAGCAAACTAGGTTTGTATCTAGGTCAGGACAAACATTCCATGTGGTCAGATTTTACTCTATAATACTTTCTTCTCCATCTAACTTTGCTGGAGAAGTTATTGTGCTGTATGTTATTTTGTCATTAAGCTTGTAGTGTCATGAAAATGGTATTTGGGCTTAAACAGGCTGAAATTGGAAACCTTAGGTAAGATGGCTGTTATCTGTATTTATCTCAAATTGCATACTTACCGATGATACTGTCTTCTGAATTTTATTAACTCTTGCAGATCTTTAGGCGATAAGCAAATTGTGTGCCTGCTTTAGGCACACTGGGTAAACAAACCCCATGGTAAATTTCTGTGAGGCAGATGATTCCAATATAAAATGCAATTTCCTATTCACTAGTGTTTACATTCTCTTTGCCAACAACAGTTTCTCCATAGTTGTGGGGGGGTTCAGAAAATTAGAAAAACAGGGGAAAAAAAAGCAGGTAAAATGTACGTCTTTCAGTGGCTATCTTCACTAAAATTGGAATTAGATGTTACCTCCTGACCCTTGCAGGTGATTTTGCAGCACTTCCTCATTGTTACAAAATACGCTGTGGGGAAGAAGTGAAATTGCACACAAATAGCAGGGGTCGGTGGCCAACAAATGTCACTAAATGACCTTACAAAGTGCAAATATCTTAAGAGGGGCTTTTTTTATACAAGTAACCATATTTTGGGACTGATACCTAATGGAATTCTGTAAAATTACCAACATTTTTATGTTTGGAGCTACATTAAAATATTTACAAGTGAATGTACATGTGTAATATAATTTCTGTGCCAACGTTCTCCAAGTACTTTAGTGTTCTTAAAAATGTAGGAAGTAGTTGTTTCTCTCTTCTTAAACACCTTCATCCCTATGTAGAAGTGGTGAGGTAATCTGGGAACAAGATGAGAAATACATTCTAAATTCCCCTGCCTTTCGTTTTTCTAAAGCAAGAGCTCTGTAAGTGATTTGCTGGTTTTTCCCTTGACTGATTTGTGCCTGATAATTTTCCTTGGTCTTTAAATCAAAATGCTGTACAAAGAACTATGGTCTGTATCGAATGTGCACCTAGAGTGGTTCAAAAGCATCTTCTGTGCCTAAAAATTACACAGTGGGCAGAACATTGCAGAGAAGGGAAAAATCATACCACTTTGAATATTCATCTAACTGGGACAACGGCACTCAAGTTTAAACCATTCGATTTCACACATACAAAGCACAGTGGTACTTTTTTCATTGATTAAAGAGTTTTATTTTTAATTCAGTGGTTTAACCACAGGCACATAAGTAACTTCAGTTTCTGGTGGTATTTTTCAATTATTTCATTCTGTTTCTTGAAATTAGACTGAAGTTCCAATAGCCTCAAAATTAGGTTGTTTCAGTTGTTCTACTTAATTACAAGGTCTCTGCTCTGTACAGTTTTAAGTACCTGTTTGCAGATTTTATTAGCATAAGATCCTTCTGACGGTTTCTATTTCAAGGACTATCTTTGTATTAATCTTGTTTAAAAATATACTGTATTTAATGAACATTTTAGTAGTAGAAAGTGTTGCAGTAGAAAGAACTCTCCAGATACATTGGAATAGAAAGTGTTTATTGGATTGCAATTTGACCTTGTTTAACTGGATCCCAACTGCTTACAAAACTAAAGAAAAATAAAGGTCATGAGATTTCTTATTTGTGGTATTTGCACAACTACCAATAATTTTTCCCCAAAAGGAGGAACTTGGGGTCTCTTAAGTGGTGATGGAGGGAAGCTCCTTACTACTGAATTAGCAGTAGTTACTAGTGCTAGAGAACTGTCTACTTGGTTTTACGTCACCAGTCTGAGAGAGCGTGTAGGGCCTATGAGGAAGTTGCACTTGTTTAAGTGAAAGCTTGATTTAAAACTTTGTTCCTGTAAGCGCTGGAGCGGCTTAGGGTTGGGAAGATTTGAAGAGAACTTTCATGGGTTTTCAGTTTAAAAGGGACAAACGGTTTTGGGTTTGTAGTCACATAATCAGTTCCAACTTGTGACTTTGAATTACTCTGAGTTAGTTCAGCTGTCTGGAGCTGTGCGTGCGCTTTCACCATGCCCCTGTCTCAAGCAAACCGAGAGAGCTTACATCACCTCGCGGGCGGATGTGACAGATGGGACGAGGGCTGGGGAAGGCAGGCTCGGGGCACAGCAGCAAGGCTCCGCAGCTGCTAACGTGCTTTTCATCTCAGCTGTCTTTGCCATTTGGGGCTTGAAAAAGCAAGACCACCAGAGAGGCCAAGGAAGTGAAAGCAAGCAGTCATCACCTGATTTGAAGCCTGAATGGAGAAGAGAAAGGGCTAGGCCAGAGCTTAACTCCTGTATCTGAAAATCCGACCGATGCGGGGAAATACACCAGCAGTGGAGAGACCGTATGTGGGGGAAAGCTGAAAGGGGAGGTTGGCTGCAGAGCTACAGCCTCCATCTTCAGCTGGGCGGGGAGGGGCAGGACTCCATACTGACTTCTCACCCAGAGAAGCCCCAGCTCCATAGCAGGGTTTGTTACCCCCAGCAGAAGGCGGAGAGAGAAGCCAGGCCCTTTCCTTTCCCACAGAGAGCCACCATCTTAAGCCCAACCTATTTTTTTCCCCCCAACCTAGGCAGACTCTCCCAGTAAGGATGCAAACTGTTACCATGCCTCTCTTGTAAAGGAAGGACACACCAGTGAGTACTGCCGGCATGCCTAGGGAAGGAGTCGATGGGTTGCGCTGCCACGTGTTACCGATGCCAGGTGGGCACAGTGGAGCACGACAGCACACGCAGGTGGCACTTTGGTGTATTTGAACATGAACACCTCCTTGATAGACCAACAAAACTCACATGTGTGGACCAGCCCCGAGAGTTGCCTGCCTTTGAGGGAGGAAGATGCGAGCTACTCTGTCGGGAGAAGGAGTTGCACATGCTGGTGTTTAGAGCAAGTGGTTACCTGAACAAGATGACAACTGTTAAACAGGATGAGTTCAAAGGAGAAAATCCAGCTCAGACAAGTGAAGAAATGTCAAAGGCTGAATGAAGGTGGCAAAGAGAAGTAGCTGAATCAAATGAAGGATGGAAAAGGGGTTTTATATTGAAATGAACGGGGGGGGAGCAGGGGTAGAAGGGTAGAACTAAGATGGGTGGGAAGTCCAAAATGTTGAAGCATCATGAAAATAAGTTTATGCAGAGTTTAGGAGGGGTTAAATGCACAAACGATTTGACTGGCACTTCATCTTGCATAATTTCTTTGATTATTGGATCTGTGCACTTGAAAACGGTGTAACTGAAATAGCTCAAAGTAGCTTTAACATATGCATGGAAATGAAGCTAAGTACAAAACAATTTTTTTTTTTTTTTCCTAATTTGGTTTCTCTATC
The DNA here is from genome assembly GCA_035590195.1 of Aviceda cuculoides. NCBI lineage: Eukaryota > Metazoa > Chordata > Aves > Accipitriformes > Accipitridae > Aviceda > Aviceda cuculoides. The sequence goes on from JAVJGG010000073.1 coordinate 6,256,015, forward strand.
AGCCTCAGTTTCTGACATGAGCAGGGGAAGGGCATTGTATTGGGATACCCTGCTTTTTCTTTGTAGTTGCTGCGAATCTGTACATTTGCCTCAGGGAGCCAATTATAGGGCAGAAATAAAGCACGATCAGCTTTTCATGCAGGAATTTTATCCTCCCAGAACTGAAGAGTATAAGAACAGCAGACACTAATTTCTTGCTGATAAACGCTTCTCAGAAGTATGAGGAATGCTGGCTAACAATACCAACGCACCTATGAATTAAGAGTTGTAGATGCAATTCGTATGTCTCCAAGGCTGTTGGTGGAGATGTGCTTCTGGCGTTAAAAGGCGATCCTTGCCAAAGCCTCCGTCAGCAAAAGGGTGCCTGTGGTGCTGAACGTGGCAGTCGACTCTAATCAGTACCTTACCTATAAGCTGCAGGGGGGATAAAAAGGCTTGTCAATTTAAGAAGTGCCTTCTGTTATTCACTCTAAAAGCACCCTACTAACTAAAATGATGTAATGATAACTGAATAGCCACTCTTTTTTTCAGTTAGTTAATGCAAACCCTATAGGAATCCTTCATATTCATTGTACCAGATGAGCACACAGCAAACTGGTAAAATAAATGTCTCAGGAAGAAGAATGAGGCTGTAACACCAGGTAACTCACAAACCATCTCACTAAGTTTAAATATAAATGTATACATGGACTCATATCTCACTCCTCATATTCTGTTGTGGAAAAAAAAAAAAAAAGTATCAGTCTACTTTTTCTCCTTAAGCTGCTCCTTAGCTGATGACACAAGTCTAAGAGGAATAAACATTTTCTAAGATTACATGTTATGATTTGGCAATGTGATGAGAATATTTCTCCAACTCCGTAGCTGCTAAACAGCAGGAGTTGCTCTCTGTTCCCACCAGTGTAGGCTAATAGCACATTTATTTAATTATTTGTTGAGCATGTTTATATAGGTTAATTTTCCTGTTTTTTTTTCTCTTCACATATGGTGGAAGTCAGATCCAATAATAGACTTTAAGGTGAAACTGATGTTTCACAACAAGACCGCTAAACTCTAGAAAGAAGAGACTTCCAAAAGATTCTTATGTGTCAACAGGAAAAGGTTACGGAGGAAGGGGATGCTAGCAACTTCCCTGGCTTCTTGGCCCAGAAATGGCATTTATGACCGTTACCTGCATTATGGAATTAAGGTGTTCTCTGCCCTTTGGCAGGGTAACAGCTCAAGGTAAGAAAGAACTTCTTGTTAACAGTAACTGAGGCTACTGGGAGTGGGGAGGTATGAAATTTTTTTCTCCTCTATCTTTTGGTGCAGTGTGTGTGGGGGGGTGCGTGTGTGGTGTGGGGGCGTGTGCATGCGTGCACGTGTGTGTTTACTACTACTCTTCAAGCGGGTGAGCCCATACAATTAAGAGAGATGTGTCCTTGCCCTATAGCACTCAATCTGAGTGTAACAGGGAATGACAGAAAGAGGTTAGAGAGAAAAGAGGATGATTACAGAAGCAAAGGGTTTTGAAATGCCTTTTGTTAAATGGACATTTTGGTGCAAGTCTGAGGAGTGGTTTGTGAAAGAGATGTCATGTGGGCTGCAGAAAGCCTGTGCATTAAAGGGAAAAAAGGGTAAACCAGTTTATAATCCACTTAATGATTTAAAAGTCACAAGAAAAACAACATTTAAAAGCTTCTCAGAATCTTTTTATCATTACATTGTTAAAACATGTAGGAGCCTAGTGCGTGGTTTTTATTTCAGGGCACCAGTACTTCCCGATAGCAATGTATTGCACGTTTCTAGGAAAAAAACCCACCCTGCTTCCTTCAAGCATCAAGCTCCGACATGTCAATTGTGATCTTTGTGAACACAAAACCGCCTTGGTTTTATTTTTTGTGACAAGCATGCTATCCTATTTACATTCTAGAGTGAACAAACAAGGAACCATTCCTGAAATAGGGGTACTCAGAAAGAAAGAATCTTCCTCTCATTTGAGTAGGAGGGAATTTGATGAGACGTCCCCTCTGGGTCTGCAGTGACTGCTGGGGAGGCAATAATGTCAGCCTGCACGTGGTACAGAAGCACAAACCTAAGTGGATGAGGCTGCAGGCACTACAAGATGAAAACCTACGGGCAAACCCTGCTCACGGTACTTTCCCTAAAACGCAACTCTTTAAGGTCCATCACTCAGAGTCACCTCTTCCTGACTGAAAATACAGCCTGCTTCCTTAAGTTCTGTTTGTTCTGAGCGGCAGTAAGCATGGATCTTTCTCTTTGATGCTCAGAAAGCACTAGAATAGTTTCAGTTGTTCAGTCAACTTCTGCAATAATTTCAGTAGTATTCCTATGCTGGGCACAAGCAAGGGCTTGTAGTTTCCTAGTTAGGCTGTCTCACTGTTTTTTGTAAGATGAGGTGAACGTGGATGCAGCAGTAGGTATCCTGCAAGCTGTAAAATACATCAGAGACTCTGATACAAAGGTTAAGACTAGAGGCTAAACTCGGCATACTGAAGCTGAAATGATTTCTTGGCAGAGCACTACAGCTGGGCTGGAGGCCTTTTTGGCCAAGCACTGGGAAGTTATGCTTGAAAAATGAAGTGCTTCACACCAACAGTACTGCTGCCGGCTGGAAATTGGGTGATGGGGTTGGTATCTTTGCAACCTCTGTTTAAGGCAGAGCAGACAGATGCTGATGGCAAGAAACTTGCTGCATTACCTATTTGACTATTGTCTGAAACAGTTAAGGAAAAGAACCGCTACCAAAGAGGAGGTCTTATGTGTTTAACATTTTTAATAATTCAATAATAATTTAGTATTTTTAGTAATTTAAGTATTCCTTACTGAGGTCTTCAAATGTACAATGGGAATCTCCACCACCTAAGGACTTGAACTGTCTGTATAGATAATTAATGAACTCAGTATGGCTTTTTGTTAGTCTCATCATTTCTGTGATGAGTTTTTCTACAAGCTGGGGGAAGAAGCTTCATTCAAGAAGAGCTTAGGTGTCAGCCATTACACCTAGAGGTACCCGCATACCTTAAAAGAGCAAACTTTCCAGAGATTTTTTTCCGACCAAGCAGAACTGGTGCATCCTGGAGCCTTCTAGAACTCTGCGCTGCAGCAGGCTCGTGGTGATTTCCTGTCGTCTCAGCTACTGCTGGCCAGTGCTGCTTTGGAGGACATGGCACGTGCAAGCACAAGCTGGGTGGACTATCTCAGCACCAGCAAGGGATACAGGTTCACGTGAATAGCTCTCTACAGCTCTGGCAGAGACTGACATTCTTAACGCTTTTACACTCAACACTTTTAACTCAGGTCTGAATATGATTATGAAAAAATGTCTTTTACTGTCAACACAGTTGACTTAAACCACATAAACGTTTTTTTTCTTTTAACAAGAAGTGGCAAGAGAAGGAAGTCACCTCACAGCAACTCTACTTCTATAAAAATATTAATTTATTATACAGAACTGGGGAAGGCAGCGTGTTGACTCATTAGCACAGTAATTTGGAGCAGATTCAGAAGTTGTGGCCTGAATTATTATTTATTATAAACTGACCTGGCATTGCTGCACAACTAGTTCTCTACGACTGCTAAATCAGGCACTGAAAGTCTCTCGAAACCTGACTAACAAAACAAGTGCATAAAGTGAAAATATGCTGCTACCCATAAGAAGTAAGCAAACCATCAAAAAACCAGAACAGTTAATGTCTTTAATATAAAAATAACTTTTTTTTCCCCAAAAGCAGCAGCACTGTATTACAGGTGTATTATAGTTAAATTAAAGGAACACCATCATGATTGAGGACATCTTTGTGTATGAAATAAAATCTTCCAAATAATTCATAGTCCATTTCTGTACATTTCAGCTTACCAAAATATACTGGAAACAAATAATGCATTTTCTGTTCAGCAGATGTCACTACCACCATTTCTCAAAGAAAATGCAGTTTCTAGGAACACCAATGTTAGACAGTAGTTTGGATATAGATTCTATCATTGGAGGTGGACCGCAGATGTACCATAAAGTATCCTTAGATACATGTCTTTCTAGATCCTTTTCAGATATTCTTCCCTCTGACAAAGAAAAAAAGTAAGAAATGAGAACAGAAATATTAATCATGAACTAATCTCAAAAAGAATGACTGGTTAAGAGGTATTTCAAGCACTCATTTCTTAAAAATGCCAGCCCTGTTTAAGGATAATAAGTATCAAGATTTGAGGCTTCCAAAACCATTTGTTCTGCTGGGGATTTAGATCAGTACTTCCAGTTGGAATGCACAGGATATTAGTCACTGAAGAGGAACATGGCTTACATACAACTAAAAATCCCATATTCAGATGAAAAACATAGGTATCTCTAATACAAACACAAGAGAAATGGAAACATGATGAAGTATCTCTTACAGGCATCAATCCCACCTTAAGAAAAGTAAATACTTTGCTTAATAGTTTCTGGAATAAAGTTTACAGTGAGAAATACCAGTATAAAGTTTGGAATTAACAGAGGAGGTTTACTGGAAATGAAAACAAAAGCTACAAAGGGAAAATTTTTCTCCAAAGTGTAATATGTATAGTGAAATAATTTAGGTTTAACTCACATCTCATTTTGAATCTTTAAATGTAAAAATACCGAATTATGCATATAACTTCATCCCCTAGGATGTAATCAGACTTTAGATATCATCTCTGTACATCACCATTATATTTACCTGTAATATGTGGCTGAAGTTCTTTACAGATCTGTGAACTCTGTTGGGTAACATGGAAATGACATGTGATCTTTCCAGGAAATGCATTCATCAAACCAAGAATATTTTTCTGTAATGTTAAACACACTTGCTTATACCACAGGCCATTAAGTCAAAACAGATGTATGCATACATTCCCACACCACCAGAGATTACTACCGAGTACCAAGACTCTTGCATTTCAGTGCTGAGAACTTGATGGGCTTGATTTCACAGGGCTGACCTGCACACGTAAGCACAGTTTCCACATCTGGAATGTGAATACACTACCAGCAATGTTAGTGCTTTTCCTCTCCTTTTTTACAATAGGTTGCAAGCTGTAAGATTTGGACCTAAGAACCAGTTATGTCCTTTCCCAATTTCCTCCTTCCACTTCCATAGCGGTTTTCCATTTAAAAAAAAACCCTGCAGTATGCATTTACCATTTGTTAGGAACTTTTTGAGTCTAAACTGCTTCATCCGGTAAGATTACTAGACCCTTTATTCTCATGTTCTCCAAGTAAAACCAACTACAGTGTAATGCTAATGCTATTTTTACCAGAGTAGAAATTCTGTAATTTTCAGTTCCCTAAGTCACAGCTGTGATAGTTACCACCAAAAACCCAGCGGCTTCAGTTCAAATCATAGTAAAAAAAACCCCAAATCTGTCAGTCAGATGCTGTAGTTAGTTCTGAAACTAAATTTAGTTACTGTCTAGATTCTGCACTATTTGGGATTTTCACTGCTGGAACGGACACTGGAAATCCTGTCTTAAAATATTCTGAAATAAAAATAATTTCTCTGTGAATAGGTAAATTAGCTCATTTTGTTATGAGTTTGCTTACTAACTAGTTACTACACTGAACAGTCTGCCAGAGGTTGCTTAACAAAAAACCCCAGACAGATTCTACTTCATAGACAAATCTGTTTCTGATTCCCTAAAAAGACATGGACAAAGCGCAGCACAGACAGACACTGCTGTAGAATGTTCCACTAGCACCTCTAATATCGGCCTGCCTTCACTGTTCTGGGTGTGACTCTAAACTTCTGTCACCTTTACATGGAACCACATACAATTTGATAGCACTTTTGAAACTAATCATGTCCTGTTGAGTTGAAGTCCTAGGACCAAGCCAGAAGGCATGTCTGAGGTAGGACTTCAGCAGCTTAAATAATCCTGCAGTCATTCACAACACCTACTTGTAACCTATCGTGCTGTAATTCAGTGACATGGACAGAAAGTAGCAAATATCACATGCGACATCGACCACCAAAGTACTATTTTCTAGTACCCTAACGCAAGAGACAGGCTCTCTTTAACTGAATGAAGGAGAATTTCAACAGCTCAGCAGGCTCTTTGCAGCTTAGTGAGTTAGTGTACAAAATGAAGCAGACAGATGAGCAATATAGACCTAAGGGAAAAGACCTATCCCTAGTGTCCCAGCCATGATAAGGAAATAAGGGTCACATTCACTCCTCATGAACTCAGGAAAACCCACCTAACTGACATCTTGAAGTAGCAAAGTTAGTACGGCAGCTTTTGTAATTCTAACACTGTATGCTTCTACTATTTTAAATATTGATACTTTCAAAAATAGCACATCTGCCTGTGAAATAAGAGCACATCCAAAGTGAGTATTACAACAATTACATTAGCGTCACCCTTCATCCCTGTCAGCCTAGAAGCTGCTTCTTCAGGAAACAGGTCTTCCAAACCATTAGCAACAACCTAACAGTTCCTCATGGAGATTTGTACAGATGTATCTCACAACAGCATGAAGACTCTAGTGATCCTGTTTCCTCAATCCTCTGCACAGAAGTAAAGAATTTTTATACACGCATTCTGGATTTGAGGGACACATGAAGAATGAAGGGAAGGATAGATTTTAAGCACTGCGACATTTCATTGTGTTCTCTTCTGTCCCAGAAGCTCTAATGCAAAAAGCTCTGCTGTCGTAACACTGCTGAAGTGAAACGTGGGAAATACTAGCTCCTACACTGAAAAAAACTGAGTATGCTTAGAACAGACTGGGAGATTAGTAGTTGGCCAAATGGAAGAGTGGATAGGTTCCAGTTTATTATTCCGCTGCTAGCAACAAACAAATGACTTCTCAAAGAAAGCAAACCTCTTCATATCTAGAAATATGGTACAAGTACAGAAGAAAAACTAGTGATGGATCCTATATACAATTGCTGGAATCATGACAGATTTTCACTTTTATCTTTACAATCAAAAGCTTTCAATATTTCAAATAAACTTAAATCATTAGGGATGCTTCTTTACAGAAGCTGCACTAATCTGACCCTAAAATCTTATCAGTGATCCTTAATGGCTGAGTGTGACAACTGATCTTTAACTGATAAGTAAATGTTGATGAAGTACAGAATTTTACAAGTGGCTATAAATACTTCACTCATACACTAGTACCCAATAATAACTAATGCATTATCAATAAAGCTCCTCTATTGTTTTAGAAAGTTTCCTTTGGATATAATTGCTCATGCTAGTCTTTAAATTCAATACTGAGATTGTATGGTTACAGTATTATAGCATATAGCATTATACATAATATTAGTGTGTATATACACATACATATTATAGTATATATAATCTTTAGTATACTATGATGCTCTTATGACATTATAGTAAAATGTACACATTTAGGGCTAATTGACTTATCAGTGAAGTCAATGAGACCAGGTATGTCCAGTAACAGCCTAAACTTGTACACTGGCATAAGTAATTAACAAAACACACATGGGATTTGAGGCAGGAAGTGACTTTTGTCTCTGTACGGTGTCTTACACAGAGGGGCTCTCTGGAATTTGGCAAGATAATGATACACACACTGATAGCTGAGATCTATTTTTTTAAAAAACTTTTAATTTACCTTAAATAAGAGTTCGCTTGTATTTTTTGCACTGTAGTATAGCTTCACTGTTCCCATTTTGTATCCATTTCCTTTACCCTCTTGGTATCCATGAAGATCTGCTATATGCAGCAGTATAGAAAACAATGGGTTAATTCCAACACCCCCTGCTATCAGCACTAGTTTTACAGGGGAGTCACCAGGCTGAGGATCAAAGAAGAAATCACCTCCCACTCGCAGAGCCACTTCTGAGTCAAGAGTGCACTAGGATGGAAAAGAAGATACTTAATTTCAAAACTAAAAGCAAAAGTTGAAATATTATTCTTCTTGCACCACAGTCACAAGACTTGCTGGGCTATGATTTTTTATTTTTATTGACCAGTGAGAGAAAACTGAAGTACTTTAAAATAAACACAGTTTCCAGCTATCTGAAGTAATCCGTCTCAGTGTCTCTACGGATCTACTTCTACTTTCAGAAGTTTCAGTCTTCTGATAAGCCAGGATGGTGACTCCCCATTCCCACCCCCGTAAGAGTTGAAGAGGGATGATTCATGCAAGAGTTTTTCAACAGCAGTATGTGGTTGTGAAAACCTGAGGTTAACATGTAAGATCACACTTTTACCCAAACCCAGTCTCATGTCAAAAAAGGCCTTGCTATGAGGTCACAGAAGGAAGTCAGAATGAGTTGCACAGACGCAGAAGGTTTTTCCATCCCCATTCCTAAAAAATAAGAAGTGAAGCAAGTATCCACAAGAATATTTCTTGCAGAACCACTTCTGCATTTGCAACTTCAGAGTTGTAGAAGAAAAATCAGGGGAAAACCTTCTTTCTTCCTCTCCACTTGTACATAATGAAATTATTTCTTAGCGAAATTTGCCAAAGCATGTTTTTTTGATACATGGAAAACTAAAGCTACAACAAAAAAACCCATTGGGTCAGTATCTTCTTGGTAAACCAGCACTGCATCCCAGCATGAAGGATGAAACTGCAGTACAGAGAAGTCAGGTGAGTTCTTCCACATCACTGCAAGCTAACAGAACAAATAGGAACAGAAAACAGAACTCATTTCAGGCCATATAGAGGGTTTAAAAAATAAAACAAAAGAGGATAGGGAAACCAAGTAAGGTGGAAAAGGAGGAGAGAAAAAAAAGGAAAGCTACAAGGACTGCTGAAAAATTAGCAGTTAGTCACAGAATAAAAACACTTCCTCCTTGATATCAGGAAACAGTAATTGAAACAAAAGGATTTCCATTAATGACAACTGTATAGTAAGCAAAGGTCTAAACATGTAACAATTCCACCAGGAGGGAGAAGGAAGCCCTTGGATGCAGGTACTGCACAGAACACAGGGGTTCCTAAATTAGTGAGCATGACCATTAAAAAAAAAAAAAAAAAAAAAAAATTTCTTGCCTTTCTTAATTATTACATAAAGTATTATCTCTCAGTTATAGTGTAAGACAATCAGCATTCATTATCTGAAACTAATTTCTCTCTCCTTCTTCAATGTTCACTGCCAGGCTTTCCCATCATGATTTGCTCTGTTTTAGAGATGCATGAATCCAGAAGTGTTCCAGATTCATGGGGCAGAAGGAGGACATAAGATTATGGTACCCTTTGTGGAAATAAGCATTTTTAGGGAGAAACAATCTCATTATTGCCTAATCTGCCTCCTTAATCAGCTATATCTCATCAAGATTGGACATAGGACACAGGAAAAAATCTCTCTTAACCAGCAGTCACTCACATGTTTCAGTGCTTTAGCCATGGCAATGATAACAGTAAGTCAGTATTCACAAAAAAACCCCAGTAAAATTCTGGAGTTATACGGTGAGCAAGTGTTGTCCTTTAGCCTAGTTTGTAAATACGGCATTGAAACAGCTTAGGCAGAAAAGTGAAGCAATCAATACATTACATGCACATTTTTCTGAAGAAAAGGCTCTATTTTCCTAAAGCTATAAAGTACTCTGTGCTAAAATTATGATTTTATATACAATAACATTAGGAAAAAACCTCTAAAAAAACCCAGATACAGTGAGTAAATTAGTACTAACAATTCCTGTACCATCTTTTACCCTGAGATATCAATTTCCTTTAGAAGTAACTTTTAAACAATTAACAGATTTTTTTCACCATATATACAACCTTTTCAAATTCTAGGTTGCTATTTTTTTCTTCTTCTTTCCTAAGCAAAAGCATGCAGTTTTGTTTAGCTAGAAGAGTCTATATATACCCTGGAGGTTCCTCCACAGCATCAGGTTTGACCTAGCTTACCCACTAACTAAAGATTTTCCTATAAATTCAGCCAGAAAACTCAGCAACAGCAAACTGATTTATGACATCAAAAATCCTAAAAGAGTCTCCAGAGACTGGAAATTATGAAGTTAGATCTTCATATTCTCTAAAGAGCAATATCAAAACCCAGATCCTCTTAGGCATTATGGGGTCTGCTGGCACATGCACTACAAGTTCTACAGATCTCAAAAAGGTTATTTTGTTTATGTTCCAGTAGAGATAACTTGATATACTGTAGATGGTCACATGCTAACTACTAGATTAGCAGCACTTTGCATATTCTCAATTCTACTAAATTTGCATCAATCTTTACTGTAACTTGTTGGCCACTGAACAAAATTGCAGTATTTGTAAACCTAGAAGAATCTGTCAATTTAAACTTTGCAGCCACATTTAATAAATACAAATGCAAGGCAGAGAACAGTAAATAGGACAGATCACAGAGGGGTGTGAAAAGAACAGAAGTGACAGGACAGATCATCTATGAAATAAGATCAGCAGCGGAAATAGGACTCTTCTGACTATAACTAAATGGGGTAAATGGAAGAACAAAACACTGCAAGACGCCAAAGTGTCAGACTTTACATCTAACAGCAAAAATCAAGCCCTGGATTATGTCAATAGTACAAAAATATTGCATATTTAAAAGAATACTATCGAAATTATACGGTATTCTGTTGTTTTTATCATTTCAGAATAACTGAGCTATACATCTCCCTTTGCTCCCCCTTAATAATCTATATTTATATTTATCTGACAATGATTCCCAGTTTCCGTTTGTAGAAATGGCCAAGAATGATGCCAAGTTATCAGATGTAACTTTGTAACATGTAACACAACCTGTTCTCAGGGACACAAGTTAGAACAGAGGTTTTCTGACATTTTTCAGTTCATTAATTCCAAAGGAGTGAGAACCCTTATATGCACTAAGTACAATATCACTGTAAGTCCACCAAGCACAAGTGGAGTGAAAAGATCATAAGAACCATATTATCAAATAAACACCCAATTTCTGACCCTTACTGAACAAAAAGTTTTAAGATTTACATTGTATTAAAAAAGGCTGAACAAGTCAACAGTAGTTTTGCAGTCAATAGCAAAAAGTAGTCTGAAATCACACACACCATGCCCTCCAAAAAAATCCCACCCAAAATCCAGAAGGAAAAAAAAAAAAGCCAAATCTCACAGTTAATCTCATTTACCTCAGTATGAATCCAGTGAGCAGGAGGATGAACAGTGTGCTTTACTGCCAGCTCTAGTATTCCTTCTCGTTCCAACAGGCCAGGGCTTGAGCATATTGAGAATCCCCCAACTACAGATAATCTGGGAATAAAGAAATCAACCCTAAAAATAGACCAGAAACAAAAGTTTAAAAAAAAACCAACCCCAAACATGGAACACAATAACCAAAACAAAATGGCTGCCTTTGTTTCAATTATCCTTCCTTTACAAAGACATCTTCATTTCCCTAACATAACTTTTCCAAAAAAGGACTTAAATCTTGAGTAATGCCATTTCCTTTGAATTATTTTCATCTAGAAACATGTCATCACCTTTGTTAAACTATCAGGTTTTTAAACCATTCTGCTTTTAGCATTAGATGCCACATATTACAACAGGCTAGAATTCTAAGTGTTTAAATAAATCATTTGCGTATTAAACCAAAACCACAATATGGTCTGATAGAGTGGCTTAAATCCCACTCTTTTTGGTCCCTTTGATGGGGTCTTCAATTTTCAAACATAAGAAGATTGGGAAACTAATTTTAGGGAAATGATTTTCGATTAAACACTTTCTTTTCTTAGGAAGATGAAATACCTGAAGGAAAACCACAGTCTGTAAAAAATTTCTCCTGTGAAAGATCAGTGACTAGAAGCAGAATCGCTTTACCTCTTGAACCGCAGTGCCCTCTGGTGGCAGATATCTCTTTCTAGTTGATAGGAAATGGAACTGGAATAAATGACTACAATTGTTTTTTTAAAGTTAAAGTAAACCACACATGGGTTTTCACAGATTAGAAGGTAACATATGGCTAAGCTTTTGCAACACCAGCAATTAGAGAGTATGGAAGGCAAGCCATTACTACACATGAGCTATAATTCATTTTCATAAAAGTAAGGCTTTGATACTCCAAATAGTATCAGAAAAGGTTAGAAGCTGGTTTATAATCTAAAATTTAAACTCCTCTGTGTTGCATAAATCTTTAAATATTTCAGTTTTCTACAGCACATAACAAAATCCCTATATTTCAAAAGAAAACTAATGTTTAAAGCTAATCGTGCTGCTCCACTTCTTAGGAAACCACCACACTGGTAAGCAATGCCAAGTACTAGAGCATTAGTCAATTCAAGCCTGAGTTAAGCTGGCTCAGTATTAGTTAAATGAGAATGCAACAAGAAATACAGACTGGCTTCCACTGCACAGATACTTTCTTTAAACAGCAAGGCTGTATTCTTCACAGAGATTACAAACTCCTGAGGGAGAAGCACTTTGCATAGTTCACTACTTTTTAAAGAAAAATCTTGCCTGCTGACTCCCCACAAAGCTTCACCCGTCGAAGAAAAATATCCTCTCTTTCTCTCAAAGAATGCACAAAGTGCGATATATACAATACTATAGCGATACAATTTTTATCTTTATGCTAATAAACTTGATGGTGTATAAAGGTATCTGACTGCAAATAAAAGGTCAACAACCAAAAAAAAAAATTGAGAAGGCTTATTTCGCTGTCCTTAGCTTCTGCAGCCCCGCTGACCACGGGGGTCAGCTTTCCTGGAAGTAAGAATCCAAGTAAGCGATTAGAAAGGACGACTCTTGTATTGCAGCATTTATTGTAGCAAAGAAAACCTCAAGATGCTACTAAAGCTCTTTACCACCCTCTGGTGGAAAATAATCTTACTACTTATGTTAACGAAAAAAAAATGCTGTAAAGTAACAATTTCCAGTCAAGTCAAAATGTTCTGCTTGACATATAAGGGAAATATTATTTGCACCTGGTGGGGAAACATTCATACAAAACCAAACATTGCCGTACAACCCAGATCAAATGTAGTTTTCACCCTTCTAATGTACTAATGTAGGCATGCATTTCTTTCTATATTAGTATTTCTTTTCCAATTACATAATTAGGAGAGATTCCAGGGCATAGTGTACTATATTATAGTGGACTAGCTTGTATTTCTAATGGGCTGTCTAATCTCAGCCGTGTGCAGGAAGGATAAGAGGACTCCTGAAGAAATGCTACCTGTGACAGCTTAAGCGAGAAGAGTAGCTGTAAGGAAAAAAAAGAAAAAACCAAAACCTATATAAACCCACAACAAGGAGAAGAGCAAAAAGATGTAAAACAGAGATCTTACAGTGTTTTTTCATTTCCCTGCTTTTAAAGGCTACCTAAGCCCAATCTTTAAAAAACAATTAGCAATTGCTGGAGGAAGAGATCAGAAACATTAAAACCACAAAGCTACTTCTTCAAAGTATTTATAACATGGATATACCTCAATGCATGTTTTAGTAAATCTAAACAGGTAAGAGCAACAAGTCTCTTCATTATTACTTGAAGTCAGATAAAGAGCAATATCTGCCAACATGGTTGCAAAACAAATTCACTTTTGCTTCTGAAAAACTTGATAATTAGAACAGTTTCAAAGAATATATACATTTTAATGGCAATCTTTGGCTGTAATATCTTACTATAGCAAATTCTAACAAGTTAGCCTTTTCTACTCAGGAAATTGTGGCCTGGCATTTTGTACTGCTCATCAAAAAATGCAACCATAGTTTATAGCTACAAGTATAGAAAAGTTGTATACCTTACAATAGCATTAGAATACTTTCAAGGAAGAAGAAAATGAAAAAGAGTAATTATAATTAAAGCTTTCAGTTTTCAGCGTAATTTCTAAAACATTTTTGGAGGGTAAATGTACTTTCCAAGTACTGGCAAGCAAGAATTTAATATGAGTCACTGCACATGTGCAAAAACTGCAGCAAACTACTCCACAAACAAATTATTGCAATCAACATCTTGTGTTCTGGTTCTAAATTTAAAAGCCAGTATATTAACACTACATGAGTAACATATGCTGTTAATATCCTAGCAGCTATACTTTGATTCCAGCAAAACCACTTTCAGATAGCCTAAGCCAATAAAAAGTTTAAGAACATTTAAGTGTCCAATACCAAAAGCAACTACTTACAGTTTTAAATTAATTTCTAAGAGAAAAAAAAAAAGCGATTGAGTGGGAGTATTTTTAACGAGGAAGGAAGACAAACATGAAAATCCACTACATCCTTGGGAAAAAAAGCTGCAAGGTTGCTTAAACAAACAGCTAATAATTTCAAAGGCTTAATAATTCAGTTTTTTTTATTTTCAAGTTTGCCTGTCTCTATTTATATATTAATCTGACATAACAGGCTTAATTTTCAGAGTGGAAACTTCTAGGGGAAGAAATAAAAGTTAACAGGCAATTCTGATTCAATTATAAACCAAAACTAAGTAATCAGCAGTCTCAGGTCCGCTGTAAAAATAACTAGTAAATAAAGACAGTAAAGGCAGCTTGCAGAATAAAGTTCAGTGTACTTCAAAGCACTCTTGAAGAAACAATGTCATATACATAAAACAGAGGAAAATACTGAAACGATCAAACTGAACATTTAAAGAATATCCATTTTTGTCCTTTTAAAATTAGTATTAGCATACTTAATAATGGCTATTTTAAAATTATGCCAAATATCAGCTATTTGACAGAGCATCCAACAATAAAATATCATATTATGCAAATTAACGATTTTTTCCAAGGCTTTAGTATCAGCGGCATTTTAACATTTTGTTATAGTGGACTTCTGCTAGTAATTTTCCCCTCAAATATCAGAAGATCTTACCACTGTCCTGCTTTGAAAGTAAAATCTTTATTTGCAATAGCCAAACGAAGTCTTTTGACTGTCTCCGTTTCATTGGTGATTCCACACACTTTTGCTTGTGAAATTACCTAACAAAAGGAAAATAAGCCATTGTGTTACGTAGATATCATTTGCAGCAAAAGTACTCAAGAATCTGTGTATGAGATATCTATCACTTCGCATGTTTTAAAGCACCAATATTTTTTCACTGGGGTAGAGAAACAAAAATGGATTCACTTACATAGTTACTGAATGGAGAAATAGTTTTCTACTGATAGTCCACCATGTCTGTCACTTTTGTCAGGGTTATTCTAAGATTGTATACAAACTTATTTTATTTCACTTGAAAGGAACATAACGATAAAGAGAAGTGATTGCTAGTTACCACTTCACAGATTCTTTTGACATCTACAAAGCAGATTCCCGTATCTTCCAGCAACAAAGTAAAAACACCTCTGCTATAAAGACTGACAAAGGAAACTCTTAAAAGATCAGCTGCTACTGAAGTCCCAAGGAGAATTCTGGATCTGTATCTAGTTTTATTTAAGTAATTAAATGCATTACTGGCAGAGTATGCATTAATGCATAATGCATTAATGTAAGAAAAACAATAAGCCTTGTCTTACTGCGTTTACACACATATCCATTTGACCACGTATGTGATCTACGAACACAGGGAAACTGCAACACAAGCATTCATTGCTAGTTAACAGAAGAGTTTTTGTTTGGCAACCAGATGGAAGAGGATGTAAGAGCCATAGTTGATATTGCCTTTGAAGAGATTAAAAAAAAAAATATGAAAAATAATGCTTTTCTAAATGAAAAGCAGATTTTGCATCAGAAGCATTGGGGAGGGGCTCCCCACTTAAACTCTTTGATGCTCATCAGCACAACACGGATTTTTGTCCCCTCCCCTTCCTCTTCAGGTATTTTTGAGTTATAATTATTAACCGTTTTCCTCTACAAAGAAAGTAAAGTCCTAAATATTTTCTACACAGGCAAATATACAGATTTTACTCTGTTAAAAAATGCTGATGTCATTTACCATACTAGGAAATACTAATAATACCACCAGAACTCTACCATTTCTCATTTGTATAAGATCAAACAGATTAAAAAAAAAAATTAAACTTTAACCAACTATGCTCTAATTTAAAACACATGGCAGGAAATTAATTTATTCATAAAGCAACATCTGAACACGTCCACTATCCCATTAAACAGCAGGACATTTGCCAATTTAAAATTAAGTAGCATACATTTCTTTTCCACTTTAGCAGACAGTGTTAAACAGGGAACACAATCACTCTAAGTTAACAAGAGAAATGTCAGACACATGACTTAAATGGTTGTTCTGATGGAGAAACCTTAAGTGCAGGAAATGGACATTAAGTTTGGATCTTCTTCATTCCCTTCTTTACTCTTCAGTACACTCCCTAATTTGTTCTTTGGCTGATACATCTGACAGCCAGATTTGACAGAGCCAAAATTAAGAATTTAATTCTTAATCAGTATAAAGTTATTACAAAAATTGAATTTAACTCAGGGTGATCAAAGACATTCACTCAGTATTCTGAACCATCACAAGAGTATCCAACTGGCCCAGAGCAAGGCTGCAGTGAGAGGGAGGAGGACATAGGACTCCAGACTTTGCTGTTGTATTTCAAGAAAGTGTTAGGCACTTTTTCTTGCCCTGGTCCTTCCCATTACCACTCTTCAACAGGCGATATTGTGTGGCGTGCAGACTAATGCAACACAGACCTATGATTCTTTCTTCTTTCCACAGGACTGAAACGGCCAAATAAGGCAATACAGACTGAAGGAAGCCAACTGCTGATTACATGGAATTTAAAACCAAGCAGAGGATTTAAAATAAACTGATTTTAAAGTGGTCAGAAATAAAGTAACAAAGAATAAATCAAGCATTAAAAAAAGAAACAGCATAATCCTCTGATATGCAGAGAATTTGCAGTAGCAAGAACTGAGCCCCGCTCTTTCACCTATGCCATACAGATTCCTTCTCTTCCTCAGGCCTTACAGTTCCCTGTACCACCTCAGAGCCTCCAACAACTCACAAGGATCCATTTTCCACGTATTTTCCAGCTACCCAGCATTTATGTTGAGCAGAATAAGTAAGCAAGCCATGCAACCAGAAATATCCAAGATAAAAAAACATGGTTGCAAAACTCAAACGTGCAATCATTTTTTCCATGTCAGAAGCAACAAGAATGCACATCTGACTGTACCTGCCTCTACACTAATTTTCTCCATGTACCGAGTTAATTTGGCATAAATTGGATCTACCCGAGCAGCTGTACATACACAAGCAATGCTAATGCGTACTCAAGTAAGAGCTGACATTAGGTATGAGTAGCTGAGGCACAGCTCTGAGACACACGGTTCCCAAAGCTGGCTCACACCTTGGCAGAACATGTCTCATCCATCTACAGCCTATGTCATTAAGTGCTGAATCTTTAGTTTTGGGGGTTACCTATATATCACCACCACCCAGCTTCCTTTCGAGAAGAATTCACTTGGGCTGTGACTTATTCTCAACTGCAGTGAGGGAAAAACCTAGCAGAGAAGGACTTAGTTATGTATGCACATGCACATTGACATGTGTAGTGTGTCTGAGAACAGAGTTTGTCCTGCTGTGTGACACATGCAAGACTGGCCTTTCATGAATGCCTACTCAAGACTGAGAGAAGCTAACTAAACATGGAGAAAAACTGGGCATAATTTCCCAACCCTTGGGAATTAAAGATGGGATTTGTTCAGTCAAAAAAGTGCCCTACTTCTCCTGAAAAGTCTAAGAAAAATGCAGAATTGTTTCACTACTGAAGCATTTTTGAGAATTGAAGTCATGTTCTGCCAATATTTAAAAATTTCAAAGCATCTACTTTAGCTAATTGCAGAAGGGAAATACCTACATGAAATACAAGAGTATGTTCACTTCTGAACATTATGAAAAAGAATGCTTACTGCACAAAACTGAGATCCAGAATAAGCATTTCTGGATTTTGATGGAGAACAATGCTCTATCTTCCTTGTACTTGTGAATTAAAATAGATACGAACTAAGATCCTTTTTACAACTGCCTATCATCTCTCCCTTCAAAATACCTACACTTTGTCTTAATTCCCATGTTATAAAAGGACATTTTCCACATTTTTTTGATATCAAATTTGAACCAGAACTGTAGATATCCATAAAAATCTGAGAAGGCTGTATAGAGATGATGGGTATTGGTGTGCTTTCATTACTTCTCATAATCCATACTTGACCAGAACTCTATTAAATTTCTTGTCCAACATAAACAGCATCACGTCATCAATAATTTTTATAACTCATTGTCAAGGTTTAACCCCAGACAGCAACTAAACACCACACAGCCGCTCACTCACTCCCCCCCGACCCAGTGGGATGGGGGAGAGAATCAAGGGGGAAAAAAAAAAAGTAAAACTCATGGGTTGAGGTAAGAACAGTTTAATAGGACAGAAAGGAAGAAACTAATAATGATAATAATAATATGACAATAATAATAATAAAATAATTGGGAGTGTACAAAACAAGTGATGCACAGTGCAACTGCTCACCACTTGCTGATGGATGCTCAGTTAGCTCCTGAGTAGCGATCCCCCGCAGGCTAACTCCCCCCAGTTTATATACTGGGCATGACATCACATGGTCTGGAATACCCCTTTGGCCACTTTGGGTCAGCTGCCCTGGCTGTGTCCCCTCCCAACTTCTTGTGCCCCTCCAGCTTTCTCGCTGGCTGGGCATCAGAAGCTGAAAAATCCTTGACCTTCAACTAAACACTACTTAGCAACAACTGAAAACATCAGTGTGTTATCAACATTCCTCTCATACCTAACTCAAAAACACAGCACTATACCAGCTACTAGGATGACAATTAAGTCTATTCCAGCTGAAACCAGGACAGATACCAATTGCCAGCTTATGTAGAGCTTCTGGAGAAGTCTTTATAGGTGTGTACATTTTTTTGGTGGTTATAATATGCTCACTTTTATGTACACCATTTTGTGATCCCCTAACATATGAATTCCCATTTCTTCTGGAGGATTTCCTTCACAATGAGATTCCTCCTACCAATAAAGGTGCTTTCCACAACATACCTTGCAGATGGGAAGCATTGCTTAAAACCTAAATTTTGTATGTTTTTAGAACTTAACAGTGTGTAGGAATAAGAAAATCCCACTAATTTTGAAGGAATCTCAACCAGAGCAGAAATTCTTCAGGGCATATGTATGTGTGTGTGTGTTTTGGTTTGTTGGGTTTTTTTCCTCCTTCACTTCGTTATCTGTGCTGGTAGCTCAGACTACTGATGGAATGTGGTTAGTCCTACCTTAGCACAAAGTTGTTCTGTCAAGACCTCTATTTTCTTTAAACTATTGGATTTTTGTGTATATTAGCAGTGACACTACACTTTGAATTCAATAGCATATCAAATTAAAAAAAATACATATAGCTTTTATGACCAGTAAAAGTGATAGGCATCAAGAAGAGAGCTATCTAAGCAGACATCCATTCTCAGACATACCTGTCCCTCCATATTTCCTAAACTAGGCAGGTATTGCAGCTAAATTTCTGCTTGAAGCCTATTTTTAGTTCATAGATTCAAGGAAGCAAACAATGGTAAAGCTCTGTTTCTTTCTTTCAGAGCAACTTGCTCTGGCCTTCATGACTGCTAGCTCTGGATGTAGAAGATGTATTTAATTTCTGCATTTCTTACTGTTTACCTGCTATCTGGGGAGCATCTGATGTTCCTGTCAATAACCAAAACAAAACTTCAATGGAAGATTTTTTCAGACTTTGCTGATCTCTTTCTTATAGCCATTCAACGTCATCCACAGAGTGATCTTTAATCTGTCTTTGGTCATGGTCCTATGAGAATCCCTCCTAAGTCCTCCTTGGATCTCTGTTAGATATAGAAAGTGGTCATGGTCCTCTGTCTTTGATCATGGTCCTCTGACCAATTCCCATGGACCATGTCTTTGGTCATGGTCGTCTGAGAATCCCTCCTAAGTCCTCCTTGGACCTCTGTTAAATATAGAAAGTCCTACTACAGACAAGGCCATGAATACATCTGACCTGGATTTGGATCATCTGTCCTCCTCATGACCTTCAAATCTTCTTTCTCTTCACTAGACATACCAAATTAATGAGTCCCTGGATTCCTTTTCCTGCCTTTTCCCACAATTCCTCCTAGGTGCCTGACGAGTTCATACAGCAGGAGATATCCCTCCATGAATTGTTTCTCCAGGCTCTTCTTCAGCCTTCCCAAATCACCAGTCTTCCTCAGTAAAAAGCCATCTCCAACCTGTTCATTTGTGCATCGGACAGAGAAAGAGCAGGGCTTGCAGTTAAGTGCTGCATGAGACATGCAATGTCCAGAGAGATGAGCAGAGACAGCACCATGTACACTCTGTAAGAGCATGGAAAGGAAGCAAGAAAATTCAGCAAAGTGCGAACTTAGTGCGAGATGAGAAACCAAGCCAATACGGTTACTGTGAAGGAAAGTAAACAGTTAAGTTCCCACTTTTACCCTGGGTGTCTGAGTGGCAATCAGCTTGCTTTGTGATTAAGAATGCTCTTTTCAGGTGTTTCAGAGAGGAATGTGAAATTCAACAGTAGAAAGATGAATCAGAGTCTGTTGCGGTTAGTTTGTAAATTCCCACAGCATAGCATAAGATAACAATACCCCGAGACCTGAATTCCTCCACATTGAGGAAGCCCAACAACAACATCAAGACAAGCTTATTTCTATACATACGGATGCACATGCCTTGAAATTGTGGATCAATTTCCTTGTAAAGAAGAAGGTAAAAGGTTATGTGAGAGAGCACAGGTCACAGAGAAATGAATATACAGTCCGATAGCTATGAAAGTGAATTATTGTGGGCTGCTTGGTAAATGGCAGTAGATTTTTGTGGAAGATAATCCTTGTGAATAACAAACACAAAAGGTATTTATGAGAAGGATTTGAAGTGTATAAAAATGATACCAATCAGATCATTCACTTGGATTAAAAATACAGGGCATATGTGCTTTAAATGTATGAACTTCTAACATTCATGATAACATAGTATTTCTGTTAACGCTGTGCTAATTGGTGCAACAGATGACTGAATAAATTTTAGCAGGTTTAAAATCTTATCACTAACTTACATATTAGTGACCACAACCCCTAGAAGCTTGGAAAAAATAGATTACTTCCATAAAGATAAGTTCAGACACAGAGACACTCAAGTGAAAGGAACATTAAAAAAAAAATTAATTAAAGACATTTTCAGGAGGGTAGTACAACAAATAAGGTTACCAAATACTGGACAACTACCTGCAGTGTGTTAGATCAATAATGATTGATTATCCTCTCTTATGTGATTCTAAAACTGTATAACTTTATCTTTTTCATTGTGCCCTGAAGCACAAAGTTTTGCAGTATAACAAGACAGCCTGAGTTAAATGTTCAATAAACATTAAACCTTAAATATTCTTGAATATATTTGTCCTGAAATTATGCTGTTGATTCTGCCTTTACAGTCTGCTCATTTTCAATGACCGACTCTCCCAAGAAAAGAAGACAGACTTTGCAGCTGGAAGTTGGTGCTATGTCCAAAATAATTATTTTGGTAGCTAAAGCGAGAACTAGATGTCACTTACATATGATGTCCTGACCTCCAGCACCAAGGCTGCAATTTTCTTGTATATTTTTACCTGAAAGTTATTAGGAAACAGGGGTTGCATCTCTGAGCAGCCCAAGACCAATCCTATTGTGGAGGTGGCTCTTTTCCATGTATTTTGTACCTCACTCAAGTCTAGAAATGGGGCATGTCTACTTTCCTGGGGGATACTGATTCAGAAGCTGCTCTCAAAACATACTTGAACATGTGCCATTGCACAAAAGGGCATGTACAAGGACAGAGAGGGAGAGGAACACGATGAGTATGGCCTTCAGACAGAATAAGAGGACATATCCTTCTTCCAAAAATTACTCTCCATTTTATTCCAAATCTGTTTAAGGTAGGATAAGAAAATGATAATTGCATCAGGGCTGAGACACAGAATTATTACTGGGCAGTTATGTACTCTTTATTTTCCACTAGAACTGTTTTGAGGGAGCATTTTCATTAAAATGGTGGAGGCACTAGGAAAACAAGGTATTGCAATATTCCACTGTTCATGACTGAAATGGTGTGTCATCTATCTGTCTTAGACCTGTGTTTGGTGTTGGTGAGGCTGGGAAAAACACACTGAACTCTTTTTCACCCATTACATTGGTTTTGCTATTGGCAGTATTTACTGGCACAAGTCCTCAAATAGCCATATAACAAACAGTCTTTTGTATGATACCATACTTTGCTTTTTCATCTGTTCTTGTTTTCATGCCAGCTTGTCTGTAACATATAGGTCTTTTTATTGTTCTTATCAGATACTGTCTGTCTGGCAGTAGTATGGGTAGCAACATCCCCTCCCCTTGCCTAGCAACGTTTAACCTGCTCAGTAAGGGAAAAGACAATGTTTGCTTGAAATGCAGATGTGGTGTGGCAGAAGCTGTGTGACACCTCTGTAGGATTTCAGTGGGAACTTGAAGTGCATCCAGAACTCATGGTGCTTGGAGTCAGGGAGGTGCAGCAAAATCTGTTATCACCTCTTCAGGGCATGGATCCCTCCATCTAGGTGTGACAAAAAAATTCAGTTGTAATTAGAAAGGTTGTTCCAGGCTAGGTCTGGGTGATTAATTAACTTTTGTCATGCTGACTGAATGGGAGGAGCTGCTGACTGAACAAGGAATAGGAATTAACTGTTTCAGTCTGGCTGAAACAGAACTACTTTCTGCAAAGCAAGCCAAGAAATACACCCAGATTTATTTAGGTTCTCCATTAGACCAAACATTTTTTATATTCCTTACTAATACCTCTTCCTTATTTCTAAATTGTTTAACCCCATTACTCCCCCCCCCCGCCCTTAAATTAGGTCCCGTTTTCAAAAAAAAAGGAAGTATTTTCAAAATTTGGAGTAAAAATGTTCTGTTTTGAAAATGGGGAACAAATGCAGACCTTTTGCAAGTGAAATACATGCTGGAAAGCACAGAGTAGTGAAGTTTTAAGAATCCTCCTATGCTTTTTTTTTAAGATAAGTTTTGATAAATTTGCTCCAATTTGTGAATAGTTTTTCTCCCTGTACTACTTCTTTTTCCAGTGAAGTGACAATTTATTTGAATGTTTTGTTGAGCTCTGTTCTAGCCACTTGCTTGCTGCATGCATAGCTAAAAGCCACTTAAGTATTATTTGTGGCTGCTTATTCCGTGGCTGTGCTGCAGAGCAAGAAAAGAGAAATCATCTTACTTGAAGAGCTATGTGTTAGTTATTACTAATTTCCTGCAAAAGCTTAGCCTAAGCATATCCAGCAAACCGCTCCTACTTGTATATACTACTCCAAGCTCAATTGTCAGTTTTCCTGCTGCACACTACTTTAGAAGACGCTCACACAGTCTGTTGATCTTCAGGGAAACCCCTAGATTTCCCTTCCTATTATTCATGGGGATTTCCCAATCTGCTGCAGAAAAACAAGGATCAAAGCGTTCTACATGCTGTCGGATGTCTCCAACTTCTTCATTGCACTTAAAAGCTTAAGCAAGTGAGTGGCCATAAATAGAATTATTGAAACAATAGAAGTGGAAAGAACACAAACATATTTTGCAAGTGGTTTTATTAAAATAGCATACATAAGACAGCTTAAGGCTTTAGTTTTTGCCATACAAGATGGACTATGGAGAACAAAAGAAAGTGAATCTGCGGTTTTATAACTATATTTTTTCTAGCAAGGTAATTAGGAGAGACAAAGTTAGGGACATGTCTTAAAACAAAATGAATTAGAGATAGGCCCAAGTGTGCTGTGTGAGATCTATCTGTGTAATCAGCCTGTTTAACGACAAACAACACAGATCTTCCAAGCCAAACTGAGGGCATTGGGCTAGAGTGTGGATTTGTGTCTGTTTTGTCAGTTAAATACAGCAGGAGAACAGCCCAGTTCTGCAGTTTGCTCTGGGTTTCAGGAATCATAGGTCTCCCTGGAGCTGGGAGACCTCTGCATCTGGAGTGCCTGGCCCTGCCTCCTATAGCTCACCAAGCCATTAAAATAAATGTCATGTTTATGCACACATATGCTTCCCTCAAATGTAGTAGAAAAGAATGCCCTACCCAGAGAAGATATTTTCACATGTAGTGGGTAATTGCTACTTTGTTTTCCAACAGCAGCAATGTTGGAAATGCTGACTTTCAATCATTGCCAAAAGACAGTATATCTATCTTAGAAATACTAGGGTGGAAAAAGAAATAGGCATACGTTTTGCCAGAAGTTATCTTGCATACCATTACCGAGTCCATGATATCTCTGCTTTTCAAATTATTTACCTATTCAACCTTGTGTTTGAGACGGGTATTAGTTACAGGGAGAGTAAATATAAAAAATATTTATTTATTAAAATAGTCAATATTTTAAATATTTATTTAAATATTTAAATAAATAAATGTATCAGTGTTTTTACAACCCAGTAGGGATGGGAACTCTTTCAGGCAAAAATATAGGTGTAGAACTTATTTGCTCATGTATTTAGAACAAAAGTGAAATCATGATGAAAGGAGAAGTCCATTTCCTACCAAAGTTTGATGTGACTGAGACTGAACACATCTCCAGACGTAAGCGTGTATATGGTATAATGCTGTTTTAACTCCCTGCTAACTTGGCCTTTTTATCAATGAGTGTATATTTTTATATCAAGTTAAAAACCAAGAAATCCTGCATGTATCCACAATTGATCGTAATAATTATCTTTCAGTTTTTCCGCAGTGTAAGGGTGGTTGCAGTCCATCTGAGAATTGTGCAAAAACTCGCTCATTCACCCTTGAATAATACAAGTGTCTGCAATCACAACTAAGTTTTTAAAGCATGCGGGATTTGAAAATGAAAGAAAGATAGCAACTTTGACTCTAGGTGAAAATCTGTCCTCATAAGGGCTGGAATTCACTGCAGTCTGCTTGAAATATATTGAGTTAAATGTTAGAAAATAAACACTTGCTTACATGTTTCAGAATAAAAGTAGCAAATATTAAATGGCTATTTTTTTGGCACCTTTTGAGAACAGTGAGCCAAGTTAACCGTAGCAAGTCAGATTTTAATGGAATTAATCGGAGGATGAGCTTCTTCCTCTTATGTTTGAGTCCTGAGTTCTATCTGTTTAAATAAAATTAAAAATCTGTGCTAAAGTATTAGTGAAATTATGCAGAAGCTAATTGTATGTATCTAGGGAATGTGAGAGCTTAAAATAATGCTCATTTTTTACTTAATTTTTTAATTCAGCAGCAAGGAATTCTTGTTCATGCATTTGTCACTGACTTTCCTATTTGACTTGGTGTTGTCTTCTACTGTGTGCAGAGTATAGCCTCCTTGGCCCTGTGTATGTATGTTTGAATCCCTCATAGATTTCTGTACACACAGAGCAAACCAGGCTGACCTCTGTGTGAGATACCTGTTGGTGGAGGTTTTTTCTGAGCCTTTATCTCCTTGACTGCTTGTTTGTAGTGTATGGATAGTGTTAGGGTGCCTGGAAAGGGTCCCAAAACTCTTGGGAAGAGATGTAATAATGCCTAATACTAATTATTTTTAATTTTGGTCTTTGGGGTTTTTTTAATTCCCTAGTCATGATCGTCTTGCTTTGCAGGATAGATTGAGGGAGATGGCCTGATGCACCCTTGTCAACAAAGGAAATAAAACCATGGAGGGCATGAATTATGGTGTGGCTTTGAGCCTTTCTGTGTCCTTGTTTAAGACTGCTTGGGACAGAGATGTCTAAGAAATCAAACTACATAGTGTGTTTCCACACTGTTGAGAGATACTGGAATGAACTACCTCAAGGGCCTCTACCCGGAAGAGCCGCAGGGGCAGGGCGCTCTCTGCTTTGGCTCGTTTCCCTTCCTAAAGAGCCATTTAGACCCTCAAACCTCTGTGCTAATAAAGTAATGATGCTGCAGGGCTGCCTTTCTATGGGCAGAAGGTGGCACCCTCTGAGGTCACTATGTGGACAGCAGTGATATCGCCAAACTTCTTATCTGCCATGAAAGGGACTAGAGCTGGGAAGACTTCTCTCTTGCTGTAATGGTGGCTCCTCTGTGGACAAATGCACATATGTAATATACTGCTCATGTGAGACTTAGCTGTGAACTATGCATGCATTCTGTTGTCATTGTAATGCTTAGCCTTCAGAAATTATGACAACAAACCTCCTCACTTCTTTTCTTCTAAATAATATAAATAAAGTGGAGAGAAAACTCTTACCCTTAAACCAAAGTCCTCATTGAGTCCAGTCTGGACAGTAAGCATAAAACTTAGCAAAGCAAAACTGTCTAAGCCTGGCAGCTGCCTGATATCCTAAAGGGTGAGCACTAATATTGTCATGGCATTGTACCTCGTTTCCCGAAAAGACAGGCTCCAGGACGTGTCATTTATTGTCATCCAGGTTGTTCACTTTACACTTTTCCCTGGTGACCGATGTAGTAACAGAGTCGGTAACTCTTCCTGCCACCTTTCTACCTGTCCTACGGTGGTGGGACAACGATTTACCGGGCTGGGTGACACCGTGCTTTTTCCAAAGGCCAACGCTAGATGGTGTCCCTAAACCTACTGAAAACCACTCAGCCTCGTCTCGTCTTGGAAATCTCAGAAACAGTTAAAAAAGTGGAGTGATGTGTTGTGCTGGGATGGGATGAGATATGTATGTGTGTCTGTGTGTTTTAATCCCCACACACCATTTATGTGCTTAGTTAGTGACATGTGAAACAATTTTCTGTGTTAGTCCCTGGTAATAATTATTTTAAGCAGGCACATGCTTTTCCTTTCCTGTTTTCCCTGAACACCCACACGGAACTGGAGGACAGTTGATTTGAGGGCATGTTAATGATATTTCCAGAAGACAGGACAGATGTTAGCTGTTCTGGTCCCAATCAAGTGAGCTCTTCATATAAGGGGTAGCTATCCTAGTGCAAGTTGCCTCCTTGAATATCATAGCTGTGTTTATCCGCATGTATCTTTGCCTGCATGTCCACACATGTCTCTCTAATATAAAGTTTTCTGCAGACCATGCTGAATCAGATGGCAATACACACTTTAGGCTTGATTCTGCTCACACCTGAGAAAAACATGCATAAGTTCACTTGTAAGAGAAAAATCCACAGGCATGGAAGATTGGATATGAAGGCTTTTTCACCCTGGTGTTATAGTGCTTAGGGTGTTTTGGCTTGGGATTTGGTTTTTTTTCATTTTTTTTCTGGTGTTCAGCAAGCAGTACGGCCATTGCAGGAAGATGTGCAGGTTGCAGTGTGGATAAATGAGGAATAGACACTGAGCTTGCACCCTTGTTGCATCTTTCCTGAAGGTGCAGCATCTTTATACGAGGAGCCAGTTCAGTCCTAAATGTTTGGAAAAATCCATTCGCTGTAACTCAGAGCACCCACCTGGACCACCAACTGGCTAATTTCCTTGTGTAGACAATGAGCTGGGGAAGACAGGCATTTCCAGCAGGTGATCTTGAAAAGAAGCTTAACTCCTCTGAGTACAAGGGTGAGCTCCAGGGAGACAAGTTGCCAATTTAGCTGGCATGAACTAATTCAGTGGGTGTATAAACCAAGGTGAAATGACTGTCAATCACCCAATTACTCACCACAGGATGTATTATTTGTTACTGATGTTAGGCTTTACTTTCTGCTAGTGTATTAGAACTGTAACTGTTGTTGCCTTGTGGCCAAATATTTCAGGTTTTTTCAAGATGTTGTAGTTAGAGGTTTTCTTTAAGCCTTACTTCCTGCAAAAGGGACTGTGTCACATAACCTCTTTTTTTTTCTATTTGGTTAATTTCTAGAAAGAAAAGGATCATTTCAAGCTTTCATGATTGATTTGGAAGGCCTCTGTCGTGGTTTAACCCCAGCCACCAACTAAGCACCATGCAGTTGCTCACTCACTGGCCCTCCACCCTCCAGTGAGTGGTAGAGAATCAGAAGGAAAAAGGTAAAACTTGTGGACTGAGATAAGAACAGTTTAACAGAACAGAAAGGAAGAAACTAATAATGATTTAAAAAAATGACAGTAATAATAATAATAATAAAAGAATTGGAATATACAAAACAAGTGATGCACAATGCAATTGCTCACCACTTGCTGACTGATGTCCAGTTAGTTC
>JAVJGG010000073.1:6284142-6298043 GCA_035590195.1 Aviceda cuculoides
TGTGTCCCCTCCCAACTTCTTGTGCCCCTCCAGCTTTCTCGCTGGCTGGCCATGAGAAGCTGAAAAATCCTTGACTTGAGACTAAACGCTACTTAGCCACAACTGAAAACATCAGTGTGTTATCAACCACCTTCTCATAATGAATCCAAAACATAACACTATATCAGCTACTAGAAAGAAAATTAACTCTATCACAGCCAAAACCAGGACATTCGTTACATTTCACACATTGACCACATAATACACTTATTTTGTAACAATATAAAATATGAAAAATGAGGAGAAAAAGAAGTAAAACAGACTCCAGTAGAAGACAAAATGAAACCTAAGAATAAAATACAATTACGCAGTTTCTTCACGCACAAAAACCCCATACTTATATCCTCAAGAACAGAACACTAACCTCCTGGCGAAAATTATTTGCTGTTCTCTCTAGATGATCCATTTTCCTTTTTGATTTTATTGTGCTGCAACAAAAAGCAAACAAAGATAATAGTCATTTTGACAGCTGTGCTACTGTCCCTTACTGATAGGAATTTCTATTAACATAACAATTTACCAGTGTAATCCAGACTAAGTCTAAATACAAATTAAATATAAATATACAATTGGGAGTTAAATAAGTCTTTACAGGTCTGTAATAATTTGTCAGCTTCATTTTGACAGAAGTGTTACCATGACATTCTCTTTAAAAAAAAAAAAAAAAACAAAAAAACCCCAAACGTTTTTGTGTGTGGATAACCTACCCATTTACTGTGCAGTAACAAAAATCAGAGTGCCTCATCACCACCAATGCAGAATGAGTGGGAAAAATTCTGCTAGCGCCTCTCAGTAATTGAGGAACAGTAAACCCCACATAAATAGTAGCATGAGCCATGACGACTGGGCAGTCTTCAGAATCACCAGCTCCTGAAAAATCCATATAAATATTTGTTAAATAAAATACTCATCATTTGACATGGCTTGTTTTCACCCGTTATTTCCATTAAATCACAAAGCCTCAACTGGAGCTAAAACTAGCAATAGACATAGGGTAACAAGAAGGAATTTTAAAAATACAGAAGTATCATAAAGAAATTAAGTGAAAATGCGCATCCATTGATTCAAGGGGAAGACAACCTTGTCACGAATGATATAGAAAAGGCTGAAGTACTCAACAGGTTTTTTTCCCCTGTCTTCAGAGGCAAAGCCTGCACCCAGACCTCTGCTTGGACCAGTAGTGTTTGGGAAGGAGAGGGCTAAGGAATGGGGCCAGCAACTGCTTAGAGAAGCTGGATGTATTCAAATGCACAGAGCCAGATGGGTTACACTCAAGGCTGCTAAGAGACACAGCTAACGTGCTTGTGAAGCAACTGTCTATTACCTATGAAAAACAGTTACCCGAGAAAGTCTCCAATTGACTGGAAAAAAAGCTAATGCATGGTCATTTTTAAGAGAGGCAAGAAGCAGTGCCTATGTCCAGTCAGCACCACCCAGTCTCTGGAAGAATGCGCAGAGCTTGTCCCCTTACCTGTGTGAAAGCTAAGAAAGTAATCGGGGAGATTCAACACAGATTTGCCAAGGGCACATTATGTTTGATAAATCTGAACACCTACTATGATGAAACGTCTGGTCATGCAGCTAAGGGGACAGCAGTGGATACAATACACCTTGACTGCCCTGTGGCTTTTGACACCATCTGCCATAGCACACAAAAAGCTATTAGGAAGCAAATTTATGAGTAATTTGGATGATGAGACAGAATATACTATCAGCAAACTTGTGGATGATACTAAATTAGAGGGGTGGTTGACATGCTGAATGGTAGAGCTTCACTTCAAAGGGACACTAAGAAACTGCAGGACTGTAAAACAGAAACCTCAAGAACTTGAAGTACAAAGGTCTATACCAGGGACTGGCTTAATCCAGTGCTGGCAACCGTCCTGCTCCAAGCAGGAGCTTTGACTAGATGACCCTCAGAAGTCCCTTCCAGCCAACATATCTGTGATTCTAAATGCTCAAACAATATTTATGTTTGAAATAAGATCAAACACTGAATATGTGTTCTTGGTAAAGAAAGCGTTCTGGTTGGAAAATTTTATAAACACTAAATAAAACTGTTTGTTTACAGGTTTATTTAAAAACACATAAATCCCTTATACTTCCATATTTCCGACATAACAATACTTATATCTCTAAACAGTTAAGCAAGTAGCAGACACTTATATGCACTACAGTGGAAACATGGTGTGAAGATTCAAAACTGCATAGTCAAAATGGAGCTATGACAGAGAAAGACAAACTGACATATACAATATGAAAAGTAAGTCAGAAATACCCTTCATATACAAAGTGTAGGAACAGGTTCATAGAGAGCCAAGAGATATTTCTCATTGCTTGTAAATCTGCCTTTGTTTTTCCTAGACTGGATTAGCATAATTCTCTATTATATTATAATCACCTATCAAACTATATTATTTCTATGATGCAGTCCGTTGCTTCTTTAAAGCCTTCTTAATCTTTTACTTCCATTTAAATCTCTTTTCCTGCATTCTTTTAAAGCATGTAATTTATTTTCAAAATGGTTTTGTTTTTCATTTTGAATCCTTTGAAATGGCAACGATCCAGCTTGTTTAACTAAACGGGCCTATACTCTCTAGGCTTTCACTAACAGCTGCATTGGCTGGTCACTTGGTAATTTGTCCTGTTTGTAATCTTGTACAAATGGGAGGCAGAGCTTTCATAAAGCTGGCTGCTCAGAAACAGAATACATTTACTGTAACTACTCAAAATGCCCACTTTCAAGCATAAGAAATACATCCTGCAGCTTTTAACTGTCCATAATTTTAATAACTTCTTAGTATTTAATTCCACAGCAGCTTGCAACTTTTCAAAGCAGAATTATTTAAAGCTCTTCTACCACCAGTGAGCAAAATCACTTTTTTTTTTGGCCACAGCATATACAGAATACTCTATTTAAACAAAATACTTTAGCACTTTCTACATGCGAATGTGTAGAAGCTATTGGTAACAAAAGTATTAACAATCTTAAAATATTTTAGCAAGATGAAGTACACATCTAATGAAGAAGTGACATTCCTCTACCTGACTGTAAAACCAGAGTGCTCAAAAATCATTGAGTTACTCAAATTCATGAGATCATTTTATGATCTGGAGTCCTTTAGATAGCACATCTTGGTTATATCCATCTACATCTTTTTTAAGGCTTCTTGCTTTTTGATTCATGTTTTCAAGCTTTTCACTCTACCACATTAACCAATTGAAAGTAAAAACAAAGGATGTTTGGAAGTGGACCTTCTTATGTAAGCTGTTTATGCCAACAGCTGTGACTTTAATTAAATCACCACAACATCAAAATGAACCACATGAAGTCCAACGCTTTGCTTCAGTGGCCAAGAACTGAGAATAAAGACTTAATTATTGGGGTTTTGTATGGTTTTTAAATCACCTCATATCCTTCAGAACGCTTTCTGCAATTAATTGCTACTAAACATAGCGAGATCTGCTTGTATAATACATGGCCCAACTTTAAAATCCAATAGGAAGATTCTCAATTGTTTATTTTACATATTTGGTTTAATTCTGCTGCTAAGGTTGACAGTCACTTAAAGCCGGCCTCATTCTCATTTTCACTGCTACCACTTTAGGAAGCAAATACGTTCACGTCTACATATGAAAATGTAAAAAACCAACCAAGCAACCAAAATGTTCAATATCAATACATAATACTGAAAACAAAACAAATGTCAGCCTTATTTTATTGTAGCAGCTACAACTTTGAAGTCAGAACTGAAAGATCCTATTGATACAGACTATTTTCAGAGTAAGACTCTTCCCTAAACTAAAAATAACTCTTGAATGGTAGTTCCAAATATTTGTTCCATTTACACTGTCATCAATCACTTTCCAATCTGAAAATCAGAATAAAAATCAGTTGTAACTTTTACCCTCTAACTAATAAATTCCAAAATCTCTTTTAATGAGTCCTGGTTCTCCTCTACCATATACAAGTCTGAGTCATTCCTTTACAAACCCGTGAACAGCCTCTCCCCCATCTGTCATCTCCGTGACTTTCTTGGCTCATCCAGCTCTTTGGCAATTCCCTGCCCTCCAATAAGTGCAGTGCTTCAGCCTCCCAAGCTCCTGTCTGGTGGGAAGCTCTCCCCTTTTTTTTTTTTCTCTCTTCTTACCCAAACCCTTACAGAAATAGCCACTCCAAATACTCCTTTTCTTCCTTTGCTCCAGAGAGAAACGAGTGCTACTTTTGTATACGACTCCTTCCTCTCCGCACTTAAAATTAAAATCAAGCAATTCATTCATTCTCCTTACCCTCTGACCCACCGGCCCCGGGTTAATCTTGCTTGAGATCTATGATGGCATCTCTTCTTTACCTCAGTCCTACATCAGTAGCCGAAGGGAGAGAGTTACTTTTAGTTAACCTGTATCGTACTGAAGAGCGATTTACTACATAAGTTAACGCAAGAGAGTCTTGAGGAGGAAGCAGGATAGTTAAGCAAGCAGGATGGGAAATCTTGTACCAAAAGCACGCGTACCGATGGGTAGACGTCCCTCTAGACAAACCGCCCCTCCTGCAAAAGTCACCACCGAAAAACGCTTTTCCCCTTGACCTAGGCCTAAGGGGCACACGTCGTGTGGGGGGTGCGTGTGTGAAGCACGGGAGAAGCCTGCGCCTGGCCGAAGCGGGGCAGCATTAAGGAGGCTGCACGGCTGCCGCCCCTGCCCTCCTGGGCCCGGCGGGAGGGGAAGGACGAGGCCGCGGCAGTGCCCTGCCGTCGTTCGTCCGTCCCCCGCTCAGCCACTGGGGACCGCTGCTCCGCGCCGCCGGCCAGGCGGGAGGGCGGCCAGGACGGGGAACCGGCAGGGCCGAGGAGCGGAGAGCAGCGGTCAGAGCGGGGACCCGGGACACCGCGTCCCACCGACGTGCGGGGCACCCCTGTGAGGGAAGGGGGGGGGGGGACGCAAACCGGGGAGCGCCCGCGGCCCCGCCCCCACACCTTCTCGCGCGCCGACCCTCGCGCGCCGCTCCCCAACAGTCCCACCCCAGGCCCCACCGCGCCGCGCCACCCTTACCCGGCGCCGCATCACGTGACGAGAAACGCTCGCGCCCCCGGCCGCGTCACGCGACAGGGAGTGCGCGCGCGGCCACCGCGCGTGCGCCTCTGCGTCCCTTCCGCCTCCTCCCGTTTACTGGTCCCCCGCCGCCATGTCGGTCTTCCACGACGAGGTGGAGATCGAGGACTTCGAGTACGACGAGGAGACCGAGACCTACAGCTACCCGTGCCCCTGCGGGGACCGCTTCCTCATCACGCGGGTAACGGCAGGCGGGCGGGGACGCGGCGGGGGCGGCGGCGGGGAGGGGCGGGGGGGAACAGCGTTAGGCCGCGGTCCCGCCTCCGCCGGCCGCGGGTGTCTGTGGGTCGGGCAGGCGGCGGGTCGGTGACTGCTCTCCCGGGGCTTTTGCAGGAGGACCTGGAGAACGGCGAGGACGTGGCCACCTGCCCCAGCTGCTCCCTGATCCTGCGCGTCATTTACGACCAGGTGGGGGGGGGGGGAAGGGGCTGTGGGACAGGGTTGCGGCCTGCTTCCCCTGGCGCCGGGTCGGCCAAGTCGAGTCCCGGTTCGCCATCCCCTGAGGAGGGCGCGGTGGCGGCTTTTAAAAGCCCCTGGTAAACGTGGGATAGGGTTGTGTGAGCTAGTGGTCCTTCTGCTTGTGACTGCGGCTCCTGCCTCAGCTCTTGTTTTTCTGGTCTCCTCCTGCTGTGTTTGGGTTTTAAAACGTGCCTGCTTGGTGAGCGTGGAGTGGAACACAGACAAAACAATCTCACTGGTGTTAAAGATCTATCTATGACTCTAGCGGCCCTGTCAGCTAGCCTAGTAGTTTTTCTTATCTAGTGGGCATGTTATGACTTTCACATTTCGGGAGACAGATTCATACCTGTTATACCCCAGGCTAGAAAACAAAATGGTTATCTGGTGTTTTTTTGAGGGAGATCCCAAATTAATGAAATTCAACTGAAAACTCTACTTGCTGTCTTCAGGAGCAGTTCATGCGTGATGAAGTCATTGCAGAACCTTTGACAAACAAGGAATTGATTAAGTGCTGATGAATACCTCATGAACTGCTGCTGCTTTAGAATAAGAAAGTATGGGGATGGCAACTGCGGAAAGAGATATGATCCTCCTCCTGGAAGTGCTCGCTGCTGTGAGATACAAGTACGATTACTGGCTGCCTTCGTAATTTGAATGAGAATTTGCTGAGATATCAAACACATGAATGGGTTTTGTTCAAAAGGGTTATGCATTTTAGAAAAATACGTAAGTTGCCATATGTATTTCAGAAGTCTTGAGAATTATGGTCCTAACTGACAGCAAGTCAATATACAAAAGAACTGTGAAGTTGTGAAATTACACCATTTATCTAGCAGTGGCTTCTTAGCCTGTGGAGAAGAGCAGGCTCGTGTGGGCATATAGCAGTGTGAAATGGCATAGAGAGCTGAAATATTGGGAGTCAAAATTTAGAAGTCCATAGGATATGGTGCCATACAGAATTACAGTTTGGACACAGCACGGTATCACCCAGGATGTGGGCTCGTGTACTTCCAGCCCGTACTGAATATAGGGAAATATAAGGCCCAGAACCAATGCTGTTGGTAAATTGTTTTTACTACTGTAAGCACAAAGAAGGTGCAGTTGTATTTATATCTGCAGTGGGGGCAACACCTGTGTTGGGGTAAATTTGTTTCTTAAATTGGAGTTGCTTTGAAACTGCTTTGGTAGCTGTTATCAAATGACTCTGACATAATAGTGGTATACTTTTTGTGGCTGTTGTGTGAAATGAAACAAAAGGAGTCAAACTTTTTTGTAAACCTGCAAAGCTATTAATATGCAAATGGACTTGAACTCAAAATGGATTGTAATTTACCCATATTTTCTCAACAACTTTGTGATTTGACTGTTGCAGCAAATATAAAATGGGCTGCAGTTCTTTGTGCCATTTGTAGTAGTACGTTTGCTGAATTTCTTAGCCTTCCTTTATTAGGTTCTGTCACTTCCTGGATAGGGGGTGCACATATCTCTTTCAGTTAATAAAAAGGGATTTTTTAGGGTAGAAAAGAATTGGAAGAATATGCTCCAAAGTACATTGATTCCGGACTACTTCTTGTATTACAAGCCACTGCATTTAAATACTTATTTTAAAATATAGTCATTTATGTGTTTTAGTAGGATTTGATGTCTGTGAAGTTAAATTGGAGGAAAAATACTTGTGTAGCATTTATATAGATATTTTGCTCCAGGCACTGAAGATAGGCAAGTGTTACTGAATTCTTGCGTTTAACTATTTTTGTTCTTACAACATTCTGTGAATGTTGAAGATGAACATTCTAATTATTTAGAAAAACAAAAAAAAAGAAAAAAAAAAAAGGAAAACTACACTCTTCGGTTAGAAATTTTGAATGCAATATGTCCAACCCAAAGTGTCTTCATGTCTAAACCAGAAGGTGGCACTCATGTTACTTTGATATCTGTGCGTCAAAAAAAAAAAAAAAAGCTGTGGTACTTTGGTTAGCTAAATCTTACTGAATATTTATTTTGACTATTTAAATAAAGATATTTAAGACTCCACCAGTGGTTATAATGGGCCATTGCTTATTCTGTTTGTGCACCAGCCACAACAATTGCTGCTGCTGTGGTAATGATACTGGAATTTCTTCAGGTTAGTTCATAAAAAGTGTTTCAGTATATCAATAGATGCTATAAAGCAAATTTACAGGAACCCTGTTTAAGTTCCTATTCAAATTTCTAGTGCATAAAAATCTTAAGGATTTTTCCACAAGTAGTCTACATAAAACTAAGTAGAGGAAGTTTCAAATGGTGCACCAGGGAATGTATACTCTGATGTAATTACATCAAAGTAAATTGCCAGGTGTAGCATCTCTAAAGGTGCCTAGATTTTACATAAGTAATTTGACCAGGTTTCATTTTATAATAAAGATGAGGTACTGTCATAAAGACTTCTATGAAACTTGCATAGAGAATTATTTATACTCCATGTGGTTGAATTCCTACATGGTTGTAAAAAGTGTTTATCAATTGAATTTTACTTGGCATGTGCTGATAGAAGCTTTGAAGTGATTCTCTATAGTGTTCCCCACTCATCTAAAATACAGGTAATGGCTTTTTTAACAGTAATTTTAGCAAAATTAATTACTTCATTACATCAGTTGCGACTGTCAGTGCTTAAGGTTTCATGATAAGCATATTCTTACCAAGTATGAATAGGATCCAAGTTGTATAATGCAATTTATATGCATGTTAAAATTATTTGGTTACGTAGCATATATCAAAGCTTTAATGAAGTATGCATTATGTTTACTTTTCTGGAGATTTTTTACAGCATAACAACAGTAAAGTGTTGTGGCTGACTTTATCAGAAAAGGATGTGGCCACATTTGCCTACTTGCTCTCAACTCGGTCTCATTGCGGTGTCTTGAGGATCTCAAGACTGTAGTTGCTGTCTCAAAAAAAAGGAGGCAAAACAAGGATGGATGTCATGTATTTCTCTTTCTGTTGCCTTTTGGGAATCTGAAAGAGATGTTTAAAAACTGTTGAGCTGTTTTGTTGCTCTTCCTTCTACTGTGCAGAGAGGAGTGGAGTTCTGTAGCAACAGAGCTCATCCTTCATGAAAGCTCAGTGATGCTAAAGTCAAAGAGCTGCCCACTTTTGTGTTTTGTTAACTTCTAAGAAGCTTCTGACTCCAGTGATTGCAGTCAGCTTTTCTAAAATTCTTCCATACTGTGTAATTCCAAAACACCATTCAGGGCAGTCTGAGTAACCCATCAGAAATGTTCCACTTCAGGAATTCAGTCATGAGGTTTCTACAGAGCACCACAGGCTCTTGTGCAGCATGCAGGCTCCTTATGCGTTACTTGTGTATTACATGTTCTTAGAAACCAATGGTTCGCTTGTCTTCTAAAAAGGCAATTGTGTAGGACACAAAGAAGTCTTTTGCTTGCTGTTTGTATCTGACAAGCAGATTGATTGATTATGTGTTTGATTAGGTCCTTGACTTCACAGAGGAGTCCAGTGTGATGAAAACAGCATCATGTGAACATTAATGGAATAAGTCATAATTACTAGAAATGAGAGAGGGTGGAACAATTTATGATCAATGTCAGATATTCAAGCTCTGAAATTGCTAACGCTGTTAAACACCGCTAAACTCCTGTATAATATTGAAAACAGGCAATACAGTCTGTTACCACAATTTTATTGGAAGAAATGGAAGATAATTTGCTCTTCATTAAACTAAAGAGGCTTAGCTTCTCCAAGCAGTCAGATTCTTGTTTGCATTTCAAAGAAACTTGCTGAGAAGGTCATGTACTTTTGGCTCATTGTGCCTGTATATCAGTGGCATACATGATTAGTCTTGAATAGTTGCTCTAGAAGTCCATGACGGAGACACTGGACCTCCAAGAGCTGAGGTCATTAGGCCACCAATTTCAGCTGTTGCACTTGTTCCATTTGTCTGTATGTTGGGGAAATGGTAATGTCCTAAAGGACCCTTATGTAAATACCTTGACATTTCTTCCCTCCATCATGATTTTTAATTTTGATTCTCAGCACCAGTCAAAAAAAAGACTTCCTTTGCAGAACATCGGTTTAATAAAGATCATTACATAGATTACCAAGGCTATCTACCAAGAAGTAGATACTGATTAATTTCAAATAAACCATCAAAATTTCAGTTAAGAAAGTGAACTGACAGCTATGTATTGTCACTAAGAAAAACAGTTTCCACATATCCTATTTCTATCTCTCCTCTATTCCATTTTAACATTCAGATCAGGCTAACTGTAGTGATAAGTGCTCATTACACTGAAAACTTCTTGAAATGTTTTTATGAATAGGATTTATCAAGTTGTTTAGCGTAGTAATGAATGTTTGCCATGACTTTCTCCTAGCACAGTTCCTTGTGGACTGCTTTCAGATATAGCTTTGATTCTGCTTCGTGGTAACCTAAAATGCTAATATCTCAATGTCTCTCCATAGTAGCCGTGGCATGGAGGAGTTGGGGAGGATCCAGAGGATCCTGTGTAACCATGGATGCTGGGCTCCTCAGCCCTGAAACTCGTCAGACATTTTGAGTTAGAGAGGCAACAACTGACAGAAGCTGTGCCAAGCTGGAAAACAGCTGTCACAATGTCACCTGCGGTCAGGGAGGAAGTGGGTCAGAAGGGACTAACCAAAAGGGTAAAAGCTTAAGCAACCTGTCATCACTCCTTCCCACCCCTTGCTGTCGCCGTTTTCAATCTGTTTGCATACCAGGTCACCTCTCCAAAATTCTTGGCAGCTCACCAGTCCAGCACAGGCTTCCCGTCACGTTGTGGAAAATCATTGCCATGCCATTCACCTCACCGCTGAGCACAGCCAGCCAAGAGGAGCTTGCTCCGAAGGCTGGGTGGCGTGCGAAGGTCGGCAGCAGAGCTGCCCCATCCGGCAGTGCCATCGCCCAGCCGGGCAGGCAGTCACTGTAGCTAGTGTAAGAATTCTCTCTCTAAAACAACCAGCTGAACGACAAATTGGTATTTTCTGCATTAGGTTACGTGCTGCAATGTGCAAATCTAGCCCTTTAACCACGTGAAGCAGAAAGTGGGGCTCTGAGGGAGTTCTTTAGAGCTCTACCTGTGTGGATGATTTTTTTTTTTTTTGACCCAAAAGTTTGATCCCAGTGTCCACCAATGTGCTCTTGAGGCCAGAATAGCACTGTGAGCCCTCACTCTTTGCTTTCAGTGTCCACCCTCATTCTTGGCATTGTCTTTGCTCTCCATAGAGGAGGGAGGAGCTCTGCCAGTATATGGTGATCTAAGGGAATAATTCAAAATATGTGTGATATTGGTGTTGGCAGCTGTGTAATTGAGAAGGAAACTTTTGGGACCCCCAAATAACAGGTCATTGTTGTGAAACATTTCCAAAAGAAGCAACTAGACTAACTCATGAGTATTACAATCTTATGCCTGCTCTCTTCCTTCTAGTGGAAAAGTAATCTAATTTGCATTCACAGAGTAGTAATTAATTGATGAATATTTGCCCTATGTATATATATATATTGTTAACTAAGCATCTTTTCTTTTTACTCTTTTTCCATATTTTCAGTTGTTGTGTGATATTTACAGTGTAAGTTTGAGCATCCCATTTTCTTTTCAGAGTCACTTCCCTGACAGATTTTCAGTCAGTTCATTGATGTTGCTGAAACCAAAGTTTCAAAATTTATGAGTTGGGCCCCTGAAGATCCTAAGTTTGTCTTAAAATTGTAGTATTAAAACAGTATTTTAAAGTCATTCTTCTATATTGAAGCTTTTGGGGATCATGTTTTTATTTTGCTACCAAGATTTACTTTTTTGTTGTGCGGTGGTCATTTTTTATTAAGTCAAAGCTAAGACCCTTATCGTGTTGTTTGAATGCCAAAGCAATTGTTTTAGGGAAAGATCCAACTATCACAAGACTCAGGGTAAAATCAACAGGAGCTGGCAATACAACGACCCATAAGTCACTCCTTCAGTGCCCTTTTCAGGCTCCTTCTGCTCTGTGGCAAATGTTTTTACTCAGTTGTAGTCCTTCTGGACAAGTTGGAAAACAGCTTTTTGACACGTTCATTATTTCAAGTAAAAGTTACTCCAGTCCACCAGAATGTTAAATAGCTGCAGTGTTTCTGAGCATGATCTTTTTTGCATAGTCCAATGGTGTTTACACAAAATACAAGTTTCTGGTATAATCTTAGGAAGAATAACTATTTCACACTCCCTAGGAAAAAAATAAGTTTTTCAAGGGAGGTGGTTTGTTTTGGTTTTTTGGGTTGTTGTTTTTTTTTAAAATACATTGAAATAGATACTGCTTAACAGTTCTCATTTCTGCATATCTCTGATCATAAGCCTGTTGCTTCTTTCTGTGGAAACAGTACCTGTGCAAAGCCAATGCAAACAGTTCCTGGTTATTTATTTTCTCTTTC
This sequence comes from Aviceda cuculoides, assembly GCA_035590195.1. NCBI lineage: Eukaryota > Metazoa > Chordata > Aves > Accipitriformes > Accipitridae > Aviceda > Aviceda cuculoides. The sequence continues at coordinate 6,296,171 of JAVJGG010000073.1, forward strand.
AGACAGTAGCGAGACTGGTGAGCTCCAACTGAGTTTTCTATACCGCAGCATAAATTTATCAATTTGCATCACTCCATAAAAGAGATTAGAACTGATTTTGTAGCTTGTGATAGATTTTAAGATTAAAGCTTCGTTTAATTAAATATAGAAAAAAGTAGATAAAATATGAACCCTACATTATCCTATCTTTTCTGTCATTATGGTCGAATACATTTGACTTCTTATATTATACAGAGGCTTCTGTGACCCCCAGTGCACTACACAGGTGTTACCACATTGGTGGATTCAGGTATACATCCCTTAGCTTGATACGGAGAACCAGACTTTGAATTTAGATACGAAAACAGCCCGGAGGCAGAGATACAGACAAACCACCTGTCAGAGTGCCATTTCAGACCCAGTTACGAAAGCTGCTGTCCCTAGAGGCTGAGATGAACTGTGGCAGCAAAACAGGTAAGTGCATCAGAGCAGAACTGGCTGTCCCAGGGCAGACCAAGGGTCTTGGTTCCATCCCATCCCCAGCACTGCCCTGCAGCTAATGAAGAGTAATAATAATGACCAGGGCAAGCATTTGGGGGTACTTCCCTAGAACACCCTACCACACAATTTGTAAGCCACGGACTTCTTAAGACTGATGCATTTGTGTTTAATAGCATAAATAAATGAATTTGTCTAATCACTTTTTGAATCCACATCACAACTTAAAGTCCACTGCATCCCGTGGAAAGGAACTACACAATTTAAGTACACTTTGTGAAGAGAAACATCTGTTTGTTTGTTTTGATCCCATTGCTCTATAGTTCATTTGAAGGCACTTTTTGGATAGGAAGAGACAGTTATCTGCTCTCTCTTCTCTATCCTACTGATGACTGTTAAGATTTTTTTCTAATCTTCCCTCAGTTATTTCTTCCAGCCTGTAAAGTCCTTGCCTAGTCAGCCATTCTCCAGACAGGAGCTGCTCCATACCCATGATTGTTGCCCTCTCTGAACTTTGGCCAGCTCTCCCGCACCATTTTTGAGAGGAAGGGACATAAGAACTGTGCACAGTTCTAGACCCAGGTGCATCGTGCGTACATTAGCATAATGGTATTTGTTCTCTGTTCTGCTCTCTATTTTCCAAATATTAACATTTCACGTGCTTTTTTGACACTTGCTGAGCACTGGGCTGACATTATCTTAGAACTAATGTTTAATTAAGGGAAGAACCTTTTAGAATCTAAGCCTCAATAACCATGTCTTTCTCCTGCTTACTCTTGCTCATGGCCTAGGTGTCTTTTAGAAGACAAGGTGATGTGAGTCAGGTATCAGCTCAGGTGGTCTTTCTGCTAGTCCCTCCCAGTATTCGTTCTGCCACAACCTAATGGCAGCTGATGAAAGTGCACAAGCTCCATGCATTTTGGTAGGACTGTCCCAGACTGGTTATTGCTCCTCTCCTCCCGTCATTTAGCTGGCTTTATTTGTTTAGTTTTGTTATTTGTTACTTCTTTTCCATGTTTTTTTTAAATTAGCCACTTCTTTTTAAATTGCTCTTCCTACACAGCTTCGTCTCTTTCTTTAAAGCTGCATCTGTGCGCCTCTTGTTTTTCCTTGTCTTTGCTACAGTGGGTTTCCTGGTGGGGTTCTGAGTTTTCCAGGCAGTGAAGCCTTTTCCTGGAGTTGGTGGAGTGTTCCAATGTGAGATTTCTTTTAAATTTGAATATACTGTATTTACATTTCTAAAAGGAGTGTGGATACTGCCCAAGATGCAGATATAAAATAGTGCCATTTTTGAAAGGGTGAAGAATATTTTTTTTTCATTCAAATTTACTATTTCCTTGTAACTATTTTCTAATACTGGCTGGGGGGGGGGGGGGGGGGCCGGAACCCCTAACCC
>JAVJGG010000073.1:6298143-6319711 GCA_035590195.1 Aviceda cuculoides
CGCCCCCCCCCCGGCCAGCGGTACCCTGAGTAAATCATGCATGATACATGTGATAGAGTGAAGAATTCTTGCTTTTCATTTTGAAGAAGGGGTTAACTGTAACTCTCAGTCTCTCGCCTCTTGCAGAACTACTCAAGATAAAGCTATTTCTTGGAAGAATACCCTTAGGAAGTTAGTGACCTAGAATGAGCTTGGCATAGAATTGCCTTTTAGCCTTAACTGTGATGTTCGCTGCTGCAGTCTCCATGCACAAATGGTTTTTGACAGGCTTTGCAAACAGCCTGGGGTCAGAGCCTATGAGCTTTCCTTGGGCAAGTAAAAGCTGAGGAGTTGGGAACTTAAATCAGTTTCTTGTTGAGACAAATAGCAAAATTCCCAAACCCTGGGATGGTGCACAGTGGGGCACCGATGGGCAAGTGCAACCCCTCGTTGTAGGACTGTGAAAAGGACATGGCAAACAGCAAACCATGCTCCCTGCCAGAGATGGTTCATGAAGTTCAAGCACTGCTTTGAACTGTAACCCAAACTGTATTTTTCATATCTCTTGACGTAAGGCCCAGGGGAGAGCAGGTGATGGCACACCAAGCTGGCATCCTGCCTTGTGCATCAAAATATGTTTCTGTGGCCCCTGCACCTCTGCTGCAAGCTGCTTAGCAATCGAGAGATGTGGTTTTGCTGTGGAAGCAAGGGTGAGCGGGAGAGAGGAGTGATACCTAAGCCTTTCCTTTATGGATTTCCTCTGTATGCACACTGAGAGTGCATGGTAGTGGGGCACCCTGGAGGGATGTGCTGGTACAGGGCCTGCCTCCTGCTTGTGAGAGGAAGGATTTTCTCCCCACCCCAGCTGTTTGTTCAGGTACTAATCTCAGAATTTGTGTCTTGCTCAGTAAAGCTAGCAAGTAAGCTAGCAGTTGGGGCTGCATGGTTATCCCCTGTGCATACAGCAAGTGAGGGATGATGTATAGAAGGTACACACTGGAAGAATTTAATCTGGTCCCTACAAAACACTCTGATCCTTGCAAATCTCCCCCTTTTTTTTTCCCCTTGATAGTTTTTTCAAGTCTGGGATTTTCATAACTGAAGGAGAATTCAAATAAATCAGCAACCACAGAAAACGCCAAACAACCGCAGTCAAACTTTCTCAGTGTTTTAAACTAATAGACCCCTTTCTCAAGATACTACGCCTAACAGGATTTGATTGTGCTTTCTCAGCCAGAGAATTTCCGTCAGTACCTCTGCCAAGCGCACAGTCTCACGGAGGGAGGATTTGATAGCGATCCAGGTTAAGCCAGCCTCTTCATTCAGAGACAATGACTGCCAGCCCCACACAGGCTGCAGCAGGGCCACCCAAATGTCGAGTTTCCATTGAGGAAGGCCAAGTTCCCCACACTTTTTATTTTTGCAGCCATAGCAGGGCTGTGTCCTTGGTTTCTTTCCATGCCAAATAAAGCGTCTGCACATTTTGTCTAGTTCGTTTTTGTACAGTTGAGGCGTTTATACCAGGAGCACCTGCAAAAATAGAGGTCTGAAGAAAGAGATTCATTTCTGACAGTTAATCAACCCGAGAAATAAGAAATTATCGTGCTAGATCTGTAAACACACTTGCAGGTTGCCTTGCAAGGGCAGCTTGTGAAGGTTAAACTGGCTGGGATACTCTGAGCTCTAGGCACGGAGCGCCCCGTGAGACAGTGCTAATATAAAATGCTCCGAGGCAGACCCTGCCATCCAGCACAGCTGCATAAATCTGGAGTAACTCAGGGTGCTTCAGGGATGTTACTTCAGATCCACTTCACCCAACAGAAGGGCAGAATTTAAATTAATTACTCATGAACAGAGAATAAAGGACATGCGCAGTAAATAATACATCTCTGTGTTTTCTGCCCTTCATGACTCTCTCTCATAAATATTCCAGACTCAATCTGATTGCTGCTTCACTGTGTCAGCCAAAAGATCAGACTGGGGAAGTGCATTTCGGTGTCATTCACATCTGAGGCTGTTACCTGGCTCAGGGTGAGGCAGAACCACAGACAAAACCCTGATTTCTAAGAGCGTGACGCTGTGCTCACCAGAGCTGTATTTGAAGTGCCACAGGGCACATTCTGTGACTGCTCTTGGTCAGATATGGCTCCCGTTTTGTTTATTTTTTATCTCTTGCTGAACTGAAAAATAGGTAGGGGAGAGAGAGAGGAAGCAATTTTAAATTCATAAAAATCAGTTTGGTCCAAAACTGTCCATTGAAGCATTTTGGCATTTATTAAATGATTAACTTCATTCTGAAGAAGTCAATATAAAATATCACAGTATTTCTCACCCACCACAATCCCTCCATGCAGGCTGGCACTCGACACCAATCTGTGAGCAGTTTTGGTTCCTCCAAAATGTAATTTTTCAGGGGAATTTACTCAATGAGTAATGAGTCTGATTTCTCTTTTTTGTACATTACTGCTGGATTATTTCTATTCACTTATTTTGCTCAGCAGCTATACAATCTCTATTACAATACCCTCCAGATTAAGATACCTCCAGATTAAGATACCTGATTAGAATCAGCCTCTATTGCCATAACTTGCTTCATGAGGTCAGGCTGTTGGCCCCACCATCAGATGCACCCGATCGCACCCCTGCTGCGTTACACACGCTCTTGATGCTCCTGAGCAGTTGTGCAACACTAACTGAGCAGCAAAATGCCTTGGTGAGATTTGAAGAGCTACATCCATGCCTGGAGGCACAATGACTGTTAAGAAACATCCTTTTCAGAAAATCTGAAACTACTTGCTTTTAATATTCTACTTTCTTACTGAGTTGACTGTCGTATTTTAAACCTATCAAATGTGTTTTATCAATGTGAAATACTGTTTACTTTTGCTCATTCTTGCACTGTCCAGATCTTTACCATGCAGACTCTTTCCAGTATTTTCCCCCAGATGTAGCATATTGTAATTCATTGCTCATGACTGCCAAGAAATTACAATTCCAAGACTGTCCATAGTTCACAATGTAGTTATTCTGCTGCTGGAAATTCCATCATTTTTTTCATTATAGCCAGTCCAGCAGAAAGCAACCAGAAAGCTAAGTGAGATGAGCCTCTCAAATAGGGCAGGGAGGAAACCTCAAGTACAGATTTGTGCATATTTCTGACATGTCCAATCAGAAAAAGAGAAATCTTGGTCTCAGTAGAACAAATGACCACCTGCACATTCTCACAGTCTGAGAAATAACCTCCCCCATCCTGCCACTTCCCTGCTGTTATTTGCTCTCCTGTGTTCTCCATTAGGATTGTCTTTCTACTGCCAAAACCAAGAAAAAATGATATGACTCTCCTATGTTCTTGCTGGATGTAGACTTTGTCCACATCTAGGGGTTTTATTCATTTTACTATTTATTTTGCAGATGAGTTTTAAACATTTTTAATAATACAATTGTACCGATGGGACCTAGTATAGGAGCAGGTATAAATTGCTCTTGCCCTTCTGGCAGATTGATTTTCTTTGCAGTTCAGAGGGGAAAATCACTGGCCTGGCAGAACTAGGTCCACACAGCGTGGGGGGTTTTAATGGTACCAGCACAGCTGGAATGATCTGGCTAAGGGCTGAAGACAAAAAGCAACAGTTTTTTGTTGTCAAGGGTCAAAATGAGGGTTATCTGGAGGAACAGATGTTCATCATGCCAAGATTATTCCTATTGAAAAACAGAAAATTAGGGGTTAAACCTGTCATCTACAGAGTCACCTTGAAACCCCATAATGAAATATCAGTAATTGAGGATAGCTGTTTGCTAAAAAGATTACTGACAAGCATAAAATAACAATCACCAGTAGCTATAAATGTATTTTATGTCTTCAGTATTTTCCTGGCGGAGTTTAGTCTTTCATTGAGTTATGCAGTAGCAGCCCTGGATTTGGACAACTTGTGCTCAGATGAATAGTAGGATGGTTTTTGGGGTGCCAGAGGGGAGAAGGGATAGCTTTTTTTTAAAAGTGTACCATATTTTTCCTTGGTTGGCATAAAAGCATACTTCCCTCCACAAACGGAGAGCTCCATTTCAGTTTATTCTTTTGTAGTATCCTGTATAAGAAGGAAAAAGATGAGATAACTCTTCCTGGAGAAAATCCAGAATGTTCATTAAAGAAATGGCATTTTGACATTCATTCTTTACTGGCTGGAGCTTATGGCCATAGTGGTATTTCATGTCTTGCTTTCCTGTTAAGAGCTTTTCAAGGTGATCTTCTCTACAAACGCCTTTTTTCCTACCACTAGGGGTCCTAAAAATAATAAGGAAGGGAGGCACGACAAATAATAAAGAAGGAGGCACAAAGTACTCATATATTTGACATTCTCACAAGGTGGACCTGAGTGTCAGTCAGGTCACCAAAGCCACCAGTGGGTTGGCTGACAGCCTGGGTCAGTGCTAGGCAGACTGGAGGAACAGCACCTGACTGTTGGACCCAAAAGATTAGCTTTGCCTCCGACCCAGAGTGATTTTTGTACATTCCTGCCACATCCCTGAGGAGTGGGATGTAGGCTTTTCTTACGCTTGCTCAGGTAATTTGTCATGCCACCCAAGTTAGAGCAGGGAAGGTCGAGTTGTGGGGGAAGACCCAGGCTGCTCAAATCTACCTGACAAGAGAAATGCTGAAACAGCTTGGAGGACTTGGGTTTGGATCATTAATCCCCAGCCTCCTGCTTCTTCCTTTCCCCTCCAGAGCTTGCTTTTGCAGGTAGGGAGAGATGAAAATCACCCCAGGTGCCAAGGAGAGCAAAGAGAGAGCAAATGGCCCAAATGCATGAAAACGCAGATAAAAGCTTTTCCTGCCAGGCAAGCCATTAGGAACCAGTATTTACAACACGAACCTGAAGCTGCTCTTCCTGATGTAGCCCTGTTGGGTTGTTCTACAGTGCTGTAAAAAGAAATGGACGGATGTACTTGGGAATCAAAATTAAATTCAGCTTTTCCCATTTGCTGCTTTATTATTTCCCACTGTTAAAAATTGAATATTGATTTTCCTCATTCTGCTGAGTCTGCGGTCTTTGCTAGCATGTAATTGTTATAAACACGTTCACTAGAGCTGGCAAAGAAAGTTCCAGCAAAACAATTTTTATCAAAATTTGCCAGCTTGTTGAAAGCAAGAGATCCCAGAGGAAAACATTCTTTCTTATGATGGGGTGACAAGGAAGCAGGGCCTGGCACCTTGCCATGGGCAACCTGGCTTGGGGACCTCTCTCATCATGCCTCCAAGTGAGAATCCCAGCTCAGTTTCAGAGAGTAAAGGAAATGCTGGGTCTTGTTCCACACTGAAACCAAACTGAACTCAGAAACCTTGGAAATTCTGCAAAATGGAATTACCACTCTCTGCCAAGCCTAAGCATCATGTTACAATGCCTAATGTTGAATGAAAACATAGGAAATACTATATTTTTCAGAAAAGACAGACATTTTCTTGTAATTAGCAAATTATGGTCTTGTTGTACTTATTTTGCTTATCAAGTTATTTTTCAGTGTCAAGACCTATTTTGTTTCACCCTTCCCTCTCATCACTGATTTAAGAGTTGTTCTTGGCACTAGGGAATCTTAAGAGTGCTGTCACGGGCTGCACGCAGGAGGTTGTTCCAACAGCAGGAACTGGAGCTGAAACCGCTCATTGTTTATGTAAAACTAAAAGTTATTTCCTTAGCATCAGCACCAGGCTCTGTTCCTGAGATTCTACGTGTGTATATCTACGCAGACACCACAAACTGACCGCAGTTTGTTACACTAGGAAATTAATGTTTCCTTTGCTTCTGCAAATAAAGGAATCAAGGGCAAACAGCCCTGAAGAAGCAGCTCTTGCCACCGCCTGGGGGCTTGCTACGGCGGCTGGTGATCCATCAGCTGAACTGCATGAACTCAGGACGCATTCACTGCTCAGTCGGACTAAGCGGTCTTCCAGGCTATATGATTTGTTGACTGATTTGTAAGTTAAAACAGCTCTTGGCACTGCAGATGATGAGTTTTCAATGGGTATGACACATACACAAATTAGATAAGAAGACAAAAAGCCAGTGGTTTAGATGGACAACTTGGCCAGTGAGAATTTTACTGCAAGGCTTATTTTTAATTGACATGATGAGTTTTATGCATCTGCCCACTTGAAATATTCTGATTATGAAACTGCCTCTTTGTTTACTGCTTGGCTCTTGATTTCTAAGTGGGCAAAGCAGGCAGTGCGTGCTAATAAAAGGGAAAGAAAAAAGGAAGACGCTAATGCAGTGAACTGTCTTCTCCGTAGGACTGTTTAGCATTAAAGATTTTGCTTTGGCTTTTGTTTACAGCTTTTGACCACTTTTGGTTTGTTCAGTAATCCCAAACCATATGTATAAAGAGTGATTGGCAGAATACACTGTGTTTGAAGCAGCCTCCCAATGGCTTGTACTCAAGATATAAATATCTGATCTTCAAAATCTTTGGAGATGAACTCCTGATGCATCAAAGTACCAGCTGATTTTCTTTCATATCTCTGTTTAAATTTTTCATGTAAATGTCACATTAAATTATGAAAAAGAGACTGTAAAAAAAAACAGTTTTCACCTAATAGGATATTAACTTAAGAAGTTAAGAAAAAACACTGTGAAAAACATTACAAAGGATGTAATCCTTTAATGCTCAGTTATGCCTATAACAATATAAGTGACATTATTAGATTACTTTTTATCAGTCTGTAAGACTGAGAGACTAATAAATATATGGCAAAGAATGGAGGTTGGTGGCAGCAATCTTTTGAGTAACTGCACAAAATAGTTCAGATTATTTTAAAATATATTTAGTCTTTTTATATAATGCATATTTTTAAAAACTGGTTATTTTCAACATCTTCTCAATTTGTAGCACAAAATTACTGTTAGTGTAAATAAATATCATGATAGTATTACCAAAGGTCATGGACTTTACCAAAGGTCATTGTGTAGCTACTTAGAAACCGAATAATCTGTTCAGCCTTTAGGCTGGTCCGTGTATAACTTAGGTTCAAGCGAAAAAGAACCTTGCTAGCAATCCTGACACCTCTATCTGTTCCATATCATGAAAATTCTGCTGTAGCTTTCTAGCCTACTCAGCAGAAAGATACAGAAGATTTATTATTAATATTAGAGTTAACATCTTCAAAATATTGCAGAGACTTTTCTGAAAATTTCAATTTTTATTCCGTTGGGACCAGATCATGCTATAACACAGCATCCTACACAGTGGGGTCTCTTGGTTTGTGAACAAAGAAGCTATTTTGAAAAAAATGTACTGGTGGATGTAAGCTTATTTGAGGAAACTGCAGATGGTAGCAGTGGATTTTGTTCTTGGCTGCCATCTCTGCCTAAAGCCAGATCTGGGGGGAATTGGAGGAGCTGGGCACTGGGGTTGGGCTTCTGGAAGGGATTTTACCCTGGGTACCCTTCAGATGATGTTCCTTCCACCTAACTCCAGTTTAAAAGCTACACATGCCATCTAATTAATCATTAAGACTCCCTCTCTAATCAGTAGAGAAAGCAAGCACCTCTAGATAGTGATTCACCCATCCTGTTTAAATACTTGTCTTTGAAAAGGAAGACGTTACCTCTGGAAGTGTTCTCTGCTGACCAGTAGAAGAAGCCTAGACAATTAGCTTAGTTGTGACTACTGTTTAGGTGGCTGCAGTTAACAGAGGTGAATCCCATCCCATGTGTCTAATGCATAATAATCCCCATGTGGGATAGCTATTTTACAAAAAAACACCAGTTGCAGCTAGAAAGATAGCAAAAACGCTATGCCTGCTATCCCAAGTCATGTAGCCAGATTGTTCTTCTAGTACATCCTTTCAAGCCACCTGGTGAAGTAACACCTGTGAGCTGTCTGAAGGGTGAAGAAATCATGCTTTCCAGGGACTTTACTTCTGTAGCGCCTATTCAGACCTTTTCACTGAAACGGATAGAAATTATGGCAAAGGTCAAACTCCCTCTAAGATGTTAGTGGAGGCAGAGTCCTCCTGTACATTTCTGTAAGACCATTAGGTGACAGATAAATAAAGGTATTGCCACTGGAGGCTTTCCAGCAGGGTTCTTTGCAGACCAGCTGTTCTGCAGCATGAGGAAAAAGAGGCATTAGCCAATCATATCACAGTGAAGAGGAATAAAAATACATTTCATTGTGCACTGATATACTTTATTTAGGGCAGAAGTGTGCAGTTTGCATAGCTTAAAAACATGAGCCAAGAAGTTACTAATATTTGCAAAACACTCCTTTCCAATAAGTTCATAATTTGAATCAAACTGCTGGAGATAAAATGAGATACAAAGGCAGAATCTGAAAGCTCTCACTCACATGTCACCTTCCAGCTGTTATGAAAATCTAGGCTGTTACTGCCCTTGTCTTGGTTGCCTCAGCATAGCCACATTCCTTCCTAGGGAAATCTGTAATCAAAGCTACTGCATTTTAGTAAGCAGACAGCATTACAGCTCAATCGATGTCTCTAAGGGAGGACAAGGAGGCACTTACATGTGGACTGAGAGATACCCTGAACATTTCTGTGCTACAGGATTTAGCATAAAGTTTGCTCTCACCTTCCCCCTGTTCAAACTTATAGGTTAACACACAAAGAAAAATGCTGCCATTCTGTTTCTCTGCATTACTGATGACACCTCACCTGACAGGACAAACCTCAAAACTATGGCCAATACCGACTGCATCAACTGGGTCTAGGTTTAAAAGTTGAATACTACTTCAAGCCTTCATGTTCTTCCATTTCCAGTTAGCTGGAAGAGGAATAAACCAGGCTATTTAGTAAGTGTAGTCAACCAAAAGGTGACCTGTTCTTGAATGTGACCTTTTAGCTCATCTTCATGGGTGGGTTTGGCTCCAAGCATTCATTATGCCTGGGTTGCCAAATTCAAAGAAATAGGTGGAGTTAGACTATAAAATGTTTACTCGTGTTATGCTGGAATTCCTTTGCTCTTGCCCAAGGCTCTACTTCGGAGGCCTTCAAAGTTAAAACTGCTACTCCGTTCTTGCCTGAAACATTTTGTTCTTGCATTTCTCTCCTGTCAGTGGGAATTAGAGGAACCTGACATGTTGTCCCTGTCTAAATACAGAGCTAAAAGTAATTCCATGTTTTGTGATGCTCAAAGCATCGCTATCTGCATGTGTTGTCTGAAAGATGGGCAAGAATGAGGAAAACACACTAGCACCCTTAGCAGAGACCCTTTGTTGAGCCCCTTGTAAAACCTACTTGAGGAGAAGGGTCTAGTTGATGGGTCTAACCACAGGGGCAATGTGTAAATGACCACAATGGGGAAACAGCATTGGTATAACCAACCAATCTGTTTAAAAGGCATACAGGAAGAAACTAGGAAAAACAGGGGATAGATGTTTTCCCTTTGGTTTTTTTGTGTAATAACAAGTTATGTTTATATTAGAGGGAAGTGTGCTCCATGGTATGGCCCACAATCTGTGTCCCCTGGCTGTCCCCATACGGAGATCTCCTAGACCACTCTGCAGCTCCCTTCTGGCCTGTGCTCTGGGGTTTAGTTCCCTTGGAAACCAAACACACATTTACACTGTTACTAAAAGAAACAAGTGTAATAATTATTTTTTAAATGGCACTGAACCATATGTTTTCATTTTATTCTTGAAAGACATATTATGTAACATTTTTCTACTGTACATATATCTACAGCAAACCTTATTTTCTAGGTCTTTATCATTATGTTAAAAAGCAGTGTAAGATGAGAATGTCCACATCTCTTAAGTTTAATTCCAAACATTTCCTCTCTAACCCAAAAATATTTTCATTCTTCTTTGTGATAAATCCCACTCGTGATCAATTATCATATTTGTATACACATTTTTTAACATTAAGCTAAATGCTGAAGGAATTATACTCCTACCGTAGAGTCCAAAGTGTAATAAATAATACATAACTAAAAAATCTGGCATACTTATAATTTAAAATAAAGGAATCACATGTCATTAAAACAGCATTTCACTCAGCTTTTATGCAATTAGAAATCCTCTTTCCTCACCCTACATTTGGGCAATGATCAGGGACCACTTGGTGCTCTCGAAGAAGTTGCTGCCATCCTTTCAGCTGAAAGTTGAAGCATTTTCAAGAATGTCACAGGAAATTTTAAACGATACAGCAGCAAATGGTATTAGATTCTGATACTATCAAAGAAAGAGTGAGTAGTAATTAGGGTGATTGGAGTGATGCCTGAACCTGCTGTGGAACCTGCAGCACTCAAAGCAAACAGAGACCCCCACAGGGAAATGTTTTGGACTACACAACACAGAATGCTGTTTGTGTCTTCTGTTGTAACCAATTTTATATGCTTGAAACCAATTTATTATGATTTACTAAGAGCAGGTGACTGGAAGCCTCTGAGCAGAATATTCTGTTATTTCTTCCTTTCTCTAAAGTTCAAACAATGTGCTGTACATTTTACAAGAAAAAAAACAATTTTATGTCTCTTGAAAAAAATCTCAAAACCAAATTAAGTTTCATTAATGATGCCCTTCCCCTTTAATAAATACATACGGTTATGACTGATTTATACTATAAATCAGGTGTGATGCTGATGTGGGAAGACTCCCAAATCTTTGTCCTTCTGTCTTAGCAGGCTCTTGGAAAGTGTCATCGTTATTGGTTCTAACTCCAAAATTGAAAGCACCCTAACAAAATACTGACAGAAGTTTGCTTTTCTAGTGCATACTGTATGAGACCATTCTCATTACCTAACATCAACTCTCATTCACTTCTTGAAAGACAGGAGGTCAGCAGGGATGCAGGCTCTGCAGAAGAAGCTTGTTTAGAAAATTTTGTATGCTATTAGCTTTTGCGGATCGGTTTGGAGACCCACAACGGCAAGAATCTAAAAGATCTTGGGCTAAAACTGGCAGTGCGAAAGACTTAACTCAGGCTGCAAGCAAGTGGAATTAGGCACCAGTGTTTTTTTCCTAGTTGAAACCTGCCATTTCCCTTCATTTGCTGTTTTCAGCCAGCACTTTTGTCACTGGTATAATAATAAGCTCATCCCATAGCTTTATAAGAGCAAATGGATGCCACTGATACTTTCAATTTCAAAACAAGCAGGGAAGTTGTTACACTTCTTTCTAATCTAGTTCAATCTTCTTCCGTGTTCCACAAAAGTTTCCTGAAGAGTTGTCCTTAAATTTCATAAAACAAAAAAAGGTTAGTATTTCAGCCTCAGTCACCCATCCAAATTAGACTGTGGATGAAGGACTGTGCCAAACATTGAGGACTGTTGGTATTCCAAGTCAATTAGAGCAGTTAGTGCCTAATTAAGTACTAATTTATGCTCTGTGCAATTTCATAGAGGGTAGAAATTTGGTGCAGGCTAATTGGAAAAAAAAATTTTAGCGATTACACATGAAAACATATACTACTTTTATGCATAAAAAACCTACTTTGTTTTATATGAGTCGAGTGCACTGTAAAACAAAGCTAAACTCTTATCCTGGCTTGGCTGCCTTCCTCTTACAGTTTCAAAAGTTTCACAAACATTCATTTTCCTGTATCCTCAGAAATCACAGAATATGCTAAAGACAAGCTGTCTGGCAGACAATTTTCCATGTTTCTTTCAAAAGGCAAACTTAACTGTTTTCTGCAATAGCAAAGTTGAGAATCTATTGATGCTCACAGTATCTTTATTGCCTGCTTCACAGAATAAATAGAAATTTTAGATAAAGCTGAATAAACCAGGAACTGGCGGCAACTATTTGAGCCAGGCTTTCAAAGGAGAGACCTTCCTAACTTCCCTGCGTGCTATAGCAAACACAAACATCTTTCTTGTCGATGCAGGAAATGTATCTTAAATCCCAAACAGAAGTAATGTTAACTTTTGGAGACTTGACCTCCACAGAGACCTGTCAGTCATCTCTGATGTAGCCCATGGGAATGTTCAAATTGCCACACCTGATTTGCATTCTTGTTGCATACACACAAAAACAAGTCCTTCTCATCTTCACTCTTCACTGCCTCTATGCATTTGCCAGAAAGGACATGGACAATCATGCCATTCTACAAGGTGAGAGAAGAAGGGAAAGAAAGAACAAATTAAAAATAAGGGATTTCCAGTAAAAGCTAGGCTGTGTTTCTGAAACTTTTTACATACAATAGATCACCAGTAATGACTGGTTGTTCAAAATTTTTTTTAAGTATTGCTCTAAACATAATGACTACATTTAACTTTGAGCCTAGGGCATGGTGAGTATTCATAATTCCTTTTGAAGCTGACAGGATTGGTAGGTGCAGAATTCAATAAATCTCTTTTCCACCAGTGTCTGTTTCCTATGGGTACAGGTTGTCATCAGCATCAACTACAGTACTACAGGCCACAAAATTCCAAAAGGACCAGTGCTTCCCTTGGGAATCAAAACAAATTACAGTAGGAACTGTACCAGAGAATTGCAGCATCCCTACAACTACAGTAACTGCTATTTTCCCAGACTGTCCTAGAACATGACATTTTTCAGTCTTGTAGAGGAGTTACTGCGCTGCTGGGTGAAGTCTACTGAATAATACTGAATTCCTCTAATAGGAAGTTTGCTCTTCTCTTACAATGCAGGAGGAATTTTAATGTTTCCCCTACTCCCAAACGGCTCTCATTTGGGAGGGTTCAGGATTCCCAGACACTTCCTCTATCCAAAAGAAGTGGGCAAGGATTTGCCCTGCACTTATTTTCACAACCACTGATTCTGATTCTATTCCTATAAGGCTAGTAAGGCAAACACTTAAGAACATACGAATTTAGGTAGGATTCCTGTATTTTTAAACCAAATTTATTGCACACAGACAGTGTAAATGGGCAAGAGGCATCCTGAATTTCCTGGGTGAAAATGGTACAGGAGTGAAACTTGCCTTTCAAATACCTCATCCCTTCCCCACACACGAATCCTGTCAATCACCCAGTGATCCCACAGTCACCGTCAGCTGCCTTCCCCTCACAGCAGAGCCACTACTGACCTCCTGGACATCCCAGTGCTGGTGGCTGTTGTCTGTCTCCTTTGTACAGTTTTGAGGGATAACCTTCCCGTGTCTGACATCAAAGCAAAACAGCGGAGCAGAACCAAGCCGGATTTCCTTCATGCTGTTATATTCAAAGTGCTGGAAGAGGGAGGGTTTGTTTGAACGATGGAAGGACATCCCAATTCATTTTTAAATGCTAATTCCAAAAATAATTTCCTGTATATGTTTGTTAAGATGCAACCCAAACATGAGTGACAGAGACCTGACAGCCTTGACCCTGCAAAGCAATCCCTCCACACTAGCTAATTCTGGCATAACTATTTACCTAAGGAAAGGCTTTGTGGACTGTAATTATGTATAAAGTAAACCCATCCTATAATAAAATTTTCTAGTTTAATAAATATTTGAACAGAAGGGTGTTTCTGACAGTGTCTGCACACGTTGCAGTTAGAAATGAGCCTGCAGCTCACCCTGAGCTCAGTGTGAACAGCAAAACTTGCTTGGGGCTTGGAGTAAATATCTGCAGTTGGTCTGTGCTGGTTTGGCTTCCCTTAATGCATGAACTTGCTAGTCTAATGCCAGCTTGGGAGTCTGTCTACATGAATTTCCCTCCGGCCTTTGACTGCAGTTTAGGCACTGAACTGTAGTTTTAGGCACTAATGAGGAAACCCGTCCCCATTATTCTAGAATCCTTATATATTTTTTACTCCCAGGCTTTCAGTTCTCCAAACACTACCAAATATACTAACAAATAGGCACTTAATGATGTCTGCTGGAGCAAAGTGTGGGTATCTGGTCTCAGTGATACATGGAACATTGCCATTTTTCAAATGACACACAGCTGCAGAAGAGTGGGCGTCATTGCCTTAGCACATGCCTAATTTTGAACACATCAGTATTTCCACTAATGTCAAGCCAGCCATTTACATGTTGGAGTCACTGTCTTCGGGATGGTTCCCTAGATCTAATACAGTGCCTATATACTTAAAGTATACGGTACCTGGGTGAGACTGTCACTGCAAGGGGAGAGTTCAATAGAGCCTTCTGCAATGGCTCTTCCAGGTCTGTAATCTGCACAGAAGCCAACACCAGTATTGTAAAGCTGTAAGTAAAGGTTTATACTGAAATAAAGCACAATCAGACACAAACAAAATATATTTCAGCCAACTTTTTTGTGGTTGTATCACTTTATGATACATGTTTTTGCTCATAATTCAGGCAATATTTTTTTCTTTCAGACTAGATCTTGCATATTGATCTTGCAAACTGTTCTGATATAAAAGGCAGAGTCTCACCAAAGGTCAGTGTTACCCAGTGAGTTTTACTTAAGTTAGAGATACCCACTTCTGATTTTAACTGTTATGATAGTTAAAAGAAATCTGTCAAAATTTTTATGCTAATGGAAAATTGCACTTCAACTGGACACTGTAGTCAGAAAAAAAGCCAGAATATTCCAGAAGAAAAAAAGTTACAATTCCTGTGATCCGCCCTTCTCAAGCAAAATTTGATAATAAAGAAGAGACAAAACAGTAAAAGGACACAGTAAAATCTGGCTACATATAGCAGAGTGTGACTTAATTAGTAGACCTTGCTACCTTGTTGGGGGAAAATTCCTTCCAGTAAGGCTGCCTGGAATAAATTCACAATTTAATGAATCATAATTATCAACTTATATGTTTTAAAAAAAAAATTGAGAATATTTTCTCCTGTACACACTCAGCCAAGGAACCGCTATTGCTACCACCTCTGCCCTTGGGGGGAGTGCAGGGCTGAATAAATGCTTTTTTCTCTTCGTGCACATGGGTCAGCACAGAGATATCCCCGCTGCTGTTGTGGTTGCTATCTGTATGAGGCAATACAATTCCTTTACTAATGGCACCTAAACAACCTAAAGTTAGGATCCTCTGAGCTATGACACCGAACTGAGTCAGACAATCTGGGTTCAGCTCCTGGCTGGTTTTCATTGTTTGTGAATTTTGTTTGTGAGAATGTTTGTTTGTGAATATGTGAGAATTTGGACCAGCTGTTTGTCTCCTCTGTCCTTTTCTTTCTCCTCCCATCCTTGCATTGTCTGTTTGGACAATAAATGTTTCAAAGCAGGAACAGCCTCTTACTCTATGTTCACTGAGTACTTAGTACATGGAAATGATACTGGGGTCTTTGAACAATGCAAAAACACTAATCATTCTTTATACTGTGTTATCTCTTACCTTGCCAGAGAATCTTGGTGTGTCTTCAGGTTGGGAGAGTTCAGGGTACACATTTGATACAAACCATTGGAAATTTCTACAGCCCAGTCTCTTCTGTAGCTGAAGGCGCTCACTGCAGTCTGGCTTCTCTGCCTTTATGGAGAAAGCATAGAGGCAACAAGGTTACTAGTGTGTTTGTGTTAGAGGTGCTAGAAGTGAAAATGACTACACGGGAATTATTTCTACCACCTCTCCTATCATGCATGTTATAGATATTGATATATATATCTCATGAGTACGCAAAGGAGGAGGACCAGCTACAGCCTTCCTCCAACTTTGTGCTAAAACAGCGTTTAGTCTGGCATTTGATGGAACAAAATGTTTCAGAAGTAGCATACACTATGAAAATGAGAATTTCCTCTAAAAATTATTATACTGCAAGGTAAGTCAGTCTTTGTCATCTTTTTATTTAAAAAAGACAGGGCCAAATTTCATACTTGTTGCACTGAAATCAGTGGGATTGCATTAGATTGTCATTCAGTATAGAATTTGCCCTGCTGATTAAAATTCAATTTCCTGGTTTTTAACAGCCCAAATTACCCAGTTATTGTCAGTCCTCCATGATCAGAGGATGTAAGTAATGACAGAATTTAGCCCAAAATATAATCTATTGCATTATTATCTGATAGTTACTAAATCTAGTAAATGATTATGGCTATAAAGGCATAAAACCTTTCCTATGATTTATGTGTTTTCTTGAATTATATACACACAATATCAACTCCTACCCATCCTGATAGCAACTCTGTTCTGAAAAAAGACAAGTGCCTTCAATCCTTGGTGCAGCCACAGGCATCTGCACTGCAAAGGACTGACAGTCTGAATATTCGAGGGTATTTAGCACTGAAGAGGTCTAATAGGGTTCTGAAAAGCTCTAAGCAGGTAACTGTTTAATCCTTCAGTTTCAGAACCACACAAAACACTTTTCTAAATCTCTCGGTGCCCAAATACTAAAAATATCTCACCACCCTTAAGACTGTCTCTCCTCTTTCTCTTGCCAGCAGATCTCCCCCTTCACATTTCTACTTTTCAAAAATGCAGTTTTGGATTCCAGGAAACTGGTCTGGATTCCTATGTCAGAAATTAAAATTGGTACATAGCCTGTAAATAACTGTTCCTCAGACCAGCTATTTCTCTGCATCCATAAGAAAGAAAAAAAGTCTTTGCGACATGCCTGAAAAACACTGACAAATGAAGGGCCTTGGACATCAGGGGAGAGGTATCAGTTTCTAAAGGCAGGGATCAATCATGCCATGTGGCACTGTTTGCCAGCCACTGTAAGCTACACAGGCAAAGCTCAACCGTTGCAGTATGTTAAAGAGAACCTCATAGTTTAGTATCAGTCTCAGATTCAATAAGCGTAACAACAAAGTTCAGCAATTCAGCACCACACAAACCTGTCCCCAAAAGGTTTTCTTGTAAAAGGGAAATAGAGAAGTAAAATGCCTCCCCTAAAAAGAGATGTTTCTCATGAGACTCTGCTTTGGCTGAAGAAGGCAATGGCAGTAAATCTCATTCTGTCATACTAGTTACAGTCTGCATGTGAAGCCAAATAAATGATGTAAATAATGTAAAGAAAGTCATTATCCCTCTAAACCAATCTGAAAGGAAACTGTGCTTGTAAATAAAATAAACAAGCCGCACAAGAAAAGGAGAAAAAGAGATGGTGACTGAAATAGCAGAGAGCTGGGAAGAGCCTTACTCATCTGCATGAACGCCCACACCACGGGCATCCTGTGCAGGATGCGATTCAGCCCATAAACCGGGAAGACTTCTAAAGCAGCCTAAACGGGGTCACTGGTTATTTTCTGCAGTGGGCAATGTCGGCGGTCAAGGCTCACGGAGATTTTGGCAGTGCCAGTAGGTGGCTCCGCTCACCCTCTCAGCGCAATAAATCCCGGCAGGGCCCATCTGCAGCTGAGCGGCAATAATGTCATGGCTTGCTGGTGTCTTTTGAATAACATCCCACTGCACTGACATACTGAAAATATTGGCTGTGAAAGAAAGGAACAGAGAAAAGGGCCTTTTATGTTATGGTATGCTGAGCACAGAGATCATAAAATTGATCATTTGAAGGAGCATCATGCTTAGGAGTACTAAAAGTATTCTTGCTAGACTAAACTCTCAGGCAAAAGGTCATGGTGCTTAAAGCTAGCAAACTCCATCATTGATGGCTGTAGTTTTTAGTACAGAAAATTGCTTCTGAGTTGACAAGAAAGGCCTTCAGGAAATTATTAAATGATTTAAAGACCTAACCACCCATCTTAAAAGACTTGGCCTAGCATCCTCCTTGCAATTATATGGCTGTAACCCTTGTGAGTCCATTGATGAACTTCTGGCCAGTGGCATTCAAACCTACAACACAGACAAGGAGGAAGAAGCTTTTTAAATAAGTAAAAATAAAATGAACAAAGGAATGTGATAGCCTCAGATTCTAGGATTAGCATAGCTGGCTGACTGGAGAGGCAAATCCACTGGTGGAGTGTAAGGAGGTCAGACTAGGTGAGAGGAGAGAAGCCACCCCAACACACAGCCCTTTTCCTCTCTCCTCTATAATGCAGCTCCTGTTGGATCTGGCTTTCTTAGATGATGGCCAGCACTGCAATGACTGAGGCATGCAGAACTGAAATGCAAGAGCAAAACTGAATGGGGAACTTTGCACAGCACCTACCCGTGCTCTGCCTCACTGTTTTCAGTGAATCTTTTTCTCATGCTTTTAAAAGCAGGGCATTGTTTAATGAACAGGAAGATGAATGACACGTTTTCATTCAAAACTGGTCACAAGTTTGTCCACTGCCTTGTAGGAGAGGATATTGTTACAAGAAAAGGTACTGGTACTGGAGCCAGAGAATTCCCGAGAACTGCAGCAACATTAACAACTTAACATTAACAATTTAAGATTAACGAAATTAACATTAACCACAGCTGCATGACTCCCAATAAACAAATATCCAGTGGTTTGTAATACATGGGATATACAGTCCCTTGACTGATCCTGATCTGCAATGGATTATACAGTGGCTTAAAAACAAGTGTCACCATTCTGTAGTTGTTGGATGGTGTGTAGCCTGCAGATGGTTCAAGTGTGGCTGCATGCCAGGGCTACGCCACAAACCTGGTTGCAAGCCTGTCTATAGCATACAGGCTGCTGGGAATCCAAATCCCTGGAGGTCGGACTGCTGCCTGCACGATGCTTCTAATGAAAAAGTAACTTGTAAATAGAGGCTATGTTGAGATCTGACTTTCTCGGTTACAGACAGTTGCTTCTGGATGTCTGTCAGTTGAGGGAAAAAAAATCACCTTTTTTGCTTCTAGACCATTCAGATGTCTTCCCTTCCAGTAGGAGAGACACCACAGTTTGCCTTGTGCCCATGAATACTACTGAATATCCTCATGAACCACACAAGGAAGACCTTCAGTAACAAAGAAAGATTCCTCTAGGAGGGCCCTTTGAGCACACAGTGCTACTAGCTTTCACTTCAGATGCACTGCAACCCTCCACGTACTATTGGTGGAAAAATAAATCACAGCTTGTTGGGCAAGCTGAAGAAGGAGTCATTTGGAGAAGTCATACTCTAAGAGATCTGATAACTTCAGCAAATAACTCCTAGACACAAGGTTCTCTCTTTCCTTCCTGATCTGACAGCTCTTCCCCTGGATGGTTTCATAAAAAGACTGTCCCCAGCACCACGCATGTTGTATGTTTGACTGCACACAGACACCTCCACCCCTATTCCACCCCTCTCACCTACCTCAACACACACTCCTTCCTTCAGAAGAAAACCACTGCAGATGTTTTTACCTTGCTGATTAAGAAAGCCACTGTGTCATGCTTGTAGAAGTTCTCTTTAAAAGAGCCCAGCCAGGTCTCTGCTATTCGGATTTTGTTCCTCACGATGGCCTCTTCATAGGAGAAAGCATGGGGAAAGTGATTTCGATAGACATGCCCCACTCGAGAGCATGGAATAATTTCTACAGAGCCACCACAGAGCCAGGTCTGAAACACAGGTGAAGGCACAAAAAGAGATTACCTTATTTAGACTACCTTTATCTAAAAAGGAGAAGCACTTTTACTATAGCCTCCGCCTCAGAAAATCCTAATCTGCACATTCCTGGAAACAGCAAGAACATTATTATGTGCTTCTTCATACACTGTTCCCCACAGATACAGAGACACAGAGAAGATACTGGACAAGACAGACCTTTGATTTGACCCAGTATGGCTTTTTATATGCTTTTATGATTTTCTATGCACAAAGAGTGCAGTGCAGTAAAGAGGCCTGGGGGCACACCTTCTTTTGTCTGTGATTTTAAAGACTCTATACCCTTTGTGTCTGCAATTTTCATTGCTTTTTAATGTAAGTTACTCTTTGTATTCAGCAAAAATCAATGCAATCAATTTAATATAAACGATTTGGTATTAAAACTACAGGTCGGCAAAGAAATAAAGCTACTCTCCCTTTGGTGCATGTTACATGCCAAAAAAGAAGAGGCAGCTTTCAGAAGGTGCCAAAACCAGTGACGCTGTCCTCCAGCAGACAGTGATAGCCAGTGAAACTTCCCTCTCTTGACATAATGCTCCTAACTCACAGCAGCTGCATATTCTTGTATACTCCTGACAGATCATGGGGTGTGAGGATAGATTTCTGCAAGGAAAGTGGTATTCTCCATACCCCAAGACATTCTGCACTTAACTACTTTTATAAATTGCTTCTTGCCTTTTCATTCAGGTTCCTTAAAAGCCCAATAGTTGCCAGAGCTTGATGTTTTAATTAAGGTTCTTACCCTTATAGATAGCTCCAGATTTTCTGCTCCCCACATGGTCATGTCAGAATCATAAGCTCCAGTGTTTTGGAAGTAATGTCGATCCATGGCCACCACTGCACCAGCTACCACAGGACTCCTGTGTAGAAAACAGTTTGGAAGTGAGTGCCTTCAGTTTTGGATAGGGAATTATGTGAAGGGTGAAAATCCTGCCATTTCCATAGAGATAGTATTGCAAAATGGTTTAATACTACTCCATATAAGCTTGAATGAATCGGTTATCTAACCAAAAGAAAGGACAATTGAATTCTACCCTTCGGGAATGGAGCCAAGAGCTGAATTATTAAATAAAGCTCAGAACAGTGGGAAATGTTACATACATGTACACCCAAATGAACAGACAAATAGGTAATGATTTAGACATCTCTTTTAACTCCGCCTGATCCATCTTCTTCTTTCCCTACAAACCTCCACACCTTGTCTGGTCAGGTTGTATACTAGTTGTCTCAATGTGTGGAAAATACTTGTCATATTGAAAGTATGACTGCAATCTAGTTAGAATAGTTACTAAAGGCCGAACAAACTCAGTGTAAACCAAAACCCTATCCCTTCAGAAAATGTGAACTGAACATATGCAAGTAACCACATCTCTCTTCTGCTAGCTGAAAGGTGACCCAAATTGTACAGTTTTGCTGCTGAGCTGAGCAGAGGCATATTGGCTGATGGACTGTTACCTGATAGGGCTGATGGGAGACTGTCGTACCTTCTCTTCATGCTCTGGCATAGGTTCCCAATGAAAATCTAGTTTCCAATCAAAAGCACCTCGATGCAGCCCCACAGAGTGATAGTACTGAAAAGTCTTCCAGTCTATGACATCTATGACAGGGGAGACAACACTGTTTCTGGAAAAGAAAATATAATTTATTTTCAAAGTCAAAGCACAAATTAAGTTCATTACCCTGTTAGTGAACAGTAGTTCTCCTTTTTGACACTGTCAAGCATGAGCACTCCTCTAGATGTCAAGTGCCCTTATTTTCCCTGCTGATAGAAGCTTAGGTGCTCAGCACATGGGAATACTGAGCCTGCAGTGAGGAATCTAAAAATCAAAAATTTATTGATAACCTGTACCTTGCATTGTCATTTAAAGCTATTCTGGATTTTGCTATGAGTTAACCATCAGAATTCTTATAAAGTTATTTCACACAGAGGCCCCAAACTCTGATGTTATAGGCACTGCATATAGTTTGCAAAGTTTGCATATAGATGCAAAGTTTATAGCAAAAGGTTGTTTTGGCCTCACACACTTCACCATCCTTTGATTTTCCTGTAGATGTTTGTCCTGGTTTGGGCTGGGATAGAGTTAATTTTCTTTCTAGTAGCTGGTATGGCGTTATGTCTTGGATTCAGTATGAGAAGAATATTGAGAACACACTGAAGTTTTCAGTTGTTGCTGAGTACTGTTTAGACTAAGTCAAGGATTTTTCAGCTTCTCATGCCCAGCCAGCAAGAAGGCTGGAGGGGCACAAGAAGTCGGGAGGGGACACAGCCAGGGCAGCTGACCCAAACTGGCCAA
>JAVJGG010000073.1:6323883-6334495 GCA_035590195.1 Aviceda cuculoides
TTGGCCAGTTTGGGTCAGCTGCCCTGGCTGTGTCCTGTGCCAACTTCTTGTGCCCCTCCAGCTTTCTCACTGGCTGAGCTTGAGAAGCTGAAAAGCCCTTGATTTTAGACTAAACAATACTGAGCAACAACTGAAAACGTCAGTGTTATCAACATTCTTCTGATACTGAACTCAAAACATAGCACCATACCAGCTACTAGGAAGACAATTAACTCTATCCCAGATGAAACCAGGACAATTAGGCAGCTAGGAAATCCAGGCAGTCCAAGTGCTCTGGCTCTGCACAGAGTCAAAACTTCAGTGAGTAACTGAGAACCCAAGCTGATTCCACAGCATGCTGCATTTTCACTGAAAGCACCTTGCTGGCTGGCTGAAGTCTTCAGGGAAATAGTAATGCAAAACATTTGAAATCAGATAGGGTTAGTAAAAAGATAAAATGCAGTGATCAGCAATGGTAAAGCTATGGTATAAAGGACTACTTACCTTACAGACCAACTCCAGAATAGCTTAGGGCATATGAACAGTCTCCTTGAACTGATAGACTATTCATTTGTTAAGCACTAAACATAGACTTTGAATCTCTGCTAGGTAGAGTGCTAAGAGAATGCTTTATTTAAAGAAATAATCTTTTGAACCTGTCTTTTTTGTTAAAATATTCCAATTGTATGGGGGGTACCAAATTCTGTAGGAGAGACCAATACCTTTTTGCACTGGACAGTTAGGGCACTGTGCCATGAATCATGCCTAAATCCTCATTGCCCCTATTTTTGGCAGTGATGTTAGCTTTTGGCTTTAGATTCTCATCTTCAGTTTCTTTACCTCAACTTCTTTAAAATAGGTCACCTACTGATCCTTATCAACTGTGAAAGATTGTAAAGAGATAGCACATCTTCACATAACATACCATGCAAATGCAGAACATTAATTTACTGAATTTGAAATGAGTGTTATTGACAAATGGAGTATATAAAAGGATCAGGCAAAAAGTGAAGTCCCAGGAAGCACGCTGTTACATGTGAAGTATATGAAAGGTTTTCAAAACAAGGAGAGTAGCATGGAAATACATGTTCAGGTGTTCGGATTGTGTGGGCTCTGGATGGATAACATCATGCTTCCCTGAGCCTGTGATAAGGTAGAAAGTAGATGGCTTATGTATTTGGTAGCCCAAAAAGCTGAGAAGTGGAGAATCAGATGAAAAGAGATGAGGAAGCTCTTCAACTTTAGTGCAAGATATTTCCCTTCTCTCTAATGTATTACCATAAAACTAGAACCACAAAGAAATTTTCTGGACAGCAGAACTCTGTTTCTATTCCTGTATCTACAAGCAGGGGCTCCCATTCAGGACTGAATAGGAGCAAACAGCAAATGAGATACCTTTCCACTGCTATGTTCATTTCTTATTCTCTTTAACAGCATTTTCATTAAAGATTAGTGACCTAGAATCACAGACCTAAGTAGAGGCACTTTGAATTTTAGAAACTAGATAGGCTTCTTGTAATAGTATCACAGGCTTCGGGTTCCTAATGTAATATTTGAGCTCTAGTATAGGAGTGCACCAGCAACAGAGGGAAATAATGCAATGTCCCCTTGCAATGAGGAGCAGGGAAAAGGTCCTAAGGGCAAGTTACCCCTTTGCAAGCCACCCCTCTGCCACAGTTATAGTGCCCATGCCTTTTTCAGAGGTGGAATTCCTTGTCAAGGAGATAATCAAGGCTCATTCTGCTTTCATGCAGCATCCTCAGGAGCCACACTTTGGATCTTTTTTTAAAAAATCATCCTGCTTCAGCACAATGGCCACTGTTTTTAGGTTAAAGGAACGACGTTTTCAAGGCTTCAGGGCACAGTTCATTATATGCCCCCTCTGCCTTTCTCTGCTTTTGGACCGAATATGAAATAGCAGCTGTCTCCTGGAAATGGCAAACCCTTCAAAAGATGCCTGTAAAAATGGCACAGCTGTATTACTATGCACCATGCTACTCACCTGGAATTAGCCTGAAACACAAACAGTTGTCAAATGAAATGATCTGTGGGGCATCTCATCTAGTTTTCTAAGGTTGTCCAGCTATGGTATTCGTCCTTGAATAATCAAAATGTCAAGGGATGCTTTGCAAACCGCTGAACCATTCTCTAGGTGATGTACTAAGCTGATGCACAGCTTCCCAGTCAATTTGTTAGGTATGGTTCACAGAACTAGTCCCAATAAAGGTGCCCATAAATGCATGTGTAATGATTTTAGAAAGACTTAATACTTTGGGGGAAAATAATTTTGATTGTATTCGTGAATAAAACCATGATGTAGGGAGATGAAATGTCATCACCCAGAGCAAGTCAAATATCTGTGAAATACTTCCATAGCTGTAAAAATTCAGATATTTTTTCTCATGTTTGTCCTGTTTGTCATTACTACAGGCTACTAAGAATTGCAGGTGTCTCCCTTTTTGTCAATATGTTCAACTCACAGTGAGGTCTCAGTTTGGGCAAGGATCTCTGGACATTGCTCTAAGACAGGTCACAATAATAGCAGTAGATCTGACCAGGAGCCTAGAAAATTAGGCTTAATTACAATTTTCAAAGTTAAAATCTCCCTCAAGCTCCATTAAGGTCCTGCAAAGTTTTGAGCTTTGGAAAGGCTGCATTTTTCCTTGCCAGCAAGCAACTCATTCGCTTAGTCCAGGTGATTAAGTGTTTTCCCATCCTGTCTCTCCAGCAAAAGTGCATGAGCTGCAGCTTGATTGGTACATTAAGAAGAGGAAAGATGGAAATTCACCAGTCACTGTAAGCTTTTTTTCACTGTACGTTCCTCATTTGGGTAGTCTCAGGGAGTGCACATGATTCAATTTAGCAGTTCCTCAACTGCTAAATGAAGCCAAGTTGACTATGCTAATGCTTTACATTTCCATAGTGATCTCGATGCAAGCATTACAAGCGATTTAGGAAAAATCACGAATGAACTTCCTTATCAGGTCAGTGTTATTATCACCATTCTTCAGCTAGGGAAAGATGGACAGTGAGGGAAAGTGATTGCCAGATGCCTTAGAGCATGTCTTCCCTGTGCACTGGAGAATGGCACAGGTTCTCCACACTAGCAGTGACAAAGCTTGCAGGGTCAGACACAGTGACTGGTACAGCATACAGAAAGGGATGGCTTAGCTCATACTACTATCCAAACACTCTTCCACCTTTGCTCCATTAATCCAATTAGCCATTAGCTTACTCAGTGCTAAATTCTGCCCTCCTGGAGGAACCAATGAGCATATGGGCCCTATAGAGGAAGAGAAGGCCTTTCTCAACCCCTGGTGACAGTGCTACAGAAATCTCAGAGTGATGGTAGGCTTGGCGGCTTTGCATTCCCTCATCAGGGATAATTTTTGATGGTGAATCACTACACTTGTGGTGGGATCCTAACTTTTCTCTTGCCATTGTAATTCTTCCTTCACTATAGCTCTCCTCTGAGACTTTCTGTAACTTTTTTAGTTTCAGCAATACAGCCTTGAATAAGGACTGGCCAATCGATACAGATACGAGTTTTGCATGAACATCAACAATGGACTATAGCTGAAGGCAGAAGAATCATGAAGTATATTCATAATAAACCATCTAAGAAGTCAGAAGACAAAAAATAATCTGCTTTTCCAAGGAGGACCTTTTAGAAAAGAATATTCCTGACATCCTAGGGCAGCATTACTCTTGCTTTCAGTATTCTTAATGTTTTCATCTGAATGATGTAATAATTTCTAAAAACTCACATTAATTCTCTTATAAGCAAACATAATCAGCCATAAAAGCAGCCTGTTCCAGTGCCTGGGAACAGCCTTTGAAGGTCTTTAGTGTGACTGTTTAATGGTCTGGTACGAACTTTAAAGGTGGTTTTTTTTTCTTGTACCCCCTCTAGCAATTGTTCATTTTTTCCCAAGTGGCTTATGGGTAATGATAGACAAGTTAATGTACAAATTTTTCTTTCAGAAAAGTCCCTTTAATAAAGGATTTATTGTTATGTAATTCTTGAAACAGTTGCAGTGATTTAATCTCTTCGAAGGACTTGGGGACTGCATAGGTGAGCTCAGCTGTGCATTAGAGAGCAGACCCAAACACCAACCTAAACATGAAAGACTTAGAAAATATGAATCTGTATCTTCCTCTGTCAGTCTGGTGTCAGTGAAACTACCTGTGATTAGCTAGAATTGTCTAAGCTGCCCAGAAAGTCTGTTCCTTCCATGGAACAGAGACGGTACAGGTGACATTGGTATGTAGCCAAACTGGCTCAGGAGGACAAAGCATTTTATCCTTAGCTTCAGCACTGAGACAGCTAAAAAGTAAAAATAGAGTCTTGCAGTAGTTTCTCTGGTAGATGTTTGCCAATTTACAAACAGCTTGAGACTGCAACCTTTTTAATTCAGACCACCAGGAAGCCTTCTTATAGCTCTAACTGGATACAAACTCTGACAGTTCAGTGATACTGAGTGTGAAGTGAGGGTTATCAGCTGTGTGACCTATCCTGCTTCCCACGTATCAGAGTGATGCATGTGGTGGTAAGGTAGAAAATAAAACCAATGTGACCAGAAGGAAGAAGGTAACCAAGAGAGGATAAAAATACACCCAAATCTTTCCAGGTACATCTCTTTCAGCAGAAATTAGCATATGTAGGGACCTCAGAGGTCACAGGGATATTTACCGGTTGCTGGACAGCCTGGCTAGGAGGGGTTCCAGCCAGCCCTTCTGACACTCGCAGTGTGAATCCATGAAGATGAGCACATCCCCAGTTGCCCGTGCAGCTCCTAGCATCCGACCTCGGATGACTCCAAGCCTCTTGTTGCTCCGGATGAGTTTCACACCATCCAGCTTAGAGATGTATTCACTCAGAGCTGACTTCAGGGGCCCTGTCAGAAACAGAATGGTCACTGAAATGTTTTAGCTTTGATTCAAGCTGTTATAGAAAAGCTACAGGTAGTAGGAGATGCTACTTCTTGCTGGTAAAATGTTTTGGGGGCATTTGTTTTACCTAGCCAAGTAGGCCATTTTCCAAATATTCCCACAGCAGCATAATGTCAAAGAGAAGCAGAGACTAATGGAAACTGAGATTCACTAGGTGTGAAGCTATTCCTGTGGGAAATTTAATAGCCTCTTCTCCTGTTTTCAGCAAAAGGTGGATGCTCTCATCATCTCATAAAAGGTGCAGATCAGAGTGAGATACCACAGGTGTTTGGCTTTCCCAAGCACTTTGGATTACTTTAGCAATGTGGAGTTTTCCACTCTATGCTTCAGCCAAAGTCCAAGTCTGGAAATTATTACAGCAGATCTGGTCCAGTGGGAGGGCTAAGATTTGCATACTGTGATCTTATTTTAAAGTAAGAAATTTCAGAGTGATTGGAAATGATGGGGAAAAAATAAACATATTTCAAAGTTGAAAGGCTAAGCTGAATTCTAGGGATGGAAGAGTGAAACCTGGCAGCCTGCTCAGGGCTCAGCTTAGCTCTCTTCCCGAAGGTCCTCTTTGCCTTCTACTCTGCTCACACACTTCTTGGAGGAGGACAGCTTCTTCCCTGAAGCTTTGGAAAAAAGAGCTCACATACAGAGAAATGGGGGCTACCTTGCTGGCTGAGATCATCGACTAGGATGATATCCTTAAGGGAGGCCTTTGGGGCTGTGTCCATAATGCTGTGCACAGTTCTCAGCAGAGTAGACCAGGCTTCATCGTGGAAACAGATGATGACACTAGCAGTAGGCAGACTGGAGTCATATTCTTGCTGTAGGCACCTGCATGGGATCAAATGAGGGAGACACTGGAAACACTGGTACAAGTGGCTACTTTTTTTCAGAGCAAAGTTGTAACCTTCAGGGATGGAAAGCAGTTTAAGGTCTCAGCTCACTTCCAATGAAGAAAAGGAAGTATTAAGGTGTCCAAGGCTGGAATACAATGTGAATATATGGGAATGACACTAAGAATTAAAATACAAAAACAATAAAGTTTTGCTATTTTCTGCTCGTGCTTCCTCAAAACACAGACCCCAAACAGAAATGGTCCAGAAGGTAAAGAAAAACTGAAAAGACTATTAGACAAAGCAGAGAGGGGTATAAAGCAGGTCGGTCAACCTTCACCAATTTCCACATTTTCTCAAGTAACAGAGAAAAGAGCAAAGTGAAATGCAGTACCTTTAAGACTAACAAGTAAAACAACTCATCTGCACAACAGATCAGTATACCTGTGGACTGCCTGACCGGGATCCTAATGAATGAAGCCAACATCTCAGTCCTGTACTGCAAAGAAATGCATCCTTACATGGGCAATGAAAACACATACAAATACATTTAGGAAAGTAAATCTATTTTCCCTATAAAGTTTGTACAGGTTGCTTTTTCCAATGAAAACGCATCACTGACGAATGAGGCTCACAGCTGGGTAGATTCTCGCTATGCCATTTTCCGCTACCTGCTTTACAACTCCAGGTACTGACACAAGCTACTGCAAGACACCTGGCTGCACGAGTCACTGTATGGCGTTCCTAGAGATGCTCCAGAGTGCCAGCTGGGGCCCATGGCTCCTCGGTTTTCTGTGGGGCCAAAATTTCACCCATGACACTGAAACAACTTCCATCAAAATTACAGTGAATTAGATGTTGCTTTGACAACTCAAGCATTTAAGAATGAAAACCACTTCCTATTCATCCTCACAGAAACTGCATATGAAAACTATAAACCCTCCCTCATCAAACAATGGCTGTTTCATAAATGTAAATAAAGGATCTACAAATCGCATTCATGACAAAAAGTGTTTTCTGATGTCCCAGTCTTGGTTCAGAGACACAGGACACCCTATACTGTCACGAGGATGCACATTTTCCAGAAAGGCCTTCAAATGCCTGTTGTAGAGGTGCAAAGCCTGTGCCTATATATCTGCTTTGCCTACACTAGAAAACACATTTCAAAATCTTTCCATTTCCTGAGTAGCAGTCGTTCAGTTTCCTAACTCATTCAATCTCCAGCAGCAAGAACTTCTTCAAGGAGTTACAGAATTAGCTGAATGTGGCCCATTGTTATCTCAGCATTTTTTTATTGTCAAGCAAATAATCATACAGATTTTACAGTGGTTGTTAAACATTTAGCTACTCAGCAGAAGCTCATGTAAGGGATATCATTTTAATATTGCTATGTTTATTACCATTTTACTTAGTACTTCTATTCGTGGACTGAGGCCCTAGGATGCTAGATGCTATTCAGACACAAAGCTGCTTATCATTTAAGAGAATCCATAGTCTGAATGATTTAATAACAAATACAAATAAATGAATACTATAGATACACTTCTGGGAATATAAATTTAAAATTAGTACAATTATAATAATTTATTATAGTTTGTAATATTTCATATTAATATCTTTTTGTATGGAGAGGCAAATTTTCTTGATGATTTTTACATTGTAATGCATCTATGTTGTCCTTGGTTTTCTGATTTTCTGTAATCAACAATGTTGTTATTTCACAGTTTCATATGGGATAATTATTTCCATTTTCAGCAGGATGGAGAAAAGGATACTGTCACAACTTGGCAGTGTTTGTATTTGGAGGCACAAGAATCTAGAGTTAATTAAGAAAAGTGAAGATCTGATGGAGTCCTCTTACTATAAGGCAGCTTCCAATAAGGAACATTCAGTACAGCTATAAGCACCTATATTTTGTGCCTTAATACTACATGCCTTGTTGCTTGTACTGTGGTTATAGCAAGAAAATAAGGCTGTTGTGGAATCTTAATTGGAAAAGAATTGAAAATAACTGTACTTGAATACATAACCTAGGTGGCGAGTGTTTAGTTGCCATGGCGATTGGCAAAGACTTGCAATATAGATATCTAATCTTCAGAAAAATGCAAAAGGGTACTGGTATACAGAAATACCTTCCCTGTAATTTGCAGCAGTTTCATAGACTGTCCATCATAAATTGGCATTTCGAAAAGTCAGGGCCGTGACTGATTTAAGACATAGTGATTTAACCCAATTTGTGAAAAACAAGGTATTGTCACATGCAGCAATGAACAGGAGAGCAATTCTGACATGGCAAAGACCCTGCCGACAGGAACTCCCACTCACCTTCAGGAAAATGTCTCACTGAGATTCAGGTCCCGACAGCACTCAAGTGGAAGCTATACTTTCGTAATGAAACTTGAAACCTTTTAAGATACATTGTGAGTTCCTCTTTGCCCGGATACCTTTGACACTCAAGCACAAGAGAGGAAAACAGATCTTTTTGGGGGCAGAACCCCCATCACAAAAGTCACAATGGAAGGCTTGATTTGGGTCCACTGTCCCAGGAGGGTGTCAATGGCAGCTCGACCAACTGATAGCAGCAGAAAGCACTCTGAGGGATGAAGGTACCTCAGAGGATTAGCCTTGATGCAGAAGAACAACTTTCTAGTACAACTGGACAAGTTATTAGGCTTTTTCACCCACAAACCCTGGCTGTGTCAAAACTGGTATTCAAAGTAAATGGGGCAAAACAAGGTACCTGATTCATCTGTTGGGGTATGTATTACTGTGGGATCAGTAGGAGCGCTGGAAAAGACCATTTTATGCACCTACTTTCTGAAAAGTAGCATAAAACATTCAACTGGAAAATCATGCAAGAGATGTGGATTATGTTAGAAGCTGGGGTCAGGTGAGAGGGGTCTAAAGTATCGCTTTCCAGGTGAGGAAGTTGGATCCTGGGCTGTCAAGGCACAGCCCAGCCTGCAGGCTCTGGTTTATTTAGAGCAGAGCTCTGTACTGTTCACTTAAGAAAAAACTGTAGTTACGCTCCTATTGCTCCAATGCAAAGCACAACAGACCTCTTTATGTTTCTGAGGAACAGCAGCTAAGTATGTCTTATGGCATTTACCTTGTATCTTACACTCCAGTTTAAGAGTAAACATGAAGTATGCAAGTGTGAAGTTTGGCCGGCCTTATTTTACAGTATCTGGAAGTGCTTCACAATTAGTAGGCATGGGTTCTGGTGTGAAGTATTTGCTGTCTAATTTCAAGTGAAATGAGAGAGACTGAGTCCATGGAGCTAACTCACTGAAATGCCTCTAACTGGTTGGGTTCTCTGAGAGACTGAGTCCATGGAGCTAACTCACTGAAATGCCTCTAACTGGTTGGGTTCTCTCCAACTAAATAGTAACACACCTTATTAGGAACAGCATGATTCAAACAGAATAGAGTAATAGACAATCTGATTCATTACTGGTTCACTCTCATTTTACACTGCTATAAAACTGGACTGATGCAGTTGTAAGCTAGGCCCCCAGAGTAAATTACACCTAAAAAATATCCCTGTGGTTTGTGTGTTGGGCCATAAAGGACAGGACTGGCTTAGAGGTAGACCTCTGCTGCAGGTTTATGATCTGGATTTAGATCTGAACAACTGCGAAGCCTCAGATGTTCAGATCTGTGGTTTCAGTCTGGGCTGTATAAGCTGTGGTGTTGATAGCTCTTTAGGCGGTACCTAGTCAGACAGGAAAACCCATCCAAGAGCTCCGAGACCTTGGCTTAAATCTTACCAAGATTAGTATTAACTAAACCTGTCTCTTGTTGAATGGCCCTTCAGCTGCCAAAGTAAAACTGTTTTTTGGCTCACATCACAGGCAGTAAACCACGGTCATCATTCCTCCTTTGAACATTACATAGTTCAAAGAGTTGCCAGTGAAGCATGGTCAAAAAGAACTGCATTAATATCAGCATCTCATTATTCAATGGAATTACCCAAATTAACACTGAACCTAGTCAGCAAGTGTAGAAAACAGTTTCATTTCTCTCTCCTTAAGATTGTCCCCTTAAATTAGAGCCACCAGCCGTCTTTAAACATGTGAAAATGACCACTAGAAAAAATATTAGGTATATTATGTGTCTTACTTAAACTATTTTCTGGTGCATCTTTCCACTGTGTCCCAGGGGAAAGCTACAACAGCTTTCGTTACAGGAGGCAAGGAAAAAAGATACCCACCCACATCCCCTTCCCTCAGATAGATACACCTCAGCCCCTTTTTAAGAAGTGTGATGAACTGCTGCTCCTAGGCTGTCCGGCTAACTGGCTCTCAAGTCTCCGGGCTTCAAACCCAACACGTGGGGCTTCGAACACAACGCTTGCTTGTTCGATGGGGCCTGACAGCCTGGCTGCTGCTAGCCACCGTGGTGTTGGCAGGTCTGGTCAGACACACCGATCTCCACCTTCCTTCCTCCCAGGACCTTCCTTTCAATGTTTGTCGGGTCACTTATACTAAGCAAGCCGAAAGCCCCCACTCCTGACTCCTCCATCACCCCGTAAGCCCAGCGACCCCACAGGCCTGGCAGAGGCCCACCATGAGATCGCTGGCGTCTTCCTTAAAGCGAGTCGTGGCGGCGGGCAGCGGCGGGGCGGCCGCTCGCTCCCCCCGGTCCCAACCCCTCCCCATGCAGCTGCTCGTCCCCTCACCGCAGAGCGGTGCTGCGGCAGGCGCAGGCGGCGGGTGGGCCGGGGCCTGGCCGAGCGGGGCAGCCGCCTTTCCCGCTCGACGACCCCGCCGGCCCTCGGCACCCCGTTCGCCGTGCGAATTCCCTTCCCAGCCACAGCAGACAGACAGACGACAGACAAGCCGGAGGGGAAGTGG
>JAVJGG010000073.1:6344580-6465043 GCA_035590195.1 Aviceda cuculoides
CCTTTCATTATTACTGTTGTCATTTTATTAGTGTTATCATTATCGTTATTAGTTTCTTCTTTTCTGTTCCATTAAACTGTTCTTATCTCAACCCACGAGTTTTACTTCTTTTCCTGATTTCTTCCCCCATCCCACTGGGGGGAGTGAATGAGCGGCTGCGTGGTGCTTAGTCGCTGGCTGGGGTTAAACCACGACAGCCAGGAAAACTAATGTCGTTCACCAGACTGGACGTGCTTCGAGCTGCACAGGAACACAAACTGAGATATGTGACTGAATATTCCAGTTCATTTTCTCTGTGTTTGTGACTGAAGTAAAAGTTTATTTCTCTCCTCTTACGTAGTTGCTGCATATGGCACAAGATAATCAAGATTTTTTCACTGACTCCTCTTCATGTTAAGTCATGATTTTTTTTTTTTAAATTATTTTTTTTCTGTTTAGCAAAAAGGCTCTGTAGGCATAGATGGGATG
This sequence comes from Aviceda cuculoides, assembly GCA_035590195.1. NCBI lineage: Eukaryota > Metazoa > Chordata > Aves > Accipitriformes > Accipitridae > Aviceda > Aviceda cuculoides. Next base: position 6,345,049 of record JAVJGG010000073.1, read on the forward strand.
CTTGATTTGTGAAGGTAGTTAGCAGATGGAGTCTGAGAAGCCAGTTGGCTGGTTAATGCTTGCAGAAATTGAAACAAATGATAGAGCTGTTAAATGGGGAGAAAAGGAAAGTTCGGGAGGCAGGCTTGCAGTTAGTAATTTGAACAAAGCCTTTGTTCAAGGTTCTTGAGTACTTCTCAGAAATCATACTCTTGGCATCCATACAATAGAGCTTGAAATGCTAAGCAGACAATTTTGGTAGAAAGACTACTACTTTTTAGGGTGCATACATGGAGATGGCATCCTTTTTGGAAGAGCCTGGTGACTGTAGGTTTATATCATTGTGTGGGTACTAGAAACCTGGGCTGTTCTTTTGGTAGCACTAACAATTCTGTCAACAGCCTCAAAAGAATAAGCTCATGTGAGTGTTGGGACACTGTTTTGGGAAACAATGATTCAGAGATTCTGTACCAAAAGGGAAACAGTGGGAGGAAATTTTTCAGTAGAAGTTAAAAAATGGTCCTGCAGGCTTCTCAGGATTTTTCCTATGTAAAGAAAGTCGTCATGCAGGGGAAGAAGTCATTGCTAGAATCATTGTGGGAGATTTCTGACTGGGGTCAAAGATGGTGAGAACTGGCATTGCCATATCTGAACCCAGACCCACCAGTCCATGGCCAGGTCAAGAGTCAAGATCAGCATGTGACTCTGAACCTGGACCACTGGATCATCTCCCTCTATTAAGATGCTGTATCACTTCTACCTTACAGTAAAGCTGTATTCCCATACAGCTGTCTGGCTTATAGAAAGGCTGATCTGTAGTCTTGAAGCATACAAGAAGCTGTACACCAAAAGCTGGAAAAGTGGCCTACAATTTTAAGAGGAATTCTCCAAGCCAGAAAGTAAAGTGAGTGTGCATGTTCAGGGGGTGTTGTTCAACTTCTGGAAACCATCACTCAGCAGGTATATGAACAAAAATAACAAGTCTTTATAGTGGTTTTAATAAAGTGCACTTTATAGCACCTTTCATCTTCAAAGAATGAACCAAATTTATTGTTGGTATAAACCCACTGGGACCGATGAAGGCGAAGAGGGGGGTGCAGTTACCCCCTTACTAATCAGGGTCATGATTTCACAGGGCTATTATTTTGTACCTTGTCAGTAACTATTACAAAATCTGGGAGGCTGCAGTGCAAATTTAGCAGCAAAAGGCAAACTGAATCTTGTGACTGCAGGCTTAATGGCCATCATTAAGTATAATATATATGCATAGCTGCAGTACACTTCTTTTGCCAAGTTTCTGGAAAGATCAGTTAAGTAACTGACTACAGGAGTGTAAAATTTATACTTCATCTCACTAATGACTACTTTTATTCCTACCGCATGCACTATGAAAGTCTGTAGATCATATTACGTACAAAACTGCACCTCAATCTCTCTCTCTCCCTCTTGCACAGCATCATTTTTGGTGCATTCCTTGACAGTATGGAAGCTGTCAAACTTCAAGTTATGGAAGGTGAAACACTGGACATCATACAGGCACCCAAAAAGAAGCAATGTGTTTACACCTGTTAGTAAAGCAAAGGCCTTTGGGAACAAGGATACAAGCACACTGGCCTTTATGTTTCAGCAGGGTGTGGAGAACATTTCTTCCATGTTGCCTCAGTCATTTTATGGTGTAGAAAGGGCACAAGGCCAGTAAGTGAGGCTAGCTCTCTGTTTTCCCCTTGGCTTTACATACTGGGAGTGCAAGCTAGTGCATTTTTCTCGGCTTCTGCAAAGCAGTTCAAGGATCCCCTCTTTATCTGAGCAAGTTTTGGCAAAATCTGTCTGTGTTTTGATTTCTTAGTGGGAGCTTTACACAGAACTCCATTCGGATTGCTAATGGCTGACAAACTAATGTGCTAGAATGTCTCAGATGTGACTAATCTGTGTTAAACCTCTGATGTTTTATTTGGGGTGGGGGTGGGGGAATAGGAACGCTAGCAAAGCGAAGGAATAAATTTAACATTAGGTGCTTAAATACAATATGCGGAACCAAAACCATTCAAGCTAGATGTGAAACTGTCTCATTACTACCAGTATTTCAATAGTTTGTGGATGGGATTCTTTAAGAAAAGTATTGGCCTCATTCCATTTGACTTGCATGAATTCTTGGTGGAACAACTATTGTCCATGTAAAAGTAGCTGATTAGTGTGGGACTTCTTGCAAATACTTTGCAGAGCTCTATCTTAGTTACAGAATCATGCGGTGAGGACAGATTCCAGCCTTATCTTTCAAATTATCTTCTTAGAGTTTAATTTAAAAAAGAATGGGTGGACATTGTCCAACATGGAAAAAAAAAATACTCCCACAAATAAATATTAACTTGTATGTATTTCTTAAATGTTTAAAATGCTTTGAGAATTTAACCTACTCTGTTAGGTCATTACTCTGTAATGCACCAAGTTTTTTGCTATACTGTAATTTGTCTCTGCACTTAGTTAGGCTTTTTGGTTTCTGTGAAATGATCATCTGTTCTTGGCGTATAAACATTGCAAAGAGAAGTAACCAGGGAACACGTATTGGTAATAACCCCAGAGTAAGTGACTAGGAATTCCTTTGGAAGCTGTACAGATTACTCTGTTACTCGTTGCTCTGCAAACACTAGAGCATGTGTCTTGTGGTACTGTCTATGTGTGGAGGAAGATAGAGGGAATTAGCAAGTTGCTTCAGAAAGATGTAGCTAATGGTGACAGTGCCCTGGAAACTGCACAAAGGCAGGATATGACAAGATGTGGATTCTCCCCCTGCCCCATTTCGCCATTACTGGTGGATCACTTACCTTTGTTTATTTCCTACATTTCTGTCCATTTAGATTTCCACCATCTCCAGATGGGACCTGTGTTATGTCAAATGTTCATACAGCATCTCTGCAATGTCTGCCTTACCTTAATGGTAGCTGTGTAAAGGCTGGAGTTACTGTGGACAGCAAATTGAAGAAACACTTAAGTACAGGGGAAGCTGCTCTTAGCTTGGATTAGGATACCATATCTTGAGTCCCCAGTTACGGTAGTGTAGCATCGGACATATTAATAGCCATAATGAGGCTCTTTTACAAAGCTGTAAAAGAAAGTAACCTAACAGCTAGATGTAGGTGGAACTGAGTAGTGTAAATACCTGTAGCTCTGAATGACAAATCCCTCATAAGAGGAAATTTACTGATAGAATGATTTTGCAGCTAGAACATTCTTTCTACAAAGAGGCTCAAAATGGCTAGGACATCCTAACACAGTAGGGTAAGAGATTTGTCTCTACTAATCCTCCATCAGTTATTCCAAATGCGGGCACGCTAACCGGATCTTTCACAGGGCTGCAGAAAGAGCTCGTGATGTGCTGTTACCCACAGCTCTGTGTGGCTGTTAACACCTACAAAAAAATTACTTGTTCTCCTGTATTATTTAATTGCTGTCAGCTGTATTTTTTTTTTTTTTAAGCTTTTGCATGGATGAAAGTGATGTTCACAAGGAGTCTGTATCTTTCAGACTTGCTAGCAGACTTGTTCATCTCTTACAACAGTACGGTCTATGCCGTTGCTTAAAGAGTATGCTTCTAACAGTACAGCATGAGATAATAAGAGGTGAAATTGCATCACTTGTACAGAGCTTATAATAAAAAATCCTATGTCTATATCGTCACTGGTGTAATTCCTGCAAATGATTAGAGAACTCTGCAGTTTGCTCCTCTCTCCTGCAAATAGCAATTACTACCACAGGACTCTGTCTTCTCCCCTGTCTCCTGACAGACTTTTGTATTAGTGTGCTAGAACAGACTGTCCCATGCTATCTTCTGGCTCCACTGAGCTTAAAGCAAATCCACAAATTCCCAGGCTACCTCAACTCCTCAGCTGTTCCACACTTCTGGCATGGTGTGGAGAGATGAGGGACCTGTGGTCTGTCAGGATCTTGCCATTGTCTCCCAATACTAAATGTTTGGTGTGGAAAAAATGTCTGATGTGGCTAAGAGGTCAGTCTTCAAACCAGGAGAACCTTGATGAGTGATAACAAATAATGCTGGGTATTTTGTAGTTCTTGATGCATGGGCTGCCCACTAGTCAGTGAGACAACTATTCATGGACTGAGCAATGGCAGCCACAGCTTGCAGAGGTTTGCACCCATGATACATTTGTCTCTGTGATTTGTGCTGTGTGTTGGACCTGTGGTAGTGGAAATATGAGATGTGTGCACTATTGCTCAATTATTGCTTAGTGCCAGGGGATGACTGAGGCAGAAGAATGAGTTGTAAACAAAGAAATAAGCAGCAGTAAATTTATGTGGCTGGACCTGTTGCCTCAGTTGGTGTGAGGGGTGTGTCTAGTGACAGGGTGCCAGGTCAAGTGTCTGAGGCCTACAGCTGTGGTAAATAGAAATGTGGTTTATTTTTGTGGTGGCAGCTCTTTAGGCTCACAGAGGGAGATTCTTGATTACTCTTGGGTGGGGACAATGTGCAGAGGGGCAAACTGGCTCAGTCATGATGAGGACCACCACTCCCAGTGCCCTATCTCAGCCCATTGAGGTGCTCTGTATCCATACTGCCTTCTGCTCCTATACACCTTCATCACCACATGCTGGCCTGCACTTGGTCCATTCGCTCTTTGTCCTCAGCCAGCAATCTTAGGCTCTGTGTGTGGCCACACAATTTGCCTCTCATGTTATCCATGGTTGCTCCATCCATGCAGGTGCCTGGACAGCAGCGTGGCAATGTACGCAGTAGCTGGTGCGCATCATCAGCATGTGTAGTACTGGTCTAACTGACAAGCCAGTGCAACTGAGGAGATGATTCCTGTCCATCCTGTGATGGCGTATGGCTGGATGTAACTGAAATCTGAAAGCTGGAGAGTCGAGTGCTGCCTGGACAGCTGAACATCCCCAACTATATGCAAAGCCAGGCCGCTCTCTTCTTCTTGGCTTGGTGAATATGGAAAGGGGGTGTTGAAGCTGCTGGGGTGGCCTCTCCTGGTGCTGTCATCAGTGTGGCTGCTTGTGCTAAGCAGCAACACCATTTTGTTTTGGTTTTTTTTTTTTTCCTCTGACCCAGCAGTGGCATGCTTTCTTGAGTTTAATGCAAGTGCAAGCATTAGTGGTTGCAGCAGTGGGGAAGGAGGGTGGCCTGTAAGGGATGGCTTCTCCAAAACCTGGATGGAGCTGTGTTGCTGTCAGATGTAGACCTCTGCAAATCTAACATATAGATCAGAGATGGTAAGCTGGCAGTTTGTAGGGTGCTTCTATGTGGCCTTTATGTTGGGCTGAAGGGTTTCTGTTGTGGGTACAGTGCATAGATTATAGGCACTTGACTTGTGTTCACATGTCTCCAGACAGCTGTTTGGTACATCAGTGTTGATGCAGAGTCTTGGGCTGAGTGGTTCTTCTAACATGAGTCTAACAATTTCTCTGCTCAAACAGACCATGGTGTAACAATATCATAGTTACGTATGAGTAGAAGTTAATCTCTTGCAGGTTGTTAATGTATTAATTTCATGTGGTCAGTTCAGTCAAACGTATTTTGAAGTTTTCCTATGAGACAAAGAGGTCTTGTGTGCCATCCTGCATCCTTCTTTATCTTGACTTCTAACCTCTTCTTCCCAGAAGGTAATTTTTACATAGGTACAATTTTATTGCACCAAACCCAGTAGCTATCTGAACCTACTTTATGTGGACAGTCTTACAGCTGATAACCATTCAGCTTCTTTTCAGACTTTTCCTGGGACTTGTCATATTTAAATGGTAACTTACTAATGGATCAAATCTACTGCTTTTGATTGTAAAGCAACACTAGGAGCTGCCACTATCTCTTTGGAGACAATAGCAAAGACTCAGACAAACACAACTAAACTGTATCCAACCTACAAACCTAATTAGAAGTCCAGATTTGTTCAGGCTCTTTGAAATGGTATTTGCTACAAACAGTGCAACTATGTGAAGTCACTAATTTTAAAAAGAGAAAAGGGTGCTGAGAGGAACAATTTTGAAGCTTTCTCATCTAGCAATGAGCAACTAGCTAGAGGAACATATATTACATGGTGTATGTTTTGTTCACCCAGAGATGTACTGAAGTGCCTGCATTAAAGTGCTTTTAATCTAATGGCAAATTAGGTCAAAATAAAATTCTAACAGTGAAGAAAAATGTTTTCCTGTGACAGGAATATTTCCTGGAAATGCTTGTTTCAAGCAAATATTAAGCTTCCTGAAAACAATCACCCAACTTGTTCCTCACTTGTGTTGGTTAAGGATTCAGTCTGCCTCTCGCCTTGAGCAGCGCCTAGAAGTCTTCCCATTGATTTCAGTGGATGTGAGATCAGGTTTCTAACCGGGAACTCCAAGGTTCCAGCCAAATCATGTTCTGTGCATCACTATGGGCTTGTCTGCTTTTATGCCAGGCAAAATGCACCTTTATTCCTTCTGCTTGTGCCAATCTCATCTCAGTCTTACAGTGGTGTTTTTTGGTTTTTTGTTTGTTGTTTTTTTTTTTTTTTTTTTCTTTCCTGGTATATAATGATGCTCTTTCTTGAGCAGGAGACTATCAACACATAGAATCATAGAGTCATTTAGGTTGGAAAAGACCGTCAAGATCATAGAGTCCAACCATCATCCATGCCCACTAAACCATGTTCTGGAGCGCCTTGTCCATGTGCTTTTTTTAAAACCTCCAGGGATGGTGACTCAACCAGTTCCCTGGGCAGCCTATTCCAATGTGTGACAACACTTTCAATAAAGAAATTTTTCCTAATATCCAACCTAAACTTCCCTTGCCACAACTTGAGGCCATTTCCCCTTGTCCTAAAATCTCTGAGATGCTTTTTGACTGCTCTGAGAATGAATTTATCTTTACAAAGCAACCAGCTCTGCATGTTCTACTCTAATTGCCGTTGTGCAGAATTTGTCAGAAATTAATACTGGAGAATATCTCTGTGTACTTTTCCCTGTTGAAATGGACAGGGATATTTGTCTCCCACCACCCGCTGCCCAGTGGGGCTCTCCCTCAGGGGAGACCTGGGGCTCTTGTGCAGCTTGAAAATGGCTCCTGCGGTGGGGCTGCACCCTGTGTTGCAGTCCCAGCTAATGAATGTTGCCCAACAGGAGATCTGTTCCTGCCGGGTCTTCCTCTTTAGGCTGAAAATGTACTTACTTGTATGGTGCTTCTTGAGGCAAACATCTAAATGACAGTAATTTACAATCCACATTGATGCGATGCAGAATTCCAGATGTGTTAGACCAACCTAAGGGCCTGTTATGCTCAATTAGCCTCTGGGGTGAGCTCTGCTATTTATTAGAGGATTTTCTGGTCTTCCCGGGAACATCGGCCTTGTGGCTGCTGGATAAAGTAAGTCCATTTGTGCCCTGCCGTGCCAGGGTGGCTGGCTGCCACAACCTGCTGCCTTATTGTCCGTCTTTCAGAATGAATGGCCTTGTGCCTGGTTATCTTGCACCTTTTCTAGAACAAGGAAAAAAACCTCTTAATTTTTCCACACACCAAGTTCACTTGCAGTGGCAATTTTTGTATGACCACTATGTTATATCTTATGAAAAAACAGCATTTGGGTCTTATTGTGGATGATATGTACATAATCATTCCCAGGACACTGAGAGGTCTTGGGGCTCCTGATCAGATACAGGGCTTCATTTTGTCTGTTTATATCTCTCTAAATCCTCAGCAACTCTAACATGAATTTGTAACAGTGCAGGTACTCTTGTTTTCAACCTTCTAGCAAATCAAGTGTCATCAGGCAACCATCCATTCTCCACTGGTGTCTTTTAACTTAAGAGTATTAAATATGGATTGCAGTCTCATTCTATAGCTTTTACAGTAGGCATTTTATTTTGACACTATTTTCTACCAAGCCCTTAACTGGGGCTAATTGGAATTGCTTGTTACATTTCTAAATTCACACTTTATTCCAAATGATTTAAATTAAGCTGTAGCCTACTGTCAGGCATAGCCTCAGTTGTCCCATTTCTAATGAAAATGGTTTTTATGCTCCCTGCTGTAGTGCAGTCATTTTGTTAACATTTTGCACAAAGGTGTAAGACAAGTACATGATTTTTTTTTTTTTTTTTCCTGCTAATATAAAAAAAAAATCTTTGCTCATGTTGCTCTTGAAGCAAAGATGGTCTGTTTTTTAGAAGAAGTCTTGCCAGGTTTCCTCTGTGTCCCTAAGTCCAAAAGAAGTCTGCTTCATTTGTGGTCTGGGCTCTGTCTGATTAACTCTCTGTCATGGGAGAGTGGGTAAAGTCCATCAACTGGTTCTTAACAGTATGATATTCTACACTTACTTTGCTAGTGACTCACCTAGGCTTGGGGCCATCCATACTGTTTCTACTCTGTTAGATCAACCAGTTTGCCTCTTTCCTGACCACATTTAAGAGATATGCTTGCCTCTCTGGGCATGGAGTTCTTAGCCTCATTTCTTCTGCAGGCTTCAGGAGGGGAGCTGAGAAAAATCAAATCTGCTCCTCTGCACGCCTATGTGTCATACCAGGGAGCTTTCTAACTTCTTTGGTAGAGTTTCCTCATTCAGTCTGGGGGGGTTTGAAGACCCACTACCAAGTATGGATTGAGGGAGGATTAGAAAGAGCAACTATAGTTGAAGTCTTTATTATGTCATGTTCTCTGTAAGTTTAAGAAAAATACTCTGTACAAAGTTGTTATTAGAGCACTCATCTTTTACCATCCCATGAGGTTGCAGATCACATTTGTTGTCTCCCGTTTTCCTGTGGAAAAATGCAATCCTTGCAGCTGTTCTCTCTTCTTAGATAGTTATTCCTCCTGGAAAATGGTAGCTTTCTCTAGCAAAAGGTGCTATGCTTTGAATGCAAGCAATTATCTCTGGCCACTAGTTGTCTGTTTCTTAAAGACATTAATGCAGAAAATCTTTCACTTAGCAATCAAAGCCCCAAATTTAGGAGCATGCACAATCTTGGGATGCAGAGTTCACAACAGTATTTTTATGAAGGGCTACTACTTAACCAGTTTTGCATATGGACATTCAGTCTTAGTGGGGTTTTTTTGTTTTTAAACTTGGCATAATCTTCTTTATCTTTTGCTGCCTTGGGGAGTGTGACAGTGATACTTGGTTTAGATGCAAGTCTTAAACAGATGGTTTTGACCGGTGGGAGACAACGGGTGAAAATAACCCTGCAGTGGATCTTTAGGCCTTAGTGAAAAGCAGCATAGGAAAATGTTTCTTCTGTCTGGAGGTTTCTCTATTACATCATAGGGGTGACGGATTGTCTGGAAGAGGGAAGGCTGTTGAAATGCTGTGATACAAGCTGCTCGACTCTGTTTATATAAAACATCATCATTAGCTGCATCTAATCTTTGTTGCTGCTGGTCTAAAATGGCTCAGTGCTCCATCCCACTATGAAAGTCTGCTTTTGCTCAAACATGGTGTGCCAACATCTTCCTTATTTGAAGGGCAATTTTGCAGGAGTTGAGAGTGCTGTACCTCAGCCTGCTTGGATATATTCCAATTTTTAAAATTATTCAGGATTTCAGAATGCCTCAGTAACACTGTGAGGTTGTGGGACCTACTTCTACCCTTTTATATGCAGTTGCTGTAGCCAAAGAGGCGAGTTAGGGCTTCTCCTGTAGAACTGATATGGCTTTAAATTATGATTCTTCTCCATTGTAATGTAGCCACTATGCCATTTACCAAATCTGACTCCTCTGTGGATACAGCCGTATCTGGCTTTGATACTTAATTTTACTAACTATTCCTTCTTAGATGAACCGATGCTACCTGTAGATGTTCAACTGAGTATTCATCTTGTCTACTGAGTTGCTTAAGTTGCAGACATTTAGGTTGTGTAAATCAACTGCAGTTTGCATAGCTATCAGAAGGCACAATATGAGATGCCAGGGTTTGTACAGCTGCAGTATAGCTGTTGTGATGCTTGAGAAGAACTACAAGCTATGATAAGTTAGGTTTATTTTCACATTTCAAAGAGTGTTTACAGGGACTGTAGTCTAAAAAAAAGAAAGGCTTAAAGAGTTAATAGTTGACATGGAAATGACAAAAAGAAATGTAACTTTGCAGTGCTACATTAACAGAGTTAAAGTAGAGTTGGCAATCACATTTCATACAGAAAATTGTATTTTGGACTTTGATCTTCCATATAAATCAAGAATAGGAAAAGAACACTTTTGCATGATGACACAGGGTGCTTAGCAGAGACAGCTGAGGCAGTGCAGCATGGCTCGCCTGCTGCTTTAGCCTTTGTTTAAATTGCTTGCCTGCACTTGTTAACATTCAGAGTAGCTATTTACTGAACTCTTAAAATATATTTGGTATCTCTGTATTTGACAACTGAGAGATACTTAGCATATCTGCTGATGCCTTTTATCTCTTTTTGGTCCATTTAATACTGGATTACTTCATCCAAATCCATCATAAATAGATAGTGTTATTGTAGCCACAGTCATTGAGGGTATAAGAGAAACAAGCCTCACCTATTATAGATGGAAGCTTTCTTAGACAATTGTGAAATGGCTTGATTTGCTCCCATCAGATTTTTTATTATTTTGACAGCTGAAATAGTTTGGTGTTGTATTTTTCTGAATAATATATCTCTGATTATTTTAAGAGGGTGTTTTCTTGCACATAAATGAAATCCCATCACAGCAGCTGTAGTTCTCCTCAAAATGCTAGCTACGTAGCAACATGTTCTCTGTTTAATTAGCATTGCCATGTTATTAACATCTCTTTAATATTCACTCGGAAATACTTGGCTGTTAAAATGTAGAAAAGCTAATGTATACATATAGCTTATTTGTATGCATAGATTAGTATAAACGTGAAAAATACGAATGAAAAATGTAGGCTAAATGCCCAGATAATCTTCTCTGACAGCCAGCTTTGCTCGACTGTGGAATTAAGCCTCCTTGCAGGCAGCCTTGAACACCAGAAGATACCCTGTGGCATGCAAGGGGCAGAGATCCGGGTTTGCCAAGCTCCGGGCTGGATGATCTGATGTTATTTGATTGCCACTGCAGTGGCCTCTCTGCTGATGGCCGTGCTCAGGTGCTTGCCTTATGAAAGGGTCAAAGCTTGCTGCCTCCAGGTGACAGGGTGATTAATGCTTTGCCTGACAGTCTCTGTCTTCCGAGTTCAGGATTGAGAAGAGTACCTCACAAGGGACAACCAGCAGTCGCTGGGGGTAGAGAGTGGCAAACTCTCTGGTATCTGTGCAAGTGAGCAGAAGTGGAAGCAGTGACTGTGGGAGGTTCTGCTGCTGTCCCAGGTGTGCTACAGGGCACAGCATGACACTCGGTGTGGCAGTACCAGCAGTCACACCAGGTGCATTGCCTTGTGTCCTCTGGATCTCCAGACACGGTGCTGCTCGGGAAAAAAAACCTCACCCCAAGGTGTCTTTCTGGAGCAGAAGGACTCATGGCTCCTTCTCATTATAAGATCAACCTTTTGCAAAATCAACCTCTAATCCGTATCAGAAGTGGTGGTTTGTAATGAGAAGTAGATTTACTGACTGACAGCTGTGACTCTTCCACCCAAGTTTATTTCTGAAATCTGTGAACAACTTTCAGGTGGACCACAGAAGGCAAATTAAAATAAAAAAAGTAAGTATTGCCTGTTGGTTTAAGCTTGCTATAAAGGGTCTGTATCTCCCCTGGATTTTTTTAGGAGTCTAGGGGAAAAGGGGGTAAAAAAACCCTCACCCTCCCCTACAACAAGCTTTTCAACTGCCAGCACTATCATGCCAAGAATGCTACGGAGCACATTTTTCATTGCTCCTTTGAGGATTCATTGTGCTGCATCACTCATTGATAGGCCTTGCTTTCTGGGAACAGTTCTCTGTTGTATATTTGGTGGTATTTTTGCCAGAGGCTTACAGATATATCTATACTAGTAAATCTCAGAAGCCAGCCTCTGCGGGAGAGAGAGAGGTATGGCCCAGCTTCCAGCTACATGCCTACCAGCTGTAGTACCACCTCTCTAAAAAGACCACTTCTTGGCCAATGCTGTCTGAGCGTAGTTTGAATTATGGTTCAGAAAAGCCAAAACCATGCCAGGCGCTATTCTAGCCAGTTAAATGCTGCAGGATGATCTTGTGCCAGTCATTAAAGCTTATGTCCTCACATATCTTGTTTATTACTACGGATTAAGTTACGTAAAGTCTTCTAGATGTTTCAAAATCCACTTTCATGTCTTCTTGTGAATGCCCCTGCAGAGAGGCTTCATACAAAATTCTTGCCCTGCCAGACTCATGTTCAGCTTGAGTTTACCAAAGCTCTTGTCACTCAGTGAAAAACTGTGGTTTGTGACGTGCCTTTATCTCATTTGCTTTCCTTGGATCAGTTAGGGAACAAAAGACAGGAAAGTGACTAACACTAGTAGTGCATGAATTGCAGAAGTGGTATTTAGATATGGCCACAAGTGGACACCTCTGGAGAATCAATGGAGGAAAACACTTCCCACAAAGCTTGATGTAGAGTGAATTGGGGATAACACTCCCTGTAAGCAGTGAAGTGGGAGAAAGAAGTGGTTGGGCTTTACGTCGCAACTTCCAATTCACTGAGAAGGAAAACCTTTCTGACCTTTCAGATACTGTCAGGTTTCCTGCTTCAGCTGCTCATGATATACCTCTTATTGCCTTCAGCCAGTCATCATCTCCTCTCCCATGGAGTGCTTGCGACTGGAGGAGGGGAGTGAAATGGAAATAGTTATCCTTCTTTCTTGGCATTTTAAAGGCATGAGGACATGCTTGAGATATTCACCTTTTTTTTTTTTTTTCCCCCCTCCTTCTCTTCTTCTTGGATTCTCCTTCCTCCCCTTTCTCTTCTTCCCTCTAATAGGAGCTGCAGGGGAAGAATGGGAAAATTCACTGAATTTCTTTCCAAAGCAAAAAATAAAGGACATAGGAACTGAAAAAACCCCCTTTGTTTCTCACTGCATAAACAGACAAAACATGGTGGTGGGCAGTCAGAATAGCAGCTAAGGTACTCTCAGGCAGTTGACTGTAAAGCTCTCTGATTTATAAAGTGTCTTGACATAAAGGTAAATTATGCACCATTCATATTGGGCAGGGGCTGGTTGGATCCATGTATCTCTGTTAACTCATATTCTGAGAAGAAACCTTCATCCATTTGGATTCTGGCAAGGTGGCAAGTTTGCTGCCTTAATTTCATAACTTTTGCTTTGTTCATGTTCATAACTGCTTAATTGTAACAGGAGACAAAATGTCAGTGTTGGGTCTTTACCTTTTACTCAGCTGCTGTGACTCATATAAGGCACATAACAATATGTTGAGGAGTTGTATTACCGAACACAAGAAGCATATTCAAAGACCGTGTTTTGAGCAGAAATGGAAAGATTTGTCAGCAAAGTGCGAGGCTGATTGGTGTCCATTTAGAGAAAGAAGAACAATAAATACTATTATTACGTGGGTTTTCTAGTGTAGCCTTGGAATGTCTCTGACATTGCATGGAATTATTTTCTTCCTTCACTCTGAAGGCAAAACTCTGCAAACATTCCCACACTACTGTTTGACAAGGCATATATGTGGCACCCACAAGGCAGGGATACAAACCGTTATCCTTGCAGGCTCAAGTTGTACTAAAGCCAAGGTTTGCTGCCATCTCACTGATATATTAAATGCCAAGCGGCTGAGAAGAAGAAACTGTTACTTCATCCATCTTTGTGACTGAATGCCCTTGCTTCCCTTACATCTTGTTTATTCATGAGTATTTGGAGACATTCCTCAGTGTAGGCTGCATAGCTGCAATTCTGTTTCCTTGGTGTTTGCCTCCTGCCCATTTACTTCATTAAACATTGTCTTTGCATTTAAGGCAATGCTGCTTGTTACTTGATTCTCGCCAGCCTATTTTAGGGAAAAGTGTAGGAACTATAATTAGAGCAACAAGTGCAAAGAGGTGGGTGTGCAAGAGGCAAGGGGGAGAAGGATGGCAAGATCCTCCATTGAAATAGGCTCAAGGAGCTGGGAAGGGAAAAGGAGGGACAAATGTTGTTGGAAAGGGGGGGGGGAAGCCAAAGCCAACCTCCTAAAATAGGAGGCTAGAGATGATGGAAAAATATTCATTCCTTTATTAATATGTAACATATTTGTAGGGCAGCTTCATTCCTGGCTGGTGAGACATGGCTGATTATCAGTTAGAATGAAAGGGGGAATGGGCTGTAATGGCTAAAGTTGAGGAGTAAAGGAGTTTGGTTCCCTTTCTGATCAGCCCCACAATAACAGTGGGAGCTCTCTGGTTTTTCTTCCCTACCCATTCCCCAATGTAATCAGAGTGGCCCAAGCATGGAGAAGACAAATAAGCTTCGTTTCACTTCAAACTGTTGTGATTCCCTCTAGAATTGCTACCAAATTTTGTAGTCTGTGTGTCTGGATATTTATTAATTATCTTACATCTAAGATTAATTTAATTCTTCTTTCCAACTGTTTTGGAAAACCTAAAATAGTCAAAATACCACACACAATTTCCAGCTTAGTTAGTGGAGGCCTAAGGGCTTAGTACTGAAAAAACTATAGGAGTGATCCAAGAGTGTCAGGCAGGCAAGGAATTAAAATACCTAGATTTAATGCATTTCTAAGTTATTTGCCTCCAGAGTATAAAATTGTCTTACAAGTACACAGCAGTATTTAGCCCCCACTTCTGATACAAGATGCTGAGATAAGTTGGTCTCCTGGCTGAAGGACAGCAGTTGTCCTGCTCTTTCTTTGTGCTCTATAACCATGCCACAAATATTTAAAGAGAATATCAGGTTAAAAAACCTGCAGAATAAAGTGTACCCACTGAAAGGCAGCACTGTTTGCCTCCATTATCTGCCTTGGTATGCAGAGCTAAGGCATGGTTGTGCTGCGCTGGGGAAGCTGCACTCCTGGAGGAGAAGATACCAGCCCCAGACCAGGTGACAAGCTGGCCCCCCTCAGGCATGAGCAAAGTCAAAGGCAGGCAGTGAACTATGTTTCAAGAGTAACCTCAAACTGCGCAGTGGGGTAAGGGAAGACATGGGTATCTGTAGCATGTCTTCGTGGCGTAGTAAGGAGCAGATGATACCTGCAGCTTTTAAATGCTTTGTGCTGGAGCTGGAAATGCAAGTGCTGGTACATCATATAAAGTCAGTGCCAGGTGACTGCAGATAAGTGGAATAGAACTCTTGGGTAATGTGGAACATAAAGGGTGCAAAAATTAGTCAAAAGGCTTCAGTTCTCATTGCCCTGTGCAAACTAAAAGAACCTTCACAATGTGGAGTGTGGGCTGGACTGTTTCCCGTGAGGACACCATCCTTTGGTGTCTTCATTGCTGCCACTTTTCATGCTTTTCATGCTGGTCCCAGGCTGTGCCCCGGTGAGGGCATTCGGTCTTGTTGGATGAGCCTGGACACATATGGAGGCTGACCTTCTATCTGTATGCTTTGTGTGCCCTAGCTCTTTACTTGTATATGCCAAGCCCCATCAAACCAGCACGATGTGGAAAGTCTTAACCCAGTTGCAGGTTCTCTCTCACCATATTTAGCATGTTAGTATGTTATAATGATGCTGTCCTTGGCACATTGGATACTATTGTGGTACTTTTATGTTCCTTTCCTGAATTAACTGTCTGGGCTGGATTCTGATCGTGGTTACAAGGAGCTGTTCTGGATTTAGGTGGTATATATTGTAGGTGAAATCGAGCTGAGAGGCAGGATGAACATTATGCTTAGCTGAAAAGCATACGCTTAACTGTACCCATAGAGAAGCCACAACTTGTCAGCTCTGGAATCATGATAAATTGGGCTGATTAGTGCTGGGAAAGCAGTATTTTGTTGTTGTTGTTATCAAAAATGTGAAAACAAAACTTGCCACGAAAATAGCAACCACTGTTATTCTGGTGCGGACAAAAACAATGCCAAATCAACATCAGCAAGTAGAAAAAAAAATGATGAAATGCACGTTCAGAAAACAGTTTAATAGAAATGAAAGTTTATGCAACCAATAAAAAGTGTGACTCATCTGTACTTCTACCCCAACTGCAGACCGATGTTCCAAAAATCTTTCCCAGAATTAGTATGTAGAAAGTGTTTATAATTTGAAGTCTGTTTATAAGTTTAAAACTCAAGAGCAGGCAGCTAGCACACAGAGGGCTTTATTCTTTCATCCTACTTGATGTGTTATCCATAAAATGGATGACCATTCAGATCAAATAGCCTATAAATGGTCCATGAAGATTTCTGGCCTGTAAACTGACTGAAGTAATTCTCTCTTTCCTAACGGCATTGGATTCACTGGTGTGTATGGAAGTAGTGGCTGTACAGCATATTTGAAAGTCAATTGTGCCATATGGCCCTGCCCACCACCAGAATAAGCCACATAGCCTGCCAGGCTAGAGAGGGTTGGACATTGGTGGGCTACAACTTGCTCAGCAGCATTCCTATCTTATTCCTGCTGTTGTATGTGAGTTGGTGTATTTGTGGCTCTGTGCAGCCATCAGTAGTGATGCATTGATAGTTCAAAGCTGCCTTTTGTCTCACTTATCCTTCCATCTCCTAAGACAAACAGCTAGTGTGAGTCTACTCCCCCAGCTCCTCATAAATTGTAGGTCACTCATTAACAGACTTTTCAGGGTCTATTCAGAAAAACATTGTTAGAAAGCTTTAATTTATTTTTATTTAGTATTATTTAGAATCATTATGCAATTATTATTAAGTTAGTCATGGAGTAACTTACAGTGAAGAAGGTAATCATCACACAATCTTAACACTATGCTTCTAGGACACTTTTGTTGTTCTAACGCAATGATGCATAGACTTTTTTTTTTTTTTGTTGGAAACAAATGTGAAGTATCAGAGGTTAAAAAATATTCACTGATTCAGATGGTAACAAAAGGATACCAAAGACATTGGTCCTAACAGATCTGTTCATCAAGAAGTACTGATAAGCCCTTGGCTAATGGAAGCTCTTCATTCTAATATGAAGTGGACAAACCAAATGATGATTTTTTGTGAGCAAAACCACTTTCAGTTGGTGAAGCTTCTAGTTTTTCACTTTCTAGAAGGAGCAAAAACAACATATCAGTATAATGGAATGCTAACTGCACAGCTGTTGCCCTTTGGCAGCAGTGATATGCAGAGATGAAACTTGGGTCTGGCAAAACTCATTCATTTATGTCATCGTCACAGGGTATCCTTATACATACACTCGATATAGATTGTTTATTTATTTAATATTTCCCTTTTTACAGAGAGAACACAAAATTATTTAATTCTGGGTGCATTTTAAGTGCTGGTTTGCTTCTTTCAGTGCAAGCAAGAAGAAAACTGTTCTTTTCTTCTTTGATAGGTGCTCTTCACTGTCTAAGTAATCCCCACCAAAACCATTAGTACAATGGATTGGGCATACTCATGCCATCTGGCTTTAGTCAGATCAGGATTTTTTGTGATCTATGTGTATCTGGAGGGGTAAAATCAGTAAAAGTGAAAGCTTTGAACAGACTTCATTGACATTAGTTTTTTAACTTCCTTGGTTAGAAGATTATGTGGCTTGAAAGAGTAGGAAAGGTTGGGAAACTTTATGAAAACAGAGCCAAAATAAATAATTACAGTCCAACTGAGGTAGGACTTGGTAGGTAATGCATCCACACAGCAGGTATATTTTATCTATACCTCGTAAATATTTCATATGATCCTTTGTAGAATTACTGCACACTCTCAAAAAAAAACCCCAAACCCAAACCAACCAGCTCTCATGAATCATCTATGTAAAATAGATAATACAGAATAGGGAAGGCACTGGCTTAATAATTTCATATGCAGAACACAGCAGGACAGCTAGTGATTTATTGAAAAGTGACTTTTCCTGCTGGTGTAGAATACTACTACTCCCATAAACAAGATTCAACTAGTGCTCAGCAAGCACCAAAAAGGCAGCACCAGGAGGGGTGAAATGGGAGTCAAAGTACAGCTGAAGTGGCTATACCAAGTGTCACCTCTAAAGATCTAGAGAAATGTCTTTTTTTTTTTTTTTTTTTTTAATATTTGATTTAACTGATATCTCAGCATCAGGCCTACTACAGTTGTGTATGAGAGTAACTCTGTGAAGATGATAAACAGTTTTCTTCTGACAGCATTGGCTTGAAATTCCCTGGCAAACATGTTTTGGTAAATAGGCCAGCAGCAAACTGATCAAATCATGGTGGTTTTTTTGTTTTGGTTTGGTTTTGGGGTTTGGGGGTGGTGGTGTTTGTTTGTTTTGTTTTGTTTAAATATATGAAGTTTCCAATCTAAGTGATTTCATTTTCTATTTCATTCCAGGTGGTGGAATTTCATGAAATGAGTATAGAATTTCTAGCTTTTTGTACCAAATTCTTATGTGGCTTTTGTCATTGGTTAGTTCAGATGTCAGGTTAAAATTCAGGATCACAGCCACATTATGCCAGATTTTCTTTGTCTTTAAATGTTTCTAATAATTGAATGGATGGGCTGTTGTGGAGTATTCCCTGAAGAGACCTTGGCATGATATGGAAAGCAGCTACTTTCCTTCCATTCCAAACAAGAATATTGTAGGCGTGAACGTGTGTGACGTAGTATTGGGAAATGTGTGCTGAGTCACCACAGCAACTAATTATCTTAATCTGAGTTTGTGTTAACTCCATATTTCTATTATGCCTTGCACCAAAACAGACTTGACTGATGGTGCAACAAAACATGCTGATCCATCCCAATGGTAGATCCATCTGTTTGGATGGATCCCAATCCATCCCTGAGGTTGCATTTAACTGGTCCTGAGTGCAGTATATGAAAGTTTGCAAACTGGGATAAAATACTACTGTTGTAATGCAGTGCAACGTCTCTTGGTCATCAAAACGATGCTCTGTAATGATATAGAAGCTGGATGGAAACCTCAAAATATTTTCGGAATCTTCTAACGGACCTCCTCGCTTCTCATTGCAGAAGCCATCTCGTAGAGACGCAATATATATAGGTAACCAGGACCCTCCCTTGGAATATCAAAGTTGCCCTGGGCAGGAGGAGAGGAAAAAAAAAAAAGCCGTAATCCTAGTTTGTTTCCTTGGAAGCCCTCAAAGGCCAGGATGCTTGTGCTGAAGGAAGGGTAATAGGGTATCTGAGGTGTGACTCAGAGTTAGGGACCACCAACTTTCCCCTTCTCTCCTTAGCACAGCAGAGAGGCCAGTTTCAAAGGTTCACAGGTCTTTTTCTCTGGCTCTGCATCCCACTTGTGGCCCCTTTTTCTTTTGTCTTTCCTGTGGTAGGAACAGCTCAACCTTCAGTTCAAGCTCCTCCTTTCAGGAGGCAAAATCCAGTTTTGCTTACCTTGCTGAGAAGTCCTGAGATAGCCCTGTATATAGCCATGTTTCTATGGAGTTAGAAAACATCCTATGGACCTTGCTGTGTCTCTGGGGGTTCTCCATGTTCCTGATGCTGATTTGACAACAAAAGCTCAGTGTTTATGCTTAGCTGAAGTAAAATCTGGAGCTCGCCCCTGAATATTTTTACAGGCATTGCTAATCATCTCTCAACACTTTTCCTTGTAGGGGTTCCTTTGGAGCTATTTCTTGGGTATAAATTATCAAGTTTGCAAAGACCTTGTAATTGGAAAGGAAGTGAACAGAATCAGACTCTATAAAGTCTGATATTTTTCTATAAAGACCTGAAAAGAACAGAGTTTTGAGACTGCAAATGAGTAGTCAATTATTTGAAATCTTACTCCTGAGGAGAAAAAGTAGTAAACACTGTTACACAAATGGGGGTAGGAATATAAGCAGTGACTGTGCTGTTACAGCCTGGAGTTGGTTTTAGTTTGTTGCATTTTATTGAGGCAATAGCGTTCTAACTTTTAGTGCTGCCTGTCCAGGGAAGTGGAACCCAATACCATCTAGTCCTTTGCTGTATACAATCAGTGATCACTTTATACTCGCTAGTTCCTTGAACAAATGTTTGGCTGCAGACCACAGATTATTTAAAAACAAACCAAAATAATGGAGGCCTTTCCCATAATCATGCTCACATCACAACTGGCTTCTGTTTAGCCTGTCATAACAGAGCATCTACTGCATGAGTTGTAATCTTATTTCATGCTCCAGCTAAGTTTTTGTCTAGATGGGGGGGAATAATCTAAGTTTCCGGGGAAAGCGAGATGCTCTCATGAGGCGGGGAGCAACCCTGAAACTGTGGCATGAGCAGGGCATTGTAACCAAGATGTTTTCCTGTGGATTTTTCTTCTCCTACCTTGCTGCTCTGAAGCAGAGCATAGGGCTTGTGCTCAAAGGCAGCACCATCATTACTGTGCTTTAACTTTCTTCACCCTGTTTTTCTTTCTTCCCTTCCTCTCTTATCTATTTGGAGTGGAGCTTGTTTGAGCCAAGGACCGTGTTGATGCAAAATCGAGCCCACACGTCTCAAACTTTGCAGGAGACTCTAGAGGCTGGCTGTAATGGTAACTTTCACTTTCTACATTATTCCATTTCCTTTACTTTTTTCTCACTTTCATTTGCAAAGTCCTTGGAGAAGTAAAACTAGAAAGCTGAATCATGACTTTTTTTCTTTTTGGACTTTGGCTGAATTTGTTCTGGCTCTGCTCCCATGCAGGCCACTGGTGGGATCTTAACCACTTTGGTAACCCCAAACCACTTTAAACCCATTTGAGTTGTAAAAAGGACCATCTCAGAATGGAAAGCAGCCAGTGATAGCACACAGCACGAGAGTCTTGGTAGGGAGAGGGTGCTGAGTGGGACCCTGAGCAGCACCGAGCATCCCTGGGGGCAGCGCAGGGGCTGCTGCTGCACCTGCTGGGGACCCCTAAGGGTGTTGAGGACGCAGGCTGTAATAGTATAGGATAGAACACAGCATTGCAGACCTGCACACGTGCAGACAGTCCTGGTGCTCAGCTGTTGCCTATCTGGAGACACCAGCAATAGCTGAGCTGTTACTCTGATTAGCTAAAGCACTTTTTGAGGGCTGGTATGAGTTTAACAAGAACTTAAAAACATTGGTTTGAATGGATTTTGGTTAGGATTAGGTCTGATTCCATCCCTCTTTTGCAGTCCCACCAGGGAGGCACAGAGACTGCTTTCTGACCCTGGGTGTTAGCAAACAACATGTGCTCTGGCAGCAAATTCCCCTGACGGAAGATCTGAACATGAGGCCTGAGGACAGTATTTTTGTATGTTGTCATGACTCCATGTGCCAGGAGAGCTCTGGCTGTCCACAGTCTGTCTGCTCCATGTTTCCCTGACCACCTCAGTGCTGCCAACCCTTGTCATGACTTTGAAATAGGGAAAGCCCTTGGCTCTTCAGCTTGGGCTGGCAAGCCCAGCGTACTCATTAGCTTCATTAGATAATATTAATTGGAGGCAAGGGTTTAACCCTTCATAGCAAGCCTCAGTCCTGTGGCACAAAGAGCAGCCAGACAAGTGAGCTTTTCAAGAGTAAACAAGATTATCCTCATCTCTGCAGGACAGGGTACACAGCAGGAGAGCCGTGATTTGGTTAGCAAAAGTCTGGCTCAGACTTGCACCACATCTCAGTTCCTGAGTTTGTTTTTGAAGGTGCAATGTCTCTGGCATCTGCGGTTTTCAGATTCCCTGAGAAACTCTGTGGTTCCTCAGACTTGCTGTCAACGTTTGTTAAGAACCTGAAGTCTTTCAGGTTCCCTGCAGGAGCCTTCCTGAGAAGGTAATATATTGCTGGGGGAGCTCCCCCTTGTTTCAGCCTCAGTTCTAAGGCTCTGGAAATAGGCCACTACTTTTTAGCAATGTTTTTTGGTAATTTTTGTTGTTGTCAGGTCCATGGAGGAAGTAATCTAATTCATTCTCCTTTATGTTGCACCAGTTATTTGAAGCACTTTTGATCAGTAGAGATGGGGACGACTCCCTAGCAGAATTAAACCCAGAAAAGATGCCAGTGCTTTTATTCATTACTTTAAACAGACCTCTTAGAAGTAGTCTGCAAGCCTCTAGAGTCCACTGAACTTGGGTTGAAAACAACTGTTTATTGCTTTACATGCAATTATGGGAACTGTGGCAAACACATTATAATACGTTTTCATATTTCCCATGTAGCTATTAAAATCCCTTTCTCTAGTCAAGATCAGCATGCCCATAAATTTAAGTCAGAAGATTTGTTTTAAATGTAGAGGCATTAATGTGTTCAGTGATGCTGCAAAGCCTGTGCAAGGTGCTGCATATTTTACTTGAGTCACTTGTCAGCTTTATCAGACCTGTATTGATTTACAATCCATAGTTCATGACCTGTGGACCTATTTTCTACTGAATGAAGCACATTTTAATAATATATTAAAGATCCTCAGTCTCTGTTATTGTGGACTCTGAAAATAAAAGTTCACTTTTGAACTCCAACTGGAACACTCAGTGATGCTCCACGTCAAATTCCCATCCAGAAAAATATTAGTGGAAGCTCCAATAAGCATAAATTTAAAGACAGATTCTATTTCCCTGGATTTGAAGCAAATATTTTTGTTCAT
Organism: Aviceda cuculoides; assembly: GCA_035590195.1. Classification (NCBI taxonomy): domain Eukaryota; kingdom Metazoa; phylum Chordata; class Aves; order Accipitriformes; family Accipitridae; genus Aviceda; species Aviceda cuculoides. The sequence goes on from JAVJGG010000073.1 coordinate 6,367,516, forward strand.
ATTAAAGGAATTCTTCTGCTGACACTCACACAACATATTTTGTGGTGAGCTGGAAATATGAGCAAATAACAAATGCTGCAGGGTGGACAAAATTAATGATAGAGAAAAGTGAATAGGAGAAGGTTGTGCTGTTGAAAAACAGTAAGTTTGAGATGTTTATTAACATCTGGATGCTGTTTGTGAAGAGACGGAATGATGGCTGATGGGAGTTTGGAAGGGAAAGAAACTAGAAAGGCATTGAATTTCTCATGCCTCTTTTCATGAAGACTGAAGCAGCACTTGACTGAACTGGTGCATTTTATAGTATCTGAAGCAGCAACAGAACAACTGTAAAAATGCATACTGGTGGAAAAAAAAGTGAGGTGGTTTTACATTGCTTCTCTCTTAAAGTGAGATGGAATGTGTTACTTAGCAAAAGAATGTGCTAAAGATTATGTAGTCTGTCTTATGGGAGGAAAACACCCATCCCTTTCAAAGGTTTCTTTGGACTTAAGGATCTATTTTAGCCTGTGACTCAATATTTTGTTTTGCTTTCTTCTTTCTGGATAAAAAGCAGTTTAAAAAAAAAAAAAGAGACAGTAACAAGTGAGGTCACTACAAGTAGAACTCTTATTTATATTCCTTCTGGCCAAAGCTCAGGAGCAAGGTGAGATACAAGTAGAGATCCATGGACATCGCTAGTTGAGTGCAAAATGCAGAGAAGGAGGAACATTGGCAAGGTTAAATCCTTAGGGAGTATCTCAAGTCTGTTACTGTCTGCTTCTCTACAAAGTCAAGTCAGAAAACATTTGATGTTTCTAGAGTTGTTAGATGCTTTGCTAACCAGGGACACACTATAAACATTACAGGAGAAGAAAAGATCACAAAGGGCTGGCTCTAATGACATCTAATCCTGCATATCTGCATAGCTACAGAAGGAGAGCTCATAAAGCTTGACTTTGGAAATGCATTTAATGTGCATTCACTGCAAGCCCCTCAAACAGCAGAACTATATGAACATAAAAATTTTTCCGTCTAAGCACCCTTTGATATTAAGTAGCATGTTATTACACTGGCTGCCTTTTCTTACCATTTAGAAATACCTTCAGCTTGTGGCTGAAATCCTGTCCCTGTTGAACTCAATGATAGACTCCTGTGCATTTCTGAAGGGACAGGATTTCAGTCCATATACTTTTGCAATGGAGATTAGGCTGTGATGCTACCCATATAATAGATTTGTTGTTCCTTGAATCGGCCGTAATTTTTTTTTTGCCTCTGTATCTCAAAATAAAAATGCAGTATGCATAAAACAAATAGTAGGAAAAACATGAGCTTTAAAAGCAAAATCCAAAAGGTTTCTGTATGCTAATTATCCACAAAGCTTGTCTTCTCTTTTCTTTATGACTGTAGTTTAAATCAGCATTTTTAAACTGTTTTCTTTCCCAAACTACTACTACCATTTGTACTGACAGAGTAGGTTCTGTTTTGTACCTAGCGCAGTGAATAGGATGGAATAGCAGTCACCTTGACATCACTGCACAACATCAAGGTTGCAAAGCTCCGTTGCCCTGTTTTGATAGACAAAACCTTGGAGGAAAGGTTGAGCAGTTTTCCAGCTCAGAACATGATGTCTGTCTTCTATGTAACTGATGCCTTGGTTCTGTTTTTCAAAAATGCAGGTTTGTGACAAAAATGAAAATTTAAAGGGGAACACTGAAAGGAGTCATCACTTTCTAGATACATATGTGTCTACAAGCAATTACTTTGTTTACAAAAGATGGTTGCAGACTTTGCTTTCTATTATGAGCAGTTCTAGATATCACTGGCATATTGCTGAGAAAGTAGCATTTCATCCAGCAGACTTTCACTTGATAAACTGCATGGCATTGTACAGGGGAGGGAGGAAAGAGAGATGATTTAACTCTGAAGGTTTGTTTTGCTTTAGGTGAGGCTATCCTTTTCCCTTTTCTGTATTTCTTCTTCCCAGATTTAAGTAGACCATACTGTTCTCTGGTGAATAGTGTCTGCTCTTGTCGTTCATAATTCTCCTTCTCTCCCTAGTCAACAGTCCTCAGAGGACAGGAATAAAATGCGTAACAGGCAGAAGGGGTTACCACAGAGGCAAAAATAGCAACCTCATTGCCCAAGATGTGATGCACAATCATTTGGCTACTGCCTACCCGCTACCATTTCTCTCTCCTTTTGGGTTTAAGATATGTAGCTGTTATGCAGATAGCTTGTGTTGAACATTTCACTGTGCAGTGCATACAGCTTGCTTGTTTTTACTCAGAGCATGATTCATTTGGTGCTTTACGAGGTTCTGGTGCGTGCCTTCTGCATGCAGACCCACCTCGTGCATGCAGCCCCATGAATTATGTCCCTGTAGGAATGTTGTCTATTATTAGCTCTGCAGAGTAGACACTGTGACTCTCTGGGAGGCTGCTGTGATAAAGAGCCTTATCACGGAAAGGTCATGTGCTATTTCTATTAACTCTGTTGACGCAATTGAGAAAAGGTTATAGCCTAATAAACTAGAGATGAGGCTGGAGCTGGGACTTCTTAATCCTGTCCCTGAGAGTAATGCCTCCAATAGCCTTGCAAAGATAAACAGGGCCAGATCCTGTAAAGTGTTTTGGTACCTAAATCCTGCCAAACTTAGACTACATGAAAGCAGGAAGTATTTGGGTACCTGAATCCTTCTGGTCTTTTGAGTCTGTATCTACTTGTTGAGTGGGATGTGTAATACTCATAGTAGCATTGTTGGAATCAACCTTATAAATATGGTTTAGTTGGGTTTTTTTAAAGATATCTTAGAGAAAGTTGCTTTCAGTGCCAAACATCAGTGTTAAGATTTAATTCCCCTGTCATATTTACTGAAATTTCCTAAAAACCTACTTAAAAAAATAATAATTTGATCTGTTAGGAGATAGTGAAGTGCAAGCATAAATAATCCAGAATTACACAGAAAATGGTGGGCCTCTGGACTCCAATGTTGTACTCTCTGACTCAGGCTGATGTATGCCAAGTTTACTTTAGATCTTTTATTTAAATATGTATCTGTGTCTACAGCTATATAGAGCTCTGCTTGTTGGTTTAGAAACTCTGCAGCTGAATGTTGTAGAATACACATCACTTTCACAGCAGTTTGTGGCAAGAATCCCTTGAGAAATGGTTGAGAGAGCATAAGTTTGTTGCCAAATAATAATGTTTAGTGACTCAGAAATTGCCATCTGTTATATAGACTCTTAACATGAGTTCTGCATGTTGAAATAGGCCCTGAAACATCTGCAGGTTTCCTCTTGACATTTGGGCTAAAGCATGCACCTAGATGGAATCTCCCACCCTGTCCTCAACCCTTCCCCCAGAGACACATACTTATCATGGCTTTTTGGGTCTTTTAACCTATGGTAGCATACTGTCAATCATACCCACTCTCAAAAATATCTCCGATTTCACACTCTTAAACTAATGCTTCGTTCCAGCCACTATAGCCCAATATTTCTATGGTGTTCCCAAGGTGAATATTATGTTCTTAAAGACTTCTGAAATCCTGAGGGCAATGAGAGTTGTACTGCCTATGTGGGTAACATCTGAAGCACTGTATGCTCCTGTCCAACCTGCAATGTTTGTCAAGTGAGCCAGTTCCCTGTTGGACATGTGGAGTTGCCACAGCAGCCCCATGCACATGCCAAGTTGCTGTGTGTTGCAGAAGTAGCTGTGCAGCCCTTTACGGAGCTGCTCTCTACTGACTTGATGTTGGCCACCTGCTCTATGCCTTGCTCTCTGGATGCACCTTTGAGGATTGTGTGTACCCCTGAAAGTGTGCTGCAGGAGCGGAGTAAGACACGAAGGGTCTTGTAAACTTGCTGCTCTTCATCAATCTGACTCCAAAGTCTTCCCACGCTTTGTAGTCAAAATTTGGTCTGGTCTCTCTTAGTCTTCCCAGCCTCCCTGCTGCTTGCCACTTTGCATAGCACAGAAGTAACCTTAATCCTAGCATTTGAGAAATTCTAAAGGAGCAAAGTAGGCCATTGCATTAAATAGTACAGTGTTTTGGTAGCACTGTCTCTCTCACACTGTAATGATCTTGTGTGAAGTATCCAGAACTAGTCCCTGTGTGCAGGGATTTTCCAGGCAGAGATGAGCCGCAGGAGCCTACTGAATGATCAGCATGGCTTGACTTTCATCTTAGATTTTCCTTCTTTTGGGGAAGGCAGAAAAGGAAGAAGGCAAGGGACAAAAGCTGGAAGCTGAAAACAGAATTAGACCTGATGGAGATCTGTGCAACACAGCTATGAAATACACATGTGAACGGAGGATGTATTGATTCATGGGTGTTTGTGAAGGCATGTTACACACTGCATTTCCTTCAGATAAGTAGCCATAGATGAACATTAGAGGAAGCGACAGCTGTATAGTTTTGATGCTTGGGTTTATTTTTATACACTGAAAATTGAGCTCCAGGAATTGAGAGAGAACTCCAAATCACAGGTCAGCCACAGGGAATGCCTTTCCATTTGTTTGTTCTGTAGTTGTTCCAGTATGTGTAATGACATCGTAGTCCAGAAAAATGTCCTAATGTATTTATGTGTTATAATACTGGCTAAAGACAGGAATAATCTACAGCAACACATTAGTTTTAGCCAGAAACTGACCTCATCTAAATATTACCATGAGACTCAAGTATCTTAGCAGAAGAGTGGCTGTGAATAAGTCTCTTCAGAAGCACAGAATAGCAAGATTTTGCATCTGATGTTACAGAGAAACAAGATTCCTACAGAGGAATACATTCCATCTGGAGATAGATTCCCTTGTGGACAAGAGCAATGATTCCTCTAAAACAGCTTTACATGACAGTAAACTCACTTAGATACAATTTTTTTTTTTATGACTTAATTAAACAAAGTCTCCTTTTGTGTAATAAGTCAAACAGTTATTCACATTTTGAATTCACAGGAAGATTTGAATTCTTAATGATGGTGATGATTCATGGATTAAACATCCCTGAGAAGCTTTCACCTCTGTCTCACCAGTGAAAAATCCAGATATATGATCCATATCCCAATGTCTTTCCCCTATTTGCAGGTGGGATATGTCCAGTGTGGGCACAGTGGGAGACAGATGTTTAAGCAGCTGGGGCTGGTTTCCTCTGCAAGCACAGGTAGAGGGAAGGATGCAGGAAGAGGACTGAAACTGGGGGCAGGGCCACAGAGCTGTGGAGAGCTGAGATTTTCCTGTGGCCCGTGGGGCAGCCATGGAAAAGTACTAAAACATAGGCCCAGCCTATATCTTAAAAGTTTTACTGTCATAGAAATGTCAGTGAGGGGTGAGAGCCTTTTTCTGATGTGACAATAGTGGTATAGCCCCAGTGCAAATGCTGGCCAAAAAATCCTTTTGCCACTGTAGCGTGTTCTGTTTAAGGACTAGATACAAACCACAAGGACAGAACTTTTTTTGGCCCACTCCTAATTGTGCTTACCCTACGAGTTGTTGGTGGTGTGGCTATAGCTTTCAAACACAAAAAGGCTGTAGACCAAGAATTAGATACATGTCCTCTCTCATTTTTGTCAAGGGCTCATCATGGCATGTGGGTTACAGATTAATTCATGGATTAATTTATGCTGAGCCAGTGCTTAGATTAGTTCAACATCTCTGCATCAACATTTAGTGTGGAGAAATAGAACTGTTTCAGTTTATAATATAGCACCTAAAAATGCCTTGATACAAGATGATTAAGGAGTGGCAAATGTAACTTCAATATATAAAACAGATTTTCAGGAGGGTCTGGGAATTAGCAACCAATAAGTCTAATGTCTGTATCAGGAAAACTGTGGAAAGCGTAGTAAAAAGTAGACACATAAACAAATAAGGTATGATAGGAAAGAGTTATCATTGTTTTTCTAGAAGGATGTCATTCCTTGCAAATTTATTAGAGGTTTTTCTAGAGTAGTTACTAGCATGTGTGAAAAGTTGATATGGTAGGTCTGAATTTCCAAAACAGCTTTTGCCAAACACTTGAAAAGGAACAAAACTACTAAGCAATGCAATTGTCCTTATATGAGGCTGTAACTCATTAGGAAACAGGAAACAAAGAGTTGAATTCAGTGGCCTAAAAATAGGCACTTTATGTGTCACCTGGGATGCTCTGTGATATCCAAGACCTCTGCACGAAGCTGACATATGTGACCTGGGATTTAAGGGAAACGTGCTTGTCAGCACCATACAGGCTATGCCGCACACAAAATTACATGAGATGTTTTTCTTTATACACTAAATCTCAATCAAGTTGTAGGAATAGACAATGAGTTTTCACAGAGAAGGAGATCACTGGAGTCTCCTGGAGGTAATACTAGAGCCAGCACTGCCCAAATTGTTCATGGATAATCTGGCAAAGTGGGATAGAGAATGGCAAAAGGAAGTTTCAGAGGAGAAACAGAGCTTACTTCAAAATGGTGTAGAAAGGTTACGTTTCATAACTAGGTGATAAAATACCATCTGACACTTACTGTTGATAAAAGCAAAGTAGTGTGCTTTGGAGAACAGACTTAATTTCATATATACAGTGATATGCTGTGAGGTAGCTATGAGTAATCATAAAAGATCTTGGAGTCATATTGGACAGTTCTGTGAAAAAGTCAGATGAGCGCTCAGTGAGGGTCAAAGAAGCAAAAAAGAGCATTGGATGGTGTTAGGAAAGGAATAGAGTAGAAAAACAGGAGAAAGTTGTGCCACTGTAAGAGCCGATGGTGTGCCTGTTTCATGAATCCTCTGTTCTCAAAAAGGATGAGTAAAGAGAAAGCACACAAAGAAGGAAGGCAGCAATGATCAGAGATACAGAATGGCTTCCTTTCAAGGCATGACTAAATAGATTACAGCTCTTTAGCATGAAAAATGACTAGGAGGGAGGAGCATGATAGAGAGTTATCAAATAAAGAGTAGCAGAGAAGGTAGACAGGGAACACTCATTCACTGTTTTCTCTACTTCTTCTGTTACATGATGCCAAGAGAAATAATAGGTTCAAAAGTTCAGAATAGGCAGAGGAATTTTCTTCCATGATCCATTGTTAAGCTCTAGCAGCCTTTGCCACTGAGCGCTGTGGGGACCAAAACTCTACCCAGGTTCAAAAAGCAACCAGACAAGCTCACTGAAGAAAATTTCATTAGCAGCTAGGGTACATGAGCATATGCTTCTGGTTTGAGAAGTTCTAAAGCTGTTGATTGCTGGGAGTACATTCTGGCAAAGCATCACTGTGTGCTTAGCCTGTTCTTATGGTCTGACTTCAGCATCTCTTACTGGTCCCTATCCAAGAAAGGATACTGAACTGGAGGATATAGCACTCTGGCCTAGTATAGCTATTCTTACTTTTCTAACCCACGTTTTTTTCCCTGTGAAGAAACTGCCTGTTTGATTCAACAGCTCCCCTGAGACACAGGTGATAAAAACAATAACTTGCATCTGGATGTGAATTAAGCTTAAATCAGCAGTGTCCCAGTTTCCCATTATGCAAACCTGGCCATATTGTAAAGTGCTCTGAGACTGCGAGCAGGTAATACAAGCAGTACAGGTTATTGATGCGATTTCTTACCTACTGATACCTTTTCTGAATACTGCATTTCTCTAAAAAGCTTCAGTCTTCCCATTCTCTAGTGATCCTCAGACAACTCTTGAGCTACTTGTGTTTTAGCTTGGTGTCAAAGTGAGCTCGTCAACCGGAAGTGAAGGAAAATGAACAATATCTTTTAGGATGTCTGTTAATCCAGTTGAGAGAAATACTCCCTTATTACATACATCTTTAAAAAGGGGGAAGGGTGGATAAAACCAATGCCTTTTTCTTTCTTTTTTTTTTTTTTTTTTTCCCCCTGCAATGTGAGCTTCATAATCCCCATAGTGTTAACCTTGTTATCAGCTATTACCTTCAGGCATCATACTTTGAAATAATTTTTCTCCACTTGTGTTTCCTGACCCTCCAATTCTTCAGCTTCTGGTGCCTTAGTGGTACAGCACAAAACTCTCCAACTTCTCACTTGCTAAAAAACAAGCTGCCAATTATTAATCAACTTCAGAATAAAATTCTAGCTTGCATAGGTTTGTAGAGTTACCATAATCTTTTTCAAACAGTAAACATACTGTAGAGTCTAAATGCTGAAGGAAGATGTAACTACTAAGATATAGATAAGATACTCTCAATAAACTAACAATTTCTTCATATAGGTGTTGCTTGGACTTGCTAACTGGGGAATTTCTTGGGGAAAATTGTTAACAAAATGCTCACTGCTGTTGTCTGGTTCCCTTTCTCTGCTGTAAGCAGACAATGTGCAAAACAGTTAGGAAGTGGCCCTATGTCCACCAAATTTCCATAGGCATAAATGACAACAACTCTGTTCTCCCTTGTTTGTTTTTTGTTTTGGGGCTTTTGGGGTTGGGTTTGTTTGGTTGTGGTTTGGGGCTTTTTTTTTTTTTTTTTTTTTTAAGTGCAGGAAATTTTAATGAGCTAGAAATATTTTCTTAGAGGAAGTTAAAATCCAGATTAGAGCAGGTGTCACATAGGCCACAAATAAGTACAAAGCCAAGTTCATATACTTTGGGATTTTTTTTTCATACTTCTACAGTATTTTTCTTGATCCTGGACAGTGATGGTGGAAGTCTGATGTGGCAGAGGTTTAATGGTAGAGTGAACTCAGTGATCCTCACTTATTTGAGTTCAGAGCCCTGCAGAAGTAAACAGATGCATTCATTCCCTGGGACCATGAGGGCCAGAGCCTGTTACTGTGGGTTTGTGTTATCCATATGTTTCAGGGGAAACTTCTGCCTTTCTCCTATTCCCATTAATGCATTTGAAGGAGATAAGATGGGAGCTCTCACAGGATTGGCTTCTTCGAAAAGCAGCAATCTTCTTGTCTTTAGTTGCTGCTTAAGGGTATTAAGAATATTGAGTATTTTGGGGAAAAAACCAAACAAGCCTACCTCAAAACTATAAATTTATTTGGAAGAAAAGAAACCACTGAGTAGGAGTATTCACTCTTTAGTCAAACATCTCAAGAAAAACAGCTGAGCATTTGGGGAAAGAATTACATTATTGTTATCACAGACTCGTAGATGGCACAATAAATAGAATTGTTGATTTTATGCTTTTTGTCCCTCACTTTCCAGAGTAACAGAGAAAGTTTCTTGAGAAACTAGATAAAAGGTTTTTAAACAAGATAGCCTCAGGAAAGGTATGAGTTAACTGTCCTCTTTTACGTTTGTCATGGATGGGAGAAGAGTGGTTGGAAAATCTATTGGAAATAAAATATCTGCTCTGCTGAAGATGGAAAATATAAGCAGGGACAATCAAAGTGTTATTTGCTACTTGACTACTGTGGTCAGATGGGACTGCTCACTAGGGAAGGTATATATTGAATAGTTCCACAGTGGCAAGAGGGCTAATTTTGTGGGAAGTGTCTTGGAGCAGAACAAAATGCTGCAAACACCCTTGCTGTGCCATCACCCTCACCAAAGACGAAACCAAAAATCCTGCCCGTTTCTCAGCATTTCTTCCTCTTCTTGATTAAAAGTTGCTTTCATTTCCAAATGTGGGGTGAAAAACAAAGCAGCAATCAGTCTAATAAAATAAAACCTGCAGGTGCTGCTTGCCATTGTGGTCTCATGTTCAAGGCAAGGGCTGGGACTGTCATGGCCCCGGTGGCACTAGCAGAGCATCACGGGCCATGACCAGTCACGCCCCTTCCCCCCCCCCCGGGGCCTATCCATGCTCTGCCTTGTTTTCTTCTGATTCGTTAACTTTTCCTGGAAAGAGGAATTGTAATTTGGAAAAGAGGAAGAGGTTTGGCTTGTGTGCTGGGAGAAGAGTCCCAGTGGTTAAAGAGTTGGGGAGCAGCCCTGAGCTGGTCCTGTGCCACCCCCACAACATTGCCTCCACCTCAAAGGATGTTTCTACATGGTGACGGCATCTGTGGGCCCTGTGGGGACGGGAGGCCCCAGGTCTCACTGGAGCATGTGCCAAGGGACTCGGGCCAGCAGAATGTGTGCTGCAATGGCAAGAAGATCTAGGCGGACACCAAGGTCGGATGGGAACGAAAGCAAACATGGAGTCTGAACCATTATGTTGTAGCTGTGTCCCATTGTGGCTACATCTGCTTCTAACAAAAGCATTACATTTTCTCTTCCCCTTTCTTTTGTTCTGTACTTGCCAAGGGCAAGGGGCATCTCTACTCTCCTTCTCTTGCAATTGTGGTAGAAGCAGCACACTAGACACCCTGGGCCTCTTCCTCAACATTTATTCCAGCCCAGGTTTGTCCTTTCCTCCTGCTTAGGACATTCAGCCCTGGGATGCTCTGGCCTCTCCTTGGGCAGGTAAAAGTCAGTCCAGGTAGTCTTAGACTGTGTTTCAGGTTCTTTTCTCTTCAAAGTGCTTTAGAAACAACAGGTGATGCATCTTCTCTGAGCTTTGCTTTAGTACTAACAAGTTAAAATTTCTGCAGGAGGAAACTTGAACAAGTCCCCAAATTCATCCCTGGTATCTCCATGGCACGTTTAATAAGGTCTTCATATGTTAGAAGATGTACCGTGTTTCTTCATATGTACTGTGTTTCAGTCTGTATGTGGATAAAATGTCCTCAATAAAGGAAGTCCAAGTATTTGTTGTTGAGAGTAGACAGCAAATTGACAGATCGTACTGTCACAGCTGATGGCACAGCCATCAGTAGATCTCTGTATTGAGTCTGGATATGGCAGTTTTTCATTAACTTTATTATTTCCCAGAAAGTTCATATAGGAGGGCTCAAACCTATTTTCCTTCTGTCCCAAAGGCTCCCAATAGCTTATGGCTCTGGCCTTAGTCTTGCATTTTTCTCCTGTTTACCCCTCTACCAGTTTGGACAGTGAGATAAAGTTATTGGTTTACAGTGCATTTATAGCCCAATGCTATTTTTGTGATTCTATAGCAACTAAAATCCTTGAAGATGATGTGGGAATTTTCTGTCCAATTTTTTTTGACAAATAGCTGTCACTTGGTTTGCCTACTCATTCCCTTGTTACTGACTACATAGCCTTCAGTTCTGCCCTGGAAAGAAATGGAAAACTTGCAGAGGCAGGAGAAAACCTACTCATTAGTGCTGACATTTAGAAGCTGGGGGTGTATTACACAATTTGGCAGCTGTGTGGGGAGCAGCTTATGACATTTCTGTTTCCTCCTGTCCCTTGCTCCTGTCCCTGTCCTGGGTTTCATCATTGCTCCTCAGTTTTACCAGTAAGTTTATTAAAAAAATAACTTTTGATGCTTTACTTCTGAAAGAGATGGCAGATAGAGAATAGCTCATATCTGCCAGGCCAAACAAGCTCAAGTGTATGGATCCAGGGGTGCAGTGCAAGACAGAAAACTGCTTTGTCTGCTCCAGGCTGGATTAGCCCCCTCAAGCTATTGAGGGCCCATTGTGCCAAGCCCTGTCCGTACACGCATATCTCTGGTGATCCCTGACCAAAACGCATGCAGTAACTACACATAACCAGAGACAACGTACTATCAGATGAGAAGGTGGTAGGTGAAATGGCCAGTTAGGCTGGTTGGACAGTCACTGCGTACTGACTGCATGTCACCCAGTAGCTAGATGTCTCACTGCCCATGCAACGATGTTGACAGTGTTGTCCTATAGGTAGGCACTAGTTGAAGCCAGAAAAGACATCAGTGATACAGGTGGGATGTTGAAAGGAAATAATGTATGGTGAGAATGATATCTGTCACTTCAGGTGCAGGTATGTGGGTGTTATTCTGTACCCACGTTCTCAGGCTGAGGATATTGTTGGTAATTGTACAGCACCAGTGATGCAGATACTTATTTTTGCCTACATCTGAGTAAGTCTTCCTGCTGAAGACCTTTTTGTGGTGACATACAGTGTCACTGTTTGGCAGATTGCAGAGCTCACCACTTTGGGGCAGGAAAACATAAAACCTCCTTGTAACTGAAGCTAGTGCAGACTGCGTTGGATCGCTTGGGTAGCCTTATATGGAAAAATGTCATTTAGTATCTGTAAGGCCACCTCCTTGCATGCTCACAGGCGAGGTAGTGTGTGTTGCTTTTAGTAGACCTGCTTTTGACTCGGATCCAGAGGGTCTCTCTAGACTTCTTTCTCATTTCTGTAAGAGGCTGAGCAGCTCTTGATCACAGTTCTCCACTTAACTTTGGCGTTAGGTTATACCGGCTGTATGACAGAGGATGAGTATAATCATGGTAGAGCACAGTATAGCTACAGGACTTCCTTTGGGTTGACTCGAAGGTGGAATTCATGGAGATGGCTTGAGCAATTACTGCCCTTAATTCATGCCACAAACCTTTTCCCAAAGGTTTTTTTTCAGTGCTGGAGGCACAACCAAGCAGAAATAAATGTGACTACGAGCAGCAGCTTGTAATGAGTGCATAAATTTGAAGTCACTCATTTTATTTCATGCTAATGTGTCAGGCTATAAACTGTGGCGGGTTGATACTCCACCTGGCAAGTTGTTCTGCGGAGGCGGCAACATTTGGAGCAGAGTAAAAAGGACAGCTGAAGGTCAGGAAAATACACTTCGTATTATGAACTGGAAGCTTTTGTTCTGCAGAGAGGCGGATGAAGAGTTTTAAGCTTGCAGGTTCAGGTTTTAAGCTTGCATAACAGGTGTCCTCTTTTTCCAGAGAAGTTGACATTGAACTTGGTGTAATCTTCTGATAAAATACTGAAAACTAAGGTCTTTGACCTGGCAAACTGACAGCCTGTAGGAGTATCCTATGGGAGCCAGTGTTGAAGGAAATGGGCCTTGCAAGATCAGGCAACAGTTGTGAATTTCAGTATGTTTGGTGAGACTCCCTTTAAGCTATTTATCGTTCGTGAGTAACTCCAGTCCTGGGGTGAGTTATGCAGCCTCATACCCTTGTATCTGCTGGCACTACAGGCGTGCCCTGTACTTGGTGATGGGTTACATTCCCAGAGTGCTCAGGACTCTCATCAGGACGGTGCTGCCTCAGGCTGTACACATCAAAGTAAGATCTGTCTGTATACACATTTGGCACGATTTGGTTGGCTATAGGGAGGTTACACACTCGCATATGAGACTCTTCCAGGCTCTGTTGGAAAAGTCTTCACAGAATATTTCCAGCCAGGTTTTGCTTTGAAAGCTGCTGCAAAGCACTGGCTTTCACAGGTTTATACTGCTTTGAGTCATTTGCCTGTTTAAATATCGCATCCAGTGCAGTGCTGTAAACAAGTGAGCAAACAGCCACATAACTATGGTTCCCGGGAGAGAATGATTTGTTAAAAGGGAAAAGTGCTTGTCTGGTCAAAGCTGAATTACTAATATTCCTATAAATTGCTTCTTTAGGGTTGTGTAACATGTTTGGGAATGTGGCAATAAGAGATGTTGAAATGGGGAACAGACTTAGAGGAGTAGAAATGGAAGGAAGCCAAGCCAATATACACAGCGAGCCTTTTCCAGAGACAGGTCAGCAGTGATCCAAGTGTGTTCCCACAAAATGGAAGTTCAGAAGGGATCTGTAAGCTGTGGAAAATATTACACGCTCAACTTCTGTTACGAACCTCAGTCAGTCTGAGTTCACTGCAGAAAAATTGTTCCTAGAGTTTAAATCCCCTCTTTATTCTTTTCTTTTTCCCTTTTTCTTCTGTGTTTTGAATATTTTGGGGTTAGGTAGGCTAAAACTAGGAGAAAAAATTGAACTGTTTTTCTGACATAGGAAACTTTAACAACAAAAGTACTTCAGAGCTTTTCCTTAATAGCATTTGTCAGGATTAAACATTCGTTCCTCCTTAGGAAAAGGCAGCTCAAAGGAAAAAAGTTTTGTGGAGTATGTTTCTACTTGGCTTTTATCTTTGTTTTAGGCTTGAAAATTTCTGGCTGCCTTGCTGCTTTCTACCGTCTTTGCCAATAGGGGGGATAGACATCATCCCTCTCTAAAAACAGCTGCCCAGGCAGGGGCAGGCAGGACCTCTGCGAGTGACCGTGGGGGAACCACCTGGCCTGAACTCCCTGTTTGCTCTCAGCTGAACATTTTCACTGCGGAGCAGCGTGCAAATGGTGAGACAGCCAAGGTGTAGCTACTACACTCACAATTCAGACTGGCTATTCCCGTGTACACTTGGCCTGGTAGTTGCTGTTTCTATTTCAGACCTGGAGAAGGGCATACGTACCCCAAAAAGTTCAATCACTGCATCAGATGTCCACGCTGGCCTAATAAAAACTATGACAGCCTTGCCTCCTCTTATTATATCTTGCTTCATTGAGATGAGCTACCTCTTGTCAGCCAGCCAACCATCTGGTGATAATCTTTCAGCAGAAAGTGGGATGTTTTTGTTTGCTTTATCTGTGTGTGTATATAAAGCCTGTCTGTTATCTTTATTTTGAGTTCTTTAGTGTCCTAGTGGCTGCGCATTAACCCAGCTAGGGGATAAGTATCAGTGAACACTCACAGTGATCCCATGTGCTTGCACAGTCCTATAAGCTGTTTTCTGCAAGTAGGTCCCCATGAAGAAGACTTTGTCAAATTTATTAATGTTTAGGTTGTCTTTCATTGTAAAACTAGTGTTTGCTGTGTGCATAGCTGGTACCAGTGTGTTGATGTCTAATCACAAACTAGATGCAAACTGTGCTTTTCTTTTGTTTGGAAGCAGACAGAAACCATTAGGAAAGATCAGAGAACAGCGTGCTCTACAGCTCTGACACTACAAAGAGAAAAGATGACCTGGTAGTACCAACAGCACCAAACTTCTGGCACTGATTATGCTCCTCAGTCAGGAACTAGACTCCTTAACACTATTAATGGAGAGAAACAGATATGCTTCCTCTTTTGAGAAAGGGATTTATAGCAGGAGTGTAATTTAGACAAACTGGCTGACCCTAGGGATGTGCATCTGTCTCTCCCTCTCACTATTACCTACAGAGAACCTGAAAGACTTATGGTAGGTATCAGCAGTTAGGTCATATGAATATCCACCTCTGCCTCAGTTTCTCAGTAATTAGGAAATCCTGTATCACACTTGTTTGTGGGGTTTTATTACTGCTCTTCAGAAAGCAGACTAGACATCTTTGTGGGTTGTCCCTGCTCATGATCTCCCCAAAAGAAATAGGTCAGAAAGCCTTCTCTTTCTGCCCTCTGTGGCTGGTCAGGTTGCCCACCTCTCTTTTCTTTCTTTGGTGAACAATTATTCTGTTGGGTCAGACAGACCATTGCATGATGTACATTTGTTAAAGTGCTTCCAAGCTGGAAGCTTCTGTGCTTACTTTATATTGAAATTGAAGTAAAAGAGGTGAAGACACATCTTCCTAAGGCTGATTTGAACAATCCTGGAAATTCAGCTGATCTGAAACTTAAGACAGGGAAATTCCCTTTCCAGGCCAGTTGTATTGAGATGGTCAGCCATGTTAGTGCTCTGGTCCCTATTCTGCTACCATGGGAGATCTGAGATCAAACTCAGTCTTCTGGTTCATAAAGGCCTAAATAACTGGGGATTTAACAACTGCCAAATTCATCCTGCCAGAGAGTTAAAGTCCCTTCCAACCCTGCCCTTTAGTGGTTTTTGTACCACTCCTCTCTGTGGCTTCTTCCTCGTGGAATTAGGTGTGTGACACCCCGTTGTTCAGGTAGCTGCTCAGCCATGCTGAGGATGTGGGAACCGTGACTTCTTGCAGTTTCATCTCTTTCCCAGCTGCTGCCACAAGGAACTTGTTTTTAACCTTGGGAGAAAGCTCCCCTTCTTCCAGCTGTGGGAATTTAACTTTTTACTGATGTAGCTGGTTTACAGTTACTGCTTTCTATACCTCTTGGCTATGCTTTTTTTTTTTTTTCATGGTCCCTTAAAATTTGATCCATTTCTGCTTTTAAATGACACGTTGCTGGTGTTTGGTGTGTGATGTGATAGGCATTAGAGCTGTCTTTTCCTGAAAGACATATACTAAGAAGGGCTTATTATCTGCCTATTTGAATTACACACACTGGTGTCTCCAGCTGCTCTGGAGAGCAGCTTCCCAGCTGCACACTGAGTCCATCATCCTACCACCTCTTCCAAGGAGAGAGAGAAATGAGCTGCCCTGATCAGAGCTCATGGAGAAGTGAACTCTCTCTGTTGGAGAACTCAGATTATCTCAACAGCAAAAATGTCCAGTTAGGGTGAAAAGCCTGAAATTCTATTTCACAGAATGGCAAGTGAGGAAAAGCATTAATTCAGATTCATTTTTATGGTGCTGATCAAAATATTTTTGAATAGTATGTTGTACAGAGTAGAAATACTTTGTTCTAACTTGGATCAAAACGAGCCTATGTCCCCTTTGCTGTTGCAGTGCCTCATGAAATTTACAGTTTGACAGTCTTGTGCTTCAATTCTGTATAAGCATTGCTCCCTGGTTGACCTGCATTTCTTGTGCTAATCTATGATCATAATTCCCATGAAATGCAGCATTGATCTGACCACAATTTGTTGGTAAAATGCATTGGAGTAAAATGGCAACTAACGCCTCAAACTGCAGCTCCCTGAGCCTCAAAACCCAGAAAGACCAAACAGTTTAATTAAAAAACTCAGAGATGTGTGATTTAAGTCATCTTACCTGTAAGATTTTTTTCTTTTTTCAGTTTTCCCACAGATAAAAGGAAAAAAAAAAAAAAAGAGGAAAGTATTTTTCAGATGGTGGGAATTATTTTAGCTGAAGAACTGTTGACAAAATAATCTTTTTCCACTCTACAACCACTCATCAAGCATCTTGTCTAAAATGCCTTCAGTTTGCAATTCAGACTTGCTTCCAGCTCACAGGTACTTTTGTTTTCAGACACTCTAGAGCCTTGCTAACTTCCTCCTTGTTATGGAGGATCTGAAAATGGCTGTTTGTGGCAGAACAGGTTGCCAAAAGAGATCACAAGAGATCACCATAGTTGACTTTTTTTGTTTCTCCCCCCCCCCGTGTTTGTTGTTTTTGTTTGTTTGTTTTGTTGGGGGGGGGGTGTGAGTTGGGGAAAGAACTTCAAAAAGTAACAGCTTCCTGAAATCTTTCTCATAAACCTTAAAACAAAAATAACAGAAGAGCTTTGAAGAGAAAAAAACCCCAAACAACCAACCACACAGGCGTGCATGAGTATGTATAATATGGAAAAAGAATTAAGTTTGCTCTCCAAGGTCATGTTAAAAGCAGAAGTGAGTAAAAACTAGTTAACACGTGGGTTCACCCTTGCTTTTTTTTTTTGTCTGCGATCCCACCCCACTCCCAGCTCATGGTGTACAAATTATATGTACCAGGTGTTCATGTGGAAAATCTGTATGGCCAAAGCATCCCAACAAACCACAGTTCCTGCTGGGTGAGTTAAGAGTCTGTCTTGAGGGAACGAGGGATTCAAAACTCCCCATGCAGGTGAGTGTAAATCTCTTCCTCCTTTCATGGTTTTAGCTTTGCTGGTGGTTTTAATTTCCATTTACAACCATTCATTGGAATGAAATGAGAGTCTCGAGGTGGTGCCACATGGTTCATTAACCCCAGGGTTTTTGATGGGCTCTTTCCTTGCTGTGGTTTCTCTGGCTAGCTCTGCTCGCTGGAGTGATCCTGAACCTGCTGCCAGCCTTGCCTGCATCCACGGTGTAAAAGGAAGGTGCAGCAGGTGTCAGTTTGCATTGGGAGCAATATCTCATGGCTTCTGAGTCATGCTCTAAAGCCCAAGGGGGCTTTTCTTGCATTGCTTTCCCCTGTACCAAGCCTTTTCCCAAAGCAAGAGCTCTGGGCATGTTAAACTGGAGATTTTTATTTACTTTTTCATAACAGTAATGAGTTGAAAGTGTTTCTGCATTATGTAATCATATAATTCTGTGGTTTTAAAAAAAATGTAAATCCTAGAAACTAGGATGTTGAATGCTGTGGAGAATTTATCCCTTGAAAATTAGTACAGCCCATAAGGAGGAGATGGGATGATGATTGGTTAAAATTAGTCTCCCCCAAGCTTCTGGCAAAAGATTGCAAAGTGTAATTTATGCAGCAGGCCTTCTAATCCACCAGGCTTCAATAAAGTAGTAAAAATATATTAGTAATGTAGATACATGTGGCTGAGGTTAACTGCCTCTGCTGAATTTTTCCAAAGGAAAAAAATCCCTTTTGCTTCAGCAAGCTACAAAGGTCGTTTAAAGGATGAAGTCCAAAACAGGTATTTCAGCTTGATCAACTGATCCTTTGGGAAGAAGTGTTTCTCTTCAAGAGCCAACAGAAAACTGCCACAAGCACCTTGAATGTCTGTTGAAGACAAAACCCAAATCTGCTCTGAGATGCTGGAGTATTGTTGCCTGCAGTCAGCAGGCCTCATGTCTTTGTTATTGTGGGCTGTAAAACACAAACATCTGGCCTGCATCGGTAGACATGGAACAGCACTGGTGCCAGGACTGCTCTACGGTTTGTGGGACCGTGCCTGACCTAGCGAGGAGATGTATTAATTACCTCACTGTGCTGGGCAGCCAGGTACAGTCAAAAATTACAAACTTCAACCCATATAAGGCTTCTAAAAATTCACAAAAATGGCTTCGTCTCTTGCCCAGAATGGTTGAAATTCCCTCGGTGCACTTTAACTCTTACAAAGCATAAAATCCCCAGCAGTCGGTGCTGAGTCGTGCTGCTAGGTCCCGTGGCTGGCAGAGGAAGGGACCCCCTCGACACTCTTCTGCGGTCCCCTTAGTACAGCCTTGCAGGCCGAGCTGCTCCTTGGTTTGCCCACCTGCGGTGAGTCCGCGTGGTGGCCCAGAGCCTGTCTGCCTGATAACGTTACTGCAGGCTTGGGGCCATCTGAGGATGGACAGTGTAACTCTGCACAAAGTCCCTTCTATGGGGCAGGGATGCCATACGTGGTTGCTAGCAACCATTTCACGTGCCAAATAAAATTTCTGAGCAGCAGAAAAGAGAAAGTTATCACAGCAGGCCAGCTATATATCCAGATATACAGGAATATATACTTTGTCAGCCTCATGTAGGGCTTGTGGAGTGAAGTTTTGGAGTTCCATGGTGTTCCTGTTAGCCGAAACAAGAGGCAAACTTGTATTCTGTGCAAGGCTTCTATTTTATGAGTGCAATCATTCATATTATTTAAAAAAAAATATTTTGCTTAGCCGTGTGTTTTACTTTTGAGTAATGGCTCAGCAATCTGAGCATTATCCATGCAAACCTCCACAGAAGTAAAATTTGCTAACTATGAAGGCTCAAGTCTTTGCTCTACCCCAAGTAAGTTGTCTTTGGGCTACTGAAGTCAGTAATACTACACACTTGCACATCTGCTGAGTGTCTTGTTCACAAGTATTTGCAATATGCTGGCAGTGACATTTATTTCATAGAACAAGATTTTTTTTTTTTTATTCCTCTTCATATCATCCAAGATGCAGACTTCAAGAACTGCTTCACATCCTCTGTGTCTAGTCTGTGCTCACATGAGAGATGTCCATGAATGTGACCAGAGAATTGGGCTTCTGGCCAATAAAGCTAAAATTTCAGAAAAAGGACATATCAGGCAATGTAAACTGCCCTCACAAGGAAAGTTTGCATGTCTAAAATGTCTAATGCTTTTTAATCTTCTGCATCCCCATTTACTGCTAACTTTCTCCAAGACAATCAAGCTTCCTAAGCCATACTTTCTGATTGTAAATTATTCTTATGCATCTAGCCAGGAGACAAACTGTAGTTACTGGCCTTTCTCAAATGGATGTATCAGGTAATTGTTAGTCTCTGTAAACAATTCATAATCAGCTGAAAGATTTTTGGTTTAATCGTATGCATGAAAAATAAGTACATTAAGCTATTTCTAGCAGTTTCATAAGCAGCAGATGAGCTAACATTAAATAAATTATGAATTATTCTAAATCATCTAATTCTGGAGTTTGTGAAGAACTCCGTTTTCCTTTACTTCCCATATCCTGCTCTTTCTAGACCTGACCGAAACATCACACGCCAAGGTAATAATGATTGCACTCAGTTGGGAAGCAATACTAAAAGTGTGCTAGATTTTCTTGGTTCCACCTACATTCGCTACCGTTCCCAGATATATATTTTTTTTCCTTCCTCCTTTGGCTCACACTGCCTCTCTGCTGGGGTTTGTGGAGTTACTTTAGAAATTAGCCCATGCTGCAATTGCCAGAGAAATGCTCTTTCTCTCTAGATTCATGGTTTGCTATTTTTTTTAGCATGTAATAATACGTGTATGTCTGGGGACTCACAAAAACCTGAGGCCTCTCATTATATGTTCCTCTGTTTCTGTCACTGATACACAGAATTTAAATGCTGGCTGTATGTTTTTTACTCTCATGAAACCTTCAGTGCCGCACTGACTTTCACCTCAATCTCGTCTGTTTTAAGTGTGGGGGTTTTTTTCTGCAACATCTCTGTGGTTCAAGTCCATGTTTAGTTTGCTCTGAAAAGTTGTTCCAATTCCCACCGTACCTTTTGGAAGCTAAAACCCAGTGCGTGCAGTAGTTAAAATACAGAGCCCTGCATTGTATTCAGGAACATAGCAATCAACTCGCAGAAGCAGCTTCGTTAGGGACAGATGCCTCTGGGATGAGGGCTATGTTTTTGATACTATATATGTGCATAGGTCTATGCCTGTAATGCTTTTCTTTTTCTCACCTTCTCATTGTATTTGCAAGAACTTACAATACTCTTACTTTTAGCATTAGTGGCTATTTTTAAGACTTCTATTATACAGGATTTCAACAGGTGATAGTCCCAGGTGTGTTGCCCTGCAGGTTAATACTCCCTACCTTTGCAAACTTAACTGGTCAGATTCTTAAAATGTCATTTTAGCAATATTGACACTGTTTTAATAAGACAGCTTAACTGTAATTCCCTGGTTATGAAGTAATGTCATTCAAATCACAGCTGACGTAAAACATAATAATCAAATTGTGGTCCGATGTCTGTCACTATCCTCAGCTAGTTTGTCATAGGTATTAAACATAGAGGTTATACATGAGATCATATATTATATTCTTTAAGGAGATCTGAATAGTGACAAGAGTAATGCAGAACCACTACCCAGAGTTAACGTCAACAAATACTCCCAGTACAAACTTGTACCCATGGATTTAATGTTTGCTTGCACGTATTTTGTGTGCAACTTCAGACTGTTTTTATTCTGCCTTTTCTGTCATAAGTTTTAAACGGTGTTTATTTTTTTAAGAAGTTTTCTAATATTAAAAACAGACAGTAATGGAGTGTCTATGATATTTCTTTACTTGCTGGAAGTTTGCCTCTTCCTTTGGTGTACTCTTGCTTACACTGAGTTTTATATCACGTGGAACTTGGTCTAACTGCAGGCTGCCACCAGAAGAGGCAGTTCCCCTTCCCGCTCTGTTCCCTGCCTTGCACAGCCTGGTTGTGATAAATGGCTAGTAAATGTCTGGTTAAGGCAGGAACTGGTTCAGTGAACAGATTCAGCACCAAACTAACCCCCCACAACAGCAAGTGGGAGATGAGCAAGCTGGAGTGACGGAGCTGGACCGATGCATGGGAGGACCGCAGATGCTGCAGCCCCAAAGGGGGACAGGGAAGGAGCTGGCCTTTCCCCTCTTGGTGGCTGCCCACAATTACAGCATGTCAGCTTTCATGTAGAGCTGTGCCCTATTTTCTTCCTTTTTATAGAAATGTTTTGTATTTTCAAGGTTTTCTTATCCTCTGCACTATAAAGTCTTTAAATGAAATATACACTCCAATATGTTTTCAACCCAAGAACAGGTATTCCATTTCCATACACGATTGCAAACTTTTATATTTCTCAAGATTTTATTTCTCCTTACAGGGAATAATCTGCCCTGTGTAGACCTTAAGTTTTACCCATCTATATTCCATATAAGTCACCTTTCTCTGCAAAATGTTTGTTTTAGATTCAGAGGTCCCATTAACCAGTGTACTCACATCCTGTCCATAATAATAATCTCATCTAAATCCAACATAATATCCCGGTTGGGGGATGTATCTAGCTCTTGAATTCTGATATTTTTTCCTTTCCATAGCTGAAATATCTTTTATTCGGAATATGTGCGCTTCGGACCAGTCTTGGGTGTATTCTTTTCCTTTTCACAGGCTGATGTAAAAGTGTCTGGTTTTCCTGCAGGCAGGGAATTTTTTTCCAGCAGCTGGACACTCTGCATGTCTGTGCTTGCTCCCACACGTGCTCCTTACCTCCTACAAGGTTGGGCTGTTCACAGACTTTGTGGAATAAACACACTGGTTGCCTGTGCTATTTTCTGTCTGAGGATCTTCCTACCAAGATCTGATGGGTACGTCTGTACACCTAATTATAATTAATCTTTATGTTTCTTCTAAGTTTAAATCCAGAAAGTTTTAAAAAGTTTTGGATTTCTGATCCCCGTTAAAACACTAACATGACTAAAAGACTTCATCAGCAGTCCAGAACAAAGTGTTTGACTGCACAACCGACATCCTTCGTTTCTCTGTAAAGTGACAGCTACTGAATGTCTCTCTAATGCCCGAGACACAGGAAAATTACAAAACTATGGCTACTTTATGCTTTTTTCGTTTGACCGTGGGGTATTTTGTTTTGGGGTTTTTTTAGAAGTCCATAGCCTGTCATGAAAAGAATGTGTCCCTGTACAAAGCTGCTTTCTTTGTTGCATTCCTGGAAAGTTCAGGATGCAAAAGAGTCCATGTTCCTTGTACACTGTTTTTGTTTTTTTTTCCCTTTGGTTTCTTTTTCTAAAAAGGCTTCTTTCTATCTCTACCCCAACTCCGCTAAGTAGGCAGCGTGGTTAGGTGCTAGTGAATGAGAAGTGACAACCAGAACTTATGACTTAGAAGGGCTGTTGATATAACTAAGGAAACATTAGAAGAAAGAGCCTAAAAGGGAAAAAAAGTAGAGCACATCTGCGTTTGAAGGCTCCAGGTCAAAGCTCTGTGTGACTAATTAAACTGGTTCTTCTAGACTGCTTCATTTCAACCCAAGCCCTAAAGGCTGGATAGCCTCACAACTTCTAAAAGAATTTGGTAGCTCTGCTATTGATTTGTGGAGGCAAAAAGCCAAAAATTTGCTTAGGTTTGCCTCTAAGCTTGCAAGTGTGTGATTAGCTTTCTAGGAATGGGTGTCACAGCTTTTCTTAAGGACCAAATAAAAACCGAGCAAAGATTTCATTGTTCAGCTCCCTGCACCAGCACTCGCATGGCTGGTACCTGTGTCTATTACTATACATTATGACTTTAAAAAGTGACTTGAAACTAATAAAAATAGAGGTAGTTTCCATAAAGTGGTGCTCTCTTGCTTTTCCACTGAACAGACCCAAAAATACTTTGGCTCATGTTAGATAACGCAGTGAAAGAGAAAATGCTTTTTCTTTGATCTGTAGAGTTTGAACTGCAATGTAAACCAGATGGAAAAATCCCAGCAGATAATTTTCCCTCTTTTGACTATTGAGGGCCATTAATCCAATCACATGAGCTCAGAAAGCCCTTGAACAGCTATAGCATATTTACAAAATGAGTTGGACTGAGAATTTTATTGTTTGAACACAGTGGCTGCATGGAAATAATTTAATGATGTACCTATCGTATTGTCTAAGGAAAGGCTGAATTGTATAAAAGGCCTTTCACTCTAACATGGATCTGAGACAGGGTGACTGGGGCCAGGAAATCAGAAAATTTGTGGAATTTGTAGTTTGACATGCTTTATTTTCAGTTGCCCTAAACACTACAGGGAGCTCAGTCCTTCAATGTCTGCTGTACTTCATAATTTTGTCTTACCCTACTGCAAACAATTTTAATAAAATGTGTATTAAATTAATCCCAGTTTTACTGAAACAGTTTCAAAAGAACATAAAACAAATTGTAAACTGAAGGGGAACAATCCTGAAATACAATAAGCTTGTAACAGGCTATTTATCAGACACATATGTTCCACCTTTAGGTTTTATGTGCTGAATAGATTTCATACAGATACGTCTATGCTGCAGAAAAAATACTGGTAGAGAAGCAAAAACATACTGGTATATAAACAGGCTATGTAAATGCTTAAATCGCCTAATACGTGTTCTTTAAAATGTCTCCATTGAAGACTGGTCTACACTGGCATTTACTTTTTACTTTCTTAGCACTTTGGTTATTTAGGTATACTTCTACTGCACTGATGCTAAAATGTGTAGCAGTGTTCTTCATTGTCAGTCTCCAGTCAACAATGAAGAGCAAAGTCTTTGATTGCTTTGGTTGTGTCTAGCACCTCTCATATACCTGTTCCACCTCAGCAGACACCAGCATCCTAAAATCAGGCCCTGCTGAGGTATTTACATAGAATGGCACATAATGAGACCCACAGGGAAAGTTTAGGAAAGATAATTTTATGGAAAACTTTTATATAAAAGGGTACTTGCTTCAAAGCTGTTGATACCTGGTCTGTCTCTCCTGTAGCTCTCTACCCACGCCTCTAATTTCCTCATTAACGATTTGACTGCTAAAGGTATTGGCTCCATTTCAGTAGCAGGTATGGATTTCTGTTGGTCTCAGTAGTGACCAGCAAAGGGAAATGACCTCTGTTTTAACAGATGAGTCCACCGGAGGTAGGGAGACCGTAGGCCTACGCTGTTGCAACTCCGCTCTTTTTAATGGACTTATTGCAATACTGGCACGAATCAGTCCTGGAAAAGATTCAGGGACACACACCATCCTGCATAGTGAAAATACTTCAGTTCAATCAAACATTTTCTGTGGTACGGCTCTTTGTTGGCAGCACATAGACTTCAAATCTTGGAGAGGTGATTACAGGCAGGCAGATGTATTGCATTATAGAAACCGCCATGCTTGGCACTTCAGGGTGGCATTTATTGTCTTTGCAGGAAGAAAAAAATCTTTGCTTTGATAAAGCTTTCTGATTCAAATTCTGTAGAAAGCTTGTTCACCTGGAATGGCTTCTGATGCTCTGGTGTTAAACTTGTCAGTGCAGAGAGCTGCATTCCCACATACAAGCACATTAGGTAACTCATCTGCCTTTGAAGTGATCTTGGCATTTATTTTGGAGACTCTTTTGATTATGTGAACACAGGTGTTCTTGATGCTGTCATTCTTAGCTCTTCAAAATTCTTGTTAGTGTGTGGAATGCAGAATTTGACCTTTTTCAAAGAAGAAATTTAAGAATTAATCAATTTAAGAAATTAAATTTGTCCTGCCTAGATCTAATAGATATTTAAGAAAGCAGCCTGTATTGCAGTAAACCCTGTTCTGCTTAAGTAGATGCAAATGACTTTCTAGCAGGTGGCTTAGTGATCCAGTACAGCCAACATTTGCATACCTATTTTGAGCTAAGTTACTGCTTCGTGACTGCCCTTGTCCTTGCGAGTTACAGTATAAAGATGCTGCATGCGAACGCAGGACTTTGTTCTCAAATTGTGCCAGCCAACTGGTTTATTAGCTTGAGCAAACACTTTAGCAACTTCCTCAGTCCTTTGGAGCACAAAAACTAGAGACTGAGATGGAGAAGTTTTCCAGAGAAAACCATGGATAAAGCTTTAGTGCTTGAAAAAGAAGTTTAGGCTTGTATTTGTTACTGAATAGACGAGCGATACCACCAAGCCACTGGAAGAGAAGTTGTGTTTAGTTATCTTATGAAAAATATATGCCCACATGTCTGCTTGGCGAGACAAAGTTAGTTTTGAACAATAAGAAAGGATTCAGAATAAAGATAATTTCAATTTCAGTCATTGTTTCTACAATTGTTACCATAAGACTGAATTACAAATTAGGAAGTGCTTTGCTCAGGTGTTTAAATGAAAAAATTGTTGCAAGTAGTTTTTCCATGCTGGGATTACATGCATCTTGTTTTATTTGTTTGTTAAATCTTGGTTTATTTGTTTATTTTTCTCTTGCATAATCCAGGTATTTCCAGGTTTGCTGTGAAGAAAACCAGGTAGCAGTTCAACTGGCCTAAAAGAACAACTTCAAGCATTTCAACCAGACTGCCAAAGAGAGGAGACAGATGTGCAGCGTGAGAAAAACATGTAAGGTTTCTCATATTCTCTCGCCTTTTTTTCAGAAAATGTTTCCTTCTGGTGTTCCTCCATTATTCTTGCTCAGACCTGCATGATTTAAACACTTGTCGTGGTTTAACCCCAGCCAGCAACTAAGCACCACGCAGCTGCTCACTCACACCCCCCACACACCCCCCCAGTGGGATGGGGGAAAAAATCAGGAAAAGAAGTAAAACTCGTGGGTTGAGATAAGAATGATTTAATAGAACAGAAAGGAAGAAAATAATAATGATAATGATAACACTCATAAAATGACAATAGTAATAATGAAAGTATTGGAATACACAAATGATGCGCAGTGCAATTGTTCACCACTTGCCAACCGATGCCCAGTTGGTTCCTGAGCAGTGATCCCCCACAGGCCAACTCCCCCCAGTTTACATACTGGGCATGACGTCACATGGTCTGGAATACCCCTTTAGCCAGTTTGGGTCAGCTGCCCTGGCTGTGTCCTGTGCCAACTTCTCATGCCCCTGCAGCTTTCTCGCTGGCTGGGCATGAGAAGCTGAAAAATCCTTGACTTTAGACTAAACACTACTCAGCAACAACTGAAAACATCAGGGTGTTATCAACATTCTCCTCATACTGAACTCAAAACACAGCACCGTACCAGCTACCAGGAAGACAATTAACTCTATCCAAGCTGAAACCAGGACAACACTGGTGCAGACCAGGTTTGGTACTCAGCAGGGTTATGAACGTCATGATCAGACAGTGGTTTTGAGGTTTGCCAAAAAGCTTTTGGTGGCTTTTCTCTTCAGGGTTATAAAGCTATAGTACATGACAATTCATTGGAGGCTGAGGTTTTTGCCAAAGTCCCAGACTGTATTACAATTCAGCCCAGGGAGGCTTTGAGATTACACACCGCATCTTTGCAACTTTCTTTCTGTTAACACAAGTCCCCGAACTGCAGTTCATTTCTTACTCTTCCCATTGCTGAAGCTGTTGGGCACCAAATTCAATGGACGTTATAAGGGGACAGCTTAATGAGGAGTAGTGGTCACTGCAAGCTCACCTCCATTGCATTTCAGTTTGCTCACTTGTTCGGGTAAGGGTAAGGGCATTAAAGTATGGTAAAGAGACGTGGATTCTGCTTCCATCTCTGTCACCAAACTGTCACATGGTTTTGGGGAAGTCACTCCACTCTCTGTGCTGCCCTCTTACTGCTTACAAAGTGGAAATGCTGGGCTCTACTTTCCTTGGGGGAGTGCATTGAAAACCACAGACATTGGTTTCTGCATGAGAGCCCCGGATGAACAGATTTTCTGCTTTGAATCATGTAATGTGATGATCTTAATTCTGCTTATTAAGAAAAAAAAAATGAAAAGAAGAAAGGAAGGTAAAGGTAGGTCACACTTCACAGCGGCCTTCTCCACTGAAGTGTCTGCTTTCCAAGGTCTACCTCCAGCACACTACAACTACCTATAAAAAGATCCAGCCAGTGTAATTTGAAATTCTCATTTGTTTTGAAACAACTGTAATATGTGATATTAATATGTGGGTAGCTCTAACCAGTCTCAGAGTATTTATATATTCCCAAAGTAGGTGTGCTTTTCACTAGTTATGGTGTACTTATGGAAGGGTTTTGTCATCCAGGGAGATTTGTTTGTAAAAGTGGTGCTTGAAGTGAATGCCTTCCACGTCATGATTCAAATTATAGTCCTTCTGCCACAAAGAACTTGTGTTGTCCCTCTCCTTCCTGACCCATCCCCTGCTGAAACTTTGAGTTTCTGTTCAACACCAAGATGATCTCCAAGACCCTGTCAAGGATAGGATATACAAGTGTGTTAAGTACTTTGTAGAGCAGCTCAATTTAACTAACAACTTCTAATGGAATAGCTGAGCCAAAATCGGTGTGTAGAATAATTTTAGCAGACATGAAGATAATAAAGTTCAAAGTTAGGCTTCCAAAAGGCATTTAGTGGTGGGATGGTGGGTTCAGGCTGTGGCTCTGTTGAAGAATTATTCCTCTCACTGAAGTCCTAGAAGAAATAGAGGTGGATTTGGGGAATCTCTTTTTCTATTTGAAGATCCATTTGTGTTTTGCTGCAGTGTAAACTGAGAAAATACTTATGCCACCAATATTTTGAATATGTTGGTCACACTGCTGAATAGTAATGTATTTTTCATATTTGACCTAGTCTTCTTCATCTGGTCTTCACCTTCTGCTGCATACATGGCCTTTTTTATTCTTTAAGCAATCACAAATAGGGAGCTTTTATTTTTTCCTGTATTTGATTCCCAGATTCCCACACAAGTTTGCCAAGCATTCAAGAAAACAATTCACTGCTCAAGCATTCAGTGTATTTTATTCCTGCTTCAGCTTCTTTTGGTCTTCTCTCTTTCCTCAGGATTGGAGTCAACTGTCTCTTTTTTTTTTTTTTCTTTTTTCTTTTTTTTTCTTTCTTTTTTCAACCCTAATGTGCATTTTGTGAATTTGTCCTTTCCTTGGCAAGTTAGCGGTAGATGGATTTTGGAACGCTTTTGCTTGAGCATTAATTGTCCTTCACAAATTAGGCAAGATCACTGCCTTCTGAATCAGTGCAATCTGCAGAAACAAGCACAGGGCCAGGAGTAAAAATGAAAGCAAAGTATTCCTATTGCATGGTAACTGTCTAATATACAAGCAGGTGTTATATTTGAAGTGTCACTGGTCTGGTCTTTTAGATATTAATTCAAGAGAAGGCTTCAAAATATATAAAGGTTTAAATCTTTCTTGGAGAAATCACATTTTTCTTTGGTAATTAACACCTGCATCTCAATTCTCAAGTCTATCTTGGTCTGTCCTATAGCAAAACTGCAACATAAAGGCTGAGTCTTTGAGCTGGATTGTAGTGCTGTTGGCGCTGGTCAAATACAAAACAAAAAATCTTCTTGCTTCAAAAAACTTTAAAATCTATTCTCTTCAAAAGTAGTATAATGACTTACTGGGTTTTGTTCCAATAAAGTACGGTGCAAGTGGTGAAGAAACAACAAAAATGCCTCTGTGGTGACTGCTGAGAGGTGAGAAAATTGTATACGACAGGTTGTCCCAGCCTGTATGTGTATAAGCCTACCACTCCAAGCAGTTCCTTTAAAGTCAATGCAGCTCATAAGTATAGGTCTACATATGTGGGTGTTAAACAGCACAGTTTTCTCAGCACATCTCTTCCTACCAAAAAATACCCTCATTTTGAAAGTAAATTTTTTGGAAAAACATTTAAGTGGTTTTTTTTTTTAAAAGTGCTTGGAATAATGTTAGAAAAGCACTGAAAGTGCATAATTTTTCCTACCTAGGATAAGTGTTATTGTAATTTTGAGGTGTGAGCAAACAGGAGAATTTATCCTAAGAAGAAAGTTACAAGAAACCAAAGACAAGAAAATCCCAAACCAATGTCTTAGCTCAGTCCTAGCCACAAATAGAGGAAGCAGATAGTATGCAAAAGCCACCTTAAAATTAAATTAATGTGAATGTGTGTCTATTAAGTAGATATTTATACACATTTATAGTGTTATTTTAATACATGCTTTAATGATTCAAGCATGTAATTAAAAGCTGTGCATAAGACTTTCTAAGATTTAAGTGACTTAGATCTCATTTTCAACAGTAATATTAGCATTCATAAGCCTTTATTTCCTTGAAAGTTAATGGAGCATACAGTCCTAGATGTTTGGAACATTCACATTTGCAAAGGGAATTTTTTATTCGTGCTTGTTTAAATGCTATTGAAAAATGAATGATGCATCAAAGTGTACATGTATGAAAAAGCAACATTAAGAACATCTTTCACCTGAGCATTTTTTTCTGCCTTGCTGCCTCTATACGTCAGTAGCACAAACCAGCCTGAACATAACAGACATTGGGGGGCTACATCCCCTGGGTCCATCCCTTAGGCTGGAGACAGATTAGATGTCGGGAGCCACAGATCTCCCGGAACCCAGTGGAAATGCTGCAGCTGTCTGATGGCAACACCTTTGCTGGCATAGTTTGTCCTTTTGTCAGGCCAAAGCGATTCAGGAAATATTACGGAGGTACTGCGAGCCAGAGTCCCTCTGGCCGTTTCTGCTCTGGGGGCTTCACTGAGAGCTCCTCAAAGAACAAGCCCATGGAGTAGGGCTGCTTGGTGCTTTCTGTTGCTTTTCCAGGCTGTACTATGCTCTGCTTATAGTTTCAGTTTACTTCCACTGAACAAGTATGAAGGGCATATCCCATCCTTGACTTCTATGAGAAATGTTAGCAATAAGGTTTAGAGAGTATAGGTGCTAAGTCCCTTAACAGATCATCCACTAATCACCAGGTTCATTTGGGAAATGAGAACACGGAAACCCTGCTCAGGAATACCTACCGCTCTATGGCTTGCTTTGCAAAGTGCACCCAGTCGGTGGCAATGCACTTTCTGTGGAAGGGGAGCCAGCCCTGGAAGGTCGTGCAGGCAGCTCTGTGGAGCTAGGCACAAATTGTGATCCCACTGCGCGCCAGGGAAGACCAGGGCAGGGTTGGTATCAATGCAATTTAATATACCATACCAGCATGCTATGCCCACAGCAACGGTTGATAAAATTGTGATGTGCATCGTTCACAATTTTACAGACAGAGTTGTGGCAGTAACACAGATGAGATGGTGCAGACATGTCTGCCTGGTGACTTGGGAATGCAGAGCTGCTCTACCACTGCAGCGCTGACCACAGCATCAGCCTAAAAGAGATTTTGGCACAGCATGTGCCACGTTATCTCTCTCCTGTATGGCACAAGACCCCCACACAGTCCCTTCTGAACAGCACCAGGCTCACCAGCGTCTGGATTGTGTGTGGCAGGAGCTTGAGCTTCCACCAGCTATGCTCTGCTTCAGCGACAGAGTAACTGAGAACTGATCAAACTCAACCAGGCATGCAGGAGGGGCAGGCGTTAGAACCCTGCTCGTCAAGTCCACATCAACTGAATCAAAAAGAACCATCAATGAGATGGTGTGACACACCTTTTTAACTTCACTGTTGTCTTTCTGCCAAATTTCAACTTTCTGCTCTGAACCTTCACACTGATCTTCACGAGTGGTTGGGGAAAACTGCCTTTGTCACTAGTTTTTGTTCCAGAAAGCATCTGATCTTTTGGGGTTATTTCCTAATTGACTTCAGGCAGAGAAAGAGCATGGAAGATTTCAGACCTTGAAAGTTAAAGGCCTGACAAAGTTAAAAGCAACTGGAAACCGTGGGTATGATGGAAAGTATTAGCCTGGTGTAACAATGGATGGAGCAGTAGCAACACCTATAATTTTAATTAAGTGACAAAACAGAAAGGAAAACTATGTTCCAATGGATTTAAAAGGATTTTTTTAAAATCTGGGCTAGATTGTACCCTCCGATGTTAAAACCCTCAGGAGGGGATTTCTGCTTGGAAACTGCTACATGGTGATCTGCAGACCTCTCCCAGACAGACTCATCCCAGAGGCAGAATCTCTTTTTCTGCTCTCCAAAGGGTGCAGACTTTTCCCTTCTGAGTGGGCACACAGATCCCTGAGCTAACTTGTTGCAGGTCCTGCCCTAAGGGTCTTTCTCACCCCTCACCTCATCCCTACCCCAGTTAGCCTGTTTTCTCTGGAGATACCCTCGTAGCTGTCTTGGTTTGTTGGGAACACTTTCCAGAATGGAAAAGGGAGAGGTAGGGCAACTATGCAGCCTCTGGCCCCTGGGCTGCACAGGTTATACAGAGAGGGAAAGGGACAGCAGAGATGGGCAAAAAGCAGATCTGGCTTGGATGCAAGGAAGCATCTGCACAGCGTGAAGAATGCTAATACCTGGCTGCTGGCTTGCTGTTTTCTTAAAATATTACAATTGCCCTTCTGAGGTTGCTAAAAAGCCTAAATAAAAAAAGCACTATGCTATGTTAACATTTTTTTCTTTTTTATGGTATGATATTTTTAATATAACTTCTGGCAGCATGTGCTGAGAAGCAGAGCTTTTCACTGAAATGTGGGACCTCAGAAGAAAGTCTGTTTGTCCCAAAGTGCCATGTTATTTCATGACCTTTCACAGATGTTTCATGAATTTGTCATCCTGAGCTACAGAAATGCTTTTGTTAGGGTGTAGAAATAGCTCTGTTCTTGCAGAGCTGTTGGTGACATGACTCACGGTCCCACTGCATAGACTTGGACTAGTGCAATAGCTGGATAGAGGGAGGGATGGGGGGTTTTTTTTGCAATCTGTTTTGGTAACAAAGCAGAGAAATTGCACTAACCTTTGCTTTCTTCCCCTCCAACTAGTGGTAAAAGTCTTAAGTATATTCATAGGAAAAATGAATGATGATCTGTACTAAGGATTTATTACTTCACCAGTTACTTGAATTTCTCCCTTAAGATTACACAAAGGGCAATTAGAGATTTTTTTCTCATTCATGGAGAGGGGTCTATGCAAAACCAGGTAACAAAGAGCTAAGCTCAGAATAAATTATGACACTGTGAAAGAATCTGCCTTCAGTCACTGAAGAGTCCTCACAAAATCATCTAGTTTATCAAGAAAGCATAGTCTGGGATTTATTATCTAACAAATGTTTATTATTTTTAATATCCAGTGCGTGTTTTTCAGATACATGCCCTAGAAAATGAGGGAAACATTCCTTCAAGCACTTGCTGAAACTCTCTTTGGACATTATGGAGCCACCTCTATCCTCTCCTCAGTGACAGCAGACACCCTTTAAACCAGCCAACTGAGATACTTGGAAGTGCCTCTGTTGGCTGTGCAGGCTTCAGGGCAGAACTAAAGAGCAGGTCAAGCCACTCTTTTGGACTGCAGAAACCTAGCCAAGGACAGAGAGCTGGGTACAAGGCTGGAGGGTGGAGGGACACCTTTGGACCAAACTGAACGGCCTTCGGTACCTGAAGGGCACTGCACATGCAGTGACAGTATAGCAAGGGGGAGACAAGCTTCCCTCCAGGGGAAAAGTTACCCTGTCCTTGCTGTGACACACACTTACAGCTTTAGTCCTACCTGGGGGCAAGGCAGCTCTGATCCTAACAGCTCCACCACCTTCCCAGCTGCATCCTTTTATGTCACCCCTGGGTCCCTACTGGCTCCCCCTTTTCTCTCAGCCTGCATTTTGGGGAGGACCGGGGATTGGCAGTCATTGACACCCCCAGGATGAGCAAACACCTACAGCAATTGGCCTAAGGAGTCTTCCTGTAGCTACCCTCCATGCTTTTGTTGTTGAGCTAGGAAGGTGTATTAACTAGTTGATGGTCCCAATAAGAAGAAACATGTCCTCTTTTGCCCTACATATTACTGAGAGAAGGGAATGATCGTGGAGTAAGTGGGAGTAAGCTGGACTGTAAGTGGGGGCAACACTTTCCCTGAGGACCCTTGCAGCAGCAGTGCACATGGCAGGAGGTGCTCGGCTTGGCCGTCGCAGTCCTGGACAAGTTTGCAGGGCTGTCGTCAGAAGTTGTGCCTGATGTTGGGAAGGGTGACCTCAGATGCAACCTGTACAAGTCCTCGTGGAGGCTCTTAGCCTCCTGCCTCATGGTGTCCTTTTCAGAGAGCCATTTCTCAGGGCTGCTCTATTTTTTCCTGGGGCTGCCCTGCTCTTGGTTCCTGGGAGAACAGAAAGAAAAGCAGTGAGACAGGGGTGTAAAATCAAGTGGGATAAGATGTGATGTTTGTAATTACGGGGGAAACCTCTAAAAAGCTGGATTACAGCATATAAATTCTGGCACTTCCATCCCTCTTTTGTATTGATGTAATTTTTAACTTAATCCGATACTCGATAAACAACTAACTAGTGCATCAGAGCAGGAACTGAGCCGCGAACCGACAAGCATGTCGTAAATGTTCAGCTACTCACTCCCAGGAGCCTGACTGAGGGGAAGGGGGTGCTGCACAAAGAGAGCGGCAGCGACCACAGCATAGCTATGAGCACAGAGGGTCTGCCCTGGGGTGTCACAGAGCACGACCTCTCCACGGCACCTTGGAGGTGTACCAGATGTTGCTCTTGATGTTTGCTGGCAAATACCAGA
The DNA here is from genome assembly GCA_035590195.1 of Aviceda cuculoides. Classification (NCBI taxonomy): domain Eukaryota; kingdom Metazoa; phylum Chordata; class Aves; order Accipitriformes; family Accipitridae; genus Aviceda; species Aviceda cuculoides. Next base: position 6,401,494 of record JAVJGG010000073.1, read on the forward strand.
GAGAAAGGCTGGCATACAAGAGCGTGTTTTCCTCGCTTGCCCCACTGCTTAGTGTCAGCACTAGGTCAGGGCACCTCTTTGTGTCCCAGAGAGGAGGTGATGGGTGGCACAGCTACGTGAGGTGAGGGGTATCGCTGGGGAAACACGCTGAAGGGGTCCCTGACCCCTCCCAGGAAATCTGTGCCTGGTACTCACGCAAGGGTGGCCAATATGCCACTTCACTTGGATATTATGGGGATTCATCACTGCTACTGTTGTTTGCTGCCCCAGGCACCAGCTCACCTCTTGTTTGCCAGAATTAAGGCTGGCCTACAAAGCTCTCTGCCTCCACAGACACTATTAATGGCCCACATGTGTTCAACTGACCCAAATTTATGTGGCATGGATGGTGGCATGATGGCGGCTACTTTGGTAGCCAAGCACATCGTGTATTTTACAGTTCATTTACAATCTCCGAGGTAACTAATGCTGATTTATGTCCTTCCACTGTGAAATCCTAGTCTTGTAGTGTCAAAATGGCAGGCCTGCTCCCAGGATGCTATTAGGACCAGACATAAGCACAGTCAGCTTGCCACAATCTCTCACTTGCCTTTACAATATCCCTACAGGGCAAAGAATAAAGCCTATTCATAGCCTGTCCCTCAAATCTTTTAAATCCTTCTGAACTGAGGCAGCATGGCAAGGAAAGCAATGGGTGTACCCATTGGAATCCCATCAATGGCTGTCAGACTCTCAGTTGTAGAGTCCAGCCTCTCTGATATCGCTAGTCAGCAGAAATCAGAGTGCAGTGTCAAGCCTGGTGGCCTTTTGGGGAGAGAGGCCTCCTGAGAGCAGGATGGACCCTATTCACCCCTGCTGCCCATAAGGACTCCCCACTCAATCCTTGGAGCTGCTTGTGCAACAGCCACACCAGATGACTGAGGATTCTAGTCTGGGGAACTTGGGTGAGGGAAGTCTGGGACCATTTTAAGCTGCTTTGCTATGCTACATCCCCCTTGCAGCACAGCCATGAGCACTCGGGCGGCACTGCGCTTGAAGGAATTTTTAATCCAGTCCAGCTAAAATAAATCTCTGGGGCTTTCCCCCTTGGCAGTTAGGATTGCTGTGTGAATAGGCGGTTAAGAAAACATAAAAACATAAAACAAGCCATTGGAACTGCCATGGTAGGTCAGACAAAAGTCCTTCTGTTGCAAGCAAAGTAAAGATACCGAGAGGCATATGGCAGTGTTTCCTGTGGTAAGCGCTCCCAGCTTTCTGGCCACCAGGCTTAGGGACATTCTGTTCCAGTCACACTGCAGCCTGCACCTCCTGGCACTGCTTTGGTAGCACATAACATTGTCATTACAGCGACTCCTGGGATTGCAAGCGTGGATGAGTGCTTTGCTGTGTTTATCACCAGAAAGACCGTTGAACTAAAGGCAGTTTTGCCTGTGAGCTTGGCATGCAGGTGTCATTCTCTGCAGCAGGGAAAAGATGGGAAAAGTCAGTTTAGCAGGAAAAGTCATAGGAAAAGAAAGAGAAGAAAACGTATCTGATTAATTTTGCATCTGTTCTTCATTATGGACTATGCTCTTGTGTTGACTGGTTAGTCAGATTCAACATTCAAATGTAACACGTGAATTATTTTTAACTCCAGCCTGGTAAATATAAACTATCTGCTGCTCAAACTGCATTAGCAGATAAGTTGCCAGGCTAAAGTGAATTCATTAACCGGCAACAGTGAAAACATTTACAGGACAGGAATCATCATCAGAGGAGGGAATTAAGACATCCCAAAGTGCAAGCAAACACACCCTGACATTTCCCTGGTAGAAAAATTAATCAACAGGACTGTGAACTCCTGAACTGATCTGTGTCCCCTCAGCTTGGCCTCCCTGATTGTAAGCTGGAAGAAACCTCCATCCGAGCAGGCTGAAAACATCTGCTGCACAACAGAAACTTTTCCCTGCACATCCACCCGCCTCCATTTTCCTGATTGCTAGGGCTTATATAAATGAGCTGTGAGTACAGCTCCCTCTCAGGCGGTCTCTGCCCATCAATACAGTTTTCTTGACAAAGCATCTGCATGTCCTACACGCCCAGACGTTTCGGTGAATGTCATGTGGTGGGTGTGACTCTAAGTCACTGAGTCTTTTGCCCATAGTACATCCCTCATGTGCAAGAGCATCTCACAAGTCTAAACAGGCAGTCCCAGAGACACGGCCCTTTTCATGGTCTAAATGTTCTGCAACATGCTTTTTTAATTAGACAGTAAAGAAAACAAAATTATTCCTTCCTTCCCGCTCATATGGTTCTCCTTAGAGCCACCTTCTTCCCACCATCCCTCCTCCTCCTCCTCCTCTTCCTCCCAAACAAAGAAACATTCCTCATTTTGCTCATGATGCCATTTCCAGGAGTGCTGCCTGCTTCCAGACAGCAGCACTGCCCCTATATTCCTGTATTTCAGACTTGAGAGATGGACTAGCCAGGTGAGACCTTTCAAACAGACAGTTTTTCCAGTACAAAGAGCAGCATTTGCATTGTTCCTTGTACCTGCTGCTGCCAGTGAGCTTTGCAGGGCCCTCAAAAGGTTTGACGGCAGGCCAGGGCACCTCAAAGAGATGGTGGTTTCATTCATCTTGCTACAAGCATGACGGTACCTATTCTGAGTCATTTCCTTTGCCCACCCTGCCATCTCAGCTGTGCTTCAGAGGGATGTTATCAGGGATTTTTCTGCCAGCTATACAAAGAATAGCCATAATTTGCTTTTCTTAGGGAAAAAGTACTGCTGAAGATCCTAACACAGAAATATAATGTTCCTTATTTACCTTAGGTGGGCCCAGTGGTTCAGAGTTGTGCCCCAGTTGATGGTTTTTCTCAATTAGATTTGTTTAAAAATGAATGGTTTAAGATCTGGCAACTAAAGTCCACTCCTGTAATCAATGGGAAAGCTGGGCCGGAATTAAATATTGGCAGTGGGGCTGTGCACATAAATGCAAGAAGAGGGACAGGTGAACAAACAGAAAATAAACGCCTCTTGCTAAAAGACAGAATTTAACATCCCTTGAGAAAATCTTGAGAGGTGGGATAGATGTGCTTGTGCTCAGCCTCACACAGATGGATACGTGGCCCTTGGCAGAGCTGGGAGCGGGGCAGGATGGCAGTGCCATCCTTGCACCTCTGCAAGGATGCTGCTCTGCAGAGTCAGGTAGGAGGAAAATCTCACCAGATGGTGAGTTATGGGCCTCTGTCTGGCCAGAGGTGTCACTCCTGACTTGGAGCACTTGGATCTGGAGGCATATGGTCCAAAAGCAGGCTGAAAGACGTTTAGATCTGTGAGTGGGGTGGTTCAAGGCTTCCTGTGTGTAAGAAATAAAACCTTGAATATGTTTTTACATAGAGGGAGTTACTCTGATGATGTCTCAGTCCACCTTCAGTTCTCCTTCTGGCTGGAATAGACAAGATCCTGAATTTCAGCTGGTGAGATCAAAAGGGGTAACTCCAGTCACAGCATTGCAGCTGAGGGTTGAGTCATGTGGAGACAGGAGGAAACAGCAGAGCCAGAGCTGTGCCATACCATGTTTTTTCTCCATCTTGAAACACATTATTAGAGACTTGGGTGATGATGTAGTCTCCGTCTATAACTTTGGAAAGTGCTATAATCTGCTATACACTGCTACAACCTCTTCTCCCTCAAAATCTGTACAACTTGTCAGGTGCTGGCATTCCTCTTTAAAGAGAAAAGTTCCTCTGCTGCAGGAACTTTTGAAAGGTTTTTGCTGTTAATAGGTCAGAAGTTAAGGAAACTTGGTCAAGTGCTTGTATTTCACATGTAACGTCTGTTCCTACTAAAAAAATACTTGTTTTGTACATAATAAAATGTATGGAAATAAATGGGGATAGTGGTGATGCGGGAAAATTCTTTGAGTCAGGAAAATAAGTTATCCATTCAATTTCCAAGGGGTCTAAATGAAGATATGGTCTTTTCTGGACACGAAGTGGTAATATGGAGCATTCATTCAAAATGAAAACAGCTAACTTGCCAAAAGATTTGATTAGCCAAAATTTTATGCTTGGAAATTTACATAATTTCTAAATCCTGTTCCATAAAAATATACTGCCATACGTAAGTGTTTAACATCACATTTGTAGGAATTTGATCCAGTTTAACACATAGTAAATTAGTTACATGAAGGTTGCTTGCTTTATGCTACACTGTCTGTTCCTAATACTCTGCCTGTCTGACATTCCACTCTGCCCATATGTTCCATCCCTGACATAGAAAAATATAAATTCAAGATGAGAAGATTAGGACCACCCTGGAATATTCTGCCTTTACTCTCTCTTTTTTTTTTTTTTAAAACAAGAATCTTCTATTTTAGCTTCCAAATAAATCAAGAAAAAAAAATATTATAAGAATTCATTTGCAGATGACTTGGAATATGTACCTGCATGGATTTACAACATGAGTCTCTTCATTTGTGTGCAGTTACAAGTCTCATGTTATGTTTTCAGGCTCAGGTCAAAGAGAAGAGCAGTGAGTTTGTCTTTAACACAGCAATCCTGTAAGTCAGAAGTAGAGACAAGTTTCCCAGGTGATCAAAGTACATTTTAAACCAGCTGACTTAGGGAGCTAATATTAATTTAGGGGGGATTTGGGTCAGATATGAAAGGATTTAATCCCCACATAGCTAATCCTCCCAAGAGCTAATTTAAATGGAGACTGATCTGTCAATTACAGCATTGCTTCACTACACAGTAGAACTTCTGAATGACTGAGGCTTAATTTAGCTTGAAAATTTGTTAAAGTACTCTGTTACTCGTTCAAATAAAATGGAAGCAAATGACTGAATTGAGAAAGGAGAAGTCTAGGTTTTTTTCCCCCATCACTGAGGATGGATCCCTTTGACAAATTCTGTTTGGGGAGCTTGCTCAAAGGTGGATCTTGGTGATGTTTTTGTATTTTTTTGTCAAATGTGACCAAACATGCAGATTCAAGGCAAAGAAATTTATCTTTGAATTTGTCAATTTATAGAAACAGCTTTTTAACATGGCTGAAAAAGAAATCTAGTTGTTTAATGTCAGCATTTTCTCCTAAAATCCATTTGTTATTTTGAAACAAAGTTTAGTTTTTATACGTGATGAACATTTTGAAGAGCCTACCACCTCCTGCCCTCCCAAAATGAAACATTTCATATCAGGTTGGCCAAAACAGTCTGTTTGACCAAAGACAAAACATTATGGCTATTAATTTCTATGTCAAAATTTAACATGTTTCCTTTCAGGTTGCTCTAGAACAATGCCTTTGATTTGAGAGTTCACTCATCAGCCCCAAGTGTCTGTTATTTGTGCAGCTCTTCTCTGGGAGTCTGACAAGTCAAACAGCGAGAAGAGACCTCAGGAAGAGCTGAGCTGTGGAACTGGCCTGACAGATTGCAGAAAACATTCTAACTCAATTATGAAAAATATTCTCTTTGCATCCAAATTTGGTTAAAATTCATTACTTTTGAGTCCTGTTCCACACAACAAATGTTTTGTCAGACTCCATAGTGATAACGTAGCAGTGTTTTAATAGCATTAGAGAAGACAATGGCATAAGCAAGCACCTTAAATTGCCAGAAGTTTTGCACTCACTAATAAATACAGCTCAGTCTTGGCTGATTAAATGTGGAAGTAATTTATCCAATTGAAATGCTTAATCTTTTGCCAAGATTTTTTTTGTGTGTGTGCTGGATTGATCAACAGTATAACGCATGCTAAGATGGGAATCGCTCCTAAGTTTGGGGAAATGTTTCTCATTTCTGACCCCTATTTGCTCCCCTAGTTTGCTGCCACTCGGCATAAGGGCTTTTTCAAAAGAGAAGAGTAGGGTGCAGGGTTGCTTTCTCAACCTGTTGGTGTATTCAGCCTTATGAGTCCTTGTTGTCTTCTTCTGCATCACACTTTGTAACATTCATTTTCTCTGAAAAGAAACCTGGCTGCCACACTTCATTTCTCCTCGGTCAGCTTCATGTTGGGCATTTATCAAATTCCCCTTCCAAGCAGTGTTAAGGTTCCTGTTGATTTCAGTAAGCACTGGAGCAGATCTTTGTGCTATACTACCCTTTTTGTTTTACGCTGGCAGGTTAGTCTGGGTCTTTGCCCTTTTCTGTTGCTGCAAGCTTTTGAAGGATGCCTGCCCCCCCCGGCCCCCCCCCTCCCCCCCAGCGCCAGTGTCTGTTCTCCCCTTTCCTCCCCGTGACTGGCCGTGAGTGCCCCATTGGCACCGAAAGGTCTCAAAAACGTACCCAAAGCATTGCTCGGTGGCGGGGGTATTTGCTCCCCTGCCTCTCTGGCTGCGCAGCAGTGAGGGGACCAGGGCACGCAAGGGCCGCTGAGCCCTTGGGAGAGAAATTGCTGGAGGCACCAGGAGGTTTTTGCTGCTAATAGGAAGCAGCAGGTCGGCAATTGCCACAAGCAGGCCAGAAGAGCAGTCAGCTGCCTTAGGATCCCGGTGAATAAGATTACCAGGCAAAGCTGATGAAGTTTTCTCTCTGACCCGGGCTAGCTGCACACCCTGGTCTCCACTAAGCGCATCAGAGCTTGACTATGCGATGAGGGCACAGCATCTCATCTCTGCCAGATCGGGGCAGCCGGCCGCTGTGCATGGCCTTGCAGGGCAGTGCTCGCCTTGGGGCACGATGTGCCTCTCCTCGGGGCCGTCAGCAGTTCGATGGGCAGAGCACGCATTGCTCAAATTTGCTCTGTACGTCTCTCGGCAGAATGCACCCTTCTGGCCAAGTATTTGCTATTCATGTGCGAGAACATAAAAATTGCTGTGTCAGTCCTTTTTTCCCCTCTTCCTCCTCTATATTTATTCATCTTTTCCAAAGTTTAATGCATTGTAGTCAGTTTAATGAAATATGACATGAAAGATCCAGGCTTGCCTATGTTATAATTCATCGCTTTTACTTAGCACTAGAAACTTCCTGTGGCTGCTAGACAGATAAAGGATGGAGTGGCTCTGGAGCCAAAGGCGTCGTTCTTTATTATCCAGTTATTTTTTAAGCTTTTTCACTAGACATAATTGCCAAAAATAGCACTGCTGGTAAAAGCAAACTTAACATTTATACCAATGTAAAACACTGCTAATAAGGGACTTTGTTATACAGGAATAAACAAAGTGGGTTTTCTTTCTTTCGTTCCGCTTCCTCCAAGACCCTTTAGATAATTTGGGGCTGGAGGTTAAGAAAAGCTCAGAACACTACTTTCCCTTTAATCCTTAGATCCCTCAGCTGACTCTACGCTTTGTTTTCATGCTGAAGGGGAAAAAATATTTTCCTGGCAGGTTGAGAATGATTTTTCCATTAATCTTTTCTTTTGGAACCAAGATACATTTTTTCACAGAGATCTGATGTGACATAATACTGTACCTGGAATTTCACACTAAGGAGAATGGAAAAACATTCTCACCACAGTAAGCACTCACAACTTAGCTACAAACCCTCCAGCAAAACCAAGAAGCCAAAAGAGCAATTTAAAAAGGGGACAGGAAGGGAATATGGGGCATAGTCATTTCCCACAGGGAGGAAAGCTCTGAAATGTTGTGCTGTTTATTAAAGCCTTTCAAAGATAAACTGATAGAATATGGTATGTAGTGGCACAAGTCAACAATTATCTTGCTTGAAAGTTATCTCACCAGTTTGAAATCCTATTAATTAAAAAAAACCCAACACCACATCAGGGCAGAATCTCAAAGTGTAAATGTGAGGAGTAATAAAAATGTTCCAGATTAATGCAATTCAAAGCAGAACAGAAACTGCTTCTGCAATTAAATACATATGTACATGATCTTGAATTTATGAAAGTTGATAGAATCCACCCATCTCCTTATTTTTGGCTTATCAGTGTTTTCTTTCAACATTTAAAGTGTTTTCTTCAAAGCCCAGAGCTGGAGCATCTCCAGACAGTTTAATTGTCCAGATGTGGAGTGGATTTCCTAAACATTTGCAGCACAGGGAAGACATGATGGTTTTTGCCTGGAAGCCAGTGAAAAGAAGAGAGATTTTTTCAAATTCTGACTTGCTTTTCAAAAGGACTTGCTGTAATGTGTCTTGAAAAATTCCCAGGCCTCAACAGACAAATACATCTGTCTCGATATACATCTAATCATGGTTCTATGCTGAATTTGTCCGTGAATGCCTGTGCATTCACAAGACAGCCATTCCTGAGTTGATTTTGTGCCCACGGTAAAGCACAGTAAACTAGCTATTCAAAGGACTTCCATTAGAGTACTAGATGGCTGCATTTCTCCTAAAGCATGATAGAGGTCTGCATTGTGTTTCTTGGTACCAGAAATTCCCAAACAATACTGGAATGGGAGATAGATTCAACAAAAAAAGGTCCTTCTGTCAAATATTTTCCACCACAAGGAAATTTCTTGGTTGCAATATGCCACAGCAAGTGCTTACCTGAAGTGCAGTTACCCAGACTCTGCTTTGTCCTCCATGGCAGTCAAATTTGTTGTCTCCCAAGAGCAAGACAGATGTATTGCACTTCATGCCTTTGTGCCACATTGCTATTGCAGTATCCCCGCAGTATCACACCCCTGTAGGAAGGGATGAGAAAAAGCAGGCAATTCTTACCTTTTTGACAGTGCTCTGGTGGCATCTGTCCTACTAGCAAGACTTATTTTGTGGAGAGCACTATTGACTGAAATTCAGTCCAGAAAATCCTCTAATCACTGGCTCTGATTTTCTTATATTGGTTTGAATTTTCAACTTGATGTTAGTTCAGCTCCCAAAGAAAGACTAGACAGCCCTAGAAGCCAATCACCTCCATTTAGCCCTGACACATGCATAGTAGCTGTTCAATGCACCATCACACATTGCTTCATTTAAAGCTTCATTTAGTATGTTTTCAGGCCACAGGGCAAAACTAGCCTTCGTGTAAGTGAATACCACCCTCTGAAACTCTATTTCTACCTGCATATAGCATACCTGAGCTTGGCCTGACATTTCTAGTGACTGTAGCTCATTTCCAGAGGTTTAGTCCACTGAGGCAGCCAGGACGGTGCTGGTGACTTCCTGATGGGATGGCACTTAATGTACTGGAGATACTTGCTTACACAGGACTGGCATGAGATTGCTTAGTCACGTCACTGACAGCTACCAAAGACGGAACCTGGAAGACTGGTTACATGGGAGACTCTTTCTATCATAACTACGTTTTTTGAGCTAGTCAGCCTTGACTATACTGTGGAAATACAGAAATTACTGGTTTGTGCTCCACTGTCACCTGGTCAGGCAGCATTTTATAGCAATGGCATAGAGGAAAAGCTACCAGCCATAACAGCTGCTTCTGTTTCAAAATACCCACGGCTAGGTGAGACATTTCAGGTGCTGAAGGGATGTGAGTTGTGTAACTGCAAGCATCCATTGCTGTTGCATGTAGTGCCTTTGCATGAAGCTAGCCTATAGAGAATATGCATTGAGTCATAGTCTTCATTTTATGCTGAAGTCCTACATGCTGCTTCCCTCTCCTGAAAAACTCATGCTCACAGTGGAGATGCTGCTGGAAATGCTCCTTCCACATCACCCAATGCAGGGCCCAACTAAGTTCCCCCATCCACCCCAGCTGAGAGAAGCAGCCACTTCCTACATATAAGTAATGAAAATGGGCTTTTTGCATTAAAAATTCTAATAAATCTCAGCTCCTTTTTTGTATGCCCTGGGCTCCATGTAGGCTTAGTACACTTCATTTGTATGACTTTCTGCTGAACTATTTCTGAGAATTGTAAGTGTGAAAATAAATAGAAAAGTTATATGTGAGGGAAAACCTACTCCCTGTGTTTGAAATCAGTTCCCAAATCTGTAGCTGGCTAAACCTCATCCTGATGTTGCTGTGTGGTTATGGATTTTGGATGTTCTTTTTGCTGGAAGCAGTGACACCAACATGTACCCGTTCTGCAGATCTGCTAAGGGAAAAAACAACTGCGTACCGCAAAAGTCAAAACAGAGGTGGGAGCCTCTTTTGGCAAAATCCATCAGGCTCCATCAGTGTTATAGTGGGCAGGAAAAGGCTGGGGAACTTGCGTAACATCGCAGCCCGAAATAGGGCCATAACACACAAAAATAGTAGGAAGCAAGAAAAATATTCCTCAGTAGTCATTTTCCTCTCTCCTCTTCCGTCTGTCCTCTCTCCTTAAACCTTTCAATTTTCCTTTCCCTTTTAGCTTTACATCTCTTTCAGGCTAATTTTATTTTCCATCTGGGGAGAAAGCAGGTGATTTTGCTTTGTTCACTGAAAGAGCTGGTGCTCTGCTGGGAGTAACCAGGGAGCAAGCAGCCTGAGCAACGCGCTTGCATTGCTAGGTATTGTTATAAAGTTAATTATAGGCTCTTTGGTTTCATAAGGATCTTTTAGCTAAGCTATAAAACAGAGGTTGTGTCTACTTATGATCCTTAAAAATCCTTCACCATGACTCACTATCCTGATCAAATGTCAATATTTATTTTCCCAGATCCTGTTGTAAATCATTGCATACAGCTAATATGAGTGTTACAAACTACGTTTGACTTCAGGAATGCCAACATTGCAGTGGCAGGTGACAAAACACGCAGTACATAAAATATTTCTGTTAAAAAAATAGTGTTATGCCATCCTTGTCTGCATTAGCAACCCTCTGGCAAACGTACTCCTGTGCTGGGAAAATGTAATGGCCAGCAACAGGCACTCACGAAGTGAAGGACTTTTTCTCCCATTTGCATTTCCCCTTCAACCCAGCTTCATAAAGGGGTTTTGGTGTCGTTTGCTGCCTTCTCTAGCTACCTTGCTTTCAGTATTATGTCTCCTTCCAGATCCTCTTTTTATTTGTCCATGTTGACTGGGACCTCAGTACCTGTGCGCTGCCCTACAAGCCTGTAACTTCCCTGTGACCATAAGCTGGATTTATCCAGCTGTGGCAAACTGGTTTTGTCCTCAGGAGCTGGGCAACATCTCCTCACCCCTGCAAGACCTCATGCAGGTGTTGGGTGCTGCAGACCTGGCCCATCTTCCTTCTCCCTCTGCAGGTCCAAGAGGCTGAAACACCTCCTGCAAGTCTGTGCCTGACTTTCCCTGGCCTGAGGGACACCCATCAGGGTCCTGGGCAGGGCACAGGGATTCAGTATTTTCTTACTTTCTCTGGCAGCAGAGAGAGATGTCTTAGGATCATTTCCATGACTGAATTGCTCCCTGTGTCGTAGCTGCCATATGTGCTTTTGAAACATCTTTCTGCCCAAAGTGATACCCACCACACTTTGGCCATGAGCATATCTTCTTCTTTCTTCCCTCTTCCTACTTCTGACCGTGTCCCTTGGCAGCCCCTATACATTTATCCTTCTGAGGTGAATTAATGTAGATAATTACTATGGGGAAAGTAGTGACCTATTAATTTAGTGTGTCATTTCTTTCCTCTGTTCAATTTGTCTAGTTGATGCAATCTGCTTTGGCACTCCCTTTCCACAACAAAAGCAACAGCCGTAATGCTTAGGCAGTTTGCACTGCCCTTATTTCGTAGCTACTATTACTATCAGGTCTGGTGCTTTTAATATTTGCTGACACGACACTTCACTATGGCGAGAAGCATTTGTTTCTTCCAAAGTTCACAAGTGTATCTGGAAATCATATATGCAGAGTTTTCAGTGAACATTAGTATTATCACTGTGCTGGAAGCCAGGCCAGCAAGACTGCAGGGGAAATATGGAAAGGCTGAATAAATGAAATCAGACTGGGATTTTAGTGTAGAAACCCCTGTTATATAAATTATCTCACAATTTGGTAAGAAAATATTGTCCACTATAGGAAGGCCAAGGCAATTTCTTTGTTTGCTTTGTTTTAACAGCCTTCTCTTTTTAAACAAAATTTTGTGCCATTGTTTCCAGAATGGTATGTTTGAAGAAGTTGAAATACTAAAGGGTAATTTGGGGTAGGATGACCCTTCAGGTAACTTCTGCATTTTAATTCACAGACTCACTGCAGACATGAGAAATTCTACAGTTTCTTACCCCAAAGACTTCTCAAACTTTGGGGCTGGGATCCTTGACTTCTTGAATTTAACATGGGCTGTTGGACAGAGTGTCCAATCTGCCCTATAATTCTATGTTTTCCCCAAATATTAGTTGCACATTTATTGGAGCTAAGGCTATTTCTCTGTTGCTGCTGAAGTGCTGTTACTTGCTTTCTGTTTTTACAGGTTTGCAGTATTTTTATCCCCTGCTAGTGGATGGTTTTTTGCTTTAGACTTTATTGCTTAAGCTCAGGGTTTCCTTTCCTTACTGAACTGTGAATTTGGTTATTCTAGTAGATATGGTTATCATCTCAGCTACTAGTTGAGCTAGATACACAAACATGTAAACGTGCGCAGATGCATGCACACATGCACCACGTGTGCACACGTAGTCTAGAATATGTGATCCAATGCCTGTGATGTTTGCCCCGCACATCTCATTGCCTATCCCTGGCTGCAGTTCACAGCAGTTCAGCTGGTGGATTGTGCCCTGCTGGGAGACTCCTGTCCTCCAACAAGTTCCCTAGTAAGACTTCCAAATTTGCTATACCTTCAGTGGCATGGCTTAACTCCTGCAGGACAGATCTAAGACCTTGGGTTTCTTTCCTGTGAGGAAATGCCATTCACCACGGCCCCTTTTCTTTCCCTATTCAGCTCTGTGTGTTTAAAATTAGGCAAAATTTGATTTAGGGTCTTCAAATGCATACCTGCTCTGTAGAGCTCTTATATCTACAGGGTCTTTGCCTGGCTTCCTGAACTAACTTTAGTGCAGGCACGGCTTTCCTTAGGCACATGCCACCTCTACCCCTGCTCGGTACTTGTGTCTGAAGGAGCCCACCCCGAGGAAGAGTGACTCTGGGGCAGTGCTGGCACCATGTCCTCTGTGGCCACGACTCCCCAAATTTATGGGCATGCGCTGTATTGCAAAGGCAGGTGCACCATGCTATGCAGTGGATGTGATCATGTGGCAAACTCTACGCTGGCTATAGCGAGCCCAGCTTCTGGACAGCCTGCAGGGCTATTACACTTTCCAGACTACCTGCTTACAAGTCATACATAGCTTGGTATCATCAGGCAGCTAAAAGATCTATATGCTGGTGCATGTGAAGACCAAGTGACTTTCATGGCAACCTCTTTTCCAGGCTTTGCATATCACCTGGGAGGCAGCTGGTATTTGCAGTCTCCAACCTTCTTAAAAGGCCTCCTCATCCTTTGTTTCATGAATTTAAGTCCTTCCTATGAAGTTTTTCCAGGCTGAGTGCTTTGTAACACCTCGCACGCATGGCTCACATCCCCCATATGAGCCAGTTCTAATGGCCTCTGCTCTCTCTTAGTGGGTCAGCTTCCATATTTCTCCTGGTATCAGCTCTATGAAATACATAGATATTACAGACACAGCAAACTGTGAATGCTCAGGTAATGATACTATATGCTTTCCTCAAGGTGACCTTATTTCCAGGGTCTTTTATATGCTAGCTTGGATTTGATTGAATATAATTGGCTGTGTCATTTGCTCATACATACTTACCCTAGGGAAATACCAGCTGATACACGTTCAGAGGGCTGTGGAGCCCACTCCAAACCAGTGGCAAACCAGGCACTCGACATCTCCGCAGATCTGGACCATTAAGGGTGTAATACAGAGTTAATAGCAGGCAGTCCATATAGCACCGTCTTGAAGACATGTGGTCTGTTGCCAAAGAGGTTCATTCACCTCACAGCCATCGAGGAAATATATTGAAGGCTAAATTTCAGTGCATGAGAGGATTTAGGGTCTTCCCAGGGTTGCAGAGCCAGTACTGGGGACTGTGCAGCCCTTGCACAGCCGGACAGACTCTGTTCAGCTGCTCCCCTCTGCTGTTCAGCGCAGAAAACAGCACACTCCAAGCCCGGCACCCTCTCCCAATTTCCAGAATATTTTCTCTTTAGCTGGTTTTCTTCTTTCTTTGACCAGGTCGGGGGGGGGGGGTGGAGCCTAGCTGCAACTGGATGTGTTTATTGTGCTTGGCAGCTGGCTGCAAGCACAAAAGTAAATAATGCTGATTTCCTATGCATAATAATTCTCCTTTTTGACCTCTTTTATAGACAGGGAAGAAAAAAGATAATTTGCTAGAAAAGCAAAATAAATGGGACACAAAACCAGAATTGTGGCAGGAGAGATACTGGCTAAATGTGCAGCATGAGGAGATGGGCTGAGGCAAAGAAGCTTTAAAGGTTTAGAGTCAAGGTCGAAGGAAGGCTGTGGTTCAAGTTCAGATTTAAAAATATTAACACATTAACACGTCTTGCTTTTTCAGGATGTCAGTTCCTTTCACATGGGAATCTCAGAGTAGGACCTTTGTGGGTTTAGATTGGACTGCAAATAAAACAAATTCAGATGCAACTCTTCTTCCCTCTCCTCCTAAAAATTCCTTTCAAATGGCTTAGCTTTGAAATTTCAGATTCCAGTTTAATTCAAATAGGAAGCAAAATAAAGGAAAAGGCATTGCAACATTAGATAATTAGAAATGATAAAGTGGTGTCCTCAGAATTTTTAAGCCTGCCAGTTTAAGCAACTGTTGCTTATATAGAATTAATCATCTAGATTGTATTACTTGCCTTTCTTTCTTCAAATCAAACCCTGCTGCCAAGTTATTCTTTACATGTAAAAAAGAAAGAAAGAAACAAACCAAATCTCCACCCATTTTGCTCTGTGGTCTTGATATGAGTAAACAAAACACACAGCCTGAAGAGAAGACTTTGTTTGCTATCTTCATCTTTTTCTCTCTTTTTGTTGGATCAGCCATAACTTACGGCATTTTTCTAAAGCCTGGCTAAGCATTTGCAAGTTCTGCACAATGGGCCAGTATTTCTGCAATTCCTGGCTACCTCCGCTTTTCCTTTCACTTTGTCCTTTTGTGTCAGGAGTAACACCAATAAACTTGGAGGGGACTCAAGTGTAAAAAGTTGGTACATCCTCTAGGTTCAACCCTTTCAGGAGGGCTGTAAGTGGTGTGATGTCATTTGGACTCTACCCACCTGAAAATGTCCAAGACGGTGAGGCTTGGACAGTCTGACATTCCTGCATGAAAAGCTGTGCATTCCTGTCTTGAGCAAATAAATACAATGGACTGAAAGATCTCCTTCTCCAGCTGCTGACTCAGCTGGTGAGGTGCAGGCAGGCGAGATGTTCATTTTCTGTGTTCCAGTGCCGTGCCTTTTGTGGCTACCTGGTCCATTTACCATTTTTTCCAGGATGGAGGGAAAAAAGGGGCCCTGAGATTGCAGGAGGAGCTGTGGAAGAACACGGATTTCCATGTGGATTATCACACTGAGGGCCATTCTTCACGGAGAGAAAGAACCTGATTTGAGCCTGCTCTAATCCTTGCATTAGATTCCCATTCTCAACTGAAGTGGCTGCACCATGACTTTATTTAACTCCTTCAGAAACAAAGTGAACTTGGTCTAATCAAACTAGTTTAACTCCAGATAGGAGCATCCCCATGGGAGTTAAATGTGGTTAAACAAATCCTTTGCAATTTCACATCTTTGATAAATTTGGATGGATCCTCCTGTATATACCGACATCCATAAACCTCAACTATGGCAGACCTAGGGAACATTTTGCTTCTTGAGGGCCCAGAGGGCCTTTCCAACACATCTAGTAGACCAGAAGTTTAATGTGAACAATCAGTAAAGCAAAGAATTAATAACAATACAGCCACAGGTTGTAGGAAATGGAGTCATGTATTTTATACTCCCAGGTTTCAGGTATTCTGTGATTCATTACTCAGAGCAAAGATCAGACTCAGATTTATTCTTTGAAAATACAAATCGCTGGAAGCCCTGTGAGTAGAGATTGCCAGGCCTCTATTAATTAACGTAGGCTGTATCTTGTCTTTGTGACAAGTTGCAGTCAGCATAATGTCAAAAACCATGCCCGCTGATTGCATGTATTGAAAACAGAGGGTGCAGCCCTCCCCTTCTGAAATCATAACACTGCCTTAAAGTCGATATAGCAGGGATTGCTTTCATTTGTTTTCAAGCTTCTGAGTTTCCTATGTTCAAGCTTTTCTGAATTGCAGATCAAAAGAGAGGTATTTCCAGTAAAAACTTTGTAATAGCATGATTTCAAGAGCAGAAGCTTTAAGTAAATCAACAAATTTTCATGCGAAAATTGCAGTTCTGTAGCTGCTTGCATACCAAACAAGCCTGCCCAAAGTATTTCATTTAGATAGCTTATCTTTCGTTATTATCTACCTAGCACTGACAGTGGCTGTGAAAGCCCTAGAAACGGTGGCGTTTCCATTTATTTCCATGTTCAGCTTGCAGAACATACTCATGACATGAAAATACCATAGAAATGCAAGGTGATTATTATCATTATGTAACTCCTTAGCATCCAGGAGCAGAATTAACAGTTTGACTGGTGCCTATAAGAAAACCAGAATATATTTCAGTAAGCCTGTCATTTTTGATCTCTTAAGTAATCTTAAATAAAATTGCACTGGCTTAGTCAGTGTGAAAAAAAATACAACTTCTTATAATCTTCACTGTGATAATACATGTATTCCTTCATTTAAATAAAATCTCTGAACAGCACCTGGAGTTTTACGGAGAAATTCTGCACTGGGGATTTGTATGCAGCATGCTTGCATATGAAATGTCAGAATTACATGGACAAGGACAGCAGTGAAATTTAAAAGGTGATGGGTAAGACAGATGGCTGAGCAGAAGTGGACTGCATTGCCATGGAGAAAAGCCTGATGCCATCCTCAGCAATCAGTGCTCAAGCTTGCAAGAGTCTGGCTGCTATGGAAGCTTCCGAGCCAACCCTGGGTGTTGCAATATGCCAGTTTTCTAAGAAACAGATTGATGTACAGTGTGTACTATTTTGTATTTTCTTGAGGGAGGAAGGGAGAACTATCTATGGATTTGGGACCGTCATTTGGGTTTGAATTTTGTCTTATCAATGCATTTATTGACACCTAGGAAGATTTCTTTGAAATAGAGATGATATTGTGAATATTGGCACATCCTCCTCGGAAATTACTTCTTTTCCCCGCCCCCACCCCCACCCCACCCCCCCAGGGAAAGCAGGAAACCACTATTTGTACAGACTCTACTAATTTCTGCTCACTGTTCTGCATTTAATCTGTGAGAAAGGTCCTGTGTTCCTCCCTAGAGACCGATAACAGTGTTGATCTCCACTTTTCAGGGAGTTTCACTACCTATTGCAGGCTTACCTTTGTGAGGGGACTGCACTCCCGAGTGCTCCATGCAACAAGCGGTTAGAGCTGATGCCCACACTGTGAAGAGCTTCTTGTTTGGTCAAGCTCGAGGCTGGATCTGATAATAACTGGGACTGGGAAGGAAGCAGCCTGGGAGCCCAGACTTCTGGGTTTGCAGTGATTGCTGAGCAATACAGGGAACTAGGACTGAAAGAAAATCAGAATATTCCCTGAAAGGAAGCATGAAAGCTTTCTGCCTTACAGGGCTGATATTCTCTGGAAATATGAAGATCTACCAGTGAGAGTTTAAACAGGGACTCAGTCTGTAACTGCAAGTGATGGGTGCCAAAATAAAGATAGTTAAGCCAAACTAGTCTAATTTCTGACCATTGCATTTTCTAAAGCATTTGATGATTGTGAAAGTTTCCATTTAATTTAAGAGAATGCAGCTAGATGTGAAACAGTATTACAGGCATTTGAGTGCTATCAGCAGCCCATGAAATGTGAGCACTATGTTTTTAAGTGGCTAACCAAAAGGATGGCAAAAGCACAGAGAAGTACGTGATTGGCCCAATGAGACAACATTGCAATTTTGGGACAATGTTGAACTCTTGATAGGAGACTAGCAAAACACTCAGTAAAGGCTAAACCCTTGACAAGATAATTAAAACATAGCCTGAGAGGAGAGTCCCCAGCTGTGGTGAAGCTCACAGAAAGCAGGCAGTTCTCTGAGACCTCACGCCTGGTAGCAGACCTGAGGCAGAAAATGGTGTGAATCTCCAACAGACAGTATATAAAAAATGTGAACGACAGACCGTGCGAACTCCCACCCCCAGCCAGTGCCATGCATTTGGGGACCAGTACTGCTATGGGTTGTGCTCCCCTGGAAGAGATGGTGACCCCAAGGCAGTGACAGCAGTGCCGTCAGTGACGAAGGGGACCCAGCATAGCAGCGTGTGGAGCAAACACCAGCAGATGGGATGTGGATTCATTTTCAGTTGGGTGGGAGCATGCAAACTAGCCTGGTTTCAGAAGCAGGGATCTTAGAGTACTGAATGAGCAGCCATAGGCGGGAAAACTCAAATTGTACAGTGATAGGAAAAGCCCATCTGAGAGTCTGATATAGCCAGTATCAGTTCTGATGACAGATAGGAGAGGGAAAGGCCATATGCTAGAGAGATGGGGGTGGAAATGACATAAACAGCAGCTCAGCAGTATTCCCTTATGTTGCTTGGGTCTAGACCTGTTATAGCTGAGGTCACTCCAGTCCAATTTCTGGACTGCAAAATGTTGAATCTCTCCCCAACCCTGAATCTTAACCCTTCTCTAGGGAGTAGATCCTGCCAAGGGAAGATGCTGGGTTCCCTCCTTTGACAGAGGAGAGAAGACTTTGCCTAAGAGCAGCCCCCAGTCTTGGTTGTGGACCCTGTTTTTAGGAGATTCTTGTTGCAAAGAGACATGAGGAGAAGGGTGTCCTCTTTCCTTTCAGCCTCCTCTCTTCTGGAGTAGGACCCCAGGCAAAACCAGTGCGGTCTCCAGAGAAAGACAGAAGAGGTTGGAGGAGGTGACATATCCTTTGCAGGAGAGGGGGATGCTGGCACAGAGAGCCCTTCAGGGCCCAGATCTGGCCGGTGGCTATGATTCTCCCGTTGGGACTTGTAGAAAACATGCAGCTTCAACAGGGAAATTAATGCTCCAGATGGGGGTGTGGAAAAGAGAGCTGAGAGAAAAATTAATTACAAATGGGATGTAATCATGCAATAGTACAACTTCAATGTTGTTTAATTTCTGTGTAAACAGAGCATGCTTTTGTGCTCATGGCTAGCAGGGGATGGATTCAGGAAGCTGTATTAAATTCTTGGCACTGTTTCCGATTCACTCTGTGGCCTTCAGGAAATGACTTAATTGTGAGGTCCAGCGAGGTGCTGAGCACATGCTGAGGAGCATTTCTTTCCTCTGAAGAAAAGGGGGGTTTCTGGAGCAGAATAAGAGCTTAGCACCTCAGAGGGTCATGATGTGCTTGCAGAAAAAACACAGTCCCCTTGCCTCTGAGCTTGTATAAAAATTGAGTTCAAGAATCCAGGGTGCTGGTATCCTCATCATTCGCAAAGCAAAGGGGATGGGTTGCTGGGCATCTGTGAGGAAGCCAGCTAAAAAGGGCCGTAATTGAATTAAAGGATGGACTGGCTTTGTTGTAAGAAAGGGGAACAGAACCATTGAGGCATACGGGCTCACATTGTGACACAAATAACAGGCTGACACATCAGCTAATAATCTGCGCTTTGCTGTAATAGACAGGAATAACTCAAAACCCCTGTGGCTGGCAAAGGGGAACTGAGAGTAATGGGGGAAGCTTGTTTCCGCTGAAGTCCATCCCGCAGCCGCTGACCGGCTCATCTGAACGTCAGCTTGGTTCGGGTGGAGGGGGAGCTGCCAGCGCCAGTAAGGCAGGTCCTCAGCGGGAACCACCTTTTTTTTACTAGATGTGTGAGTGCAGGGACCAAGGGTTTTCTGGCTGGAGGCAAGGCAGACGCTGACAGTGCTGGCAGGTCTGAATAAAGATACCTGCCCATGGCTGGTAAATCATGTGTGCAATCCAGCACGCACTGAATATTACCTGGATAGGAGTGCATTCTCCCCAGATACAAACAGTTTCTCCAAATAGTTTCACTCATCTGAACATGGAGAAGGTTTCTTCTGTGCATGATCGTTACTTCTTCCCACCGTGCTGCAGGGACATGCAGTTCCCACCAGCAGTGCCCTGACATGGTCCTGTGAACCTCCATGCTGGTGTTCCCAGTACGAGGGGCCCAGGGCAGAGCTCATCAGCAGAGGCGGGAGATGGTGTCAGCTGTCCTGCAAAATTTGAGAGCTTTCCATAGTGTAAGGTTAAAGTCTGCTCCTAGGGAGATCATGGGACTTTTCCTGTATTTTCACTGCAACTGGCTGCTTTTTTTTATGGTTTTGTTTTGCACCCTGGGAAGACACCTACCGCATGTGCCCAGATAAATCCCTGCTGGGCAGCACGACTCCGTGTTACATATACTGGGAGTCCCGTCAGGCAGAGTTGGGCTGTGCTGCAGCCTTGCAATGTACATGCGGGCTTGATAATGTGTGTTTTTTCAAGCCAGAACAGTAGATATCCTCAAGCCAACAGGTTTCCCTGGCTTTCCAGTGCCAAGCTTCTAAAATCCTTCATGTTCCTCCTCTGGCCCTGTGCCTTCTCCTTCCCCAGGTACCCTGTCCTTAGGTACAGACAAGCCTGAAACATCCAACAGCAAACATGAACATCAAGAAAATACATATATTCAGCTGTGTGCAGGTCATGTGTTCACAAGATTGGCCACAAAAACATTGCTATAATAAATGGATTTCTTTCATGACATTTAGTCATCAAGGAATATTTACGTTAAAACACTAGTTATGTTTTTAAGATGTGGTGCTAATTTCACATGTATATGTACACATACACACACACATTGGTAAAAATTCTGTGTTCATATTAAAGAATCATAAGAAACTACTTTCTATCTAAAACTGGAATGTATATTTCGGCTGAACA
Source organism: Aviceda cuculoides (assembly GCA_035590195.1). Taxonomy (NCBI): domain Eukaryota; kingdom Metazoa; phylum Chordata; class Aves; order Accipitriformes; family Accipitridae; genus Aviceda; species Aviceda cuculoides. The sequence continues at coordinate 6,422,273 of JAVJGG010000073.1, forward strand.
AGAAGTTTTCCTTGTCTGCATAAGGTCTCTTGCTCTGTGATATTTCTGCTTCTGTTTGGTGGGTCTCTGTGGCTTCTTCCTTTTTTCCTGGTGCTCCTCTGTGCATTACCATTACCCTCTGACTTACTTACTGTATTTCCCTGGTTTTTGACATTATCTATCCAATCTTCACAGTGTACTGGTGATAACATGTTTTGTGAAAGTGACACCACCATATGCTGCCTAAATTGTTTCATTTTACTGGTTGTTTAACCAAAGAGGTTTGAAAGCATTCATTTGCCTTTTTTTGCTATTGAGCTGTGATGTTCCAGGAGCTGCAGAAAGAGACATCTCTTATAACTGTGCTAGGAACTGCTGTCATTGAAATAAATTGAGTTAGACTGATGCAAATGAGAGCAAAATTTGGCCCCATCTGTTCTACACAATCTAGTTCCTAAATCAGGAAAAACAGTCACTAAGAAATGACACCCAGTATTTTATTTTTGTGGGAATTTGATTTTTTTTCACTTCTAAAAAATACTCAAGCTAATAATGCAGACTAGCATGCTGAATGTGTTGGTTTCATCTAGGATGATGTTGGAGACTTTTCTTTGTTACTTTTCTAGATAAGAATGTATTTAAAGTATTAAAACAGTCATTAGTTTTACTTATTGGGAAAAAAAGAGACTGAAGATAAGTAGTCCTCAACGCTGTGACTTTTAGAGAGGATAATCAAAGGTGAGCAAAAAAGAGACAACAGATGCAGTGCTTAAGCACTGAAGAACATTGCACTGTCTTAAAGAAAGGAAGAGCGACCCGTTTTACCTGAGTAAGCTACCTGAATAGCCCCAAATCTCCAGGACTTGAGGAGGCCACCTCCTACACATGGGTGGCTGTCCCTTCCCAGTGCCTGGATGGGCTCCTCGTCGGGCTCTGCTCTGTCCTGCTGCGCCAGACCTCTCCGCTGTGCGGTGAACCAGCTTCACGTGGCCGTGACACGCGGCTCACATTACTCGCTTGACTTTTGGAGGGGGTGCTAGAATTGCCGTGGCTATTACCCAAGTTTGCTAAAAGACTATGGGACAGAAATGTCCACACATGTGAAATTGTTTTAGGAACCAAGGGACATGTTAGTGGATTGATCAATAATCTGCTTTACAGCAGTGGACAGGCAAGTGCTGTCACAGGCAGTGTTTCAAACACTGTTGCCTGGGAAGAAGGAACTCTCTTAAAAATCGCAGTCCATCTGTAGTTTAAAAAAACTGCACAGATGGTATTAAAATGGCTTGCTGAGAGTGGTGGCATCCAGGTGTTTCCTCCTGTGGTTGTTCTTGCACAAATGTGTGCCGGCTTGTGCAGTTGCACTCCTCCCTTAACGGCACAGTATCGCTGGTTGCGTGAGACCAGGTGCGAGCAAATAAAACAAAGTAGAGCACGCTGGCCAAAATATCCAAGCCTACACACACACATTGGATACAACAGCTTGATTTTTCAGAAGATGCTCCATATTTCCAACCCCCCCTTGAAGTAAATGGAGCTGCTGCAGGGTTTTTTGGCAGCGGCAGAATGAACTCAGCTCGTGCGTGGACGAGCCTATTCTTTCAGGCACCTCGCACTGACCAAGGTGCCGGGTTACTGAAGACCAAGCGTGGACCTCTGCGTTCTTACAGTTTACCAAATGCCATGAAGAAGGCAACAACCAGCACATCAAAGTTAGAAGTTTTTTGGGGGAATGAAGATTTGAAGTAATTAGATTATCGCCTGCCACCAAATGTCCTCAGGCAGAGGAAGAGCTCTATTAACATTAAAAAGGGGCTTAGAAATTGGACTTCAAATTATTTGCTATGTAAGAGATATATTCCTTATCCTTTTGAAGCATAGGGCAAATTTAGGACCACTGCATTTGGATTCCAGACAATTCTACTGTAACGAAAGGCTCAGTTTTGTAATATCAATATATGACTATTTATACTTCTCTTCAAAGAGAAGATCCTCTCAAAAATGCTCATCTTACTGGAAATTATACTTTATGAAGTGTCAAGCCTGTAAGTGAAATTATTTATGAATAATTTATGTTTACAATACAAGAATGTGTTAAACTTCACAGATTCTGGAGGATATTTCATATAAAAAGTACATGGTGTATCTTAATAAATCCATCACATCCCAGCACCTCAGCAGTTCAATACCTTCAATAATATTATTGGAATACATTTCTTTCAATGCAAATTTAAAATGGAAGGACTGGCTCATTTCCTGATATTATGTAATGGTATCCACTGGTCCATTTAAATTACAATAAGCTGATTTTGGATTTATTAGTTAAGTTCCTGTGCACTTAGGAACTCAATTGTTGAAAATATGTACAAATTAGCAGCTTGTAAAATGTAAAAAGAGCCATAGAAATGTCTGGGTTATATGACACTGGGGGATAAGGGTTGGTTTATTTTAAAACAGTCTTTAACAAATAATGCCCATCTGGAGTAGGAAGATCACTCTGCCCTTGAGCTTGGAAACACTTCCACACTCCTGCTTATTTTACCAGCATGAACAAGGGTGCACTATACAAGGGGACGGAATCAGGGACCTGTGTATATCACAGAAAGAACACGGAGGACATTAAAAAAAAAAAAAAAAGTTTTCAATTAGAGGGTTGATAGCATAGGAAGTGTTGTTTAAAAAAAAGATTGATGGTCTGTTGGTATTGAGAGATGAAGAGAGAGAAACTGAAGCTCTGAAAGTAGAGAAGTACAAAATTCGGGTAGTGCTATAACTGAGGTGCAGTCACTTGTTGACCCTGACTAAGCCAGAGCTCCTGTGGGGGTTGAGATATTTCTTACTGGAGCACCCATGAGGGCCCTCATGCAAGGAAAATTTATTTGCAAGTACTCAGGATATATGCAGAATTATTTTGTTCCTCTATCTTTGCACAGAAAGTAATCATTAAAAACCTTACTGATATAATTAGTACTCTATCAAATTTTCCAGGAGCTCATTGCTCTTAAGCACCCTAAGTAATTACTGTGCTGGGGACTTGCCATGCCCATGAGCTCACCTTGAAATCAAATTATTAATAGTGGGACTGACGCGCATCTGAGGCAGTCTTTAGTAAACTGTGACTGATCGCTTCAAAAGCTACTGATAAAAGAAAACCCACATGCATCCACCCGCCTTCTTGCAGTAACCAGATTACTGGTTACAAAAAAGAAGTGTTGCTGCTGATCATGTGGGAGGAGGAAACGTATAGAAACTGAAGTACCTGCATGGAACCCAGGAGAGCCCGCAGACACAAAGACTACGGAGATAACAAGAAAATAGTTAACATTACAGCTGGGTGCCTTCCTCTGACTAAACCCTCTCAGCCGTGCTGTGTAAGTGCAGTCTTAATTTGCCACCACCTCTTACCACTTGAATCATCATAAAGGGCAGTTTCAGCTTCTCAGCCAAGCAGTATGGAAAAGCAGCCTTTTTTCTGGGAAGACCATTGCATCTGGGGAAGTGTCCGAGTAGCAGCATGTGAAATTTCCCAGACTTGGTCATGCCGGGCAGTGCCGCAAGTGGATCAGAGGGTGGTCACTAATCCCAGAAGTTAAAGGCCCAAATATTTGGATGCTTACTGAGAGTGAAGAGAAGAATATTTGGCCAAATGCAATGGGACAAGCCTCTACATGTGTAAGAAACCCTGTAGGGTCTTTAGTGAGCTCAGAGGCATCAGGTACTTGGTTCCCTGGGCTGTTTCCAGACCATCCCTGCGTGGGGCAACCCAGAGAAGCCACTTTGCTTGTCCTGGGGAGATGGAAGGCAGAAACACTCTTGTCAAAAACCTCAAATGCCTCTAGGTTCAAACCCATCTGGAGGCAGAAGGCTGATACAAACCTCCATCAGTATGATATAGATGCCTCCAGCTGACTTGCCAAAGGCATGGACCTGTTTCAGTGCTCAATAGTTTGTTTCTTAACTGAATCTGTAGAGCCTTAAGACACTTTGCTTTCTGGTTCATAAATGTGTGATGCCTACTTTATCAAGCAAAATAATAGCCACAAACTCTGGGCCTGATTTACCTCTTTTGGGAATCAGACACACTTGGGCACATATGATGGGTTACATACACATCCCTTAAGGCCTATTAAAATTTATTTCACAGTTTAAGTACTGAATAGATAGGGACAAATGCTCAGGGCAGATTTTCCACAGAATTAATAAAACAAACAGTCTTTGGCAACTGAATCACTGAATAACAAGCATTAATTGGAAACCTACCATTAAACATGATTGTTAGTATGCTGTCTGCCCAGCGTCAGAGAATCAAAGATAACTTCTGGGAAACCCTCTAAATTCTGGACGTTAAATGAGTGTGAAAAAAAGCAGACCAAAACTGTGGACAAAACCACACAGGCCACCTGCCAACAAAGTTTGCAGATCACCCAGCAAACTGAAACTGGACATGTCCTGGCAGTCAGGGAGAAAAGTGGAGCTGATGCCAATTTTCCTCAGTGTTTATCAACACTATTATAGCACTGTAGCAAGAAAAAATCCAGTCAGATGAGTGACAGGGGGTTTTTGCATCTTTCTTTCCCTGATATATATGCCAGGGAAGTGTCATCTGAGACATCTGGGAACTTCTGAAGGACAAACTGTGCAAGAAGTTTAGCCACAATCCATGAAAGCTAGAAAAATCCTGGTTTGAGTGATATCAAAACCCCAGTAAATGAAGCTGTACCTGAAGCAATAGGCGCCAGCTAGCTGGACCTTTTGTTTCAGGCTTGAGTGACCAAAAAACCCACAAACTCTGAGAGGCAGAGAGGGGAAAGCATTTTCATAAAATGCTGTTTCCTCGGCATCAAAAATGCCTTTGGAGGGGCTGGGAGATCCTGCACAGCCAGACAACAGCCAGCACTGCTGGCGAGAGCAAAACCAGCCTTCTGTGACCTGACATGTTTTATTTCTGGTGAGGGGATGAAAGCACTTGCAATGTGCTATGACATTTCTGTCAGTCCTCAAAATGCACTTGACGTTCCCGCAGAGAGCATCACATTTGTGGCTTGCGGGGGAGCGGGAGGGTCCGTCCCCTCTTCTCTGTGCTAGCCCCGCAGCAGAGCTGCAGCAGCATCGCATCATTCGGGGGTCCCCGGTGGGTGCCAGCAGGCTGGGGTGGCACAGGGTAGCAAATTCTGCTGCTGCCGTTCCTCGGTGTCAGGTCCCCTTCACCTGAAGAGACAAGGGAGGGGATACAGCCTTCCGTGTAATAGAAATTCAGTATGCTTGAGAACCTTTTGCAGCTTTTTCTAATCTTAGTGAGAAAGCCTTGTTACAGTAGTCATTTTGCAGTCCCACGAGAACCAAAAATGCATTCGCAGAGGCCAGACCTGCCAAGCATCGGCGTTCCAGCAGGCAGTATGGGAAACAGCACAAGTGGTGAAAAGTGAGCAAAAAGCTTACGCTCCTTTTGATTCCAGTAATCCCTTCTCCAGCATTGTTCAAACCCCAGCTACACACTGTTTTTCCTAGATAGACGGGGTCAGATCCTCGGCTCCTATCAGCTGGCGCCTCTCCACCAACCGCAGTGCAGCTGACGCAGCTGGACTAATTTGCTCTCACCAAGGATTTGACCTGCTGTTTTCTTCTTGACAGCATCCCTTAAAAGATACATGATGTTCTGCAGGGCCAGGCTAATCTGCTTGTGGAGGAGCATCCATTGTTCAGCCTGCCGCCCTTATCGCCCGCTCTCACCAGAAAAGAAGCCGGGGTTGGATGCTGGTGACAGCCCTCTTCAGGCATGGGTCTTGCTGAAACTGTGAGAGGCCTCATGCTGCAGAAAGCCCCCAGGAAGACGGGAAGCAGCCGTGGCTATGAATCACCCTAGAAACAAATGATTCGCTCTGGGTAAATGCGTGGAAAAGGCATAGTACTGTAAAGTGTGACTAAGGCTGTTATCCCAGAGCAATGGAAAGTCTCCCAGCCGTCCATCCGTTGCGCCCCAACCCCCCCTGCCCTGTGCCTTCTTGAGAGTATGTTAATTATTGCTCTGGGTGTGAATACTCTGAGTCTGGAATAAGTCACTCTAACCATGCAAGTCCATTGCCCTTTCCATACGAAACAACGCTGGATTGTCTAGAGAAGACTACTGGAAACATCTGACAAAACATCATTTTAGTGTTCACACAGCTGAGATTCAACAATAACTGATGGACTTGAGGGTGGGTGATTATTTAATTAAAGGTGTTTCCCTGTTGTGTTTGCTGCAGCAGGGATCAATACAATGAAGACAGGCAGTCCTGGAGAGCTCTTAGGCTCTCCTAGCAATGTGTTAGGACAGGAGATGTGAACTCTGCTGCTCTAAAAATCCTCGCTCCATCAAATGTGAAAAACGATTTCTTGGCTCCCTGTCAAAAAAAGCAACACAGTTGGTACACACTCTGTCCCTACCATCATCCAGTAGCTGTGTGGGCACTCAGGCCATGGGAGTTAGCATAGTAACAAAGCAAACCATTTAGGACCTACTAGGAGGAGATGTTGCTGATGGAAGTCCCACCTTGTGATGCTACCAGTGGTAGTTGGTAGCATTCCCATATCCTTCTGTGTCCCCTCATATTTCATGAGGGAAAAAATTCTCTCCCCAAAGTTGAACCAGATTGTTAGGAACATGACAGGAGTTTCACTCACCTCTGAACTGCGTGTTTCTGGGTGATGCCATAGGTTTCCCAAACTTTAATTAATGCTGGATCATCTTGCAGTTCGGTGTCTAAAGGATGAAAAAGTCTGGCATAAGCAAATGAGTCCAGAACTGGACTGTTTCTGATCATGCTGGGTTTTCTGTTCCCATTTTATGGCCCTGCACTTTCAAGGGCACCTTTGAATCAATCTTTATTTGTTTTAAGGCCCAAATTGTCCTAATGGGCGGAAAATTTATATAGAGAAGCCAAGATGATAACTTCAGAGGGAAAAGTAATGCATCATGTTATTGTGCAGGAAGCACAGAAGTATGCACAATTTTTCTTTACAAAGACTAGACACCATTTTATATAAATAACCTTGAAGCAGGAGCATTACCATAGCAAGACCTTCACCAATAACTCCTTAAATTCCTATTAGCAGACTGTATATATGATACGAACTACAACAACATTACTACATTTCTGCTTAGCTATTCCAAAAGAGGATTCAGGTCAGGACTAACAATTATAGTAATTCACTGTGTTGGTTAATTGAAAGAATTTACGACATAAGATAAATGTCAGAGTTCAAAGCCAAGTGTGTGCATGTGTAAGAGAGAGAGAATGTATGCAGGTAGGGTTGTCATCAGCTGGAGCACTAAATATAAGCCTCTGTGATTTTACATCTGGGAAAATATCCAGAAATCCTTTCTAAGCAATAAATTACATGCTTGTGGGACAGCAATGATATACAAGCAAAGCAGCACCTGTAATGAGCCTGCAGCCATCACTGAGACTTGGGAACATTAATGCCAATTACTCTGGGAGGGAAGACTAAGAATATCAGTGATGCTAGAAAGTCTCATAACATACCCACCTTGTCTTCCACCTGAATAAGAGCACAGACTATTAATGAGAACACTATTTTTTTTTCCATACCAGCTTCCTGGAAAGTATTTGTTTGTCAAAAATAGTTCACAGGGTCGTGGTACAATAATTTTCACTAGTCATTACTCCTGTCAGCTCAGTGACAGCAACTATACTATGAACTTGGAAGTGCATTTTAAAAAAGTAATGATGAAAGCATGTCTTGATCAATGTTGACTCATCAGTTGCTTAGTATATGCAAAAAAATATTATCATCCTTAATCGCCTCTGTGATACTGCACTCTGAGAGGAATATCCCTCAAAGGAAACCTTTGGGAGAAAATGCTGCTCTGGGCTTTTATGAGACTAATGTGGCTTGGACTGAATTGATCAAACTCGCATTCCACAGGGTAGCTTAAAGTGCCCATTTAGCATTATTTGCAGTTGGCGGCTTGCTCTGTCTAGCTTATAGATTAGTAAAATGTTTTCCTTGGTTTTGGTTTATCCTGCATTTTAGCCTATATTAATATTTAAATTGACTTGGAACAAACAACTTCCCTTTGATGACAACAGGGAAGTTTTGATAAAACTGAAGTAAGGTAAAGGCAAACTTTTGGATTTATTCTTCCATCTTCTACCTGATACATACTGGCTTTCTCATTATAGCTCCTAGAGAGAAACTGACTGTACAGGTTGGTGTAAAGTGCCACATGAGACAATGGCATTGCACTACTTGGTGAAGAAGTCTTTAGTCCAAGGGCTTTGATCCAGCAAAGCACTTCGATAAGTGCCAAACTTACAGCAACAAGAATAGTCTCCAGGTCCTTTAGTGGTCTGTGCCCATGCTGCACTTACAGCTCCCGAGGTGGCTGGCTGGATAAGAAGAGCACACAAGCTCGCTCACGGTCAAAAAGATTTGTCTTCATGGCAAAGATTGCCTGGCAGACCCCCCTCTTCTAGGTCACCTAGAAGGTGCTCTCTGCCCAGCCCCTTCACAAGAGGACTCTGCACTCTCAGTGCATGCAGAGCTCAGTTTACGAGCCTCTGCTACATGAATTTCATGCCTTGGATTGCTTGGACAAGCGGGGCGATTGATGCAGGCTCTTTGGCTCATGTGATGGATGTGTGTCCACGGGCTCAATCTGCTGGCTAGTTCCTGTAGGCACTCCCTGCATGCTATGGGAGAGGCACAAGGAATGTGTCTGGTAGTAAAGCCCTGTTGGTATGGAGCAGAGGGCCAGTCTTGGCAACAGTTCCTTGCTGAAAGGCTTCTCCAACAGTGAGACAGCTCAGGCAGCCCAGAGAGCAGCAAGAGTCCCAGTCCTGCACTCCAAAAATGCGAGGTGCTGGCACCTCCATGGAGCCTGGGGTGCAGGCAGATGGGAGCTCTGCTTGAGAGATTTCACAGGTAAGGATAGCAGGGACTGTGCTCTCAAAACATGGAAAAGAAGCTATACTAGCCTATACTAGGGTCTGTGCATAAACCTTTTCATAGCATGTATTGTTGTCACTCCTATGCTAGATGAGTCCATTAGATGCTGCATCAACTACCAGAGGGTATATAATTTAAAGGGCTCCAATGCATATCCTGAATCTGGGATGTTATTTTATACAGACTATAGCCAGGGAAATAGCTTTTAGTATAAAAGGATTTTGCTAGAACCTGAGGCATATGCAGTTAGCTTTCAGTTTAGAAATTTCTTCTTATTAAGGGCAGGACAGTTTGCTTTAGGGTAATCAACAACTTAGGCCAGAAGGGACTAGTCTGGTCTCACACATAACATAGACCAAAGAATGCTCCTTTCTTAATTCTTGAGCAAAATTCATTAGCAGTGTTTGGTGCTAGAAAATCAGCCAATTATAATGTTAAGCTTTCCAGTTGTGGAAAATCCACGACACCCCTCGTTAATGTTTACTTACCTTCACTGATAAGCAAAAATGCCTTAGCTAATTTGTAGTCTGAACTTGACTGGTTTCAACCTGCATCTACTGAGTCTTATTATACCTTTCTGTTCCAGAAGTGCCCTTATATATGAAACTGCAACATTAGCTAGAAAGAAGAGCGTGCAGGGGTGATATTCCATGGGAAATGAAGGTTCAGGCAGATAATGATGATGTTCCTTCAGTGAATACACGTAGCAATGCATGTCACCTTGCAGAACACAGCCAAAAGCTGCATTTTGGGCTGGTAATATATGTCAATCTCCTGGGATAGGAATTACATTTTCTACCCAGAGTCTGATGTCAATTACAGTCACTGTCTTTTAAGATGTTGAAACTACAAAAAGGGTCAACATATGAAATATTCATGCTGACATTTCCTTACAGCACATCCTTTCCTGGCTCAGCCATTTCCTTAGCAATACACTCCGTATCATACTGTGCTCCCCCACTGCCCTTCTTCCCCTAAGCCCTGCCAATTCACCTGGCCTTGAGGCTCCTTCGATGTCTTTCCAGGAGAAACTCTATGATGTTTCTTATGCTACTGCTCTGCCTGCACTGCTCTCAGCCCCCACGGTCTGTAACCTGAGCGTGTTTCCAAGCCTGTGTGATTCTCTCAGTCACCTTCCACAGCCCAGCACTATCCCGACTCCCATTCTTGATACGGTTTCATACCTCACAGCATCACATTATCAAAAAAATTCTAGCAATGTGCAGTCTATAGAATGTGTTGTACACCAAAGTGGGGCGAAAAAACAAAGATTCTTACAGTTTACAGTATGAGAAATTATCACAAAGCTGACTTGTGATCACTGTGCAACATTTCATTGACTCGCTGTTAAAACTGATGGTGTATTTTTAACATACATCAACTTACGTTTAAGAGCAAAAGGTTAATTTCCCATACAAATGTTTTCATTTAGAGATTTCTAAAGCATTTCCTTGTATGAACGTTTTCGTTCAACAAAATTGCATGGGAAATTCATTTATGCAAATCTTTCTCTGCAAAATCTTTCCCTTTTAATAAATTTGCATTTTCCAACAAATATAACACAGCACAATACAACAAAAATAATTGACAAAGTATCTTCCAATCTGATTATGCCTAATTATGATTAACAAACTCATGCTGCAGGGTTCTTATTTTTTCCTTTGTCTGTTAAGCACCATGTGTGCTTCTGGTGATAGATAAATAACAGCATGCTGAATGAGATGTGATTGACACTTCACATGGTGGTTCCTCATTTTAAAGTAGTTCATTTTCTAATGTAACCTTGCTATCTTATAATGCCGCTCATCACTGCAGTATTTTGAGCACTTCCTTTAAAATCACAGTATAAGGAGTATTTTCTGAGTGTCTGGCACTTCTTCCTTTTTGAGGTCGAAACTTTGTAGAAGAGAGTGGCAGAGATGTTGCTAGTGATAGTTGTTGCCTGCACCACACATTTACTCTTCTCTCCTGCTGGATTTGTTGTAGAAGGAAATTTCCACTGCAGAGTTATCCCAAATTCTTCTGAAGATATAGCTGTCATCTTTTTAGTTGTATTCGCTCAAGCCTTGGATTTGGGGGGGTTGTAAATCAGGGCTTGTTTATCTGGGGAGGGTTATGGAGTCAGTCTTGGCTTTAAGATGCTCCTTCTCTTTGACAGTTGTTCTGGACTAGCTCTTATATGAATGTTTGTGAGGTGACATCTTGACAGTGAGAAGGGCTGATCTGATGTGTTTAAAAAAGCAGTACTCAGGCAGCCTGCCCAGCCACAAGGGTCTGCCCTTTCTACACACCATGGGCGAGAGGACAAATTCCATGTTAATCACCAAACGTGCAGCTGTGATGATTGGGATGACTGGAAAAGTGGGTGCATGCCACAGCATCAGGAAACCCAGCTTCCAGTATCCGCTTGGCCATTAAACTGATGGATGTCTGTGAGCAAGAGCCTTGCTGCATCGCACCCTTGCTCCCTCACATCCTCCCTTTAGCCTCCAAGACATAGTGAGATCATCACCTCTTTGGGGAAGGCACTGGTTTACATTCTGTATTGCTAGGAAGATGGTGCCCTGGTGGTGGGAGGGTCTTTGACGTGCTGCTGAAATAAAAATAATTAAAAACAAAATAACAACCTCGAGCACACCAAAGCAATAAAGCAGGGTTTTTTGGAACAAGTTGTCTCACAGAAGGGTAGAGGGATTGTTTGTATTACCCACAGGTAAAGCACCAAGCTCTTGCATCCCATGTGCAGAAAACCAAACCCACTCAAATTCTTTAAAATTCCTTTCATTCAAGCAAGCCCAGCTGACAGCAGTGCCACGTGCCAGCACTGAAGCAAACAGCATCAGCAGTCCCTTCTCCAGCTTGTGGGGCAGCCCCAGACCGGTTGCTTGCTCCCTTCCCAGCACCGTGGGGCTCTTGGCAGGAGAGCTGATGTGTGCTGGTGGAGCGGAGGGGCCAGCCAGGCTCTCCGGCCAGCAGGCACTGCTGCTGTGCCCTCTGCTAGGAGCTCTGCCCCAGCTCAGGCACATGCCACTGCTCTAATCTAGGCTCTGGGAATGCTGGTTTCCAGTTTTCCTCCTGCACTTCTATGCCCCAGACAAACTTAGACGTGAACTTGGGACCTGAACACATCCTTACTGCTTTTAGGTAGCTCTAGCAACACCTGATGAGTCAAGAGAGCTGGCTAGCTGTGTTTGCACTGGCACACATCTGTTTGTTTGAGAGCAAAGCCGATTCAAATATGTGTATCAGGTATTTTGTATACAAAAGGTACACTGGAAGACACAGCCAAATGCCCTATCACGAACACAGCAAGGGGAAGCCAAATGACCTGCATGAGTCATTCTTTATCAGGAAACAGATTTGCTTTCCCCTCCTAGGTACTCACTGGAGTAAAAAGGGAAAGCTGCAGCCTGTGATGCTAGCTAGCCCTCTGGTAAAGCATCTCAGCTGGTGGCACTTTGGTGGCTTTGGAAAGAGTTGTGGGGCTCTCCATCGGTGCAGAGGCTCCCTCCTCCCCGGGAGCAGAAGTGTGTTAATTAAGCCGGCAAAGCTGTGCGAGCCGAGCTGTCAGGCTCTTACAAACTGCCTTGTCTGATCCTCTCAACAAAGGGGTTGTCTCAGCACTGTCGGGCTTCAGTCGGTTAATGATGAACAAAGTGCTCGTTTGCACTCAGAACGCGCTCAGCTCCGCAGATTTGCTTGTTTAGTAAACAGGTTTCTAATATTTCTGTCTGAATTTGTCTCAGGAATACAAACAAGTGGGGGGCAAAGTCTGTAAATTCCCTTGCAATTTCTGCAGTTTATTTCTGTATGAGCTCAGGTTTTTAATTAGCAGCAACTCTCTACATTTTCAGATCTCAATATCAGAAACCAGAAACTGAAAATCAGAGAAACTACTTCTAGCGAATGATCCTAAATGACCTTCCAGCTTACAATGACCAAAAATGAACAGGTTTTCTTTCAGTATCTTCTCTGGTCCTTCTGTTTTGTCACTATCGGTGTGTAATCAACAGCTCCGTCATTCAAGCTTTTAACTTAGAGACACCTTTGAAACTTCATTTTTGCTTTCTCAGTACATCCAAGAGCTTCCTGGAAGTATTTAACACTTGTAAGTACAGTCTTATAACACAGAAAATTAAAATACTATAAGGTGATCAGGTGGAGATCTAGCTGGCTCAGTGTCTCATTTCTGACTGTCAGCAATAACACAAGCCAAGGGAAGAATATATTAGGGCAACCATATAGCAATGCTTCCACGAAATATTTGCACAGGCGCCAGCAATGTGCTGTGCAGGGACTTCTTGACTCATGGACAGTGCTTTTGCAAAGACTAGCTCTTTATGGCTATTTTTCTGCATTTATTCAATTCCTTGTGAACTTAGGGAACAAATGTTAAGTGTCCCATTGTCCTATGAGAGAGAATTTAGTCTTGTTCATGGCACACATCTCTGAAAGTAATTTTTTAATCCGTTTTATCTTTAAAGTGGACTCTTCCTTTACTAGTTTATTAACACTGGTAGCAGGACCAGAAGGCACTGCACTGGAGACCTGAATCTTTGAAAGGTGGTCGCCTGACTCCGGTGCCACCCCCAGGCAGCATGTGACCAGGAGTCGGGTAAAAAATATGTGAATATGGGACTTTGGGTCCTGCATGAACAGCTGCCAGCAACCAGATGTCAAAAGTTGTAAGGCAATAATTGAAAGCCAGTCAAGAAGGAGAACATGGGAGACGTTTGGGTTGTCTTTTAATGAAGATTAGGTCTTTGGTACACAAGGGTGGGAAAAGCAGATAGGCACAAGGTGAAATCTTGGGACTTACTAGCCTGACAGGATGAGAGATTTGGCAATCTGCAGGAAAGGAATCCCACATAAAATGAATTTGTGGTGCTGGAACTGGCTTTGCTTTATTGAAACTGTTGAACTGTTGATTTACTGAAACATTGAACTATCAGAGGCCACCATCCTTGAATAATACACTGCTGCTTGCAAGGAAGAGCTCCAGACAGTGGTATTGCAGTTGGCCTTCCCTGAAGAAAAATGTGTAGAGAGGTAAGAGGCATTACAGAAACGGCAGGAGGAAATACAGAAGAGAAACTGTGGTGGTAAATGTCTGTCCTGCAGATAGAGTAACACTGACCACGGTAGGGACTTCCAGGGGGAGGAGATATGTGTTTAATGCCTTGCATCACGGACCACAAAGGTCTTGGTTTGAGTGACACAGGCGGCACCCATATCCTAGATAGCTGTATGTGTTTGGACTACTCTGGTTGGAGAAGACAATCCCAAAGATATTTGGAGGGGGTAGGAGGACAGGCTGGATGGAAAACCGGCGGTACTGGCTGAAAAGCTGTGAAACTGAGAAATGGCTAATGTTAAATAAAGCCTTTGGGATGAGAAGGTACTTGAACCCTATGGATCACGAGCGATTGAGACAGGAGGAAGGGGACAGGGCAGCCAAACCCTGGACCCAGAGACCTCTGTGATATGAAAACATTCACACCTGAGAATCAGAGATGCTGCATCAAAATAATGGGTACCAACTTTGGGAAAGAGGTTTAAACTGAGGGGACGGAGTTCACTATGAGGTGCCTCCTTGGAAGCTCAGCAGAAGATCCTCAAATGTGGATAAAGGCAGAAGCAAAGCAGCAGGCATGAGGAGTCAGAATAAGTGCCCCGCTGTGCCTGCTATCACCCCACTCCCTCTGGAAGAGGAAGGAACAACCCTTGAAGGACATGCCTTTTCCCAGAAATAAGCATTTCTCTGGAATTAGAGAAGGGGGAAACTGGAAGCACCACAGTCCAAGTAGGAGGAGAAGCATGGGGCCTCCAAGTGCAGGGAAAGCTGAGGGAGGGAGCCCACCCCAACCCAAGCAGGAGGTAGGCTTCAGCTTCTGGCAGCTGCCCTGTATAGATGAATCGAAGTAAAGCATAAGCTGAGATCAGAGTTTTGCAGGGGAGCACCTCCATGTGGTAAACACTCATATGATCGAGCACGTTTGAGTCTAGCAAATTCCTGATAGAAGAACTTGCAGTATACCTTACAGAAATCGGTTTAGGTGGGAGACAAAGTAATCAGGCTGAAACCGGCCTGCTTTAGGATACAGATAAAATCGACACTTCTTGTTTCTTTGAGAAGCAATTTTGCTGGTGGCTTTCCCAACCCAAGTTCATTATCTCACACTTTCATTGCTGTCGTAATCAGGTTCTGAAGCTGTTTGCTTTACCTCCATTTCAGTTTCTTAGAGTTAGTCTCTCAAATGTTTTATATACAACTTCAAAGACTCGATGATGCTAGCAGCACAGGGTTCATATCAAGTATAGTCTTGCTTGTTTTATTGCAACTGATAACGATCTCATTCCAAAGAGTGGAAACACTATTTCTCACTAATCAGGTCACGCGAGATAACTTGCATGCTTCATTCAATATACAATGATTACAGTTAAGCATTACCCCATACGGAGACAGCAAACTCATTCAATCCTTTTAATTGTGCCTATAAAAGTGTGTAATGTCCTCATATAGTTGATGCATTGTCATGACCACGGTGCTCTGAAGGAGAGAGATTCTGTTCTTGTAAACTGCTAATTGCCACAATATACCATAGCTGTTGCCATAAGTGATAAATTCCTGAAACTACTTCACTGGGATTTCATCTTCTGTATGTTGCACTGTAAAAATCAACTGAATAGCACCGTATATATTTGGGGAAGGCAGCACACTAAATGAATCACATTTTACTTTTCTTATCCGAAAAGCATTGCAGACAGTACTGCAAAACACTGCAATACTGTGTCAATACTGTCACTGCCACTTGAGTAATATATTTTTGCAGATAAATAGGAGTCTATTTAGCAGGGTTTCAACATTGCTGGACATGCACTGCAAGGATGAATCAAGAGGGCTGAGTCCTTCCAAAGTTCCTAGGTCATTTCCACTACGCTCTGATTCTGTGATTGCTTTAGCTCTTTATGCCAAAAATTTCACAACTCTTTTAAAACTTTCTGCCAGTCATGTTGTTTATTCTTGTAACTCCAAGTTGATATAATAAATATTTTTCTTCATTTCTGCATAGAAAGAAAAAAATTGTTTAAGACCTTGTTTATACTCAAAGAGGCAATTAGTTGCACTCTGCCAGACATGCAAACCAATTAGGTGGAAAGAGAAAAGTACAGTCAGAAATAACTGACATAAAAAGCAACAACTTTATCTTTGTGGAGGTGCATACAACAACCCCTCACAATTTTAAAACAGGCCATTACATAGTTGACTGTTCAAAGCAGCTTGCACTGAATATCTTGGTTTTGCTTGTCCACTGAGTGGACTTGTGAAAACTAGTCCTGATTCTGGCACGTTGAAAACTATTGACTCACTAGGAATGCAATTTATTGCTGATAAGACACCATGAAGTTGTAAAAGAGTTTGTTGACTGGGATGGTCTTGTAGTGCTTGGCAGGAATGTAATTTCTTTCTTGGTTGTGGTAGAAATAAGCTGGATGTTGACACTAAATTCTCTTTTTTTTGTTAAAGGGAAATTTTGTTAGAGGAAATACAGTCAGTTTTGATAGATCTTTTTTTTTATATTCTCCTTTTTCCTTACCTGATTTTCCTTTTTGCAGGTACACACACACACACACAAAACCAAATAGGAAAAAATATGACAAACTGATTGCAAGATGACAGCTTTATCTCTGGTTGGTTGCTTGTAATCATGTGGATGTCATCCTAATGAGAAAACACAAACATCCAGCCACACCTTGCATTTTGCATAATCACATGTTGAAGTTTTCATAAATTTGTGTGCTCATGTTTTTTTCCATTCTTCATACTGCTTTTCTCAGCATTTTCACCCTGCTGAGGAAATACATAACCCTGGCTGCTGGACTCCAGAGGTTCTTTCGATCTGGGGTCACAGCCGACGTGCAGCAGCCCCCCACACCGACAGCACTGCTCCCGGCCTATGTTGCAGCTCTTTCATCCATTGCACCTGTCAGGTCTACACGTGTTTGTATCTTTGCTGCCCAAATCCTTCCAAGCATAGATCACTCCCATTCCTTAATCATGATTATGGTTTGCTGTTCAGGAGTTATTCATTGACAGTGCGTTAGCCCTGAAGACTTCTGAATACACACCCAGGGTGAAACTCCACTAGGATGCCAAGCACTAAACTGCGCCCAGAGAAGGATATTGTGAGGATATTGTAAGAGGATAATTGTACTCTGCTTTGCCTCCCAGTGGAAGCCCGCTAGTTCTCTTATATTGCAGAGAAGTGGCATAAAGTAGAACAGATGGGCTTGGTAAAAAGCCTTGGACAATGCTTAAAAATGCCAGTGGACATATGGGAGAAAAGGCATTACCACCTTGGAGCTGTGCCTCTAATTTTCTTCAGGGATTTCTACACAACAGATCTGGTGAGGAAAAGGCAGAGATGCCTTCTCCAAGCAGGAACTGCCTGCATGCCTTTTATGACTGTTCCCATTCAAGGAGACAGGATCAGTGAGAATTTTTCAGGAATACCTGAATGCATATCCCCAGTTGCTGAATTTTATTGCTTCTGCTGTGCTAAGCACCTAATTCTCCACCAAAAAGGGACATCTTTTTCCATGAGGGTCATAAGCCTTAAACTACAGTTGAGCATGGAAGCAAACAGTAGATTGGTAAAATGCAGCCACTGAAGATTTTTCCAGTGCCTAAAACTAAGGAGTTAATAAAGTAAAATTGGGATTAGAATACAAGTGCTTTTTCTTTAGAATATCATGAAGTCCTACAGTGCTGGTCCTGCTTAGTTTGACTCTGTGTGTCAGTGTTAAGCATTAACAGGTTATTCTAATGCTGACTATGGACCAAATATGAATGAGGCACCCTTATACAAACAAAAAGTCGTAGGAAGTCTCTGTACTACACAGCTTGAACCAGAGGTAGATCAGACATAAATGAGGTAGGGAAAAAGGTATAATACATAAGCAATGAGGTTCACTGGAATGATGGCAAAAATTAGGATGTTTGCTCCACAGGTGTTCTTCCTCTCTCTTTTGTGATGGGTTGAATTAGAAAGAAATCAGATAAACAGAAAGAAAACTGTGAAATGAGGATGACTGAACAGAAAAGGTGAAAGAAGGCAAAAGAGCAGATTGATGAATGAGTTATATAGAGGTGAAGCAATCACGAGAGAGGCAGTACCAGAGCCAGCCAGCGCACAGCAGAGAAAGAGTGATGTAAATGTAAAATGTTTTCTGAACATTCTGAAAGCCTTGCTTCGGTTGCTCTCACCAGTTGGAGTCTCAGGCTGGCTTCTCCTGGCAGCTTCTCCTCTAAGACTCAGCGGTGAAGGGAGAAGCACCACCCAGGTCTCTCTGCCCTAGAAATTGTGTCTATACATGCTGAGGAAAGGCAGATGGTAGACTGAGGTGCCTCAGTTTTGGCTGAGTGTATATAGACCTATAAAGCAAATAAAACTTTGAATCAGTTTGCTCTATGAAGTTGTGCACGAAAGACAGCAAAGTTAAAAATAAATAAAACCCTACTTCATATTACACAAAGAGCGGTGGTAACACTATGGCTTTTAAATTAAAAAAGCATTGGATATAAATCAGTTGATTAAAATTTCTGTTTTGGAAAGTAGGTAATAGACCTTTGGGGAGGTTAACAGTCTGACACAGAGGCTGGGAGAACAGGCAGCCTGGAAAGCTTTCTACCTCTATTAGCTCCTCAGCCCCAGGCTACCCATGACTTTGAGCCCAGGGTATCCAGTTAAGCCAAAGAAATAACTTGACCAGTGAGCTAGAGAAGGGAACCAAGAAGTAACCCAGCTGGCAAAATCAAGTTTCTGCCTCTTCCTTCATTCTTATTTTTGTTTCCTGCTCCTTTTCTGTTCTCATTTTATATGTGCCTCTTGCTTAAAGAGGCCTTGCTGTCCAAGATGAAATCTTTTTTCAAAAGAGCTGTGGACCCATGAGAAGAAATGATGTAAAAACCCAAAATCTTTGCTTCAGCTGGATTAGTATACATTATGCAACGGCTGATCTGACTGTGCTGCATCTTTGCTTTTCTTCAGCCCTGACACTGCAGGTAAATGCCCAATCTTTGAAAATCTGAAATGCCGAATCTTTGGAAATCTTTGAAATCTCTGGTACCAGACCAGTAAGGCCATACAGTCATGGTGCTCTCCAAAGCTACCTAGTCTTCTTGAGAAAGGCTACACTGTGCAATGTCGACGTGGCTCAGAAGTCATCAGCTGAAAGAAAAGATCCTTTTGCTGCCTGCACTTTCCTTTTCTTTGCCTCTCTTAAAAGTGTTTTATCTCCTCTCCTTGTCAAGACTGAACACCAAAAATATGAGTATTAAGAGACACTTCCCACCCCCAAAATAAATCTTTTACCATCTCCATTACTATCAAAAAACTATTGCACATCCATTATTAAACAGAAAAGATCCCGTAAGGTGATAAGGGAAAGAGAGGCACTGTTTAAGTAAAAGCTCAGTTCATAGTTCTTCCTTCAGCATCTCTAATTCCTATATCTTCACTAAAAGTTTCAATGGATTTGTAGTGGTGGTTGTTGACAATAAAACTAAGCAGCTCTCTCCAGCCTGACTGGAGAGCAACATGTCCAAAGTGTACACAAGTCATGCTGTCAAGCAGCCATTTTGGACTGCTCTACTACCCTGACACCTGAGAAACAGCCCAAAATCCAGGCTCTTTGCATCATATCATGATGTTTGGCAAGTCTGCCCACAGGAGAGGGGAGCCTGCAAGTGTTTCAGGCATTCACAACCACCCTTTTGTTGAATCGGGGCCTGGTGCCAAGATTTGTGCTATCTTCTGCTGGCATGGACCAACATTTGAATCCAACCCTTGATATTTAATTAAGAACAGTATTTGGAGCATCTGTTTGCAAAAGCAGTTAGAGTGTATTAGGATACCAAATAATGAGCACTTTGCAGCATGTTGTGAGGCCATGCATTTTATTATTTAGAGCTCTCTTGGAACTAAATTCCTTGCAAATATACACAGGTTGAATTAGAAAAAGAGTCTAAATGTTCTTTCTTGTTCTGACCCCCAACACAGTAATGACTGTATGGAACCCACACTGCAGAATGCAGAATCACACAAAGAAAATGTCTTGTAGGCCATATGATAAAGCTAAAATTAGAGCACTAGTTTAGCTACAGAATTGGCTCAGGAAGTCAAATCACTTAAGCTGAACAGAAAAGAGTAGAAGGAGGGATGCCAGGGTAGTAAGGAACAAAAAGCATAGCTTCAATTATCCTTCCTTATTCATTATCATAGCTTTGATTCGATGGTTTTTTTCTGAAAAATGGATGATTCTGCTTTAAGCAACAAGAAGATAATTACTAACGTATCCAGTGAACATAATATGTTTTACACTATTAAAGTCCTATAGAAATGAAATGAGAGTTATTTCAAAGTACAGGACATTAACCTTACACACTATAGAATAATAGAAATGGCCTCATCTAGATTTTGTTTCTATTTTAGCTTTTACTGAGCAACAGGATCTGATGGACTTGTCATTAACCCAAGATTCAGAAAATGCTGGTTAGCAACAGAACAAACCTTGCTTGCTCCCGTAAACAGCTATCAGTGAATGCACTTTGACATCTAACTTTGAATCTTGCACTCATTCTTTGGGAAATTGTGATGAGAACCTTTTTCTTGTGCTACAATGCATAACAGAATTGAATAGCTGGTGAATAAGGTAAAAAAAATCTCAGAGATGAGCTGTAAAAACATTAAAAGCTTCCAGACAGGTCTTTCAAGAGGAGGGTGTGACGATAAACATGAGATGCAATAACAACCTTATTAATGACAGAGGACAAACCATGATGGGGGTTTAATGGACTTCATAGTGCATTTTATCAGATGTTCTTACATTCTGAGCTGATGTATTCCTCAAGGCCAGCAGCTCTTTCAACATGCTGAGGGAAAACCAACCTGCAAATACCAACCATTTGCAGAAAAGACTGTTGATGAGGCACAGATTCAAAAAATGCAGAAAGACGGGATATAATGACTCCAGCCCTGTGGGTAGGTAGGAGCAGGGAGGGGCAGACAGTATCCAAACACAGTTCATGCCAAGGGACAGAATGGAAGTGGTGGGCCAGATGTCTCGGGAAGGACAACCCAGGAAGGTATCCTCGGGCATGGGGGTACAGGAATGGGACTTGGAAGTTTTGGGGAACATGGAGAAGGGCTCTTTTCGCATTGGTGTTTGAGCACTGTCAGTGCCTGTTCTCTACCAGGACTGCATACGGTAACAGCAAGGGACAGCCCAGGTGGCTGTATTGCAACCTCAGCCTCTCCCGGGAGCAGGGGGGAGGCCAACAAACTATGTCAGAAGCTTTTGCCTCTGTCAATAAATGCCAGGCTGGGATGTGGCATTTAAAGTGCTCTGTAGGAAGGAAGATGAGAGATGTTTATTTTTGATTATATGGAAATGCACACAGCAGTTTTCTTATTTAAACTGGCATATATTCAGGAAGGTGGAGGCATAGGAAACTGAATTCCTCTAAGAGTGGCGGAGGAGGACTTCTCTTCCAGGAGGATACACAAAGGTGAGTTCAGATAAAGTAGCTAAGTCTTGGAGTCCAGGGGAATATCAGCAACATGTAGAGCAGCTCTTCCTAGGACTAGATTTCATCTCAGGTTCTTGTCTTCCTACAGCTGAAAGACCAAAGAAAGCCCTAGATCAGTATGTGCACACGTAGGCATTCCCTTTCAGATGCCACTGGCTTATATTCATGCTCTGATGCTGGGGAAACATTCCGTCGCACATAAGGCACTGTTTTCCAAAATAACATAGATACCTGGGAATATAACCTTATGCTCCTATCTCCTCTGGCTGATTTGAAAGCTGTATTCACTGTCAAGGTTAAACTGCTTTTTTTTAAGCAAATCATCATCTGCATTTCTAAAGATTAGCTTCATTATGATGCAATGTCAGTAGACCTACTTATCACTATTAAAAAGTTATTTGCTTACCTATTGTATTTTACTTACATGGACTATTGAACTATATCAGTTATTTAACTTGTTTCTAATCTGCTTAATTTTATGATGTGACTAGCATAATGGCATGTTGTTTAAGGGTACACGTTGTGAAATAATGGAGAAAAGTTCATTCATTATTTAAAGATTTATAAAAAATGGTTCTCTTAACATTACCTTAAGAAAAGAATAATAAACCCCAACTTTTTTGGCATAAGCTAGCCTCTCGGTGACCCTTTAGGCCACAGAAATGAAGCTACTGCTGAGGATCTAGCCTCGAACCTTCAAAACATTGAAATAAAACAGATGCTTTCTACTGACAGGGCTCTTGATAACTCACAAATCTCTTGAGTTAGACCACAGCACTGTGTTATAACTCAGAAACAAATGACAATAAAATTAGGGATGCAATGCTCCATTCCTCAGAGAACTTCTATCCACATGTGCTCATGTATCCAATGAATAAAATGGATTTGATATGGGAACTAATGTTGCTGGTCAAAGTAATTACAGAAAGGCTTTCCAGCATGATGAATCTCAGAAACACACCAATGAAGGCTGGAAGGGAGTGCAAGAGCTCACCTAGTCCATCCTTTTGCCTTGTGGCAGAGCCACCCAGGCCTCTCCCACATCTGGCAGATGTTATTAAGGCCACTCTCTGCTGGTGAGTGCACAGCCCCTCCAGGCCTCCTAGTCCTGTCTCCAACTAGCCCTTACGGTTAAACATTTTGTCTCCTAATATCTCACCTAAACATTCCTTGCTGCATTTGAAGCCCTTTAGGTCTCATCCTCTCCACAGGGGATATTCCAATAAATAGTAGTTCATTCCACTTCTCTAACCATCTACATATTTCAAGAGGTATCACATCCACCCTCTAGTTCTTCTCCTTGCTTGACAAGATAACTCCAATTCTTTTAACCTGTGCTTATAAAACACAGTGTCTGATAATAGCATTATTTGTTGCTCTCACCCTGGCTTTCTCCACCAGATCCATACTCTTCTTGGCCTGCGCTCACAGCACTCAAGATTAATGTTTGACTTTTCACAGCTTTATGACATTGTGGATTTCTATTCAATTTGTGAGATATTTTAATTGGAAATGGTGCATGTTAATTAGTTTGATGGCAATTATTAGAATGAAATTGGCATAGGTAAACAATTGAATAGAAGTGATTATACACAACAGACTTCTATTTTTGGTTGACTTTCTAGTAGGACCTACCACTTTCTGTTTAACTTTTACTATTTACACAGAAAAAATTTGTTGTTACTTCAATACTTGAATTCCTGGAACTTCTAATGCCTGCAAATTTCTGTTTTCTGTCCTCTTTTATCAGTGTAGATAGTGCCATCATCTTCTGAGTGCAATATCCCAGTGAGGGTCTGCTGTAATAGATCTGAAGATTCAAAACCTATTCAAATTTATAATTCTTAAAATGTCAAGAAATATTCTCTCTCACTAATAAAAACTGAGATGAGAAAAAAGATACCCAAGGTAAACTAGCCTGTAACATACTTGCTCAAAAGAGATTCCCGATGTGTATTTTGTTGTATTGCATCCCACTGCAATAAGAAAAGGGGCCAACTTTTTTTCAGTAGATGTCTAAATATAAAATGTGTTTGGGTTCTTATGTCAAAAGAATCTGAGTCTTTGCACAACTGCTTAAATATCTCAAAGAATCTGGACCCTAGTGGGATTTTCCAAGTGCTGAGCTGCCTAGTTTCATGAGAATCAAGAGGAGTTTGGTAGCTAAATACTTATGCATTTTGGAAAGCCTTTTTAGCACCTGTCAGCAGTCAGGGCAGATGTCCAATGCTATTCTTTGAGAGGTTAGACTGTTTTGGTTCTGCTTAGTGAGATGAAGGGGCAAAGCACCAAAAGACTTTTCTTATTCATTTATTGTGCCTTGAAGGAGCATTTGGCCCAGTGCTGCCTTTTTTCCAGAACTCAGCAATACACTGTACCTTACTTGGCAGATTCCAGAGAATTACTAAAGAATTCATAACCCAGAAACATAAAAATATAAACAGTAATGCTGGATCCTGCAGTATGTATGAAAATAATTGATGCCAGTTCTAAATGTATAATGCTAATTACCATAACTAGATTCATAGACACTAAAATGACATTTGTGTCTTACTTTCAACATGTGAAAGTGAAACAAGGAGATGCAAAAACATCTTGCAGCAGAAAACAAACTCAGTGTTGAAATCGGTCAGTAGTGCTTTCAACAGTCACTTGCTTAATTATTTCTTGCTTTCCTTGTGCTGCTGCCAAGAACAAAGGTCATATTTAATGACTGCCTAAATCATTTGCAATATTTTTTAGACTTGCCCTAGAGGTAGCTGATGTAGATCCTTTTGTACTCGGTAGGAAAGTCTCATATGGATTACCCTGTTAAAGAAACGTTGCCTTTATTTATCCTTCTAAACTGATTTGAATCCCTTCACATCCTCCAAAATACACACTTTGTTTTTTTCCTTTCTGTTTTCCATCAAATGCTGTAGTGACAGCTCCAACAAGGCAACACTGGTTGTTTCAAGATTGTAGAGCACTTAGGACACCCAAATCAGCTTTGAAGTAAATCAGTGGAGCCGGAAGCATTTTCCTCTGCCAAACACAAAAGAATATGTGTCATCATGCCATCATTGTAATGACATACAATCTTAACCAAGAGTCAGAGACAATAGCACAAAACTGAGGATATAAGTCTCCTCCGTCTTGTCCCTCAAGTAGAAAATGGCATGACTCCATCAGTTGGAAGTAGTGGTTCACCATCACTGTTCTAGAAAATGAAATCAAATACAACCTCTTTTCTTTAATGACAGGACATGCCTGGTATTTGCATTCACTTCCCTTCTTGCTTCACTAAGGGCCAATAGTTGGGCAGTAAGCAACAGGAAAGTATGTTATAACAAAGCACTTCATGACAAGGTGGAAATAGAAGAAAGACTAGAAGAAAATGGAATATTAATTACCTAACACTGGGACAGCCTGAGAGAGACTGCTAGGTGAATGCCACCAGGCCCAAAACTGGGGCATGAATGAAGAGTATGCCATGTGAAGAAGGCGGTGTTTGGCAGTGGAAAGAGTTGAGGTCCACCATAATGAACTTCATTCCACATGAAGGACCTAGGTCCTATTACAGAAGTTACATTGTACTTTCTGCATTTTTTAAAACATCTCAGTAGGACACAGGGTGATCACAGAGGTGATGTCTACACTTGCATCACACTGACACCAAATCAAGTCAGAGTTTTCTTCCATTCTCTCCGCTCATCGATAAAGGTGTTCCTGCCCCACAGAATAAAATGGGAGCCCACATTTTTTAATGTTTCCTTGAAAACTGATGCTTGAAAACATAGACTAACTACTTCAGTCTGTCCTATTTATTAAAGTATAGGCTTTAGTGTTAGTGCATGATGGTTACTTTTCAACACTGCTGAAGTCTGCTCTTGCTGTCATTTAATGGGCTTAAATGCAGCCTCAAAGCATCAGGGGACAGCCCCAGTGGAAAGGGACCTCTGGAGAACCCCTGTCCAATCTCCACATAAAGCAGGGTCAGCTATGAGCATAGAGCAGGCTGCTCAGGGCTTTACCCACTCAGGTCTTGAAAAGCTCCAAGGAAAAAGACTGCACAACCTCTCTGGGCAGAATCTTCCCATGCTTGATTGCCCTCATGATGTTTCCTTAATATCCAGTCAGAGCACCTCTTCTTTCAAGCTACATCTGTTTTCCCATGTGACCTTGCCATGTACCACTGTGAAAACCCTGGTTCTGTGTTCTCAAAAACCTCCTTATAGGCACTGGAGTTGTGCAAAAGCAGGAGTAATTCCTAAATAGGCTACATTTTATCCAAAGAAAATCAGACCTTCCTATCTATATCTTTCCCATTTCCTTTCTTCTTCATCAAGTTCTCACCAAGCATTATCTCCCTATCATTTCCCAGCATGCTGATCCAGCAAGGTATATAAACACAGGTTCGGCTGCAAGGACGCACGTGTAGAAGACCACTGACTTTAGGCAATCTTTCAGTTGTATCATATGCATAAACAGTCTCTCAGAAACATGAGTGGCTAAAATGTCACGTGATTTAATACACATCTTTAGCATCACTCTTGGTTTGGAGTCAGAATTATCCATCTATTACCTCTCAGTCACAAAACCTGAAAACTAAACTTGTTTTTGTGTTTTAAATGCAAGCTGATATTCTGAAATCATTCCTTGGCCCAGGAGTATGTGCTGGTAACACATTAACCAACGTGAGAACTGGTAACACTGCATCTATACCTAGGCATGTGCTTTGAGACCTTGCAAGACAGAGGGAAGAGAGAACAGCGAAGCCGTGCATATGCTCCCTGTTTCCCGCAACAGAACCATAAACCGGCAAATTGTTACACAAGCCTTAACTCGCATATCAAGATATTCCATTGAAATGATATGCTGTAAGCTTGTGATTAGCTATCAACAGATTGTCACTTAAATGTCATCCTTAAAGAGTTATTTAACATGAAATAAATTTAGCAGAGAATCAAGCCACACTGGGGGAAGTTTAGCTTGCGGGAATTTGCTGCCCTACTAGGTCTGAGCCTCATTTGTTTTTAATACAGTGTGTAAGGACATGGGTAAAACTTACCCACATTTTGTATCATGGAGACACAGCAAATGTTAAAAACCCTTTTAATTAATCATTTGTACTGACAGAAAAAAAAAATAATTCACGATTACTCTTAATAAGCCCAAACAGGAAGACTGGCTTTCATTCCTTAGGGAACAGGCACACTACCAGATCATGGGAATTAGGAAGAAACTGCTTTCCTGAGCGCAGTGCATATTTGTTCATTATTAATGAGTTTGTCATTCCAGAAAAGCATGACAAAAGATCCAAGTGCAAGAGGAAGGCATGGGAGAGAGAGAGAGACTGTCAGTGTATGTACTTGCACTAGCCTGGCACTTCCTAACACACATCCATAAACCCTACTGGTGTTAAGTAGCGTGAATCTTCAATTCAGAATTCTATGTTTTTATCATAGAATAATAGAATGGTCTGGGTTGGAAGGGACCTTAAATATCACCTAGTTCCAACCCCCCTGGCATGGGCAGGGACACCTTCCACTAGCCCAGGTTGCTCAGAGCCCCATCCAACCTGGCCTTGAACACTTCCAGGGATGGGGCAGCCACAACCTCTCTGGGCAACCTGTTCCAGTGCCTCACCACCCTCACGGTGAAGAACTTCTTCCTTACAGCTAATCTAAATCTACCATCTTTCAGTTTAAAACCGTTACCTCTCCTCCCATCACTACACTCCCTGCCGAAGAGTCCATCCCCATCTTTCCTGCAGGCCCCCTTTAAGTACTGAGGCTCTTCTGAAGCGTGTTATACTGTTTCCAGAAATGCCCAGCCTTCCAAGGAATGGCTTGCCCATTTCACATCTTTTCTCTTGGGTCCTGTCTTTCCAATTTTCAGTTCCTCCTCACCCACAGCAGTACACACGTTTCCATTTCAAGGGGCATTATTATTTCAGAAAAAAAATGTGGTAACACGTGGTGGCAGCAGTGAGTAGCAAGCAATGAAATCGATACTCGACCTTCAAATAGCATAAGGTACAGGCAAATTCCATACAATCGTTGACTTTTCCACATACCTTTATTCCTTCCTCCCATCTGTATATTTCTGTATTCTTTGTACATACCTTTGCAACTCCAGGTGTGACATATGAGGTTTTTCTGAGGGCATTTTATCCAGTGTGTGTATCTCAACGTTCCTAATGAGCAGTTCAGATCGTACATAGAAACAGTATGGTTCCTCAGAAACACACGAGCAAAGTAACACTTCTCAGCTGTTTGCTGTTTAGCGTACTCCTGAAGCCTCGGTTGCACAAGAAACCTCTCATACAACATCTAGTGCCAGTTCATGGCTGAGGCTGGGAAGCTGAAGCCTACAGTGAAATGCAGAAGGAAGGGTCTACCTTGCTATAGTGGGATGTCATGTCCATGCTCCTTGCAAATGAAGACATTTCCTTCTGTGCACTCCCTCAGATACTGACAGCTGTTTCCCTCTTTGCTCTGGAGTCAAAGGCAATGCTACTTGTGGTAGAGAAGGCAGCTCTTTTTTCTAAGCAAATCCTTTTTTAGAGTATTGAGCAGATGGGAAATATAATTAAGTTAAAATAGACCTGTATGTAAGAGACAAATAATTATATAGAACCAGTTAAGCAAATAATAAGTATGTTTAATTTTTTTTTTTTTTTTTAAGAAAAATAAATATTAGTTTTCTGAACATTGTGAGCACTATGTGGTAATGTCAGTGCCTGGAAACTTAATTTTGGAAATTACTTTGTGTTTGGGGCATCTGGGCAGCCTAATGATCAAATATCATAGCACATCTCTGTGCTCTGACTCAAGAAAGTGCATAGTAAATGTCAGGACACCTGACAAGATTAGTATTTCTACCTCATTTTGAAACTTGTGAAGATACATTTTCAAATGACAGGCTGTAAATGCCAAAGGTTTAGGAACTGCTTCATGAACAGCTCTGCAGTCTGTGGGGTGGGGGGCAGAGGAGGTGACTCAGGGACCCCTCACTGCAGGCTGCCTTTGCTCTGCAACCTATGGCCTGTGAAGTAAGGGAGGAACATTAGCATGGATTTGCAGGCATGACAGAGAATGAAGTCTATCCCAGAAAAGCTGCCAGCCATCCGTTGCCCGTCAATGGAATTAGTGTCATTAGTGAGTCCTCCCTTCAAAGGCAGCTGAAAGGGTGGGAAAACATGACAGCACGTTATTGTTTTATAAACTAAACAAAAGGTTAATGTCTGTAGGTTTTCCTTGATTTTACAAAAAGATTGTGGACTGCAATTGTCATGGTCTACAAAGTGATGACAGAATTGAAGGCTGAAGGTCCAGGACTGCAGTGTTTCAGCAACAGTGATTTCAAAGCTGTTTCCGTGAGGCTGTAGTATTTGTACTAAGTATGCACGAAGAAGGGATGAAGGGCTGCTGAAACACTACAGTCCTGGAACCATTGTGATACTGATAGGATTTAATGTGGAAAAAAACTAGTAAGGAAGGACTTTCCACTGATGCAAGAAGTAGTAGCCCAATAATGTAACAACTGGTCAATCTTGCATTGACAATTTCTCTTTTTCCTGACTAATCATGCGTGAAAGCTTTTACTACTGATGGATCCATATTCTTGTCTGTGTCTTTTCATGATCTATATTAATTACTCCCACCACTCCCTGAAAGTGCCCTCAGCAGGATTTTCTAGTAGCCTTAATAGTGTTGTTCACATAAGCTGATTTGTATCTTGGCCTGTGATGTATTGCAGAGATGATTATAACATTGCCGGGCTGTAAAGACATTTCTATAGGGTTGGTGGAGAAACTCTAAACTCTAAGCATGCACAGGTGTGCACGTCTTTCATGCAAAAATATATTCTGTCCATCTAATATGCAAATCTGAATTGAAATTACAGCCTGAGGTGATGCACTGAGGCCATATGCTACTACCCTCTATTGAAATTACAGTCTTTAAGTTCAGTTCCTTGGCCTCCTAATTGAGGCATTTATTTTGGAGCTATGCCTACAGAAAGTACGTGCAGCTTCTAGTCAAAGGGCATTTTAAGGGCATGGGGAAATATAGGTATTTTAAGTTGTAGCCTTTGAAACCTCCACTTTTTTGCCTGGGAAGAAGAGTTATCCTTGCCACAGGAGCTGCTGTGTGACAGGACGCAAGAGAGGAAAAGAGAAACCACAGGTGACTGGTCCTGCCTGAGCCTAAAGCAATGCCTGGGCAAGGCATGAATTCCATATTTCTGAAGCAGATCTTATCAGCCCAAAAGAGGAAATGGAGACAAGATGTTAAAGATGTGCCTTTGTTTTTCTCAGGGGTGTCTTGAACTTCTGCTAGCCCTCTATGGTTTCCCAGTACCTTCTCCTCAGGATGGAGTGTTGCCTTGGAGGGAAACAAGGAGCAAGAAAGGAGGATGGTATAAACATTTTTTGTGTTAGACTTGTAACTTCTGGAGGTATGACTATAGCAAAAGTGGAAAAATGAACACAGGAAAAAAATCCCAGATTTTCTACAGTTACCTGTTGCTTGCTTTGTCTTTTTAGCAGGCTTAGGTTTTGGGAACATTTGGCATCTCCTCCACCATGCAGTAAGTTTCAGTACTCTATGTGGTCGTATGCTACACAGATTTAGTTGCTGAGTGTGACAATAGTTTTACAGCACAGTTAGAAGATGGCAAGAAGCATGGTCCCATCGCAGTTTCATTAGCATAATTGGCATACGCACTTATATGGATTCAGCATTACTGAAGCTGTTTCAAAGGGACTGATTATGTGCTGTATCCCTTGGAGCAGTATTTCAGGCGGAGATCCCACTGGGATGGAGCAGACATGAAAAGAAGCCCTGAATTTTATAGTGCTGTGTCAGTATTACTACAAGAAAAGTACAGTATCTAAAATAAGGTTATCACACTTCGACAATTACCAGCTTAATGGATTTACACTGTTCTTTTAGATTTATCTTGATCAGTTCTCAGTCATAGCTTCCCTTGATCATCTAATAGGTTTGTTCTTTTCCTAGAAACCAAACTTCAGCGTTTTCTGTTACTTGCACGCAAAATGTAGTCACTTACTATGTGATCTTGGAAATAAGGCAGAGGAGCACTCTAACCGCATGAACTACATGGTTCTGTTAGCAGCGGCTTGCTTAGTTTTTTGGTTTCCTTTTTGAAGTAAATGTCCAACTGCAGCTGAGCAGCCAGCAGGGCAAAACTAGCAAGCAAGGTACAAAGTCATGCACTCGCTTGTCCCCGAGTCCAGGGAGATAGACTAGAACAGCCAAAGAGTTTCTGACCATGGCAACAGCTTCCGAGAGCCCCAACCTGTACCTGGAGACTGCTGGAGTTTCAAGGATGTCCCAACCACCCCCTCTTACTCCAGCCAGCCTTGCACTGCAACACTAACCCCACAGGACTCCACACTTCTTTCTTTTTCTTTTTTTCTGCCCTGGATGCACCAAGAAGCGGGTATACTGCTTTGGGATAATTTTGCACTGGAAGGCTAGTGCAAGGATGCTGAAGGGGGTTGCAGAACCTAACTTGTACTCTCTTTTTCTTTTCAGAAGCCATTTCAGTTGTTAGATAAATATTAAAAAAATTCCTTTTATATATATATGCACACATTATATATATTTATATATGTGCTATGCAGTTTTAACATCATATAAATGTTTGTGTATTACACAATAAAGGAGTAGTGAGATTATGAATGATGCCTTTTTTGCTAGCGTTACAGTAAGTGTACATGCAGCTGCATACAACCTGTGAGACCTGACGGCTGCCAAGTTCCCCGGTCCAGGTGGGGACACTGACTACCTACTAACAATTTACGAGGACAGAAGCTAATCCAGCGCTGGCTTTTGCTTCCACGGGTAGAAACCCAGGTGCACGTTCTGGAGGGCAACAATGACTTTTCTCTGGAGAAAGGTCTCCATCACTATATCCCTGCCATTCAGTCACCCAGGAATTGTAGGGATCTGTCCTCAAGTCATGAGGCTTAGCACCTACAGTATTATACCCAGATTTGTCACATGCTACAAATTAAGAGAGACATGATAGTAATGGAGAGCTAGCAGTTTTTCAGCTAGTCCTTTGTCCCTTGCCATCCCCCAGTTAATTTATCCCTTCCCATATCTTGACCATGCAATTAAATTATTTGAATATATTCCACATTTTCACATTAAGGGTTTTTTTGTTTTTCTTAACCCAAAGCGGACTAGAACACTGAGTGTAAATATAAAATATAGTCTCAGAAAAAACCCACAGGCTCCCTTAAACTGTCTTTGGGACACATATCAGAGGAGATAATTGGTTTCTCCATTTTCTTTATTAGGCTGCTGTGGGACACAGCAAAGAAAGCATCCCATATTTCTTTTGATATATCATAAAGAGTAAGCTATGGGGTACTGTAAAACACTGTTAAATGCAAAAATATTTGGGGGAAGATGATTAGACTTAATAAGGATATTTAAAAACAGCACTAAATATGTCAGTGTGAATGCAAATAGCATACTTCTATTATTTCTAAATTAAACTGATATAAGAAAAGGGATTTACAATTCGGTTTTTTCCTCTATTTTTGGAAGAAAGAACAGAAAATCTAAGTTTATGTTATGAAAGGGACAGCGAGGATTTCCTTGTTTGCTCTCCAGAGTTTTCTTAAGCCTGATGTTTTGAATCGACGAGCCGAACAGAAGCAGGATAGCTCCAGATCAAAAATGAGGAACCAGAAACATATGGAATTGGTGAGGTAATTAATATCACTTTACTGTATGTTTCAAAGGAAATATGTTGTGTCCTGCACAAAAGTGTTTGTTTTGATGCTAACACTCGCCAGCTATCTCACAGCTTCTTTACATTGTTTCAGTAGGAAGAAAAATCACAGTTTCTGTCTCCCATACCCATTAAAAAGCACATTTAACAAGGACCAAAGGGCTCTAGTTCACGCAGCAAGCGCCCCAAGACATCCCAGCATTACTAACGGGATGTGCCGGCACGCACGTGCGTTTTGGCAGCAGCCAGCGGAAGCGGTCCCATGGCTCCCACCCCTCTCTCCCTGCCCCGTGCTGTCCTTGACCCTTGCTGGTAGGATTATTTGTGTGGCTGGGCAACGAGCTGGCGCAGTGGACAGACCCGAGTTAAAGATCACTCAGGGAAAAAAAAAAAAAAAAAAAAACAAAAAAAAAACCCACGCAGAAATAAAAAAGGTATTTTTCAGCCTGGCTGAGCAGGTAGCAGAAGCGGGTGCTCGGTGCTGTATCTGGGGACGCTCACATCCCCAGCAGTGAGGGGTGGCAGCCCTGGGGGGCTGCTTACACCAGCTCAGGTGAAACCACAGCCTCACTGCGAGACTTCTCTGACGAGGAATGGGAAAGAGTGAGGGGAGAGCTGGTAGCTCACTTTCACCCACCCTGGCGTTTCTTGACATGGAAGAGCACCATGCTGTCTCAGGGGAGTTGGAAAAGGGGCTGTGTGGTAGTGGAAATCAGGATAGTGCCAGCCCCAAGCATTCAGAAATCCTGAGTCATGAGGTCTTTAAAAATAAGGGTGGTATTCTTTTTATTTCCCTGCTGCAGTCTTAGACTTTAGGATACCAGAGATACTGAATGTACACATTCTTAGACTTTTCAAACACAGGGACTAGGTTTTTCTTTGACACAACCACAAACTGAGATTCTCATGCTGTTCAGAAAATATACCCAGTCTTATCTTGGCAACTGTTCATCTACCTAGCCCATCTGACACTTCTGTATCAGAAAATTGAAGCTGGAAGATAACTCTGTCAACACTTTCCAGGCTGCCGCTGCGGGTGCCTGCTGCCTGGGGCTGGCCGAGGCTCCTCGCTGCCAGCCCCGGGCGAGCAGCCCAGTCCCGGAGCTGCAGGCACCTGCAGGCACCCAGCACCGGCCGCTCAGCTCCCAGGCTGCCGATCTGCTGGTGGCACACACCGGTTTGGGTCATGTCCCGCTCTGGAGCCTGCCAAGTCGGTCATCCTCGGGAAATACTGCTTCCCCTTACTCTGCTGACTTAATTTTGCAAACCCTCTGACAACCGAAACCTTCCGTGAACTAGTAAAAGTTTCAGGTTATGCATATCTCCTCTTGGCTTTATGGTTGATCAGAGTATGCCCATATTTAGTATGCCATTGAAGCATTTTGATAAAGTTGGAAAATTGGCTATCGGGAGATGGTTCCAGTGTGGAATAGCTGATGGTCCAAGACAAGTCATAAGAATGATTGCATAGGGGAAAATCTGCAGCTTAGCACACACAGACCTGCCAATATATACATGCAGATCTATATCCTGGATTGAGATATGCAGCTTTTTATTACCCTAACAGAAGTGCCAACTTTCTTCTTCCCTCCCTTCCTCTCCTGTGCGTCCTCACACGGCTCAGCCTCATGCGAGCCTGTCCAAAAACCTACTAAAAGAAAACAAACACCGACTTCAGGTGGATGAATACTTGATTCCCAGCCAAAATCACTTTGCCTTGCACAGTACTTCTGCTTTGCATTGTGAGTAATTATATGTAGCTCTTAACAATGGGCTAAGCAGCCACAGCCCCTTTCACACAGGATCTGGCCACGTCAGCGCAGACGGCATCACTGGCTTTCCATGCTGAGAGGGTGGTGGTACGGTGTCCTCAGCCCTGAAGATGTAAATATCTGTACCAGACGTCAGGTGAAGGGGTTTGTGCTGGGTTTTTTGTGGGGAAGAAGCAAAGGTATTAGCCAGTAAAAGGACTTTTGAACTAGATTTTATTTTGATTTGTTTGGCACAAGGAGAAGCACAACTCTATCCAGTCTCTGCAAGTGAATTTATTAATAATCTCTAACACGAGGTGTGATCACTCAGTAGAGCTGGTCCATTGCTCCGGCCAGCCGCAGCGCAGGGTTAGTGGCTGGCTGTTCTGGGCGGCTGGGCAGTGTGCACCATGGGCTGAGGCACCGTGCAGCAAACTGGCTTGCTTTCCTCTGCCAAAAAGCTGCCAGGGAGCTGCGGATTCGGGGTTCTTCATGCCCTGTGGTGCTCTGAC
This sequence comes from Aviceda cuculoides, assembly GCA_035590195.1. Classification (NCBI taxonomy): domain Eukaryota; kingdom Metazoa; phylum Chordata; class Aves; order Accipitriformes; family Accipitridae; genus Aviceda; species Aviceda cuculoides. The sequence goes on from JAVJGG010000073.1 coordinate 6,456,814, forward strand.
GAACATATTTATTGGACATACTTATTTTCTGGAAGCATTAAAAGCATGGCCAGATGCATTCACCTCGACCTCACTGGTTTGTCTCCATCACAAACCTTTCAGACCTTTGAAATCACCCTGCAGGGGTTAGCAGCTCTGACCTTTGGCCAGGCAGTGCCGTAGCCGTAACCTCCTCTGTACAGAAACCCAGCAGGAGGGACACCCTCAAGCCTCGTCTGCCACCCTTCAGGCACTCCTGCCCCTTCGCCACAGGCGTCGGCAGTCGTGCAGCCCTGCCCTTGGCGAGGGGCCCACCGAAAGCTAGTCCCACCACAACCCTGACCGACCCACCATCGCGGCTGCGATCCCCCAGTGCCGGTCAGGTTGGCTGACACCGGCCACCCCTGCTGCCTCGTCTCTGCGTCCTGCACTGCTGCCCCTTGCCTGAGGCTTGCAGGGTGTGATCTCTGGGAGAGAAACTGCCTTTTTGTTCCGTGCTTGTACGGTGGCTACTAGTGAAGTGGACTCTCTTCAGCTGGAAGTGTGTTGGTTTGATATTTATAGAAAGTGGCAGAAGAAACTAATGGCAGGACATCTTAGCTCTAGTACTAATGCAAATAGTAATAACAATAAAATGTAAACTTCCACATATAGCCAAATGCCTGCTCTAAATGACAGCAGTAAGGAAATATATATATTTATAGGGATATAACATATAGTTATGTGTGGGTGGGTGTGTCTGAGCCATATTTCAAATGCAAGGGGGATGCTACTTAGCATTGTATCAATGGGAGGTCTAATGGCGATTCTCTTCCAAGATTCATATTTTGGAGGATGTTCAACTTAAAACCTACTGTGATAACACAAGGTGTTTTAAATTCCACAGTGTGATTGCATGACATAATTCTTGAAAACCTAATAAATTCATTTTAGAACATTTTATATAGTTGGAAAACCTGAAGTTTAGAAACAAAAATCCACTGTGTGTGCAGCATTTTCAATACATGTTAACATTCTGCTTCACTTACTAATGGGCATATGTGCAAACACAAAGTCTTTCCATAAATCAACACTATATTGCACAGACCAGTAGCCTGTAAAGGACCATTGCCAAATATGTTACATGGAACTTTTCCAGTATTTCAATTTAATTATGCTATATCTGCGTATGTACATTTAAATTTAGCAAATTCACCTCATGGCAATGTAGAACTCTACAGTCAGTACTTTAGGGAATATTTGGTGTTAATGTCTTCAGTAAAAGAGCTTTAGTTACATTCATCCCAGTGCTGGCTGTTCTGAAGGTTATTCTCTCCAGTTTTCCAAGGAAAGTATAATACTTTGCTATTTAAAAAATGAAAATACAGCATGCCCTACGAGTTAAGAAACTCACTCTGTGGCAGGTGAGGAGGGAGAGCACGTTTACTGGTATGGATCCTGAACCAAAAACACACTGCCTGCAGCTTGCTCGTGTTCAGAAACAAAAGAAAACAAGCACTGATTTCAGCGCTGTAGTGGCAGACCCAGCTATCAAAGAGCTGAAATGCCTTTCTGATTTCATTTGTCGTGGCATATGTTCTAGGGGAGGGTGGGGGGAGCAAGTTATCAAATTGTAATTAATAATAAAGTTGTAGGTGTTTTAATGCATTCTCTCTGTGCATGTCAACTGTCAGGTCCAAAGCAGCTCTAGAATCAGTACTAATGAAAAACCTCAGACTAAAATAACCATATATTAGGTTCTCTAACTGCTGCAACTGACAAGAGTACTAACCCTTACCTGTATGACTCTATTTCTTTTTAATATTTTATACAAATGGAAATCTTTTAGCATGAGAATGAAGACAACATCATGAAAACAGGAATACAGTTGTCTATTAAAATGCAAAGATAAATGCAAACTATTTGCTTCGTTTTCTCTTCTTTGAGTTACAAATTTCTTGCTGTCATGAAAACCCTTTTCATCTTTCCTGAAATTCATCACTGTGGCACTCAGTTGACAAATATATTCATCACAGTAGTGTATTTCCCAGAGATTCCTGTCTTCTGCCTCAAGCACTTTATTCCTTTAGATGATGAAAGTATTTATCTGAGAAGAGTTTACATACACATCTGTGTGGCTGTAGGCTCACCTACACCATCAAAGTATTCAAAAAATCATACTTCAAGAAAAAAAACAGCTTTAAAGACAGATATTCTTTACGACAGAATCTTTATTCCACAATGGATGTACAGTGATCATCTTTCCACTGTGTTTGGACAATGAAATGCTCTCTGCTGTAGCAATTAAGAAGCCCGTAAATGTACTTTATGAACTTAAAAGTTTTATCTGAGGTTCTCACTGTGTGGCAATGCAGCTGCATTACTTCATTCGTATGTGTAATCGCCATTTATATAAAATGGAAGCAGGAAATAAATTATTACTAGGTGCAAATACACATGTCTAATTGCTGCATTTTGGTTTACATTGCAGTCTCGAGGGAAATGAGAGCTGAGAAAGTTGACCATTACTGCAGCAACTGTTGTATTGGCAAAACAAGCTTTTCTTCATCTTCACCCTTCTTTGCAGGACACACTGTCCCCATTTTCATGGCACCTACTCCTGCAGTCTTGGGTGTGAAAGGGGAACTTGTGAAAGCAGAATCCCAAATCGTCCTCCCTTCTGAGCTCACGCTGTTACATGTAGCTCATTTTCAGAGGTCTCATTTCAACTGGAATCTGGCTATTTGAAAAAATGTCTTTTCCTTCACTCCCCCAACTCCTACCCCAGTGACCACTTAAGTGCTATAAATAAATAAATAAATAACGAAATATGTAAAATACACACTGGAATCACTTTCTCACAATCGAAACCAAACCGCTCTGAAAGCAAAAACCAGAGGATGTAGTCAATAAGGCATCTCTAGCTCATCAGGAGAGGAAATTTAGGTATGGAGAAATGCTCTTCTCTAAACAAGCAGCTGGCTGGGATATTAGAATTACATCATCCATCATCAGAAAGTAAGGGGTTTGGATGCTCAGAAACTTCTCGTTCAGAAGTCAGAACCTTTCTTTTGCTTCTTACATGAAAATCAGCATTTTGACTTTAATACTTCCACTTATTATTCCACTTGATACTTGCTAGACCGCTGGTGAAATGCATCTTTAACAAAATATCCCTGTGTAGCAGGTCACGTAAAACCTCCCAACAAGACTTTTACAGTGAATTAAGCTTTCAGCTAGCCAAGGTGACTGACCAAAACTCATTCCCTTTTGCGCTTCACTTTGGGTGTTACTCTTTGAAGAACTGGCCAAGCCTGAAAAAATAATTTGCAAGATCACATCCCACTGGAGTTTCCAGTTAGTCAATACTGTCCATTCTGAGGTACAACAAGCATGGCAAAAGGACATTTTGAGGCATTTGTTTATTTATATAAACAAACCAGAATATTTTGTTAAAGAAATAAAATATTAATAAAGTATTCTCTTTTGTTTATATAAAGAAAGATATAACAAAATATTCTAGTCTGTTGTTTAAACACTAACTCAAGGTAAGTTGACATGAGAATTTATAAGAGTGCTGATATTCACAGTGTTTTAAGAAGTTTATTTTTTTAAGAAGGAGTCATCTTGGGATGTGCTAGTACTAGAAGATATGTTAATCATGTCTTTTCATTCTCTTTCCTTGTCTCGGTTAAGTTTAAAGTTACAATTTATTTCTTTAATTTTTATTAGATTCATTTCGTCTTTACAGCTACTCAGAATTAATAGTCTCTTACGATCACATTCCCAAAAGTGTACAACTTCTTTTCACTAATGTTTGGCTAATTTTGAGAATTATTAAAAAAAGAAATCATAAGAAGACTTGGGATAAAATTCTCTTCTGTGTAAAAAGTCAGCCCAGAGCCCATGGACCTTCACACCTTTCTTACACCTCTTTTAGACTCTACTTCATCCTGCTGAAGAAGATAAACTTAATTTTATGGGGAAAAAAAGTTGCATGCTATTTAAACCAGAGGAAATGTGAAGTGAACAAGATTTCTAATTTGCAAGTTCAAGCCAAAATTGCTGCCTTTGTAAAAGCCACCTTTGTATCTCCATGTTTAATCTACTCTTTACCAGTACTACTGGCAATTAAGCAGCATAACGACACACCAAACACCTCACAAACACCCCACAACATTTTTCCAATCAAAATGCAAGTGATACAATTTCTTAGCATTGTTGCCTCACTCTATATATTCTTTTCTGTTTTCTCTCACTTCTACTTGAATTTTCCTTAGAATACATGACTTGATAGGAACTTACAGCCGTTTGGCAGGCCCCTGCTGCTTGCTGCTTGTACAAAGGACGCTCATATTTGCCCTACCCTCCTCTGGATATTAAATTTATTCTTTGAATAAGGAGGGCACATGAGTTCTCTCTCCTCCTGTCTGCACCAAACAGGGACAAAATTGGTCAAATGAGCATCCATAAGCATAATGGTGCTTTAGAAATGCCAATCGATGATATGTGATTGATGATGCCATTATGATATTCAATATGTTTCCATTACAGTCAGTAACTATGAACAGCTTATGATTCAAAATGCAATCTCTGGGACAGAATTACAAAACCTTGACTGTTTTAAATTTTGATGGATAAAATGTGTCACAGCATGTGTAAAAACCTTTATGATGATGCTCCCAGCATACCATTATAAAATGAGCATGGTTTCCATCGGAAGACTAGCTCGCGAGTAATGCTGATTCAGGGTCATAAAGATAAATGCATCCCTCTGTAGGAAATTATAACATTATATTGATTTCAGACACCTTGTATTCTGTGCAGAAATAAATTTAGCCCTGCTTTGATTTAGAAGTACGAGACAGTGTTTAGAGGAGGGCAGTTGCAATCAGGTCTCCTGGATTCTATTCCTAGCCATGGCAGTGACTCATGCCGTGACCTTGTGTAAGTCTGTCGACCTCTGTGCCTGTTTACCCATGTAGAAGAATGAAAAAAAGAATAAATACTTACTTTGTTGGGGTTGAAACTCTTGGTGAGAAAGAGCTAAGTATACAGGCATTCCTGGCAAACTAAATAAATCATGAGCATGTTTCATATGAGTTCACAAAACATCTCCAGTATGAGGTTTCTACAGGCTCTTCAATTCAATCCCATTATGTATTTCAGTGCAGTACATATGGTCCTATCTTTAAAACACTGGGTAGTGTTACACACTGTGGGATAAGTTACAGCATGAAGATTTAACATTAACATTAATGGGAGCCGTGCAGTTAAGGCCTATCGCGCTCTGCTGAAAGTGTGCCCTCAGGAGAGCTGTGTTGCTAATAATTTACAAACCCTCTGATTTAAAAACTGTTGTGGGAATGTCTAACTTCTGTGGATGTATATTCTGAACGTTATCAGAAATGTCGTGGCTTTCAGTATGTTTGTATGTCAAAATTCATAGACTTCTGTGCAACATTCTGTTAATGTTCCTAAGGGATGCCTGGACAGTTACCTACCTTGCAACACAGCATTTAAAAATAACATAGGTGAAGTTATCCTGAAATACATGGCAATCAATGAACAAGAAGCACTCATTTCCTTACAGCACTGTTACATTTAATTTTTGAGGTTTCATTTCTATTATTTATATTGCTCTGCAGTCAATTACTGTATTTTGTGGAACACTACTAGCAGATCAGATAATACTGTTGGTGATGTCGTCATATTATTGTTCCAGTTGTAATAACCATTTGGACTATTTTATGCAGAGTAAGAACAGGACAATCATTTACATTATGACTTGAGAAAAAGTATCCACATGCCACCAATTGGTATCAGGGAAACCACGCTCAGAAAATTCCCCACATGTGTGTTATCCACCTTTGTGTATGTAAGCCATCTCAAAAACAACTCATGATAAAACTGAAATAGTCAAGTATCTTCAGGATTGGTATTGTAACTTTCATGTGTAAAACACTTAAACTTTTTCATACTGTATTACCTTATAACTCACAGAAAAAATCCCCAATGATCTTGGGTCAGAGTTCAGTTGGTTGATGACATAGTTTAGTTAAGTACATACAGTAAAACCAACAGGCCTGGTCCCTAGCCATAGCCTCAGCATTGGAGTAAGGAGCCCGGGAACCAATAAAATAAAGATGCAGTTTCGCCTACTGAAACGGTGCCTGGCTCCAAGCTGCAAGAGCTGCTAGTGATTCGCGGTGCGACATTTTTATGTATGATGACTTGTCTACATAGAGAAATTACTCTAAATAGCGGGTGAACTGAAAGTAGATGTTTTTCTGAATAACTTCATAAACTGATAAGCTTCACAGGAGGAAGCAGAACTTTATCAGCTCCCAGACATTCTTTTCACTTTGAAAAGGAGCAGTCTAATTTGAGGACAAACAAAGGCAACGTTTCCCGATGTCATTTTCTCCTTCACTGACTGCATTGATAAAATTATCTCTACTTTCCACAACCATCAGTCTCTTTACCACGTCGCTATCACAGTCCTCAACTGTTTTGCAGAGTGTCAAAATCTACCTGTTTCATATTTGCATACAATATGCTTATAGTCACAAACAAACAAAACCCCCATAAGTACAATGCACAAGTACTAAAATAGGGGGCTATTTGAAATTAACTAAAACATTTAATTACCATAATCTGCATTTCTGGACATATCTAGATGCCAACAAAATTGATTTAGAAAGTGTGACAATGTTGAGTTTTGTTTCTTTGCCTGGTAAAATAGGATTGCAATTTAACTGGTTAAAATAAAATAACATAAACAAGAACACCCCATCGGGCCACTAGTATTCAAAGATAACAGAAGATCTGCCTCAGCTAGCACCTATAGAAAACCCTTCCGTTCTCATGTTGCCAGTCATCAAGAGAACATGTTCACGTGCCAGGCCCCTACTAGAATCAACAAGCACATGAGTGGGGGCAAAACCACACAAATGAGTGTTCACACAGAACACACTTAGTTGCTTTATTAAACTTTCTTTCTCCTTAAGGTAATACTAAAGTCTAAGTAGGTTTAACTTCATGTTAAGAAGTGTTAAGAAGTCACAGTCTATTTTGAAGCTACAGGAAAGCCAAGAATGTTGAAACATTTGTGTCAGTGTTGTCTGTAGCAGTACGCAATTCCAAAAAACTCAGTCTCTTCAGTCTGCTAATTTTTGGAGGGGGAAATAAAATTTCAGGAGAAAAGAACCCCTTCCAAACCATAGTTACCATGCTGGACTGGCTGGCTGCAGTGTTATTTTATGGAAGAGCGACACTTCATCTAATTTTGGTATTCTGTATGCTCCTTTTTGTTCCTTTTGCAAGAGGTTTTTCAAGTCCTATCTATGAAGATGCTCTTTGTGTTTGATGGACAGAGGCCTACCATCAAGCCTGTAAATTACTTCTCAAAATACAGTATGAAAATTACACAGGTGACATCTCTACCGATCCTCTGCCAAAAAAAAAAAGAAAATTTAAAACATAGTGAAATAACCTTTCCATTTTTAGAATTTACGATCTTCTGTATTCCATTTGCTTATGGCCGCTCCAACTCACTGTTTGGTAACTCGTCAGTGCCTTTGCGCCTTTATTCGGCCTATTCACGCTACCCAGCTCCAGCCAGTTCTGCTGCCGCTCCTCCTTCCCCCCATGCCAGGGTCTGCAATGGGCACCTCTGCCAGGAGACACGAGGGGAGCATGGTGCAACTCCACACCTACGCCAGCTGGGCCTGGATGACACCCGGGGCATAACGCACCCCGCTGTTGGCAGAGCTGCAAGCAGATGAGACCGTAATTCTGCAACACATGTCTGACATAAATAGGTGGGAGCGGGGTGATGCATTCTCCCCTCGGCAGCGAAGGGCCTCACACCAGCTCTGGGGTGCCGGGTGAGCAGCACCCCCGGAGGGCCGCAGGCAGGTGCCGGACCCTTCCCCCAAGGGGACCAGGGGCTAAGTGCTGCCTCTGGCCAAGGGATGCTGGAGGACCGAGCCCGGCTGTGCCGATAACCCCCGCCCCGGGGCTTTTCTCGCCGAGAGCAGGCCTGAGGAAACCACGGCGGTTCGTGAGGGAAAGGCAGCTGCCCCAACCCTAGCCCAGCCGCCCCCCACGTGCCCACTTCACGTTATCTCCCCCTGCCAGCCCGCCTCGCCCGCCCCGCCAATCAGCGCCTCCCTTACTCCGCCCAGCCTCTTGCGGACCAATCACCACCGCCCTTGGTGGTGCGGGCCGGGGCCGCGGGTAACCGCGGTGGGGAGGCCAGGCCCGGGCG
>JAVJGG010000073.1:6465970-6480676 GCA_035590195.1 Aviceda cuculoides
AAGGGAAGGGTCTCCGGGCGCCGGCTGGGGCAGCGCGAGGCAGCCTGGGCCTGAGGGACTGCCCGGTGTGCGGGGATCCGGCCGGAGGCAACCGGCCGGGGAGGCGCGGCGGGAGGCGGCGTGCCCGGGAAGGGGAGCTGGCTCCTCTCCCCTCCTGCCGGAGCCGCAGCCGGAGCCGGGCAGTGCTGCCCTTGGCAGTTTCACGTGCCCGGGAGCTGCCCGCCCGTCCCTCCCCGCACCACCGTTCCCTTTCAGGTCCTTCTTTAAAGTCTTTTGTTCGGCCGCTGTATCTTTCTCCTCTGTGGTCTTGACAAACCTTCCCCGAGTCCGTGCTCCCCTTCTGCAAAGCAGAAGGTTTTTGGTGCCCGTAGTGGTTTGTGGCTTTCATCGCATCACACCCTTCTTTGTTTGCGAGACTCTTCGGTTTCCATCCCAGCTTATGAAAAACACTTGTCTTCACGGCTCTGTCCTTTTCTGGTGTCTCCCCTGTCCTACCTATTGTCTCCTGTGCTGTATCAAGATACAAAGGTGGGAGGGTCTGCTCTGCCAGTTTGCTGCCTGTAAAAAGGCGCCTGCTAGAAAATGTGTTTCCTAGTGTTTTCATGTGTGTTAGACCAAATTCCCTGTAAAAACTCATACATCCTGCTATTGGTCTCCTCCATACTCTTCCTTAAGATAACTGACTGTAATCCTTGGACACCCCCCCCCCCCAAAAAGCCCCACAGAAAAAAAAAAACCCACCTAGAAACTTGGCAGTGGTTAGGCAACCGGTATCCTGTGTCTCTTTATTGTGCTGATCAGTTTCAGCTCATCGTTACCTGCTAGCCCTTTCGTCAGTCTGCATATACCTCACTCTTTTTACGCTTAGGTTGCACGGTCCCTTGGGATTTTGTTCTAAAAAACGTTTAGCAATACGGGGCTGGGATCTTTATGTCCTGCTGTATTGTGTGTAAACTTAGTGAAGTCTCATTTTTTTAGAACTTCATCTATGAATAAGCAACGATTGTGGACCTGAAATACACTTAGTGTCTTTGAGTTAGGTTTCCTTTTAGTTTCATGGGAGGCTTTCCACAGGAACAGAACACTTGTTCATCTCTTCTATTAAATAAGTCCTTCTGTTAAATCCAAGAAGCACAACTCTTCTGCAAGTAATCATTGTGAAATAACTCACAAAAACCCCATCATCATGATTACGTTAGCATGAAAGCACTGTATTTCAGAACTTTTCTTCTGGAAAGGATCCTGCTATTGACTGATGCCAAGGTGGAGTACTGGACTATGTGGGACCACTGGTGTGACAGAGTAATGCGTGTGAGGCTTTCAGCTTCTGTCGTAACGCAGGTTTTAATCCAAAAGCGTGAGGTGGATTTTTTTTTTTTTTTTTGAGGCTTCATGAATCTATAAAGGTGCACTGCTACACTGGGAATTGAAGTAAGGTGCACTGCTACACTGGGAATTGAAGTATTCTTTCACTTAAAAGGGGGGTGCTAGGGGCAGGGAAAGGAGGGAGGGAGGGGAGTGCTGGCTTTGAAGAGGCTTTGTGGAGGGAGTGATTTTTAGCAGCAGCTCTATTTCTGGTGGGTGTCAGTTGCTTGAGAAATCAGTTATTACAAACTAAATACTGTTAAAACTGCTTTCTTGAAGAATGCCAAAAATAATGAGGAATCATATTAGCATGAATTATCTTAGTTTTGCTAATTTACAGGTAATTCCTCCAGGTCAGTGTTTGTGTGCAGTATGCTGCAAGATGTCTTGACTTCAGGACTAGATGCTGTGCTAAGATTATAACACCACTTGCTCATTATAAAAACCAACTTGTGGTACTATATGAAAGTAGAGCTGTTTATCTTCAATATTTCATGAAACATGCTTCTTGTTTGCTTGAACCATATACTTGGCTTCATAGTGATGTGTTCATTTAGACAAAAGTAAATTGTCACGTGCGTTTGTAGTCCCTACAGTGAGTCTGTCTGTCTTAGGTGGTGGCAGTTTCATGGGGGAGCGCAAAGGCTCCTCTGTTGTTTGTACCGTTCAGCTAGTATGAAGGAGGGAAGTGATTTGCTAGTTTCCTTCTATAACAGTCAGACACACTAATAACTGTCTGGAACAAAAATGCTACTACGTATTACTTTAATGTAATTATCAAGACTATTTTTTTCCAAAATCAACATAAACCTGTTGATTTTGTTCTTTGATAACATAGAAGGGCTCTGTGTTACTTGTTTAAATGTCAGAATTATGCTGGGGAGAGGCAGGCTTAGGGCATGCAAGCAGCTTGATATTTTCTTACACTTGGTTTAGTTTAGTTTTTCAAGTTAAGCGCTGCTTTTACACTAGCTTGCAGTGAGAACTTACAATGAGGTGAGAAATTCTGCTCTGAGGCTCTTAGTTGAGCTCAGAGGGTGAAATCCCAGTTCCGCTTGCAGTTGATTTAATTTACTTAGCACACTGATAAACAAAACTTTGATCCTACAGATGCTTAATGTGTTTGTGAAGCTCAAATATTTGGTTGTCTTTGGAGGCTGATTTGATACGTTTAACTTTCAGAATAAAGGTTTTCCATGCACTGAGAAGAGTAGGCCTTTCCTTGGGTTCAACAAGCAGCCAGCAGGTACATTTTTTACAAATTCATGTTAACACTGCTTAGGCTTTACTGCTTTGCAATCCTGCCAGGTAGGAATATCTTTCAAAGTTTTGAAATAATTGAGGGTGTACATTGCATTTTCAGAAGTAACTTAATGTTTGCTTTCAAAGTATATTAGGTATCAAAAAAACCCATAAGCGATATTTGCAAAAATTTCATTTGGAGTTAAATGGAACTATATTGTACAAAGTTGATACCTGTAAGGCTCAATAGCAAGCTTTAACTCTGTGGTGGAAAGAGCAATCATTCCAGTGTCGAGTTAGAAGCTGTAGATTGTTCTCGTTGCTCTTAGTTTGTTGTGCAATGGATGGAAATGTTTAAAAACAGAGGAAGAAAATCTGCAAATTCTGTCGCTGAAGGTTAAGCCATTCAAGGTAGAGATGAAAAATACAGTAAGTGTACCTTATGATTAAGGTATTTGCTCTTCAGTTTGTTTGCCTTTGTACTATCTGCATAGATTGGTGCTTGTATACCAGGTTCTTCTATATGAGAAGCTGCTTTAACTACTGAAATGCCAAGTGAGAAGGAGGCTATAAAAGTTTGTTTCTTCCTGAAACACTGTGGTACTCTCCTGTAAGAAACTGCATTGAAAACAAAGTTTAGGTCAAGGTTCACTGATGTTTTATCAGCTGTTTTTTTGGGGGGCGGGGGAAGAAAAAGGAGTAACCTGCTTGTGAGTCTCCATAATGGTATACCTTGGTCTATCCTGTAAAAAAGCCCCCTCAACTCTGTAGAGCTAACAGGGAAAGTCTAAGTGTCTTCTGTTTTTGTTGCAATTCAGTCATAGCTTCTAGGTACATGAACTGTTCCCCAGAACAGGTAAATTCTTGCTTTAAAGGGTTGCAAGTTAGTCTCTCTTACACTTAAGGAGTAGTTGACAGCCTAGTTTTTCTTAGTGGGTAGGTGAAATTTGGATTGCCTAATAGCCGAGGGATTTGTTGCTTTTCTGTTACAAGTCTTACCTGCATACAAGCCTACAGGTTGTCTTTTAGGCTAGCACAAGCCTACATTTCAGTATAGTGTTGTTGAAATGCATGAAGCTCTGATCAAAACTGTCTGAATTCTTTTTTTAATTTTGCAGCTATATAACTATTTGTGGCAAAGCACATTGGATGCAGCGTCATTACAGTTGGTAAAGTTTTTTTTTTTTCTTTCAGTACATCATAGTTTTATTTATGCATTTCCTGTTTTCTCTGAATCTTAAATATGTGATAGGAAGAAATCTTAGGGCTCGTAATAATGGGCATTTGAAAGGAATTTGTATGGGATTTTTCTGTATGACTACTAGACTGTGCTTGAGGCAATGCATTTATTCCCACAAGTCAGATGTGAGTGGAAAGGATTGGAGTATGAACAACTGCATGAAGATATTAGAGTGACCACTTATCTTGAAAGTCCTTGAATGCTGTGAGCACTGACTTCTTTATTGCCCATTTATATCTTTCTCTTAGCTGAGATGGATCTTGTTCAATTGGCAGTTAAACAAATGTTTGCAGTGTCATAGTGAACGCTCTGAATGCCTCTATGGTTGCTATTTTCATTACTGCCAGCGTTAGACTTCATTCTTTTAGAATTCATGCCAAGAATAAATGTCCCAACTAGTTCCTTGTTACACTAAGAGGAGGAATGGTCTCCTGTGGTGATGAAAAGGAGCTGCTGCTGTTCGATGAGGGAGGGATATGGTGGGAATGGAATTACATGTTACTGCTCTATAAATTCTGTTCAGACATAGCCTAATGAGATATGTGTTTAATTTTTTTTGGTACAAGTTACTTTAAAGTTACTGTTCTTTAAAAAAAAATTACTTTCGGGAATCTTGTTGAAGTTGAGAACCACTCTTTGTGTTCTATTCTCCATCACACATTCTTCCTAAAATTCGCATCTAATCTGTTTTAACTATATACAAGATAACTAAATTAGGGAGTTGTAATACTTGTCAAGACACCTTATGTCTTATTGTTAATTCTCGTGTTCCCAGGGTAAGAACTCGTGTGTACTGAAGAGATAAGTTTCTTTAATTGATGGAAAACTTCGAGTAACTTGAACTCCATTTATCTTGTTATACGAAGTAATTACCAGCCCTTCCATTAGAATGTGTTTAGAGAACCTGGTTCTACCATGTGTTCTTTTTGGGGGATCAGATTGCCTGATGATAACTTGGGAACTTTTGACTTGTGAACAAGCAGTTCTTCTCAGTCAAGAAAATAAACTTTAAAGAAAAAAAAAAAAAGAAGAAAAAAAAAAGGGCGAGAAACAAAGCAAGCCTTGATTCTGCAGTCAGATCCTTATGGCAGATCCTGTTAACTCAGTGGCCTTCTGTGAAGGTATAAAGGTCTATTCATTTAGATAGCATCGAAGGTTTGTGACCATTACTTGGAGGCAAATATTGGGGGGAGGAATGAGGCAAATGTGTGCTTGCCTATGAAGAAGTGACTTCCTTAGCACCCACAAAAAAGCGAATGATTCCTGTAGGAATCTAGTAGCTGCTGAGACTCTGAACTAGCAATCTGATGTGGATTGTTACATTCCCAAATTTCTGTTGTTGTTTCCATTCACTGAAATGGGTTGTGGAATAAGATGACTGAAATTAAGTATCTTTAGTGTTATACGCCTCATCTTTTATCAGCTAGTTTGTTTCTCAGTTGCTGTACCTTTCATTTTTTTCTCTAGTCAGCTGGGCCTTCCTGAGGTCAAACTAATATCTGATCATTTGTTTTCTTGCTCCTGCCAACTTTTTATTTTGTTCTTACCTCTATTCCTCTCTTCCTATTTCTGGAAATTGAGTGGGAGACTCGTTGCCTTAGTTACAGTGACTGTTTCAAAGTTATTTATAATGTTTGTGTTTAAATAACCTGTATCATAATATAAATCACAAAACATTTCACACCAATAAAAAAATAAACAAAGGAGTCCATTGCTAAGTGCTGGGAGCATGCTTACGGTGCTGATTCTTGAGGGGTTTGTTTTCCTTCATTGTTGGGGATGGAGGACAAGTTCTAATTGGCATTTGAAGATGAATCTGAAATAAGGTGTCTTGGTGTTATCCTTTGTGCAAATGAAGATAGAATCTTAATATTTAAGCTCTGAAATATCAGGGAATGTTATTCTTCCTCTCCTTAGTAATGACACCAGCACTCTCACCCAAGGGGTGGGAATATACCATTTAACCATGTTAATTCAGTTGTGATTGCTCAGGTGTTGATGAATTATACAGCACTGACCCATTTCAGCACAAAAAATAGAGCTAATGCAAGAGTGATGGGACTGAGTAGCTGAGAGAGAAAGGAAGATGAGACTTGTAGCCAGCTGCGTGGGTGTGGAGAGTTAAAGAGGAAGCATCAGCAGTGATACGCAAATGAAAGAGGTGCAAAATAGTTGTCTGTAGCATCCTTGTAGATTGAGGAACTACTTGTTAGCTGAAGCACCTAATGACTTCTCTCCTGTAATAATGAGATGCTCTTTACTGTGAATTGAATATAATCTTACCTTTCCATTGGTTATTTATACAGTAATGTATGCATGTGAATTGAGTGAAGAATACCACGTAAGTAGCTTGTTGTTTACGTGACTAAAGCCTACCTGTTTAGGGCAGCCCGAACACTTAAATGGTTTTCTCACTAAATTACTGAAACTATATTTGAATTTGAGAAGTGTAAAGCAAAGTTCTGCCTATTCTAAAACTGGGGGTTTGGGTAAAACAAGGAAAAAAAACCCACTTTGTTTAATCTTGTGTTGTTAAACTTCAGAACTACATTTACAGGGGTGGGTGGGAAAGCTTTCCTGCCCCAGAGTAGGAAAGAATGCCTCTTAATCGTAAACTGACTCATATTAGGAGAACTTAGTGAATGTTCAGGTTTTGTGGGTAACTTTGCCTGTTTGCATGGATTAGTCTATTTCTGACTGTCCTGAACTGTTTTGAAGCCATCCTAAATGTTTAATGTTTCCATACTTTTAAACAATGAACTGTCACTCAATGGCCTTCCTAATTCCAGCTGATGAGCATTTGCCTCAGGTCATTCTTGGTCATTCTGCAATCATGCAATCATACTTGAGGTTCATTCTCACTTTGTGCTGAAATCCTCTGTTTCATTTCCATCCTGTGCAGAGATGAAAGCATGGGTACATCTGGTTTTCTTTTTTACTTTGGCAAAATAAAGATAGAATGGTACCTTAATGAAGGAAGAGAAGGGGGCACAAGCAAGGTTTCTAGTCAGCGTGACAAAATGAGAATGAAATTGCAGTATTTAAAGCATTGAGGCCAAAATGAGCCTTTTTAGAGCTTACAGAATTTCTAGCAATCATGAAGAATTCATTGTTTTGTTTCAAGATTTTGCTGTTGGCCCGCTACATTTGGTAGCTCCATGTGTACTGGTACCTCTAACAGGGAGGAAATTGAACCTTCTGTTCAGGAGCGTGGTCATCCAGTGGCAGGCAGCACGAGAGACCAAGGATCTACCTAGCTCCTAGCTGAAGGACCTACTTGAGTCATAGACAGCTGAACCGGGTGGAAAAAAACCCACGTTCAGGAAGTTCTGTAGTTATTTATATACTAACATAATCTGTAACTAATGCATAATGTAGTCATTTAAATCCATCGCTACAGACTCAGTTTTATATAATGTTGGGGGTAATTGGTATTCTCTCCTTCCCTGTCCCATCTTTAGGTCATCTGCTGCTTCTGTCTGTTGCTCACAATGGGCAGGTAGTCTATGCAAAGTTTTTCTTTTCATCCTGAGCATGGATGTCTCTTTCCTGCCTCAGATCCCTGTGTGGTGTCTGTTGATTTTTCTCTACCGCTGCTAATGCTTCATTCTCACCAGCGTCACCGCACAAAGTATTGTTGGTAGGTCAAAATGAAGGAAAAGAACACATAAAATAAACAGATGAAGAAAAACAAAATGCCAACTTTATTTTTCTGGTTACGTTATTACTCATTGTTTTGAATTAGCAAAATGTCCCAAGTCATGGTGCAAAACCAGTTCAGAAATAGCATGTTAATGGAGTTCCCTGCCCCTTACCTCTGTTCCTTTGTGACTGCAGAGTTCTGTTCAGTTCTTGCTATGTTTATTGAAACATGAGGATCAATAGAAGGAGGTCTTACGTTTGATATTGTGTTGCTGTGCAGTCTCTTTGCCAAATTAGAACCCTGTATTGCCTGAGAGCTTTCATGTCCTTTGCTCCTGTCTCAGTTCCAGGAGCAGTATTTTGTTTTACAGCTCTCTCTGATACAACTCTGTATCAGTTGCTTTTTTTAAGCATTCTTTCATTCTGGGGGATAATTTTCATAATTAAGGAGGGCTTGCAGAAGAACACTTTCTATTCTCACTTCTGTCACCTGCAAGGTTGCAAATGCCATTACTGTCCTCCATCATTTCTGATCCTGTAGTAACCACCCAGCTCTTCATTTATTTCTTCCACTCCTACCCCATTATGTTATGTTTTGTTTCTTTCCATCCACAAGCACACAGCCATTTAAAGATTACTGACACTTAGATCACAGACTTGAGTAGTTGTGTTAAAATAGAACTTTTCAAGTAAAGAATAAGTAACATTTTATGACTTGTCTGTAGACATTTGTCTATTCTTCTTTTTACTGTAAGTTTAACAAATTATAATTACTGCAATCAGGCATGATAATAGTTGAATTTATCTACTCCAGAAGAAATAGAGCCCAAGCAAGGAGTTCTTTGAAGGTCTTCGTAACAAGAGCAAAAGAAAGGTTAAGAAGGGATTTGTAAAGCACTAAAGTGAGAATGAGAAGGACAAAAATGGTTAGGATATCACAGATTGTCAGTATCAGTGAACAGCAAAATCTTCTTCTAATGAACTACAGCGCTTTGTAGTCAAGGATCATCCAAAAAACAACAGGTATTCAGATGCCCTGTGGAGCTCTGTTTGGAATGACTTCAACATATTGGTTCCTTTTCCTACTTGCTGCACCTTTCTACAGCACAGGAAGGGGACTCTTCCAGCATCTATAATCTTGAACTAACACTGTGAATAATACAGGGAAGAGAGTGCCTTCTACTGTTTTTCTGCACCCAGAGATGCAAAAAATGGCTTTGGGTTAAGTATATCAAATTGGTCATCCTGGAAGGGCAAATATAGCTGCATGCAGCCACATCTTTTATTATTGAAAGGGCTTTGACTTTGCACATTGTGAATTGGCTTTTTTTTTTTTTAAAGACTCACAACATTTAACAAGCCATAATTGCTTAAAAAGTTATATTTTTCATAGTTTGCATTTGAACAGATTAGTTGTGAGGTTTCCTCACCCGAAGGTTGATAAAATTCCTGCAGTGCTCTGCATATGTGTTAAAACTGCTTTAGTAATCATTAAAGTGTTAAACTCATCGCATATGTAATTAAAGAATAGCTACTAGCATCAAAGTAGAAGTACCATGGTTTGTGACTCTGTGCCCACAAGTAGTAGAAGAATTTTGCAGAAAAATTAGGATGACTGTTAAAAAGCTGTTGATTACATCTTTGCATTTCAACCTCAGCTTTATCTGGAAGGTTCTCTTTTGCAATGGCTGTACAAAATACTGTAAGCATTTAGGGTATCAGACTGGTTTCCTGTCTCGACATCCAACCCCTTACATGAGGGAGCAGTGAGATACGTTTCCTTCTATAAAGTTCTTCTCTGGAACTTACATAAGGCAAAGAAATAGTATCTGTTCAAATGACAGGAGGAATAGCAATGCCAGGGGTGTCTGTGGAGACTGTCAGAGGAGAAGTTTAGCTCCCCTTCCCTGGAAGCTTGCCATACCAGTATTAGCATGCTCTCCTCTGTGGTGGTTGGAGGTGTTGCAAAGTCGTTTTGGAACTGTCGTTCTGGAATAAGTTCTTTAGAAAATTGGCTCTTTGCCTTCTGAATGACCACAAGCAGAAATAAATCTTCTAGGCCTGAAGCTCGGTCTTGTGGCAGCAGTTGGACACAGTTAACTGAACCCAAAGACAGAACAAATGTGCCTGCAGTAGAGGTGTCAGAAATGTCTGCTGGAGTTCAGCCTTCTATGCTGCAGGAGCTCTTACTGCCTTTACTGAAATACGTGTGTTTTAGACATGTTGACAAAAGCCCCCCCTTTTTTTTATATATCATGACTACAGTGCCCACTAGTGCTTCCCTTATGTTGCCTGACACCACTTATTTTTGGGAAAAGTAACATGTAAAGGTAGGATGGATAACTGAAGAAAAGAGGAGGAATTGTTGGAATGATGTAATTTGACCTCAGGATTTCATGACCTACTCTTGTGTGGAGTGAAGTGACATGTACCATGGCTGTGAAGCAATGCATCGTCACAGGATGCCTGTTCAAAATGCTAAGTTCTTACTTTGCATGGTGTATGGCGTGGCTGCAAGAAGTGAGGTGGCAACTGCTTTGGTGTATATTTGCACTGTCTTGTTTCTTTCACTAGATAAGAAACAATGAAAATTACCTGTAACAAGCAAGGTTCAGTACAGGCAGAAACATTAGGATATATTTTTCTTGTTATTCTGTTCCTCTTTTAAGAGGTTAATTAACAGCCAAAACTGTGCTAATTGTGCGACTTGGAAATTATCTGCCACAGCAAAGGCCAACATTTTCAGCTGACAGATATGAGAAGGAAGTACAGATACATGAACTACTGAATGCTAATGTATTTCTGGTGTAGGGTAGGACTCTGTGTGTGTGTGTGAGAAATAGAGTACATTGCCTGAATGAATCCCGATCTTTAAAGTGATGTGGAGAAGGTAAATTTTCATGAAAGAGTAGGAGTTTCATAATTTTAGGATGGAGTTTAATGACATGCTTCTCCTTGGGTTGTTGGTTTTTGTTTGCAAAGTTTCTAACAATGATGATTGAAACTCACTGGCTTCTGATCTCCTGCCTAAGGCCACGGTTTGATATTTGGTTGCAGCTGAGCTTAAGCAGTTGCTCATTCTTTTATTCTGCAAAGTGATGAAAAGGGAGGGGAGAGACAAATTATTTAGGTTAGCATATGACTGTGAAGTTGTTCCTTGAAAGTTTTCCTAAGTAGAAACTACAAAGGAGTGTTTTGGCTTGGATAAACTTACTCTAATGTCTTCCTTTGTGACAGAAGTCCTGTAATCACAGAAGGGGTGTCTTCTGTGAGCAACCTTTGGTTTGTGGGCTGAGGGGTGAGTGGAGGAACTTGAGTGTGGTCTGCCTTGGACCTCTTTCTTTGGGAAAGTAACTTCAATGCTGTTGGCCTGAAACTTTTTAGAATGTGTTTTGAAACTCAGCAACATGCTTAACTTTCTTGTCTGGTTCCTGATTGTTTTGGGGTTTGAGTGTGGTTGTGAATTCCTCCTTAATTGTGAGAGAACCTAGGGTCTTAAGGATGTCTACTTCTGTTTATAACATCTTGTGTTGACTTACACTGACTATGAAAACACTGAAACAAGAAAAGTTCCTCTGTAACATACTTGTTTACCACATGTGCTGCCTTTCAGGACCCTCAGCTTTTTCCCATCTCCCGTATGACAACTGTGTGCCAGTTTTCTTGCAGCATTTTAAAGTTGTTTTTTCTCTCCTCTTAGGCTGATTATGTGCTCTATTACTCGCAGTTTACCACTGGAGCTCTGAAAATGACATCACACAAACTTTCTGTTGCCTTCCATCTCTTCTCAAGAGGTTACAGTGAAAGTATAAGATCATGTTCAGGTAGTCCAGTTACCTGAAAACTATATGCCAAAAGTAGTCTGAGCTTGCTGCAGCCTTTTCCCTCACAGAAACATGTATGGACAGAAAGCCCTTCAACTTAACTCCCTTGTACGCTTCTGTGTGTGCAGCTCTAATTCTTGGACACCATCCAGTGACAGCTTGGAGTCATGCCTGTTGTGACTAGTGATCCCTCTATCTCCCTGCACAGAGATATATCCTTGGGATAGGGAAATATAAGAAAAGATGCTCATAGAAAAATGACTTAAGTTGAAATAAACTAAAATAGTAATTGGTCACTTCTCTACAAGTAGTAATTAACAAAGCATGTCAGTCTAAGAATAAATTTAAGTCTTCTGTAATGGAAGAAAATTTTTCATCCCAGCGCTATAGGAAATTGAAATATAAAATAATAGTTAAACTTGTTGTTCTATGTTCCACATATCACCTAGTATGGTGGTATGGATACCACAACAGAAGTGCATTGGTTGTGCAAATATTTTTATCACCAGCTAGAAAAGATAGCATTTTGAATTGCCATTAATGAAAACCTTATCGAGGTGGACTATTCCTCACTTCATTCTGTTTCCCAGTTCGATCCTGCTGCAAAGCTGTTTAATCCAGGGGGTTATGGATGAGGCTATTCATGCATTTGACTCTGGTTTAATTTTCTGGAATAAACAATGATAAAAAGCTTGGTTTAAAAAAAAATTGGACATGTCCTTTGACTGTGAGAATGCACTGGGAAAAATT
The DNA here is from genome assembly GCA_035590195.1 of Aviceda cuculoides. Classification (NCBI taxonomy): domain Eukaryota; kingdom Metazoa; phylum Chordata; class Aves; order Accipitriformes; family Accipitridae; genus Aviceda; species Aviceda cuculoides. The sequence goes on from JAVJGG010000073.1 coordinate 6,478,034, forward strand.
ACTCTGGAAAACAAGGGTTTAATAAAATTGCACTTAACAGTCTCCACATAAATAGTTATCTACGTATCACCTGTATGTTTGTTACAACATATCTTTGTTATAAGTATTTTGAACTAAAAAGCAAAGAATATGGAAGATTTTAGTCAGGGCCCTTAGCCCTAATTTGGTTTTTGGGGGGATTTTTTAGATTTTTTTTCAGATTTTCTTTGTAAGAAGAGGGAATATGAGAGGATAACAGAATCTTACTTGCTATGCTGAAATAAATGAAAGTTATTAAAAGTATGTGAAGTTTTGAACAACATCTGTATTATGTGGCTATTAGTGTTTAAAAATCAGGTTCAACATGGTGAATTAAATTACATTTATGATAATTTTTTTGCTATTCTGTACTTAATGTTCCCTATCTTAAGAGAGATATGGAGTACTTTCTGTTGTGCTTTTTGTATTATGTTGTACAAAGGTTCTCAGTGATAAGACTAGACAAAAGGTTAATCTATTCTCAGTGTGGTTTATTGGCGTGGAGTGTGGGAACTCTGAGAGAATGTTCAGCTTGAGGATGTACAGAACAGGATGGGAATTTTTAATGTAAAAATTATGTTAAGGAAATATATGAATATAACTTGTTAAGATCTAAGTATAACATTTACTTGCATTCAAAGAATTAAAAAAATTAATGCTTAAGTAGTGTATATTTGTTGCCAAAGGATTGAATTTGAACTGCTTCATGGGCGGAAGTCATGAGCTAAGCAGTTGGAACAAGTTTGTGAAAGTTCACTGTTTGAAAGCGGCATTAGACAACAGTAGCCTCTTCTGGAACAAATGATATTTTCTTTACAATTACTCGTCTTACTCGGCTTGTGCAGTGTTGAGAACCAGAAGAAGCTGGGGAAAAGAAAAGCTTCATTTACAGAGTGAAGTCTGACAGAATTGTACTAATCCTAAAATTGTGACAGACTTTGTGACCAACCCCAAGCGTTTGATTCAGCTCACTAACTGTCCATGGTATTTCCTTCATACAATGACTGCTTAACCCGAGATATTTTTGGAAGCTTTTTAATTAGTGGCACATGTAATTGAAACAACTTAAAATATTTTTTTATTTTCTGTTTTTATTAAATGCCCTTATAAAATCATAAATTAAAAAGTATAGCAAAAGTAATAAAAGTGAAGTAATTAACACATCGTAAAGGTTATCGCATGCTATTTAAATGCATCAAAAAAGCAAAAATCCAAACCAAGATAATTCACTTTGATTTGACGGGGTCTGCCCTTCATCTAAACACAGGTAGAAATTAGTTGAAAAATTGTTAGTAAAGCAGTCAGCTGTCTGTTCTGAAGAGGGGTATGCCTGGTGAGGCAGTGTATTCTTCACAAGTATTTAGTGGTAGCTTGCTTATCTCTTCCCTGTGGAGGGATTTAAGATTTAAGCAGTCTAGGACTGAGGGCAGGGAAATTGCTGGAGCGCTGCTTCGCTGCTGTGGAAAGGTGTGGTATGTTCACTGGAATACTGGTTTTGTAGGGTGATTATTTTTTCTTTGATTTTGGTAGTTTTGGATCACACCCTGTTTAGTGCACATCACTTTTTGGTTCCATGTTTGGAAGGTTGTCATCTCCCAGTCTTTTCCCATGTGACCCCTATCATCCTCACCCCTGAAGAAGTGAAAAATGTTAAATTTTCTTGTGGGACAATTCTCCCTGGGTTCCTGTCTGTCAATGAAAAATCTGACTCATTTATTTTTAAGAGCACTGCACCTACGTATTTGGAGGTAATTGAATGTGCTTTGGAAGTGAATTCTGTTTAGTCAATGTAATGCCACTTAACTATAAATAAGCGAGGTCTTGGTTTGGTTTAAGTGATCTGCTTTAGATTGATGGGATTACTTAGTTGGGATTAATTTTCCTGGGAATGTCTGTGTCCAATGTGCAGGTAGGCTTAGTTAACCTGTCTCTTTCAGACCTCTTTCAGTATTTCATTGTCTGTGAAATGTAATGATATTTTTTTTTTTTAAATAATTTTTTACTCCTTAATTTGCCCTGCAAAAATACTTTCTTTTTTTTTCTTTTTTTTTTCTCTTTCCTGTAATGGCCACATCCTGCTGAACTTAAAAGTTGTGCTTTTATGCACAGCAGTCCTCTGACCAGATAGAGAAGATGACCAGCTTCTTGCAGTCAGAGGCACCTGACTTTCCTCCCTTTGCAGGCTGTATTGATGTAGTGGAATCAGCTATGGCACTTGTGTATGGCAGGTAACAACACCGGTTTTCTTCTTGCATTCATGTGTAAGTGACAGTCAAGACTTAAGCTTTAAGCAGTTGGCAGACTGCAGGTAAAGGAGATGTTTGGCTGTTTGGCTGTGCATCCTGTCCAAGCAACTGGGTTCTTCCCTGGAGGAAGAAAGTCCTGAAGTGTGTGAAAGCATTCTTTGCATTTCCAATGGAACCGCACTGGACTGGAAAATGCAAATCATGCTTTTCGCTCAGATATCTGGCCGGCCATTGACTGCTTTGGGCCTCTTATAAGATGAAGTGCTGCTACATCCATATGCTGAAAACATGCTTCTGAGTCTGCTGACCAGTTCTCTTTTAGACCTTGTATTTTGGGGAAATAAAAGCCATATCTCATTGACCTACTTCAAAAACTTGT
>JAVJGG010000073.1:6480776-6507927 GCA_035590195.1 Aviceda cuculoides
GTCCATCCAGCCAGTTTTTCACCCATCGAAGAGTACACTTGTCTACGCCATGAGACACCAGCTTCTCAAGGAGTATGCCATGAGAGACAGTGTGGACTTCTTCCATAGTTTCACACCGTTGTAGTCAAATTCGGGTTTCTTTGTTCTTTCTACATAACTTGGTGCACAACTCAAAAGTGATAACATGCTCTAGTGTAACTGAAATGGTGCTCAAAAAGGATAGTTAGCTAATGAATTTTATAGGGGGAAGATAATGGGAAAAGGAGGAGAATGGCACATCTGTGTTAAAGAACAGTATTGGGAGGAATAACCTTGATGTGACTTGGAAAGGAGTAGCTGATTTGTCTGTCATCCCAAGTTCATCAAACATTCTGCAGTGACAGCTTTTTTATGTGTCATCATTTAGAGTGGAGCTAGTGATAGAATCAGATTGGTCACTCGTCGTAGGCAGCAGAGCAACTGTCATTTCTAGAAGTCTACCTGACTAACATTTGCTTTTTCAGAAGTTCAGCAGTATGGCAATCCAGCAGAGTTTTAATGAGGAGGTGATAAACTTTATTCCAGGTTTCTTGGCTCCAGCTAGAATTTCCAAATCTTCAATCTCAACACCAGCACTGTCCAGTGCTGAATTTGGGCATGTTGCATTGTTCTGCCTTTCCTTTAAGGGGGTTTCCAGCCTTCAGCAAAAGAACCAAAGTTAAGGAAGAAGGCAAAGTGAGGAAAAAGGTTATTGTCTTTTAGCTCGTACGGGTAAATGAGCTTCAGTGGGGAAGCTGACTGGCCCTACAGATCAATCGTAATGCGCTCCTAATCATCTGCTGGGTTTGTTAAAAAAAAACAAATGAAAAAAGCATCTGAATCCAGGGAAGTTGGAACTTGTTCTTTTCCCATGTAACAATGAAAGAGCACATTCAGGTTTTTTGATTAAGCAGCTGGAAGACGAGACCTGCTTCTTTTCCTTGGGATACAGGCATAGAGAATTGGTTTCAGTGCATCAGAGCAAGAACAAGCTGTTAAGCCTGGTGTGCCATCCTTCAGAAAACCCCAAGGAGATCTACTGATATTCAAGGATACAGCCTCTGAGAGGTGTGTGATCCTGTGCACTATAGCATCTGTCCTTGAAGCCCAGACCATGCACTGTTATTTGCAAGCCCCAGAACACCTACTGACAAAGGAAAAGCAAGCCTATTTTATGCTGAAAATAAGACAATGTTACGTTGACCTTTTGTGATGTGGGTTAGGTTTTTTTGGTAATAAATGATGAGCTTGATTCTGTTTCCTCTGCAGAAGCAATATTGCAGGAAGAAATTTTCAAAGGGGAATACATAAAATCAGCACTTCCTGTGCTCACCTTTAGAGCATGACTATAGATAAGTAGAAAAGTAGATCAAAGGAGATGTACTAATTCTTCTCGGTGTATGCATGTGCCCACATGCCCAAAGGGAATTCTCTTAGTTGTGTTACCAGCTGTCCTAATACAATTTAGTACGTTTGAGTTAATGTATAAGAGTGTGTGCACTATTGGTATAAATGCTTCAAAGGCAATGTGGTAGATAATACAAAACTAACATTAGGAATTCTGCAGTCATTCATTTGCTCCAGCCAAGCTACCTTTACCTGTTTCTTCTCCTTGGGACGATGTAATAGCATTGCTTCCTGAAGCATCAGGCTGTCAACGCCAGCTGTGGCAGTGGGTTGATGTCTTCCAATGTCTCTGGGTTCTTATTTTTGTTCCGCTATTGTTGCGTTCCTGTCCAGTCTCACCTCCCAGCAACTGTCTGGGTAGTGCTGGGAGAGGACAGTTAACATGTGAAAGAGCAAACAGGGGCTGCTGAGACTGAGCCTTTGATTTTTGTTTTGTTTGTTTCCTTCAACTCTGCTTTTAGAGCTGGTGTGCACAGCTGAAATTGCTGCCTTCAGTAATTATTCCTTGAAGAATACTGTGGTTATTATTGTAACTGATGCCATTTTCAGTGCCAGAAAACAAAATTGGCTGTGGAGATGGTCTGAGCTGGAAGGAGCTAAGGAGGCCATAAGTATTCCTGTGATCAGTGGCTTTTCTGCCTTTACTCTGCCAACAGGGGAAAATACCTGTAACGGGTCTGTGGGCCTTGCTTTTTGTACTATGAAAACATTTTTTAAAAGCTGTCATACTTGCAAAAAACCCCTCAAGTGTACGGTTATAACTGTGAGTTTGTGTGGGTTTAACAAATGGTGAAGTGTTTTGCCTGCTTATTTCTTTGGCTGAGCTGATGTTTTGAGAGATCTTCTCCGTTTTCCAACAGTAGTCATCTTCTGTCACTTACCTTCTCCCAAAAAGAAAAGTTACTTTAAAACCAACCCATCTCCTGTCCAAAACCCACACCACACTACCTAAAGTAGTTTGTCTACATCTATTTGTCTGTCTTCATGGTTGCAGAATTATCTTGCCTATCCATAACAACAACTATGTGGATAGATGCATCTTTTTGTGGTCTCTCTTCCCTGAAATAGGAGTTGTTTTGACTTCTGGTTAGTTTTATAAGACTGACAATTCCACTGTCAGACTTGTATGGTTGTAATTTAGGAAAGCTGTTCGGTGTAATAGCTGCCTGTTGTTTTGGTCAAAAGACAGGAAAGCAGCTGCTGTTAGATACTGATTAATCAGTAGGAGCCCCCAGCCAAAGCATGTACACTTTTTTAATAAAGTACCTTGAGAATCTGAAGTCAGAGAGGCTGGAGGACTTCTTATATGTACTGTTTGTTAATGTAAGAATGGATTGTTGATTTTGATTACAGGGTTGTACACTAAAAGGGCACAAACAGAAAACTCCTGCCACTGAAGTTAAATCTGGCCTTAGTAAAAAGGGAGGTGTTGTGGGTGACATCCTAGGCAGAAAATCATGAGGGAAGATGCTGTTCCCTCAGATATCCACTTTCTTTAAAGAGAAATAGGACTTATATTTGCTTTTCTGGTTCTTAGGAATGTGTGCTCAACTCTTCCCCCCCCCCCCCCCGATTGCTAGACTCCATATTTTGGATATTGGAGAGAATTTTTTTTAAAGGTATTGATTTATCTTGTACTATGGTGATTGTAAGGTACTTCATCTGAGAGTTTCTCTACCAATGTGTTGTTCAGATGTATAAAATGTGTAAGAAGTCTTAAACGGAAAATTGTGGTAGACTTTTAATACTTTTAAGATATTTTATTGCTCTTTGATCAGATGGTATTTCTGAAGTATTTTTGAAAGGTTACAGTTTAAGTATACAAATGAAGTTTCCATCTCAAACAGACATTTTGCATTATTAATTTTTCTTATGCTGCTCCAATAGAGAAAATTTAGAATGAATGCTGGATTATTTTTCTTCTTTGTCATATGTGTGTCTCAGTTTTTGTTGAGATGACTATTCAGTTGCTGCGTTTTATTAATTGCAAAGTCTTAATTCAAAGAAAATACATGACTAGATAAAATAGTTCTGTAGATTAATAGAGGATATATGCTTCCATAAGAAAAAGAAATAACTGCCTATGGTATCAGGGAGGTGCAAGCGAAGCTATTTTTCTTGTCCTTGGAACTCTCCTTTTTCTGTATCCCAGCTGTGCATGTGGTCTGGAATAAACAGAGTAAAACTGGGAAGAAAGGTAGTAATTTCTTGTTGCTTTAGACCGTTCTCTTTCCCAACTCCACCTCATTCCCTCAGGAGTAGGGAGGAAACAAGCAGAGGAGTTCAGATGAGTGACTCACAAGGCTTCTTGAAGTATTGTAACTTATATTCATGGTGATGCTGAACACTCATCTCTGTCTATATGTGGGCAACACTTCAGTAAATATTCTAGCTAAATTATATAAAAATCTGCTTATACTGGGACATGCCTATGTATTTAGAGCTGTAGCTATTACAAGCAATCTTTGTCTTCTGAATAAATCCATAGGTTAGGTCTTTGCCTTGCAGAGCTGATACTGGTTGCTTAAAAAATGATTCATAAGACTGACTTGGTTCTAAATTTTTTTCATTTTTACTGGCAACTGACAGAACAATTTCCTTCCTTTCCTAGATCCTTAATTATACAAAATATTAAATGAAACCAGTTGGATTAATCTCAGTCAAATACAGACTGGTAAATGCTGATTGGCAAGAGAGAAAATCTTTATTTGGGTAGGTTTGTTGATATTGAATGTGCTTTGGTGAGGTTTTCAGTGTCGTCAGCATTGCTGCTACAGTCTTCTGCTTGTCAGTTCCTGGAGAAAAGGGTAGATCTATAGAAAAGGTTGCTATTTTTAGCTGATTCAGAGTTCATGATTTTTCTGTCTGGTGTAGACATGGCTGTCATCCATGTTTTAACCTGCAGGTTGCATTCTTGTAATACCTTCTCTTTATATGCACCCATGAAGGACTTTTGGAACTTGATTTAGTTAAATGGCAAGTGTAGCTTGAAAATTACAACAATTTTTTTTTTATTTGCAAAAAGCTATCGTTTCAACACAGAAGCTTTTTTGCAAAAATGCATATCCTCACTATTGTCCACTTGAAAATTGTTTTTATTGTCTCTCCATTGCACTTCTTAAAATTTTAGAGCTAAGTATGGTGCTTATGCTTTGCTAACAATTAGATACTGTGGAAGCTATCAGATAGATCATCCCTTGAGCCCCAGCAGAAGTAGCTTTTTTTTTTGCTTTTTTTTTTTTTTCCCCTTCTCTTTAAGTTAGGCCATTTTTTACTCTTCTTTCCTGCTACTTGTTTAACAAGCTTTCTTATTGGAAATATGTGACATTTGGAGAAGATGGATGCTGATGACCTGCTGTCTTCACTTATTTTAAATTTTATTAAGATAAACTGAAAAGGCTTTTTTGAGAGATGCAATGTTCTTTCTTCATACCTTTGCAAAGATCTGTTATGATTCCTAAATTACTTTGGGGAGAGGAGGCCTTAAATTAATCCTCATGAATTTACTCTGCTTTCATTCTCTGTTACTATTATCTCTTCTCCTGCCCTGGAAGTTAACAGTCTAGATAACTTGCTGAAAAACTCAAACCTTAGTTTAGTTTTTTTCAGTAGAATTGTGAACTTCCAGCTTTTGGCTTTCAGAATAGTTGTTAGGTAGCGTTAGAAACTTGTATTTTGCACACCAGATGATAGCTTGGATGATTTCTTGAAGTTGAAAGAAGAGATGATGAGAGATGCTGTTTGCATTGTGGTGAAGACAGTACTTTCAGTTGAAGGGGATGGCGGGTGAGGAGATTGTTCTTTTAAGTAACCTTCAAGTGCTAGTTCATTGTAAGCAGAAGTTAAATGTTTCTAGAACTGGGTTGTCCTTTGGTTGTGGAAGTAATTACACACACACATATTCCTAGTGTGAATAGGGTTTGTTTTTTTTTTTTACTGTGCTTACTTAGATGGCTTAGATTGCTATCAAGATCAATATAATATTGACTCTGTTGTGTTGGTTCCTTTCTAATGCAAACTATGACATGCTGGCTTTTAACTCTTTGACCATAGTAATGTCACCATTCAAAAATATGTAATGTTATGCAAGATATAGTATGTTAACTTTTGGAAATAGTTTATATTAATTTTATTTTAATTATATGTAAGATTGCTAGAATAATTACCAGAGTAGATTCCACTATTCTTAACCCTTCTGAATTTTCACAGTTAACTGAGTGTGAAGTCCTATACTTTTTTTTTAAGGTAACTATTGAATTTCTAGCTGATTTTTTTGAGTGCACTTTGGAGCATTAATTGCAAAGGTCAAAAATGGACCACTTACCCAATTTAGTTAAAATAATCTGAATTATCTCTATCTAGCAACACGTCCAGTCGGTAATTCCAAAGAAAGCATATGGAACCCTTAGCATTTGCTTACTATATAAAGGTACTGACTCTCGAAGAGTGCTTATTTGCACTAAACATACGGGCTTAGCTAGAAAACCATCATCTAACAAGTGTGTGTGTGTGTGTAGTATGAAACCCAAGTATGCATTTTGTCAGTGTACTTAGCTTGTAAACTTCAAATCTGATCTTTTTAAATTTTTTTAATTTTTTTTTTAATGAATGTTTAGTTACGCAAGTAAGCTACAGTGTCTATTCCTTAGGGCGTTTTTTAGAAACAGCAAAGTATTTTCTAGGTTGTGGTTGCTGTGTTCCTTAGCAGACAGTAGGGCGTTGCAGTAGATGAGCCTTGAGGATGTCCATGTTTTTATTTAAACTGGGTTTGCTGTGGCCAAGAACATGAGTTCTCATATGCGTTCATGTGAATCTGTCTTGTTTCTTTTTAATAAATGGTTGAAATGCTAGAACAAAGCAGTGTAGTGTACAAACCATTGCTTTTTCATAATTAAGACCCAAAGTATGAAATTCCAAAACATCTGGACTCTATGTAATGAACAGAATATATTTATAAAGATGTTTGTTAGTCACATGCTTTAAATGAGAACACTTGGGAAATCTGAAATTTCATGGTGAATCAGAAGCTGGTGCTATATTCTGCCAGGCCAGCAGTCCTGAGCTCGGGGAGCCCTAGGCTAAGGTACTCTTTCACACTTACACTTACAAAAACCTTCAGCTGCATGAAGTGTCAGTAGGTGCACATTAAGCAATTTATTACGTTGCAGTGAAGCTGTTGTAGACGTTATTTCAAAAGAGTGGCAATGCGAGCTTTTCCTGCCCGTGGCACCCAAAGGTGGGAATTCAATGTCTATTAATATCCAAACCATTTAATATACCACTTAAACCTGTCTTTCTCTCTGCCTGGACTCATATGTGAAACCTGAGTGCAAACACTTTGTTGAAGAGCTAGGAACTTGTTCACCGTTGACAAATTTTGGTCTTACCAGCCACTGAAGGACGGTAAAAGTGCCTTCATACTGTGCACCAGGAACAAACCCCATCCCTCTGCTCCTGTAACACTGAAGCTTATCCAGCAACTTTGACAGAAGCCATTTACATAATACACCCACAAGCCAGCACCATTTAGGCAGATTCAGGTTGAAATATTTATTCAGCAAGTTGTAGGGCTTTATATTCTATTTATACTACTATAATATTAATATTATTATATTTAAATTATACTCGATGTAATTTTTTCCAAGCTAAGGGTATGTTTGTTTATACTAGTCACAAAACCCATGCGTTTGGTCATTAATAGCTGGCTTTGTAATAGTCAACCGATTACTTTAAGAGAGATTTTACTTTCATTTAATTTTCAGAGTATTTATCTGGGGAGTTCCTTGTCTTCAGCGACTTAAGCGAGGACTGTTCTGCTGCTCTGACCAGTGCCATATGAAAGCAGTTAAAATGCTGGAATTGTTTACTGCCTGAATTGTTGTTAGTCAGCAGAGCCAGTACATCCGATTTCTTTGCGGCTTTTAGTGGAAAATATTAAACAGTCGCTCTTTCTTCAGTTATAGGATTTTTACGTTTTCAGTGGCGTTAGTCACAGAACTGGCTCAGACATAACTGCAAAGACTGCCCCCCCAAAAAGAAAAAGACGCGCTTTTTTGGTGGCAGAGGAAGTTGCGCTGGGTGCCGTGGCTGGGTGCTCTGGTAAGTGTGACATGTGAGCATTACGAGGCATTTCATCCTGCCAGGCTGCAGTTGCCGCTCGCCGGCTCAGCGGGAACGCTGCTGTGGCGGTGGTTTGTGCTCTGCTCCTACAGGCGTTTAATGACCGGCTCGGACGGCCAGGCTTTTTTGAAGCTTTGCAAGGCTATCTGCTGATTGTATAATTTAATTTGTCAAGGAAAAAAACCTGATAAGCAGAAGCTCTAGCGGAAGAGGAGATTCAGGTTGGCACAGTGACAGATGTTCGGATAAAGAAGTTGGCTCAGAGATGATTTTCTTTTTTTTTTTTTTTTTTTTTCTTCCCTCTGCCCCTCAATCTGAATGAAGACTATCATGGGAACTGCATTCACATGGTGATCAAAAGAAACACTTGAGTGATTAACTGCTTTTGCAGAAGAAGTCTAAGGCAGTAATTTGAGCTTTTGTGTGTGGTAGCTAGCTTGTTTTGCTGAAGCATTCTTCCTCAACAGTATTTCTGCCTAACGCGTTCCCTGATGGAGAAGCCACAGCTACTGCCCGGTGAAGGAAAAACGAACGCTCCGCGTTGCTTGTGTCCGTGACAGAGTAACGCTGTCTGCGTTGCTGTCGTTTTGGGGAGGCTGGATTCAACTGGCAATATTATTCAAGGAGTTCATTGTCCCTGTGGTCTGACTCATCGCATGTAAATGTACTGCAGCCGTGCTGTACGTTGCAGATATTTTTCTTGCATGGGAAGGCATTACTTTCATCTAAGCAGGTCCTGAACAACTGCTGGAAACGAGATGCATTTTTCTGGCTGGACTGTTTTTGACATTGAGAAAGGAAGCCGTAGCATGACAGGATGATCAGAAGACGTGTTTATTTTCAGTCACCAGAGAGCCTGCGACGGTTGATTTAAAACCGACCTTGCAGGAGTGGGTATAGCTGCGGCGTCTCTCTCAGGGCGATTGTTCCTTGTTCTGTCCTCGGTAGGACGGTGTCGTGTCTTCTGCAACAATGATTTCACTGTGGGGGTAGAAGGACGCTGTGGAAGTTGTGACGTTAACAAAGACAAATTTGCTCGTGAAAGGACAGCTGTGTGCGACAGTGGGTGCTGTTCGAATGGAATTGGATTTCGGGATATTTTTATCAGCTGTTCCACAGTTTCATTATTGTGGTTTCGATGCCTAGGGAAATTTTATTTTAAAAAGAACAACTTTTTTTTCAGCATTGTCTTGAACATCTCGGGGTGTTTAAATCTGAAAAATGAAGTGTAAGGGGGGATTGGAATGTCCTTTTTTAAATGCTAATATACCAGCGGTAGCACTCACAAGTTTGTGAGGGCATGTGAAACAGGTGAAAGTATTTCCTCTATGGTCCCCGTTGCATTATTTGTGGTCTGGTTCCAAAAATACTGTTGCTGGCATTTTTTTGTTTGCTTTTGCTTCCTCAAACGGATCGAATGAGTCGAGTCTGTATTGTTGTTTTGGAGGAGGTGGAAGATGATTCTCCCACATTTATTTCCAAATTACCTCAGGAAAATGTATCTTTACGTCCATCGCCCTCTGGAAACGTGCTGGTAAGGCATGTTGTTTGTTGGCATATTTCCTGCTTATAGTACTGTTGCAAATATAAATAGTAATTTTCCTAAGATTGATATGAATACGTGTGATGTTGAAACAAGACAAGGTGGTAAAAACTGCCTGTTCTAAAGAGGGAAAAAGCTAAAACTTAGTTGTAGAATTAATATTTGCGAGGGCCCGTTCTTTTTCATGTAACTTTATTTATGGTGCAGCAATAACAGATCTCGACTCTTGTGAAATAACAGAGGATTTTTAGAGGGCCTGGTAAACTATATTTGAAGTAAATGGTTTTTCCCCGCTCCACTCCTCATTCCTCAGTGGTACATTTATGCAGTAGCACTTTAGAAACTGATGTAATTGTGTTATTGCAATAATATGCGTGATTATTTTGAGAACTGAAAAGAGTATATAGTGTACATCAAGCAAGAGCAATTCTAAGCTAAATTGCATAAGTCATAATCTTGATGTAACTGTTAGATTCAAGTTACCGTGTTCTGGAAATGATCAACACTAGGGACTGTGCTTTTATTGCTTTAAATTATTTTATTTTGTCAAGTGACTGACTTAAATCTTGCTAGCATACCTCAGCAGCTTTTCTTACTAAGAAATCCTGCTATATTTAGTAGTAGATGTGTGTGAGTGTGAATTTGTTACCATACTTATCTGATGCACTTTGCTTTCCCACTCTATCTAAACAGGTGAAAAACTTCTAGTAACTTTAATCACTTGCTAATGTAAAAGGGGTTTGCTTATATTGTATAGAATTTGCAGTATGTAACAAAAGCCTTAATTTTATTATGAGGAGTGCTCTTTTCAGCTGTTTTAAGCTAGTCTTCTGGGCCTTGGTTGGTTTGGTTTTTTTGGTTTTTTTTTATTTCATGAACTTAGAGTATGTTCGTGTGTTTGAGGTTTTTAACACTTACAGTTTCTTCAATTCTAAATACTGTTGCTGGTTTCTTTATTTCACTGCCTGGGATATTTTATTTTGTCATCATCTTGTGTTTGTGTTATGTATCAAAAAACATATGTGTATCACTACAAGCTAAACTGGGGTTATATTCTAAGATGTGTCTTTTCTTCATTTCAGCCACCATTGGTTCAAGCTATATTTAATGGAGATCCTGATGAAGTTCGAGCACTGATATTTAAGAAAGAAGATGTTAATTTTCAGGTAAAACCAAACATCATTAGCTTTGAATACATTTTAATTTTGTTTTGATACAGCTTTCTGCTGTACTGATCACTTTAAAACTTCGTTAATTCATGAGCTGTAAATTTTATTGCTTTTATGTAATAGGCAAAGTAAAGCCTATACATACGCTTTATACTAGGAAGGAGAAGTGTAGCTTTGTAGATTTGTGTTGATAGTAAAGACCTAATTCTATATTCCTTTCAAATGTTAGTTCTGCAGTGCTTGGGTAACTGAAAAGTTTGTTTATGCAGTTGCATAACACTTTTTAGAAAGTTAGACTGGTTAAATGTGATCCTATGTAGACTTTGATTCTTCTTAAATTAAATACAGCTTATAGTATACATTAGACAATTATACGAAAATGGTCCGGGGTTTCAGTAGGTAGGTTTAATAGTGGATTTGAAAAAGGGAAGCCTAATGATTATATTAATAAGTAAAAATGAGAAGTTGTGTGTATATGCCCTACTTGCAGTGCTGCAAACCCAGACAGTACAGACTTAAAAATTTTACTGAAATGAAATTGAATTTGTTCCATTGGGTGAAATTCAAGATTTGAACAGCATGTAGTAACTGTATTTATTTTCTATTAAAATTCTAATATGCATGTTTGACACTATGCAAGATAATATAGCATAAACTCTTTACATTTATTGGAAATTGGTTTGATTATTAAAGCAGACTGATGTAAACCATTTAGGGCTTATTGCTATGGGAATGTATGTAGCTGTTTCTCCTCCAAATGCATCAAAACAAGAGTGATGCTAAAAAGCAAAGGCTAACATCTGTATGCTACATAGTTGCTAGCGTAAGGCTATGATAATTGTTTACACTTTCTTCTTGAGAGATGTAAACCAAAAGCAAGTATTTAGTTTGGTATGTGTATTTTGACATTTAAAAGTGTTCTGTGGAATTTATATCTGATCAATGCTAGCTGAAGTATAAGGGAGCCCTCCTATTGTCTTGAAGAGCTTGAGTAGGACCCTGTATAAGTAGACTTGCTGTCAAATCTGAAGTTTTGTTTCATAAGGTTGGACTTTTCCTCTCTTTTTCCGTAGCTTTGCATGTTCTTAAGTAAGATTGTGTGATGGATTATATAATATCAAAAGATTTAATCTTCTCCTTAGTTATGAGAGCATTAGCTGTGTATCCTTCCAGTCTCTTCATATGAACACTCTGGTCTCACTGCTATTTTTATTTTTAAAAGCTGATTAGGCTGTATTGTTTCATTTATATTCCTCCATGTGTAAAGTCAGCATTCATAGCTATAGTGCCTGTAAACAAAATTACGTGAGTATCTTTCAGCTTTTACAAAATCTGTGCTAGATGTCAGTATGTATGTGGTAGTGGTTTGGTTTTGGTTTTTGTTCTATCTCAAGTTTTGTCAAACAGTTGCCCATAAATATGAAGTCAGCAGATGTGCTGTAATTGATGTTTTTGAAGAGGGTTACTTTAGACTGCTAGGTAGTTACAGTGGAGATACTGTAGGTACAGTATTCAAAATCTGAGGGGTTGGGGGTTTTTTTACATCTTAATTTTTATATTCCTTTCTGTGGCTATATCTTGCTTTAACCGAACATGTGTGCATCTTAGGCTAGTAACACCCAAGGTGTATTTAGAATCCATCCAGAACAAATATGCTATTTTTTCACAGGCACCTTCTTCAGCCTAGGCAGATGCTTATCACACATGACCGCTCCTTCCCATCATGGCAGTCCTAGTCCTACTACAGTATTTAATATTACATTCACATATATCTCTTAAAACGCTGTTTATTGGGACTAAATGAGCATATAAATTCTCCCATTGTTTGATAAAAATGAAGTAAACTGCCTAGTGGATTTTTCTTTGTGAGTGTGTTTTGTTCTTTTCCTTGGGTTTTTGTTTGCTGTATGTACTTGGCTGGGGCTGATATACCCTTACATAGTCTAGATCCAAAGTTGGCCTCTTAGTTATGCGTTATAAATTGGTATGGACTGAATGAGGAGAAAAGAGGAGAAAATGAAGTGGTTATGTGTGTTTCCTAATAGAGAAGGATTGTGATAAACCGTTTTGACTGTTGAGGATTGTATTAGATCAGTGTATATGTTGGATTTTTTTCCACTTCACTATCCAAGTGCTTCAGTACAGTTGTTTGAATTCCAGTCATTCCCTCCAATGCCTATGCAGTCTTTTCCCTCTCTCAAGAGCAACTAATTATTTTGCAGTTTGTATTCTAATAGTTCGTATTCATTCCTTCCTCCCTTCCCCTGAGCATGGGTTGGACTCTGTAACTGAAGACCTAGCAGGGTTCTGCAAATTAATTTTGCCCAGAAGTGAACTGAAGGTAGCGCTCTTGTAGGTCTTTGTGACGGTGTTGCAACAGTGACATTCATCTAGGAAAATTGTTAGTGTTTTGATGAAATGTGGGTGTAGTTTTTGTTTTTTCCTTCTGTTACCATCCAGCTTCATTCACCTTTTTACTTTTGGGGTATGTTATCTTTGACATTAATTGCAATTGGCTTAATACTCTTTCAAAGCTAAGTGAGTTGAGTCTTTTTATTTGGCCTTCCAAAGCTAGGCTCTGATAACTGTTTGGTATTATGGTAATAGCTAAAGGTTGCACCCAGGTTGGGCTGTATTAGAGCATTACTCCTAAAACAGATGATGTCTTCTACCATAGTGTTATATTTAGAAAGATTCTGAGATGGGTGGCCTTCCATGAGTTGCTGTGTGTGACTGTAAAACGATGTACTGATAGCAAACAGGCTTTTTCAGGAAGAAGATTGTTCATGCCACACCAGCCTTCTTGAGTCACAGGCTCAGTCTAGATTTAGAAAGTATGTATTGTATTCCACTCTGCAGTTGTAATCTTTTGTGAAGAAAGAACAAATCGAGTGTGTCCCTAGCTCCTTAAGCTGTTGTTCAAAGACTTACCTTCTCTGCAAGTTGGAAGTGTGCAGCTATTTTATAGACAAAACTGATTTATAGGAACTTTGATCAAATGTATTGTTTGGAAGGTGAACTCTCTTGAGGCTCCAATTAATGGAAAAAGAGGGGGGAAGGGGTTGCTTCTCCCTCCCCTTCGCCAAGAAAGCTTGAGAAACTGTAGCTGCTTGTTTCATGAATCAGGCTTAAATCACATGTCACATGTCAAGCCCGATACGGTTTCTTTTACACACATGGCTCTTGCTGTGCTCTGTGTGTGTATACCTATATATATGTTTTAAAAAAAAGTATTGTTTCTTGGTTCCATCCTGAGCTTTTGAGACTTGGCAGTAAGGAAAATCTTGTGTGATAACTGACATATTTAATATCTCTTTATTAGTTAATGGGGATCCTCAGCATTTCCTGCTCTTGCTGATTAGAGTATGGCTGGTTTGAATTTTATGTACTTTTCAGCAGTTAGTTTTAGCTAACTAAATGATTTCAGCATTGCCTTTTATAAATCAGGATTTGTTGGTTTCTATATTTAAGATTTGGAGGCCTATTACTGTTGCAAACTGTGCCATTTCTGTTTGTAACCAAAACTTTTATGATGTATGTTCAGTTTAAAAGATCGTGAAAATGGAGTATTTAATCTCAGCTATTTGTTAAGAATACAATTCTGTGGCAGGAATACCAGATCACTATCAAAAATTATTTACAGGTTGCAGATCTGGCTGTTGAAATGACCATTCAAAGTCAGAACAATTTTTCCTCCTCCTAGACCTATTAGGATAATATTTCTTGCTATGAAAAGTGATACTTCAGGTAACCCAATATGCAGTTTTTGTAACCTGATTGCACTTGATCTTAGCAGAGGGGATAAACATCTGATCCTCTCTTGAACTGGTGTCAGTGTGCCCCTTGCTCTTCCCATGCTAAAGCCAAACAAGCACTCTTTTTGGAGGAATCCCAAAATCACACAGATCTCTCCCGATGTTCAAAAGTGCTCACTGCACATATTGAGATGTGATAAGTGACTTAAACGTGAAACACCTGTATCTCACTGCTCATTGTGCTTTGTGAGATTAAAATAGATTTAAACTTTGAAACATGTTTTTAAAGCTGCTTTATATGTGAGTTGGAGTTTTTTCTAACATAAAATGTGAGATGGGCAAATGAAATTCCACATGTCCACTGTACCAAGGACTGTAGCGATCAGGGTTATCTGTAAGATTTCTCTCTGGACTATTGGCCATTCAGCACAGCTCTTAATTTAGTGGCTTTTTTCTAGAGTAAGTAACCAAAAAATAAAATCAAAGCTCACCTATGTTACTGTTTTGGGAAGAAAAGGGAAAAAAACCCCAAACCCCAACCCCCAAAAACCATAGAACCAAACAATCTTGTCTGCCCTCCCTACCCCCCACCTGTATTAGATAGCAATGAAGTGTTGCCCAAAAATACCAAGCATTGTTGCAGTCACTGTCAAGGTGTATGATCCAGTAGCACCAAAGCGCCAGGTATGAATAGGAGGACTAAGTCTATGTGAGTGACTTGGTTATTTTTGAGCAATAGGGTTGCTGCCTGGATGACTGTTGCAGAAGAGATGTGGGCTCCCTTCCCAGACCTGCCAACTGTGGGTTTGCATAACTTCTCGTTTGTGTTATTTGCATAGTAGGAGAATGTTGCTGGATGTCATTCTAGGGTAAGATATGACTTCTTACTTGATTACCTGTTAAATTTTTTAATTTATTTTACTCTGCAGGTCATTGCATAGACTGAAAGAGAAAGAAAACTGGGTTTGCTAGTCTAGTGACAAGTCCAGGACTTCTCATACAGCATTGGGTCTGGGTACCAGGAGAATTAGTTTATCAAGGGTCTCAAATATCTTAATAATTTAGGAATTAATAATGAAAACTGAAGTGCAGTTTAGAAACCAAGAAGGATTCTTTATGATGCTCGTATTGGTCAGCAAAGTTCTAAAAGAGGTTAAATAGAAAAAATAGATAATGAATATATGGTCTGCTGGCTTTCATCTTTATACTTAACCTTGTGGGTTGAACTGTGGGGTAACTGGTTGGTTGGTTTGTTGTTTTTTTTTCCTGTGGACTTGAGAGTACAGTGTAGAACAGGAAAGCCTGAACTACTCGGCTGAAATATGGAACATTCTACAAAATTTAGTAGAGTTCAATGTTCCAATCATACAAATAAATTCTGTACCTATTTCATACATTAGAAGAATTTTTATATATGTTATGTGGAAAACTGTAATTGCTGTCTAATTCAGCAGTTACATTGAAATATCTCTCAGTGTAAAGAAACTTACATATGTAAATATGGCCTTGCTTAAAAACAAATAAAATAGCCATAATATGTAATGAGGGGGGAAAAAAAATCTTTAGGAATTTTTTTACCATTATGTTCATTATCTTTCTGTAGCCATTTATTTTACCGATGACTAATGTGGATTTTTTGTTTGTTTTTGATAAAGTTTGCATGCATACAACTACAAGTGTAAATTCACTTTAGTCTGACATGCCTATACCTCTAAAAACCTCTTTCTACATTAATTGCTATGTGTAAGTTATTTGAGTTATGCCTTTTGTTACCAGTGCCTTTTGTAACTTAAGAGTCACATTAGTGTAAGACTTTGCTGGTTGGGACAACTGGAAGAAGTCGTTCAGAGCAGGTTAATATGTGATGCTTTCCAAATAGTGGTGGTTCATCTGCAATACCATGTTTCTCTGCTTTTGCAGGGGATTCAGGGAGGCTGTTTTTAACGGGGAGTGGAAATAGTTCTGCAAACAGCGGGGAAAACTTCGACAGTTTTGCACAAAGATTTGCATGGGCTAGATAAAAGCAATGGGAATGCAGGCATGTCCAATTTGTACTCCTTTGCCCTTCAGGAACACTATGACTATTGATTAGAAAAGTGTTATGATGTTTCATAATGGTTTGTGATTTGCTCCACCCGGTGTATGCTTTCAGGGAAATAATTTTCCAGGCCAATTAATCTATAACACCTCTTGTTACTAGATAAAGCTTCTGGCAATCAGAGCAAAGCTACCCTGTGGCTTTTGTATGTAAACTGGTGAGGATAAATAGTAGTTAAAAGCTAGGATAATGTAGCAAAGGCTAAGCAGGAGTTGTGCACAGTTTCTAACTCTTCAAGCTATGTTGCTGAAGAGGTGAGAGATTATGGGTTTACTAACTAGTCTGTCCCAGGGTGCACCAGACCCAGCGTTGCTGTTTTGTCAGGTTCCTCTAGGCAAATCCTGTAGGCTATTTGCATGAAGGACTTTTTTTTTTTTTTTTTTTTTTTTTTAATTTTTGTTGTTGTTGTTGGCAACTGGACTTGGCAACAAAAACTTGCAGTAAGTAATGTATTTGGTACTGTGGAGCAGCATCTTATTGTATTCCCTGGCAGGACAGACTGTGCAGGCAGCACTCCTAACTTCTGATTTGCTGATTTGAATGTGAAGGAGGAATTAAAAAGGCAGACAGAAAATAGTAAAGTAATCTGAAGAGCACAATTTATTAATTTTTTTAGTTCCTATCTGAATAGGTCAGGGTATGAACTTTTGCTTTCTCAGTTGTGGTCATTGCCAGAGAGTTTCAATCTGGTGTGCATTTTTCTTTTTTAAAAGTATCAGTCAATTTTTTTTAATTGGGTCTTTTGCTAATTTCCAATTGCAGACAAGCATTTAATGAAGAGACACTGTAATTATTGTATCTTGAACTATCTGGGCTGTAGTGCATAAATTAGACCTGCTAAAAACAATCTTAAATTTAAGACTTTCTCTCAAAAAATGTTGTAATATCTTGAGTCTCTAATCATAGCAAAGAAATATTTAGTGAAAAATTGTGCCTTTGATGTATTAATAAAGTACATGAAAATATTTACATGTTTTCCAATATTGAGAACACTTTTTTTTCTCAGGGAGATTTAGGATGAGGATAAATTTTAGTTTCCTGTCTTTTATAATGTGCTAGTTATAGCTAGTGTGATTCTTAAGACTTAGAGCTTCTGGTTTTATCAATCCAATCCAGAGGAAAAATTGTTTTAAAACTTCTTGCTAATTTACCAACTTATTTATATAAAATTCTATTCAACTTTGGAGTTTTGGTTTTGGTTTGGGTTTTTTTGCACTAGAAAGGTTTCTGCTTGGTTAAACATTATTTGTAATCTGTTTTTGTTTCCAGTTTAGAGTGTAGCAGATTTGGGGGATAAAATTACAGGTATCTGTGGGTTTGAAAGATGTGATAAGAACATAGGATGAGTTTGGTACTAGTTATTTTAACTCGGTTTTATCCTTTGGATTATTAAGCACAGTGACTTGCTGTGAGTTTTCCTGCAAATAAGAACTGTATATTGAAAAGTACATATGTACGTGTGTGTGCCTATATATATACACAAGTTTATATCTAAATGTTAGTGTGTATATATGTATTTAAAAAAATATGATAGCTTATCTAATGCTAATGACAATAAGCATCTAATGAATCGACAGTGAGAACAGTCCTTTGAAATAACTGTAGGAGGTTGAAGAGGAAATAAAATGTTCCTGTATAAACAAATATTAATGATGAGAATCCCTCCAGTAAAAAAAACAATGCTGAGAAGCACAGGGCTTGACTCAGTGCAGCAGCTCCTGCCTGGCAGCCTCTGCCTTGAGCCCAGCTTCAGGTGCTGGAGCAGAGAGTCTGAAAAATCTTGTATTGGGTAAATGGGGGGTAGAGAGCAGGTGAAGTCAGAATAAGTGTAAATCACAAAACAAGATGAGTGTGCCTTCAGATACTTCCCCTGCTGACAGTTCATTGAGGGATTTTTGTTACCTATCAAAATAACAATAATGATACCTGTGTCTTACTCAGATCTCTAGTAAGAATTGAGAGGGCTTTTTGTAATTAGGTAGAGGCATTTTAAATAGTTATTGGGTTTATTTAATTTGGTATCTTTTCATTTTGCATGAGGTATATGTAAATATTTTTCGTATGTGTGGAAGAGCAGAAAATAGTATATAATCTCAAAGACTGACAGTACTCATCTGCATCCTGTTTGCCCACAGACTTCTAATAAAATACAGCTGTAGAATGAGAGCAAGATGTTTCTTTTTCCTTAAACTTTTGCTTGGACCTTTGTCCAATGTGCATGTCAATGTACTGTATTGCTTTCTGGATAGTGTCTATTAAACTTCCTTAATGTTTCCACCACAAACAGGAACCCCTGTTTCCTGCGTGACTAGCCTCATGAAATGGTGAGTCATGAGACTCTCCTGCTTTATGAAGTGTTAGCTTCACTGAAATTTCTTTACATCTGAAGAATAGCAGGAAAATTCTGTGAGGAATCCTAGATTTTGAGAGCGTGTTTGTGGTCCTGTGCAGACAGGAGCAGGTTGTGCCTGCTCAGAATTTACAGCCATGCATCAGTTTTAATGTGGTGCTGAAGTATCTTGTGTGCAAGAAGGTCTAGAAGTTGGTTTTTATAAGGGCATTATGTGAATAACACAGGCAAACGTGTGTGGTGTTTTATTAACAAGACACAAAGTTAGCTTGTAAAACATCTTGCCCCTAAACATGCTCAAGTTTTAATGAGATATTTTTAAGGGAGTAGATAGAGTTCAGCACTACCATATGGGAATGTCCAGGGGTTATTTTGCTAAAGAATTAAGTCAGTTCTTAAAAACGTGAATATTCATGTTATGTATTTGAAGGGATAAGAAGAAATTTTGCTGCAGAGAATGTAGGGAAGCTTTTCCTGTAGGAAAGCTTCCACTTCTAAAGGATGGGATATTGAGGCTGTTTGATCCATGGATCTGAAGCCTGACTGATTTCAGACATGGAGAACTTTGGAGACCTAAGTCTTCCAAGTGTTGTGGAAAATTGCTGCAAGTTGTATGGTGTAAAGAGCATCTACCAGCTACTCAAGGAAGATTTAAATTCATAGTATAGCAGTTATTTACTTGTACTTAACTTTAAAGTTGTGGATTTCCTGTTCATTAGTGTGGAATGTTTCTCAAGCATGTCATCTGTAATGAATAATCAGATATCTTACATCCTTTTAAGTGGTTTAGAGTGAATCATGTTTTCCAGCCTCAATATAAAGTGTGTCCAAATTGTGTTGAGTTCCTTTTCTGGTGTAGAAACAGATTCAGAATGTTTTAAATACAAATCTGTATAATTAAGCATTTTTCTTCAGAATTGAAACTCTTAATGAGAGAACCTTGCCAGTCCAAAGAGGAATAATTCCTTACTTCATGTTGATAACACTGTATTTAGCCTGCACAAATGAGAGTTTCAAATGTATTGAGTTATCACTCTTACTAGAGTGATACAAACAAACCTTCAACAGAGTTATGGGATAATCTGACCAACATCAGCAAATTGTGGCTTGGTGCAGTGGATTCTGTGGACAGTAGCTCTCAAAAAGTTACCATTGCAAAGGGTAGGACTCTCTGAAAAGAAGAATGTGTTTACATGGCATGGTGCTGCCTTATACAGGTAGTGAGAAATATTCTTTAGAGACTTAGTGTGGATTAATATTAGTGTGATGTGCTACTCAGACTAATATATACTCTTTCTCATCAGGTCTAGTAAGCTCACCTAGTACTATACTAGTATGGTTATACTGTTTGCTAAACTGGGCAAACAAGCTTGGATGTTTTCGTGGCAGTGTCTTTACTGTATTGGCTGTACACTGAATTTGTTTTACAGTAATTGGGGATTTGACAGACAGGTTTTGTTTCGGTCATTGTTATTTCTTTAACATTGAAAAATTGGCGTTGATGTAGAGAACCATGAATAATTAGATCAAATTTAAAAATGTTGCAAGAATTTTGTGTTTGAGTCTTCAGTGTGATTCTTAGTGATAATGATTTTGTAGATCATGTCTGATTTGGCTTATTACTTTTAGTGATTATTACTTAAGATTGTAACCTTCAAAGGATAATTGGAGTTCTGCGTTTCCTGCTGCTTTTACAAAACAAGCTAGAGGCAAGGTCTTGAATAGTTAGAGCTTACTGGGGTTACTTCTGGCAGTTGCTGTGCCTGTCACGCAAAGGATTGGTATTTGAGAACAGAACAGCCCCACTGAAAGAGCAGAGAGAAGAAAAAAAAACTCAGTAGGCTTAATGTGCATTAACTTCCAATGTCAACACCGTCCTTAAGGAATGAATTGCTGGTAATAGCAAGATAGGATTTGAAATTACTGATTATTTGCAGTAACTTTCTGGGTGAAAACTCTTTATGCATATGGAACATACCTTTGAACAAGACAATTTTCTCCACTTCGCAAGTGGTTAAAGCTGTCTTACATATCTGCTGTGGAATATCTGTGCACTATCAGTAAACATAATTTCCTTTGTTCGGTTTGGCCCTTATACACAGGCTCGATGCATGGTAGATACACCTTTTAAGCTCCTTAAATCTACTTTAATAAAAGATGGTTGTGTATCAAAAACTGGGAGAAGTTTCTCATTTGTTTGCTACATGTTGTACGGAGGGCTATCCCATAAATGCCCAAGGAGGATGGCTCTCATTGACTGTTGGTAGGTGGCTGTAGGCCCGGGAAAGGCTCTTACTGGTGTCAGGTCCCAGGACAAATGAACTGAAGTTCATTGCAACAAGGTATCTCTGAGTCTTTGCTGAAGAGAATGCCCAAAAAGTTCACATACAATGTCTGTCTGGAATACGAAGTTTGAGGGGAATTTTCTCAGGCCCATGATACCAGCCTGTACCCTTCCATCTCCAAAACCAGTGGAATTCTTTCTGTTCTCTTTTCAGTCTTTGTTAAAGTCCTACTTTATTATCATCCTTCCTGTTCATTAATTTCATTTCTGTTTTTATTTGCATGAAATACTAGTTATATACATATGTATATATGTAGTTATGGTAGCTTATAAATAAATTACGTGATGCTGACTTATTGTCTCAAAGGAATGCAGACATCTTGCTTTAGTTGCTGCTAGCTCTTCCTGTAATGACAGTTATCTTCTAAGCTTATCCCCTATCCACTTAGCCTAAGGAGTAGTGCAAATAAAATACTTCGATTCTGTGGTTACCAGCACTTCTGGAGGAGTTTTGATCCTTGCTAGCAGAGGCTTTCTGTTGGGTTTCTTTTGTGATCAGTGTGGGGACTTTTCATTTTTTGTTGCAGACACTTGTTGTTGGGTGGAGGGGTTTTTTTTACTTCATTTTCATTCTTCAGAATTTATATATTCTGCAGGATTTTTCTTGCCTAACAATTTGTCTCTGTATTTAGCACAGATTGTGTTGTATGTTACTTTGAGTCAGATGTTCAGAATAGCGCAAGGGTCTCTTAACAGAAGGACTTTGCATGTTGCAGCTGGATGACTTTGCTTTATGAAGCTCTTTATCTTAACATGCACAAGCAAAATGTTTTAGCTTGCTCCAAGAAGAGGTGCTAACATTAAACACACAACCTGAAAATCACATCTTTTCCTGTCACCAAGACAATGCAGTTAGTGAGACAAATACCTGATTTACATCAGACATGTATAGAGTTGTCATTGTAGCACTAGCCTTTGCAATCAAAAAGGCAGAAACTCCAGCTTTTCTGAACAAAAGTGTCATTGGCCCGAATGTAATGTGTTGGATTTAAACTGGGATGGAGATGTGCATACCTTACCTAGTGTGGTGTGATCTTTCACTGGAGCATAAACAGAGCCTGTATTGTACTGTTTTCTCTCTTGGCATATTTTCTTACTTGTGTCCTCAAATATTACAGATAGATAACAGAGTAAGATGAGGCAGTCACTGTCCCTTGTTCAGCCTGCTCGATGAGCACAGGCTGAGTTACGTAATGTGCTCCACATTACTGTCCTCTCGTTATGGAAAGTCCATTCTTTTCACATACTGCTTTATTTTTTTCAAAAGTAGTTTCAGAGTTATTTGTCATTTTTCTTATCAGCAACTGCATTCCAATTAAAAGCTGGGGTTTTTTAATGCCATTTACATACCAAGTAAATGTTTATGAATCATATATGTGGCATTTGGAAAGGGAAAATCCAAGAGAAAGTATTTTTAATTAGATATTATTGTATCTGTTTTTTTAAATATAACATTGTTTTGAATGCTATAGAGGTTTGTGGGTGGGTATTTTTTAATTTGAATGATTGGGGGTTTTGCTGCCTGTCCCCTCCCTGCTAATGATCTAGTATATTAACAAATAGTAATGATCTAGTATATTAACAAATAGTCTTGGCCCTAAAAGTTGCTCTGTTTTAATTCCTGAGTTGAGTGGAAGGAAGATAAGTCCAAAACGTCTCATCTGTACTGTGAGATCAAGTTGCTTTTATCAAAGGGTAGAGAATAGCTCTTCATTCATTCCAGGTATTGGGCAAGAATTCAGTAGCCTTTATTAGGGATAAATGGGACCAAATTCTTGATGTTGGAACTTCCAGTGAAAAGGAACAGCTCACAAAACCTGCTCAGTTATTCAGGTCCTTATCTGATACCCAAATGGAGCTTGAGTTCACTCACAAGGAATCCTAGCCTTTTTAATTTGGGCAAAAGAAGTTATGTAGACATTTTTATAGAATAGAGGCCTAGGTTCAGCTTTTCTTACAAGCTGTGCTTGTTCTGTACATGAGTTTGAAAACCTGACCAGCGAGAATTGCAACAGTGACAGCAACATTACAAAACCTGCAAGGGAAGTAAAGGTTAAAGGGTATGAGAAGATGTGTATTTCCAAAAAGCACCCTTAGTACTTTCAAAAAACAAAAATTGAAGGGAGATGTTTTTGAGGTGAATTACTTGGAAGTGGAAAAATACACCAATGTTTGGTTGTTTCAAAATATGTCTCTTGAAATACTTGACTACAAGTCAAAAAGTCTTCTTGCTGTGTACCTCTTTAGTTGTGAGAAATCAGGATGAAATGTCTACCAGAGTACCTCAAGCCCTCTTGTCCTCATATGTTGTGTTATTGACAATTTTTGACCGTTAGGAGTAACAGAACTTTTAACAAAAGTAGGAAATTTAACTTCATTCTCTGTTGTTATTGGCAGACAAAAATAATGGTCTTCCAGAAACCAAATTAAAGAAGAAACACTGTATTCTACAAATTTTTGTCTGTTTTCTTAGTAAAACAGCATATTTTTCAAGATTTAGTACTTCAAAAAGGCCTTCTTGAAAACAAGGCATGTTCATGAACCAAATCTCACTGTTTAAACATCTTAACCACATCAAAATAACTTGGGGTTTTTTTGAGTGTACATCTTCAAATGAGAAATTTTTATTCTTTTTCTCTGATTGAGAGTTTAGCAGGCTGTGGGGTCCAGCAATCGTAATCATAGATGGAATTGAAGCTCAATAGCTGTTCCTTGTGCTAAATGTGACTGATTTCTTTCTATTTTTGTGTGTCTTTCTTTTGGTGCCACTGTTTTAAGTGGACTGGGCTTCAATCAGTTACACCTGAATGGTGTTTTGTGCCTAATGCTTGTGATGTAAGACAGCTAGCATTTGAAGAGTTAATTTTATGAAAATATGTCCAGAATAGTGTAATTTAGCAATATGAATTGTTCTGAACTTTGGTTTCCTTTTTTGCCAGTCTGTCTTCTAGTAGAATACCAACTTGCATTCAAAATTACACTTCCCTGAGTTGGTATGGACATTAAAGTTTGGGATTCAATAAAAGTTAAAACAGCAGATTTATTTTCTCCCATCCCCTTCCTGTCAAGTTGTTTTACTGAGTGCAAATATTAAAGACCACATTGCCTTTTAGAGAAGAGCACTTTGGCATCTGATGTTTGCTTATGTAATTTGAACTCTTGATACTATTTGTGCAATTTTTATTAAAGGTATTTGCAGGTGTTACTTAAAAACATATACTAGAAAGATACAACTGAGCTATCTTGTTTTTAAAAAGGAAATTTTAATAAGAGGTGGTTGAATATACGCAAATATTCCAAATCAATACGTCATTATAATATATATGAATGCTTGGTGCTTTTTCTGTGCAGACTTCATTTTAATGATGCCCACGAGATTGCTCTTACTGTTCAGGTGGTTTAGAAAGGAACCAAACTTTCAATGTGCTTTTTATTTATAAGATTTTGTGTATGAATTGTGTAAAATGGTTCAGTGAGGAGAGAGTTTTTATAATTTTTAGTTTTGTTACAAGAATAGAATTAAATAATATTAGCTGAATGCAAAGCAAATTATTTTCTATGGATTTTAGTGCTGTTCTGTGAACTCGAACTTCAAATTCAATTGCAGAAGTTCCGTTTTAAAAATACCTGGAGGCATCAGGTTAAACAAGGATGCTTTGCGGATTGCAAAATACGTCCAGACAGCAAAGCCATGCAATGTGAATTCTTCCCTGCCTCCTCCTTGATGAGGATTCTCATTTATCTTTGTGGCCCTGTAAAATGGAATGATACGTGACAGGCAGTGTCATTCTGCTCTCCTTTAGGTAAATGTAAAACTCAAATTTTTGACTTGCTGTTTTTCTGTAAGACTTCAAATAGACTCCAGAGTTCATGTTTGGGAAGAAACGTTGCCTGGGATGTTCCAGTAGCCAGAAAAGGAAGGGACAGCTGTTCTGTTATGAAGTGCATTACAGCTGGTCACCATTGTTACAGACTCTAAAACTCCAGTTTAGGATGTGTCTGTGATACTAATCCACCCCCCTCGCCGCCAGCTCTCACCATGGCAGATACCTTATTGTCCCAAGGGAGGAGGTTTCCTGACAAATGTTCAATCTGTTCTTGTTCATTCATTTCTCATGGTGGAAAGGTGGATATAGCTTGGAAGTTTTTATAGCCAAATTTCTTAGCCTTTTATCACTGCTGTTAGTGATGAAATCAGAACAGATCAGATAATCCATTTCTCTAGTTTTTAGTGCCACTCAGTGTGGATACCTCCCTCTTTTGCTTGTTCACCGAGACCCAAGGTAAGCTTATGTCCTGTTTCTAAAAAATACCCATATGCAAAACCTGAACAGCCCTATCGTTTGTCCATTTAAAGTTGCTGAGTGTTTGACTTTGATCTGGAAAATCAAATTCTGGACGGTAGAGTTAGTGTCTCCTTTGCAGTTATGTAGCTAAGAGTCTTCTAACATCCTAAAAGTACTGTGCTTGCTGGTTGCTTCATGTGTCAATGTAGATCTACTAAAAATGACCTCGTTATGGGATTTTTTTTTTTTTTTTTCCCTTGTGGGAATTCAGAAAATTGTGAGCCTGTGCTCTTGAGCAACATGTACGCTTAGAGTGACACTTATATGTTTTATAAACTCTGTCTTTCTTAAAATGGTGCTCTTGTGACCTTTTTCCAGTTGCTTTGTAGTTCTCTTCTGACTTACCTTTTATTTTCTACTACCATCTAATTTTTTTAAGGTCCCCACAAGCTGTAGTGGCACTCACAAGTAAATGATTTAGTGGTTTACTCCATAGTGTGACAGGTTTTATTACTATTATCTAGAATCAAGTCTAAAGAGCATGCACTATTAAATTGGTACTGAAGATCTTAACTAGAAACAACACTGGGGTTTCGCAAATTATGGCTGAAGTGACCCTCATTACTGAAGACACTTCTTTTCTCCTACAAGACAAGGTTTTTAGAGTCATCGGTTACTGCTGTCGTAATGACCAAGAGGGCAAAGATTCCTTCTCAGTTTTTTGTGATTGCTTGGAAGTCCAGATTTGCTCTGTCCTAATAGATGCCACAAAGACGTTATGTCCTGAAATGTAATATGTAGTAATAAAGTCTTATTAGTGAAAGTTGAATACTGGGCTTTCAAAAAGTTTCTTTCAAATGCAGTACAAGTGTTTATGCAAATAGTAGCATGAGCATTGGTTCAAGAAATTAATGGAGTCAGTATGACAAATCTAGTCATTTCAACTACGATGAATCTATCATCTGGCTTCAAAGGCTACTTTGTGATTAGATAGTTAATATGTAGTATTTTTGTGGTTAACGGCATGCCATCCTCCTGTTTTTAAGCATGCAGAAGACCATTATTGTAGCTTGTTAGGCTTGCTCACTGTACTGGAGCTGCATCTTAAATTTGAAATGTGGTGAGAAAATAGAGGTCTGCTTCTAAAAATTATGTTAGCCAAAATTAGTTAGAAATTTATTAGTTTTTTGGCAATGTGAAGTTCTGAGAATTGGGTTAAGAAATATTGGGGGGAAAAATCTAAAGAAATAGCAGATTAATTACATTCAAGGTAGGGATACAAAATTAATTTGGCACAGATTTGCAAGTTTTGAAAGCCTAATACTTAATCTTTTTCTTCCACTTTCAGTTGACAGTAATACAACTAATTTTCAAGTTCTAGTTAAGTTATGTGTTTTTAAGATACCACATTGTGGTCGGACATACTTTCAAAGAGTTAGTGGCCTCAATTATAGATTTATGTACCTAAACAATCCTTTATGAAGTTTAAAGTTGGAACATAAAAGCTAAATATTTAAATGTGTTCTTTATTGTATGGAGGAACAAGAGATTTATTTAAACAGTTATTGTACCTTATGAAATGATAATTCTAAAAACTGTAGCAAAACATGCGAATAAAATTGAGTGTACTAGTGACCCTCAAGAGTAACACTGGGACTTCACACTGGGAGAGACCTCTCTGGTACTGGACACTCTTTTGGGTTTGTGTGGTGGGGTTTTGGTAGCGGGTGGGGAGGGGCAGGGGGGGCTGCAGAGGTGGCTCCTGTGAGAAGCTGCCAGAAGCTTCCCTGGCTTCAAGTCAGACCCGCCACCGGCCCAGGCCGAGCCCATCAGCGACGGTGGCAGCACCTCTAGAGAACAGATTTAAGAAGGGGAACCCGTAGCAGGGGAGGAGATCGGAATGTGAGAGGAACCCCTGTGCAGATACTGAGGTCAGTGAGGAAGTGGGGGAGGAGGCGATGCCCCTGCAGCCCGTGGTGAGACGTCAGGCTGTCCCCCCCCAGCCCATGGAGGGGAGCGGGGGAGCAGATGCCCACCTGCAGCCCGGGGAGAGAGGAGCCC
>JAVJGG010000073.1:6508027-6531701 GCA_035590195.1 Aviceda cuculoides
GCCCACCTGCAGCCCGGGGAGAGAGGAGCCCATGCCAGGGCAGGGGGATGCCCCCAAGATGGCCGTGACTCCATGGGAAAGCCCGCGCTGGAGCAGGCTGTGACTGAAGAACTGCAGCCCGTGGAAGGCACCCACATTGGGTCAGTTCGTGAAGGACTGCAGCCCGTGGGAAGGACTCACGTTGGAAGTTTGTGGAGGACTGTCTCCTGTGGGAGGGACCCCACGCTGGAGCAGGGGACGACTGTGAGGAGTCTTGCCTCTGGGGAGGAAGGAGCAGCAGAGACAACATGTGATGAACTGACCATAAACCCCCATTCCCCATCCCCCTGTGCTGCTGCGGTGGGGAGGTAGAGAAAATCGGGAATGAAGTTGAGCTGGGAAGAAGGGAGGGGTGGGGGGAAGGTGTTTTGAGATTTGGGGTTACTTCCTAATATCCTTGCTTTGATTTGATGGGCAGTAAATTAAATTGATGGGTTTTTTCCCCCAAGTTGAATCAGCTTTTTGCCCGTGACCATAATTGGTGAGTGATCCCTCCCTGTCCTTGTCTCAACCAACAAGTGTTTCTTTATATTTTCTCCTCCTCATCCCACCAGCGCTGAGAGGGGAGGTGTGAGTGAGTGGCTCTGCGGTGCTTTGTTGCCAGCTGGGCTTAAACCACAACAGACAGTATCAAAGAATTGGAAATATTTTTTAATCATGTTCTTATACATTATCTGTGAACCCAGGAGTTACAAGTCATGTTGGTTGAATAGTCCTATCTCTCTTATCCTACTGAAAAATACACTAAGTGTTACATTTAAAATAGTTGAATGTGCAAAGAATGTTTATTAAAGCTATTACAGGGTATGTTGGAATTGAAACTCTTTCAGGATTTATGATAGTATATTTAGGGTTGATTTTTGCCAGGAACAGATGGTATTGAAGCAGACAGCTGACAAGTGATACAGCAGAAGACACAATTAAATGAAATTTTGTAAGTGTGATCACGAAATAATGAGAGTATTTTAAAGTGTTATTGCAAAATTTGGTTTTGAAGAGCAGACAGGATAAAGAGGAGTTTTTATGAAGGGGGAAGTTGCATTCATGCTTTTCCCAAAAATACTTTAATTCAAAGGTCTTGGATCAGTAGATGTTGAACTATTTGAAGGGCAAATTGAAATTATATTCTAATAATACTCTTGGGGAAGCCATAGTCAGGTTACAGCAGTCTTACTGGATATGTACGGGATAAGAGATCTGCCTTTAAGGCATCTAGCTCCTTAAAACTCTCTGTAGTTGTATCTAGTTATTCTAAATCAATTGCTGAGATGGAACCCAAACCAGAAATAAATTATTATGTGTCAAAGGATACTTACTACTTTAAGAAGAGGTAGATTTGAAAGCTGCATGTTTAAAATAGCCATAGATTTGTCCATCATAGAAGTTTTGATCCATGAAATAACCAGCGAAACAATTAAAGCCTATGTTTTAGGTAAAATGAAACAAAGGTGGCCATTACCCTTGTTCTAGGTTAGGGAAGTTAGGAAGAAGCTCATAGCACCACAATCCCTGTCATTTATTCCAAATTTGGTTTTCATGGGGTCATAAGGCCTTCTCTTACGCATTTCTCATGTCTTAATCCTTCTAGAAACTCCTATGTGGATAAAGTGTTTGGGAAAGTTGTGAAATGGAAGTACTGAGAATGGAAGGATTATGTTTTTCATGTAATGCAGTCCAAAGATGCATATAAACATGATGTTGGGGTTTTTGTGACACAGAACTGTCATTCCAAAAACCGATTCCTTAAGGACTGAGCCCTTTTACTGCTTTTTAGTTTGTTGACAGCATTGACCAATATCTGGAATTAAACTTTGGAGTTTCTTATTAAGAATATAAACTTCTTTGTTGTTTCTACTGGAATACCAACGTAGTCTTTCAGATATGTAAAACTTGCCTAATGCATTTAGCGTGATGTATTTCCTTACTAACATCACAGCTGATTTGAGTTGCGATAGTCCCATTTGCCTTGCAGATTTTTGAATTGGAAAATGAAGATGGCTCAACACTTGCCTTTCTATGTTGTCAAATACTGCAGTAATACTGTGATACTTGGAAATAAATAGTACCAACAATGTTAGATTTTACATTCTGTGTAACAGTGACTTTTATGTACAAAACACCTTCTCTCTTGAAGTGTTTCTTTTAGTGTCATTTAAGTTTATGAAATTAAAGGAACAACACTAGGGCCAGTATTTATATTAGTATGATATATTAGTGCTGCAAGATGTCTGCTTCCAAAGTTGCTTGTTAAAACTGAAAGCTTGATTAGTGTTATTTACTGTAACACTTTATATGCAGTAGCTTATATTTGCAGATGAAATTTGTTCATCAAATGATTCCTGCTTTTTAATAAAAGTAGTTGATCTGTATAGCAGTACTTTAGTAGCATTTAAAATACAGAATTCTCTTTAATTTTACTCAGATTTCACTTCTTAAAATTCACCAATAAGATGTAAGACTTCAGATGGAATAAAATTAGAATTTTCTTTTAATGGAAACAAAGACTTCTGCATACTGATGAGAGCTTGCTGAATGCAGCATTTGTGCTTTTCTAAGAAGTTCTGAAAAACGGTGTTTTTTAAGTAGTAAATCAAAAACTTTCTCACAGAAATTAAACTTTAAAAAAAAAAAAGTTTGGAAGCATCAAAAAGTGCCAGCTGTGAAACTATGGGAAAAAATGTCAGGGTTTCTGTCAAAGCACCCTCAGCATGCAGAATACTTGTGGCCAGTAGAGACCCTGGGGCTTGGGATTGTTGAAATACCAAGCTCTGGAGTTGACCCAGAAGATGACAAGCCATGAGCATCCCAGCAGAGCTGCCCTGGTGCTGTAGAGCAGGGAAGTCTCCACCAGCCTCCTGCATACGTACCCTCCCAGTTTGTACTCCCGGCTGCAGAACTGGAGTTTGGCTTTGAGTATTTTCAAGCTGTCAGCTTAAAGAGCAGCAAAACTGAAATCTTTGCATGACTGGAAACACACAGCTTGGAAACATAGAAGCACTGGAGTGGAAATGTTGCTTGTGTTAGAGCTGCTTTCGTGTTTGTATTTTGGTGGGTTTGGGATGCTCAACAGTTTCCATTAGTAGAGGTTGGATTTTTGGAGAAGCATGGCTCAAATTTATCAGAAATTTGGACCATGGATGTTTCATAAAAATATTTTTAGGGTCTGGTGATTTGCATTTTTCTAGACAAACAGATCCCTTCTCGCCATTGTTTTACTGGAAGATTTCTGATTGGTTTTATCAGATTGGGTACTTGCATGACTTTTGTCAGATGTTTAAAAAACAAAAAAACCAAACAAAGCCCCCACAGACCCCAAATAAAACCAAAAACCCCAAACAAACCAACACCACAACCAATGGGATGAAAATTTTGATAATAATGAGTTTTGCCCTTTAAGTGGGGAATGCAGTTTTTTGCTTGCGTTCCTGAGTGAATACTGTCTCTACAGAAGGATGTACTCATGGCCCATCTTATTTTCTCTAATTCTACAGTGAAATTGCAGGCAGTGTAGTATCATACTCATTTTTCTGTGTTCCTTAATCTGTAGGGTATAGGCTCATTAGCATTATAAAAAAGGCTTAAATGGGATTGCAAAATATTAGCTAGCTATAGTAGCTCCGCTCCTCTAGGCTGGAGGAATGAGAACTGATTTTCATTGCTGGCTGGTGTTTACTGCCTTTGGGCTGGGGAAGCAAGTTTAGTATGTGTATTACTTTTTCCCTTGTGCTTCCTGTCTGTAGGGGTTTTTTTATTTTTTTTATTTTTTTTTCCCCTAGATGGCAAGTCCTTGGTGCCAGGGGCCTGTCTTTTTTGTCATAAATGTGTTATCTGCAGTGGAGACATACTGGCAAGTAATTGGTACTGTGAGGCATTATGTGGTGTTAGTGATAAGTAAGTGGTATTGATTCCTTATTCAGGTTGCATCAGTGTCAGGTTTGCACTGCTCAATTTGGAATTACTTGTGTGTAATTCAGAAAATTATGTTAAGAAATATTGATAAGATGGTAACTGTGTAACTTCGACTTTTTCCGTGCAGGGACTAAAGAAGGGAGTAGGTTGTTTGGGGTAGGGGGTTGTGTGTGTGTTGTTGTCTTGAGGAGGGGTTGAATGTTCTAAGTTCTGAAATTGTCTTTTTAGAAGTGACTTCTTGGGTCTAAATTTGCTATCAGATCTCTCCTGCCATGAACTTTAATTTTCTTATATGCTACTAGCTCTCAAGTAGGAATTCACTGAATAAAGTTATTTTGACACAGGAGAAGAATGCTTTTCACAATAAAATATCAATTAAGATGTGTGTTAATTTTAACATAGTTGTGACACAACAATTGAATTAATAGAAATGTCTTGCGACTTAAAATTTCTTGTTGCTTGTAATTTTGATCTCTCACCCCCAATGTATTTTGGAACTCTACTAAAAACATCTAGACATCTAAGCAGAGCTTAGGCCAGAACCAGGATGCTGACTGATGATCGGTCTCTTCTGATTTCTCAGCATCCTTCCCTCAGAGAGCAAACTGGTTGTTGTTCGTTTTTATCACTCACTGTGATGTGAAAGTGGTCTTATTTTTCTGATTAAGCTATAAACTCGTGCAGGGAAATTGGCACTGATCCTGAAAGAGTGGAGAAATATTTTGTGCTAGTCTTTCAAAAGTGAATCTTCATCAGTACATATTGTGTATGGATAAGTAAGTTCTCTTACTTGTACCTTCAAAAGGACCTTAGGTCAGCCTGAACTAATCAAAAGTGCTGGGTCTTACTTGCATCCTCCAGAGTGTTTTCTGCAAAATAAATTGCCTCTCTACTTCTTGCTTATTTACAATAAATAAAACAGTCAAAACTGGATTTCAGTATTTTTGCCCCTACTCACTCCAGCTTCTTTCCTATTTAAAAAATAACTGCTGAAACTAAACTCAAACTTTCCAAAGAAAATGTTTTTCAGTAATTGTTGCATATGACGCACCATTTTTAACTGTATAGGACAGCTTCAAGTTCCTGTCTCTGGAGACAAGTGAATGGTGATTTCTAACTGATGGGTTAATCTAAAGATGTGATGAGCGTCTTGTCAATCTGTGTATGTCAGGAAAACACTAGTTGACTATGTAGGTATTAAGAGTTCCTTAGGGAGAAGCATGCTTGTCTTAGTAAATGTGACTAACGTCTTTAGAGTAATTATGTTTTCTAAAATATAAAGTGTACAATATTTGGAAGATGCACTTTTATGCAGTGTTTTTTCATAACTCATACAGAATGCTAAACCATATTTTTTTTATTTTAAATAAAACCTTTTTTCCCCCCTCTTACCACAGGATAATGAGAAAAGGACCCCTTTACATGCTGCTGCCTATCTGGGAGATGCAGAAATTATTGAACTACTTATTTTATCTGGTATGTTCTGTTCCTGTTAATGGAAAAAAAAAAATAACTCTATGCATATCCAAAGAAATATTTATGTACATCTTAGTCTGTGTAGCTTTTACCGAGATATTTAATATACTAGAAATTAAACATGTTTGTACAGAAATTTTGGTTTCCAGATTTATCAGTGTTATAATACTGTGTAGTTCTGCTTTAAAATATTTCTTTGTAGAAAGCTTTCTCAGTTATGGCTGTTTTTATTTGTAGCTTGATCAGCTTTAGGTAGTTTAACTCTAGTTTAAAGAAGCAATAGGATATATGTTATACGTAGATGTTAGCAGCATTGCTTTTGTTCTGAAATGGCCTTCAGAAAAACAATTAAAGTTGAACACAGAAGATAACATCTGGCCTTGATTATATTATTTAAGTATCCTTTGCTGTTGGCTTAAATGCACAGAATATAATTTAGGATCAGCTGAAAATTTTAAAATCACTTGTCTTTTTTTCTATTTATTTGTACTAAGACAAAGTGCAAGTTCTGTCAAACAGTATACTTCCATCTTTAAACAGACAAACAAAAAAAGGTAGAAAACCAAGAAACTAATCAAAAAATCTGAAAGCAGAACTTCATGATTGAGATACAAGTTTTAATCTTAATTCAGCAACAGTCCCTTAGAACTACTTTAATCATCAGTCTGCTTAATGGCACACCTTACCTGTGCAAAGCTGGCTATTTCCATGACCCTCCACCACCCTCCCCATGAACCTTTAATAACAAATTTTGTTTTGAGGAAATGTCACTTCTAAGGTTGTAGGAGTCACTTCCAGACTTCCAGTTGAAATTGCCAGGCACAATTTAATTTGTTGTAATTTAGCAAGATACAGTCTTCTCGCTATATATGTTATATGTATGCTTTCTATATATAACTATATATACTTATGATTAATTAATATCACATTACATATATTTGATGCATATATTTCTCACTGAAGTATTATGTAGTGATAATTTGTCAAGAGAGGTTCACCTGTGTTGCTGAGAAGGTGCTAGTTTTCCCTATCAAGAAAAAAAACAAGTTCTGGCGACTTAAAAATATATAATGGCCTTTTTCTTCTGAAAAGGGATCTTGGATTTGGCAAGGATAATTTCTTTTTGTTTGCATTTTCACAGTGATTAAAACAAAACCAAACAAAAACTCAAAACAGCTAACCATGTTACAAACTTTGCAAAGTTGTAGTCAGCTACTTCTGGGAGTGAAGCTTCTGACTGTTTTGGGTGAAGGGAGTTCAGTAACCAGAACTGTGATTGAAGAAAAAAGTCTCTCTCTTGCGCTCTCGCTCTCTCACTCTCGGGCAAGGGGCTTGTGGAAGGAGTGAGATTCTAGTTCAGATATTAATGAAACAAGATCCTGACTGGGGGATGGCAGTAGAGGAGGAAAGGTTAGTCATGCTATTTGGGCACATAGCCTGGGGATAAGTGCAAGAAAAAATGGAGAACAAAGGAGGGAAGTGAAGAACTAAAAATTAGGGCTGTACAAATAGTCCAAAGTTGAGCAGTTGCGTGCAGGAGTGGTTGTGGATTGCTGCTGTGTGTGCAGATTGGTCAGGAAGGCTGGGAGGCATTGATAGGTCTCTGATAAATCTTGATTTTCATCAGATAAATGTTACTTACACAAAACAACACATTAAATAGTTGCAAAATCAAAAGCTTCAAAAGCTGTGGAATGTATAGGCAATATCAGTCTAACCTTGCTGTGCCCATGGGCTATGCTATGGACTTCAATTACATGTTTGTGCCTTGCTGTAGAAGCACAGCCTCATAAATTTCACAGGGAGGGGCTGCGCTGGGGATGAATCAGGGTGGTACAGTGAAGGAGGCACAGATGCCAGTTGTTGATCCGTTTGTAAGTGAATGAAGAGGGGCATTAATTGCAGGATGAGAAAGTGATGTCTTCATGTTAAGGCTTTTCAGTTTGAAAGGCTGTGCTGCACTTGGGCACTAATCTGTATATTATCTCCTTGCAAGCTGTGGTTTTAGGCAAGCAGCTTAAACCAGACTCTTTAAAAAGTAGTCACCAATTTAGTCATCTTCATTTCTGAATGCTGAGTTTGAAATCTTTGTGGTTTGTGAAGTGTGAGTGCTCACAGCTGTATCTGAAGTGCTGCACCAGCTAGTCTGAAAAACTAGGTCTAGGTGTCTCAAAATGCACAAGCCAAGATTTTTCTTTTAACTCTCTTAATTGGAAGATAGGGAACAGAGGTTAAGTGTATTTATCATCTCCATTTCATAAAGATAAGGAAAATTCATCTATTGTGTTTCAGCTGGAAATAAAATCTCTCCTTTGAGACAGATGTATAATGTTACATTTTTGTCATAATAGATGAGCATTAGGGAACAAATAAAGAACATCTGTTACCACAGCCAGGTTTGAAGAACACTTACTGTGTTGCAAGACCTCTTTTTGAACAATGAGAAAATAGTTGGTTTTTCAGAAATGTTATTCATTCAACAGTTTCCTCTGTGCAGTAAAGTTGCATGTAAAAATTTTGTATGTGGCTTTCTTTAATTGTCGTATTGTAATATATTTGCACAAGGGATTGAATTAAGTAGTGTAGACTGCTTTCAACCTAGCATTTCTCACCTTTTGAGAAGCTTGGCTTTGCAACTTGTAATGTCCTCTAATGTAGTTTTACTGGAACGTTACTAGGAACCTCTTTACAGTTCTCCTGTTGTGCAGGCTATCCTACGAAGACTGTTTGCTTTGACTCTTTTTATTCTTTCTTTAAACTGGACCTCAAAATTACTGAAGTCACTGTTGATCTTTTCACTACTTAGTGGCTCTTACCCGATTCTTTCTCACTGTTCTTTATTCTTAGTTAACATGTGTATCATATGTTACCTAGACATAGTTTTTTAATTGGATTGGAATGTCTTTTGCATCCCCCTCCAGGGGATCCATATTGCTTTCAGGTATGTATTTTGGATCATATGTTGCTGTTACAATACCTTTACATTACTTTGCTGTATACCTAAGCAACCCATATTGCACGTTCTGAAGATATAACCAATTCAGCCTATTTGCAGACTTCTGTGGAGTAAGTTTTGTCTTACAAGCATACTTACTTCAGTTTTTGAATTCTTGAGATGATTTCCCACCAAACCTGGGCAAGGGACCTGAAGGTGATGGTTTCAATACAGACTCTGAACAGCAAAGAAAATTCCTTCAGTGACACCAGTTTGGGCCTGGACATTTAGATTGCCTTTTGTTTTTTATCTTGAGACAGTGCTTCACTGAACTAACTAATAAACTTGTCCCCTGAGGACGTGAACATCTTGCCAGCAAATTCTCATATGACTATGGTCCGTGGAAGCCTAAATATTCCGATCATCTCTCCCTGTTAGATTGTAGCTGGATAAGCATTTAGCATACCTAAATTTGTTAGGTAAGGAGATGAACAGTAAACAAAAAAGAAACATAAAGATGGTTGTTTATGGTTGTTATGGAACAAAAGTTTGTATTTTAGTTGCTTGAGAATCATAATTTTAGAAGCATTTTCTTTTCTGTATTACTCTGAACAGTCATAACACCCATCACAGTTTTATTTTTATGATGCGTGTACAACTCTGCATCCTGTTGCACAAATACATCTGTCTACTTTGCATAATTGCACTGACTTTAATTGTGTAAATACTTGATGGCAAACTACTGAGAAGTAGAAAAGTAAAAT
Source organism: Aviceda cuculoides (assembly GCA_035590195.1). Taxonomy (NCBI): domain Eukaryota; kingdom Metazoa; phylum Chordata; class Aves; order Accipitriformes; family Accipitridae; genus Aviceda; species Aviceda cuculoides. The sequence continues at coordinate 6,517,151 of JAVJGG010000073.1, forward strand.
AATTGTCCAACTTTTTGTTCTTCCCAAGAAGTCCTGATTAAAAAAAAAAAAAAATCAATCCCTTCTTGCAGTTAAGTCCTGCATGTGAACTGTTGTGGGGAGGCATCTTGCTTTAATTATAATTTATTTATTTATATTTTTAAAATACCGTGCAGACTATTATTGCTTTCACTGAAATCAACACACTTCATGAAAATAAACATCTGATTTATCTGTTCTCTTTTGAATAGATTTAGTTACTATATTGCATTGATACTTAAATACTAACACAACATATTTATGTTTGTTTAATCCAAAATTTTTGTTGCATGGAGCTCAGCATACATGAGTGCGTGGTCAAACTCAATCTTATTAAGGTTTGGCAGCCTACAAGTTCTTGTTGTGCTTTCCTCTGTGTCAGCTGGAAAATGTAAGAATCATGCTGACGCTGGAAATCTATCGTTACAGTAATAACAGATTTTGGAGCATAGTAAAGACCCTCCAACATTACTCCACTCTACCTGAATTTCTTTCATCTATTTCTGAAGCTGTGCAAATATTAGAAGTCTATGCAATGACAGTCACACAGCTTAGCTGTCGAAAGGCTATCGCTGCAAAAATACCAGCCACATGAAGCTTCCTTTGTTTGGATTGCACATGTACCCACAGGCCGAAGACATTTCACAGGGGCTCCTTTTACGCTGGTTGTATCTTTCAGCTGCTTCCTCCTCTTTTGGCAATGATATTGGCCTCTATTTTCTTTTTCAAGCTGTCTTAACTTCCCTCTGGCAGCAGTAACGGTCAGTTGCTGTAAGAAAGTAGCTCTGATGTTCTTTGAAAGAGAAAATGAAGCTGGAAAAGGTAGAAGTGTTCAGTAGCTGAAGGAGTCCAATAACCTTGTGTTACTCTCTGAAGCTTGAGGAGGTGGTGGCTGAGATGTGGCAGAAACTATGAAGTTATGTAAGAAAATGGACTTCTTGTATTGACAAGGCAATGAAGTTATGGAGAATGGCTTTGACTTGATTGCGGTTTTCCTTCGTTTTGTGGCTGACGTATCTCCATGTGTGCTTGGTTTTTTCCAACCAATAGAAATAAAGACTGTTGTTAAGTCGTTATTGTAGCTGGTCAACAGATGCTCCAATCCTGTTCCTCTCAGATTTATTTCACTATTCTATATAACCTCTACTATGCATTTAGCTTATAAATAGGAAGAAACTGTCTCTCAATAAGATCTTAAGCATTATTTTTGCAGCAATAGTTGTCCAAGTATTCATGTTTTCAATAGGAAATTACCCTAGATTTCTATGACTGATTGCTCCAATTCATATCTCAAATCCTATTTTACTTTACAAACTTTTTCTGTATCTCCTCCTGAATGTTGACATATTTTTCTATCTAAGGAAAAGTTTTCTTCATCTGTTCATTCCCCAGTGTAGTCTTGGAATTTCTGCTTGCCGCTTTCATTACTTCCATGGTCATCATCTCTGGATAAAAAGTGTGGGTCATTTAAAAAGGAAAAAACTTCTGAACCTAATACTAGCCCTTAGAAAAATAATTAAATATAATCTAATTACAGTAGGACTGCTGGTTATTTTCAGTGATTTATACCTGGGATCTTTCTATTTCTGCAAAGATCATTCCTAATATTAGTTCAGTATACTAGTTGTCAAGACAAAGCTTGTTAGCTTTTTAAAATGCAATCTAAAGATCTTATTTACATCTTTTACTCCTAAATAAACATTTTGGAGCTTCAAATACTGAACACTAGGTGTCTGTATGTGAATAAAAACACTTCTGCTTTATTTGCTTATATTATGATATTGTTCAATTGCTAGCACATCTTGTACAATAACAAAGGAAAATACTGCCCTTGACAGTCTAAAAATACAGACTGCAAACAGAACAGTGGAAGGCAATTCAGTACTTAAGTCAGTACTGTGAGCGAAGATGAAAATGTCAGTTCTGTTGTATTTCTTTTCTGAATCTATTTCCAACTAATGACGCATAAGTAATGTAGCTGCTGCATTCACTAGTCTTCCGAGGACATTTGCAAATAGGAAGAGTTCTGGTGCAGGGTAGCTCTGGAAGAGAGTCACAGCAGAAGTTCTTATGAGGGGAGCGCAGAGGTGATGTGCTGAGACATGGCTGTATATAGGTATATGGCACTTCGTGGATGAACAAGGAGGTGTGTGACTGTTCCTTGCAGTCTTTCCTGTCCAGTCATTCATTGCCTATTTCTACAAGACACGGTTGAGATGCTACCTCTTACTTGACTGTAAGGATATTGACGCCAATACCAACTGGACTGCAGAAACATATGTTCAGGTATTGGTGGCTAATAGCACATTTAAATGTGCAATTGCCAGATATTGACTGATATAATTAAAGCTTCCAGGATCGTTCTGTAAATCAGTGCGTGTATCAAATTGGAAAATGTGTCTCTTGGAACATAAATTTGCTAAAGGTAAGCAGCATTGAGTTTTTCAGTAGCTTCTGTACTGGGTTTATTAAATAAAACATGTCTTTCTAATTGTCAGTCTTGTGAATGCCACTTTGCAAAATGAAACGTACGATTCGGAGAGGAGGGACAAAAAATATGTAATACTTCTTGTGTGTCCCGTGTCCATGTCCCGTCCCCGTCCGTCCGTCCCCCCCGGTTTTTTGTTTTTTGGTTTTTTTAAGAGCAAAAGTCCTGCTTTCATATTTGCCTAGATGTGTAAACTTCCTAGGCTGTACTAGCAAAGTTAGTGATGAAAGGGAAGATCTTGTTTAATATTTAGGTTTAGTGCACCGACATTGAAGAATAAGTTGGTTTGTTTGGAAGGTGCAATTTTAGGGGAGTGTCATTTACATAATCAGTTCTTAAGTTCAAGCAAAGATGATGGATATTTGTGTTGAAGTATTGTATTTGGTATCTCTGGCAAGCCCCCAAATCCCTTTCCTGCCAGCAATATGGTATTAAAAGAATTGAACTATAACAAATTTTACATTAAACAAATGAAATAGTTGAGCAGTTTTAATAAACATATTAGACCAGGCCCCTGAAGTCTAGAAGATCCGGGGTGGGGCTTGTTTGCTTGGTTTTGTTTTTACAAATTGGGGATTGAGGTACCCTGCACTGTGTTTTGAAAGAGCAAACTGCTGCATAACTGGCATTTGAAGGCATTTGAAATGTGAGAAATGCCCTGGTTAACCTGTCAGCAGGTTGAGCTTCACAGAGATAATATTGCATCAGCAGTGTCGTACAGTGAATTATATGCATACATGTGTTCAAACTCTCTTTAAGCAAACCACGAAGCAAATAGTCTTTAAGCAAAAGATATTCAATAAAGGCGTACTATATTTTCTAACATTTACTTTCAATGATCTGGAGTAGAGCTTTACTGCAGAGGATGAAGGCTGTAAACTTCCTCACTGTTGCAGGGTAGGAGTATGATAGGTTTGGGGGAGATTTAGGTCTCATGGAGAGCATCTGAAGGGGGCGAGGGAGGAACGGTGACATTTTCCCAAATCATGTGCTGGGGAGTAAAGAACAGCCTAGAGGGGGATTATGTCCTCAGATACAAGGCTGTTTGAAGAAGCTGTTTTGTGAAACTTAGATCATTCTTGGCAGCATGTCTTCTTGGTGAAATTTAAGGGGGAAGTATCTATGTTAATTTAAAATACTATGTTAACGTATCTAGAGCTATAGATCTCCTGATTCCCACATTAGTAGTTCATACGTGGTTTTTTGGTAGTACACTTATTCTGATTTTTATTTTAAAACTTTGTCTTTCAATCTAACAATTTTGGAACTCCTTAAAGAGTTGTTTGTTGTGGGGGGAAAAACAAGCTTGGTGGTTCCTTCTTAAGTAAGTCCATTAGAGAGTTAGATCTTTCGTCAAAAGTCAACTGTGTTTTTTTCCTTTGTCAGAGAATCTACAAACTTTTTGTTTGTTTGGAAAGCTAAACTTACTTTAGTGTCTACATATTACACTAATTTAACTATGGGGATGTACTAGACCTAGGCTTTCTTGCTTCTTTGGGTGGAAGATCACTTACGGGGTGGGGGACAGATGTTGTTGTGTTGATTTTGTTCTTTTGAGAGGACCCTGTTACTTTTACATGTCGCTTCAAATTTCCTTAGGTGTTTCTTTGGCTACTGCTGATTTTCTTTCTTACCAGAAACAGCCAACACTTTCAGATATTATTTTCCTTTAGTCCTAGCCAGTCTGATTAACTTAACAACTAGGAAAACCTTTTCTACAGTATCTTTTTGTATTTATTCCTGCCCTCTTCTGACGCAATTTTTAAGCTGTGTATTAAAGTACTAGAAATATCAGTGAATGACTTAGCTGAACCCACAAACAGGGCTTGGACTCCAAGCACGTTTTCACTAGAGCTTAGGTAACTGCCACTTACTTGAAGTGGAAACGTGGATTTCTCCCCTTTGGCTGGGCATGGAGCTTCTCCTGTCTCGGGCATCATCACCTGGGTGGATCTGACCTAACCTCAAATCTGCAAATGCATTTTCCTGAGCAAAATCAGGATGGTGACCTAGTAACTCCCTTAGTTCCTTTAAACCACTTCAAAGACATTTGTATCCTAAGATTAGAAAGAGAAGTCAGTTAGACTTTGAAAATCTTCATTCCTTAGTTGTCGGCTGTAGACATGAAGTCAAGTGGAGCTTGGATTACCCAGCTTTTGTCTTACTTTTGTCTCATCTGCTAAAAATAAGGTGTGGTTAACAATAATCTGGAAGACAGTAAAGAATTACAGATACATTTGAAATATACTGATGACATTCTCACTGATCATTCAGGTTATTGTCTTTCAGGAAGATTACCAAAAAAATCTTAAGACATTTCTGGTGACTTTTAGAATCCTCAAATTCTTTTTTTGAGTTCTGTGCAGAATTTGATACAGTACATTATGTTATGGTACATGATATGGTGCAGCAGTACACCACGTCTTTATGATGGTTGACAAAAAGCAGGTATTTATGGTAAGATTAAGTCTCAAATTTTTGTTAGATTGTGAGGGCTTTCTTCGAAAGGACTTGGACTTTCTTCCCATTCCTTCAAACTTATTTTTCAAAAACTTTTGAACTTGCAAAATAGGATGACACCCAAAGCTTCTGAAATTTGGATAAGGAAAGAGGGAAATCCCTGAAATTGTAGCAAACAATCAGACGTCAAGCTCTGTCTGGTGCTTGGAAGACTTAGGGTCAAAGTGGGAGTTTGGGTCCAGCATTAGCTTCCATGTTGTTGTCTTAAGCGTGAAAGGGATGGATTGACTAGAAACTAATTAACTCAGAGAATTGACATTAAATCTTTGGTTTGCTTATTATATACAACCACAATTTTGTATAGACTGCTAAGTTTCTTGGTCAGGTTGTTCAGCTGGACTGGGAGAGACTTCTTTGCTGGTGTGGGTCTGGGAGATGGATCAAAATACTCTTGTCTCTCAGCTGAGTATCCTGACCAGCAGCCTTTTGACATTTTGTGTCTTACTGGCCTTCCGTGCTTTTCTGTTCTTTGCATAGAAAAAATTAAAGTTGGTTCTGACATAACAATATTACTTTAGCCTGAGAAGTTATGCTCTGACCATGTAGCATTAATATTACTGTGTGATATCATATATTGCTCTATGAACACTTTCCAACAGTATTTCCAAACTATTTTTTCAAAAACATAACATTTTGTCTAAGCTATCATATCTCTGTAAAATCTTAGCAGTTTTCAAATAAAGATGGCTAAATTTCCACTCAAGGTATAAAAAAACCTATAAGGTTATATATGTCTGTATACATATACACACATATATGCATGTATACATAATATATGTGTACATATCAGTAAGAAATTAAATAATTAAGCTTAATCATTAAGTTTTCTTCTTTGTTGAAGTTTACTGGAAGTTAGAATGTAGTTCACTTGCTTCCTTCAGGAAAAAAAAAAAATCCCAAATCCTTCTTTCCTTTTATTATTAAGAAAAAAATTAAAATCCAACCCCAGGCTTGTGTCCCTTATAGAAGTTTGTGCGACCTTTTTTTCTTGGGATGGGGCCAGCTGTTTCTCGGATATGCTTTTAGAAGCAGAGAGGTGTGGTTGTTGCAGTCTGGCTCATGAAGGGAGGTCCTGAAATGGGCTAGGTGACCTGGTGGAATAGGGAAGATTCATTCACAAATTCCCAGTAAAAGAAGCAGCAGCATTCTATATACCTACGCATCAGACTCAGCAACCGCAAGGAAACTGGAGGCATGGGGAGTAAATGTAGCCTCTTCCTCTACTTAAATAGAGAATTTCAGCTATAGTGGGGAAGTGAGATTTTTGTTGTGGAATGAAGGCAAGGAGTCTGTCTTTCTTACACAATAGTATTTTATGTGCCTTTGGAAGTGCAGAGGATTATAAAGGATTACCTAGTGTAAAAAGATGAGTATGCTTTGATGGAAGAGTATTATGGGTGCAGTGTTAAAAGACTTTCTTCAAAGGATGGACTTCAGCTGGAGGAAAGACTCCTTTCCATTTTTGGCATCATGCTGTATTAATGAGCCTAGAATAACTTTCTTCCAATAGTTCTTTGTAGTTGAAAATATTTAGGTCTTTTTGTAAATATGTTATAAATTTCTGTTATTCTTATATTTTGTTACAGGAGCTAGAGTTAATGCCAAAGACAGCAAATGGTTGACTCCTTTACACAGAGCTGTGGCATCTTGCAGTGAGGTATGGGGGTTTTTTTGTTTGTTTGTTGGGTTGGTTTTTTTTTTTTTGACTGCATTGTGTTAAAATAAGACATCTCAAATTACCTTCTGTTCTTTGTTTGGTTTTTACAAAGTGAAACTACTCCAAATGTTTGGAATTGCAGAACATTTTTGCAACAGTTTAACCTGTTGAGAGTATGTGTATATATGTATCACATGCCTGAGTAGGAAGAAAGGGGGGGAACTGTAAACTTCCAGTTCTCAGCCTTGCTCTCTGCTGTTTACCCAGCAGAGGATTCTGCATGCAGTGTTCTCAAGTCCAGCTTACTCTTCTCAAGTCCAGATTACTCTTAAGGTAATCAGAAAGGTTCAGCTTGAGGGAAGTAGAAATGAACTAAGATTTAATACAGCTTTGACAGCATAATCTTTGTATTTCTTCATGTTTTTTACATGCTTGTCTGTTCAGGCATTGAAGAAATAAATGGTTCTATAAGGCCTGCAGACGTCTTTCTTTTAAAAAGCAATTAATGAGTAATGATAGTATTGACAATCACTTTTGAAGTTATTAATGAAATACATAGAAAGTTTTTTGAAGTCTACCAGTTACACAGTTGTGAGAATATAGCAATGTAAGAAATGACTTTGTTATTCTTCCTCTATTGTTGATGTCCTAATTAAAATTTTAAATGACTGTAGAAGATCAAAACAAACAGAGAAATGCTGAGCTTGTTCTGTGCAAGAGTTTATGCAAAACTATCTCCTTTGAGATCCTGAGTCAAATTGATGCGCATTTCATTATATCTCAAAAAATAAAGGTTTTTTAAAGATTCTGTGTAAATTTTTGTTTGAGAAGTTGCAATTGAGTATTTCGGTTTTGGAAAGCATTGAACTTCAAGTATTTGATCCGTGAACTATCTAAACAAGTCTTGTTTCAGTTTTTGCTTTTGAATTTCCTGGATAAATTCCAATATTCTGTCACTAGCATTAATAGCTAAGTTACATGGAGATCGTGTTATTCAAAACAGTGTTTGAAAATGAATCTTCGAAGGCACCTTGTTCTCAAAGGCTGTGTGTTCTTCTTGAGGTATTTTTAGGCTGCCCCTTTGGGAGCTGACCAGAGCACCAAATACTGCATTCTTCGGAGCTGAGGGATAGCAAACACATCTTATATCAGTAACACTTGCAGACAGGAGTGCTGCAGACAAGCTGGACCTAAATGATAACTTCAAGAAATACAATCATGGTCATATTTTTTTTTAATGTGGAATATTTTAAACAAAATACTAACCAAATGTAAACCAATCAGACTATTTACTCAAAAGGTAATGATAGGCTCTCATCAGAATTTTCTGTTTATAAACACAATAAGTTATAGGAGCCCACATACGTGGTTGGTATGTGTAGGCACTGTTTTCCAGCTGACAGACATACCTGGGTTTTGTGCACTAGATGAAAAAAAGCTGTAATGAAAAAACTCCTGATACTGATTTCAGTAAAACACCTGTACTTACTCTTGAAGCAAGGACAGCTGCGATTAAACAAGGACACTGAAACATGCAAGATAGCTGGAATTATGGATTTGGCTGTCAACTGCAGAAGTTCAAGCAACTTCATGTCAAGATGGTCACACTCTAGGCCTTTATATTTGTGTGCCTGGTGTACTTTGGGGGGGGGGGGGGACGACCCTAAGCAGATTCACTAATTCTCGAAATTAATTAATGCATATGTATGTGCACAAAAATGCAAGATGCATTCTTTTTATACTAGTACTATGGTGCTTTCTTCTACAAGAGGGGTAGTAGTGGTTCTAAAATTTCCTTCTTCTGATTATGTTTTTTCTTAATATTTGGTTCAAAATATTGATTAGATTTTTAAAGTACTAAATCTGCTTAAGTTTCTTAGAGAATAGAAGAGCCATTCCATTTCTCACTTAAATTACAAGCCTGTGGTGCAGTATTTTCACTTTTATGTTTGTTCCTATTTTCTTCTTTATTGACAATAGAAGAAATTTGAACATTCTAAAAATAATGAATAGAATCAAGTGTTACTTAGCATTCTGCTCGTAGATGAGAATAATACCTAGCTATTGTACCATAGTGTAATTCAAAATTTCCAATAACTACTTGTGGTAACGTTTTAAGTTCAAAGTGCCAACCCTTTATGTGTGTGCTCAGTGTTTGAGTTGGAAGTCACTGAAAGCAATTAGTGAGTTGTGGGAAGGTCACAGAGTTGATGTAAAATGCAGTATTCATCTTCATGTTGATATCACCAACAGATTTTTTTTTTTATGCATTCCAATTGTGTGCACATATTTTAATGGGATTTGTTTATCTTACTGTAAGAATTATGATCTTATTTGTCAAATTTTCACAGCTTGTACTTTTAACAAAAGGAAATGAATAATCTTTTTGTGAGATGGAATTCAGTGCAACATTTTGAAATGGTTTTCAGGAGTTTTGCAACAGTATACGTTGAAACTTTTTGTGACAGTGCTCTGTTTTATCTGTGGTTCTTTAGATGTACATTTAATAAAGTGTTCTTCTCTTTGCCATTTCTAGACTGTGACAGTTCAAAAATTTTGCTTGGCAAATCGATGAAAATGCATTCTAAGTTCATAGTACCTCACTAATCCTTAGCAATGGAAGAAATCTTAAGGAGGTTTAGTGAGCTTTGGAAACTAGTGATGACAAAACAATTTGCTAGTTGGCTTAAGAAACTGGATAAAAGACCTGGAAATGGTTGATTCCGTTGAAAAGAACAAGTGGTAAATGGTTCTATTCCATTATACTGTCCTTGGATTTAAGGCTGACATTTCAAATCTTTACTAAGTGGCTTGTTTGTTGTTTTCTTTAAATGCTTTCAGGATGCTGTTCAGGTGTTGTTAAAGCATTCAGCGGATGTCAATGCTCGTGATAAAAACTGGCAGACACCCCTACATATAGCAGCTGCAAACAAAGCTGTGAAATGTGCTGAAGCTTTGGTGCCTCTCCTAAGCAATGTAAATGTGTCCGATCGAGCAGGCAGAACTGCATTGCATCATGCAGCCTTCAGTGGACACGTTGAGGTAAAAGTTATTTTTCTTAGCTTGTTTACCACTCATTGTTCTGTCCCTCACATTTCCAATGTTTAGTTTTTCCATTTAAAATCACGTTTCCCCCATCCCCTCAAAAAACCCCAACCCCTATTTTGTATTGAATTTGTCTTTTGTATGCATCTGTGTAGAGAATGGTTGTGGAAAATACATGTTGTATCATTCAGTTGGAAGGTTTTATTACAGCATTCACCTTTCTTAAGATAGAAGCAAATTTACCTAAGTTAAGTGGAGTTAAACTAGTAATAGATAAATTTAAAATGGAAAAATGAAAATATTTTTCTGTTCAGTAGATAGTGAACATGTGGAATGTGTTGTCACTGAAATGTGGAGGAAATATGTGTAATACGCTGTAACTCACTAGTTTTCAAGCCCTGAAAAACGACCACTGAGAAATGCATGTTGTAACTGTGGATAGGTAATTGGACACAAATTGGCAATAGGCTTGCTTTCAGTGATTGCCTTTAGTGAATCCATTAGTAATAACCTGAAGATTTCAAACATTCCACAGCTTTGCCATATTTAGCTGGGAGATGGTTTTGGTGACATCGAGTTTTGTGTTCCTTACGGTCACTTCATTATTGCTGCCAAGGTGGGCAACCAGTTTTTTCAAGCTTATAGCGTATTCAAAACCCCCACAACATTTAAAACGTTTGAAAATGCATATATTTTTGTTTTCTCCTATGATTTTCTTCTGTCTAACTTTAAGCAGAGTTTTCCATTGTGAATAGAGGATTTCTTTTCTTTCTATTTATCTCAGATGGTCAGCTTACTGTTGTCTAGAGGGGCCAATATTAATGCATTTGACAAGAAAGACAGACGAGCTATACATTGGGCAGCATATATGGGTATGTATATATGTCAGTTGATTACTTTTATGGTAGTAAAAAAAAAATCGCCTTATGTTTAGGTTTTTTATATATTTCTAGGAAAAATACTTACATTGTGTAAGCATTGAGGTTATCTGTGTGTCTGTCAGAAAACCATTAATAGTATACTTCACATTGCCTTGTAAATGTGTGTTTGTGGTGAGAAAAATCAATTTGTTGGAAAAATTAAGGTAAGTAATTTTGTGCTTTAAAAAGAAGGAACTATGTTCCTCAGTCAGCAGGAGTCTAATGTGAAAACTTTTGCAATAATGCTAAATGGAAAGTAAGCAGTTAATACAAGGCACACCTGAAACAGAGGATCATTGCACCAACCTTGGGGGATTGTATTTTAAAAGAAGAATATTTTATCTCTAAAACCCCAAATTCTTGCCTTGCCATTCTTACTCCAGGAGTGGATAATTATTGTTCTCATTATATTGATCAAGGCACATTGTCAGAGTAATGTACTTCGTTGCCTTTTATCAGATGTTCATTTTATTAAGTAGTAGGAATCGTTTTCTTCAGCACAGCTATTATAAATAGTAGAGCTTTGTATCTCAAGCTTCATTTAAAATATGAGCAATATAAACCATTGGAAGGTGAATCACAGAAAATGCAGATTAAGAGTTCTAGGCTGACGCTGACAAAGTCTCTTAGCTTTGGCTAATCACTTTGTTTCCAAGTAATTCACATGCAGCTGCAGATTGTATTTGTCATTGCAGAGTATCTTGTACCTGTTCAGAAGCCAAAAAAACCATAATGCCTCTTTTAACTTCAGAAAATATCTAAAAATGCCCTTGAACACGTGCAATGTGTGTCATATATGAGCAGTGAAGAATTAGGTTTTAGAATCAATTTCAGGAAGAAGCCAGTTGAGATGGTTCCATGGTCTTGATTGTTACTCAGTATTTTAGTTTATTGCTTCATAACTTTATCCAGCCAAGGAAGAAGAATAAAAGCAGTACCATCAGTATTGTATAAGTCTGTGTGCCTCAGAATTTCTTCAAAGATGTAATGGGAAAATAAGACTTCATTGTACGTAGCTTTTTATTCCTGTTATGTTTTGGTGATCTTCATTTTCCTAAATTTTAAACTCTTCAGAAAATACATATCTATATGCCTAAGGTACGATCTTACAAAACTTAAGGAGAAGAACAGTTAGGAAAAGAACATGGTCCTGTTATCTGATATCAAACCAAAAAATAAACACACATAAACTAGGAAATTAATGGACTTATTACGCTGACATCTCTAAGTCTAGGAAAACTCTGTCTTGGAGGTCTGATCTTAGGCAAAATGGCCCTCAATATGCAGTTTGGTATTACTGCTAATTATTATGAATGAGAGAATTACTTATAAATAGTCATAATGCTGCGCAGTGTGTATGCGGGGGAGGGGCTGGTTCTTAAAAACAGACTTAAGGTTGCTAATTAAACATATTTCTCATCTGTGATTCTGTGGCATTGAGTATCTTACAAAACTGCTTTGGAGTTGCGTTTATCCAAGCAATGTTTCCTAGTCTTGCCAGGAAAGAGCAAATGGAAACAGTAACTTAAAAGTGGAAATAACATTTTAAACTTACATACTGAGCAAAAGAAAAGAGCAATAGCCTGTGGGACAGTACCTGTTTAAATGTAGTTGCCTTACTGGGAGTTTTGGCAATTGATAATGAGTTGTTCGTTGTATGAAATGTGCTTTGGTCCAAGGACTGAGATTTCTGGTCTTTACAAATGCAAAACCACACATTTATAAAATTGGGCTTGTTTAACATCTTAGCGATTGTGAAAGTGATCTTCTTGTGAACACCTGGATTCACAGAAAAGTGGAATTACTAACTACTGTCTTTGCACACCTCTGTGTTTCAGGCCAGTTTCACATTAGTCTTATGTCCCTGACAGTACAAGTTTGAAATAATCTGATAGCAATGTAAAATAAGGCTGTGAAATCCATATGTGAAATGCTAAAAAGAACAGGACCCTGTTGAGCTGTCTTCAGAGGAAAAGACTTGAATGTGCCCATGAATTATGAAGTGATCATCACAGCATTAATACTCTAACTTACAATTTGAAGCTGTATGATATTGCGCTTCAAGTACTGATACCAGTACTTGAAACCGAGAAGTTAAAGAACAATCTTCATTACTGATCCAATGTTCTTTGCAATATTTTGTATTAGGATTTTGTAATCTACTTACATGTGCAAAACAATGTCTGTCATAGGCTGTCCAGCCACCTTACTCAAGGTGATTATTTGCAAAATTTTGTTGAATGAAACTTGTACATGAGATGGCAGAGATGTGACGAGCATCAGTGAGAGGACAGAGGTTTTCTGCCTTGTGCTTACCTAGATGAGAGAAAAATCTTCTGTTTCTCAGATATGCTACATTTATTCTAATTTTAGTTGATACTATTTCGTAGGCTATTAACAAGAAATTGTTAATGAACAGTTCTTGGATGGGAAAAATGTAATTTATCTGATGTCAATCAACCTAAATATCCTTGCAGACAATTGAGTAGAAAAAGAGTAGAGTAGAAAAGTCTTCAAACAAGGAAAAAAACCCTGTGACATTCTCTCTCACAATTTAGAGCCATTTTACACTGCTCCAATTGTTTGAAGAAAGCCTTAAAGGTTTTCCACGATATAAAACTGACCATAGAATAAAAAAGAAGTTATGCTTTTCGTCAGTCTACTATAAATAATCTACTATAAATAACTTTCTAGGGTTATATCCATTGTTTCCCTTCCTTCCTGCTTTTCACCCGGCTCCTTTGCTGCCCAGCTGCAATGCTGGGACTAAAATGGACTCTCATTCTTGCGTGCTAGCATCGCCCTCATAAGTGTATCAGGATGTCTCCTCAGTGCTTCCCACTTGAAGTATCTAGCTCTTCTGTTTGAGTGTCTTCCACAGATTGCTGCTTGGGTTTTCAATGCAGGTCAGGGACTTTTTGGTTTTTTTTCTTGTCTTTAAAGTTTTTCTGCCACTGTTCTGCTCAGCGTCTCTCTTCCTTTCACTGCTTTCAGTATCTTCTGTAGTTCTGTCTCTCATACAGGGCTTGTTTTCATTCTTGTCCCCATTACATTTGGGTCAGAAGATGAGTATCATGTTTAAATTTTTCTTTTTCTTCTTTCCTACAATACTGCAGTAATTCGGAATTGAAATGTTGCAGCACTTCACATTGCACTGGTAAACTCTATGTTTATGATTGCTATAGCTAGGTGAAATGCTGTTTTGTATGTTGTTGGGCATGCAGCTTAAAACAGGTATCACTGTGACTGAATATTTATCAAAATAGCTTTGTCTGTATTCCTTTGGGTAGATGCTTCCTATTCAAACTTTTGCAAATTCTCTTAGTCATTGAAAAAGCAAAGACCTTCAGTTTCTCTGAAGCACTTAAGCTGAAGGCTGGATTTGATACTTTTCACTTACATGTCTGACTGGATAAGCTTAAGTATTCAGTGTGCCCCTCACCACTTTAGGGGTGTCACTTGAAAGGTAAAACAAAGAAGCCCACATCTGTCTGTATGGGTCAGTTACAAAGGAAGAGCACTAAATGTATCCTGGTCTATTTTAACTCAAGTGTGCTCCTTTATTCTGCAGACTTTGTCATGATTATTCATGTGTTTTCAGTGATTGACTTGTTTGGCAGTTAAATTAACAACTGAGCAAGTATGACAGATTTTTTTTTTTGGTTACCCCATTTTCATAGCATTTTTCTTAGTGTTCAGTGGGCATGGTGAAGGGGAAAGCTGGTTGCCCTTTGCAGCAGCAACAGTGCGGTGTTGGGGCCCCTGGCCTAGCCCCGAAGCTGTCAGTGAGAGCAACTGCCTGCTACTTCAGGGTGGGCTCCCCTTCCCTTCCCTTCCCTTCCCTTCCCTTCCCTTCCCTTCCCTTCCCGTCCCTTCCCTTCCCTTCCCTTCCCTTCCCTTCCC
>JAVJGG010000073.1:6531801-6548240 GCA_035590195.1 Aviceda cuculoides
TGTTTGCCCGTCCCTTCCCTTCCCTTCCCTTCCCTTCCCGTCCCTTCCCTGCCCTTCCCTTCCCTTCCCTTCCCTTCCCTTCCCTTCCCTTCCCTTCCCTTCCCTTCCCTTCCCCCTTACTCTCCTCCTGGTGACTTAGGAGAATAGTTGGTGCTTTCATAAGGCTACGGTTCCTCAGAGGCCTGAGTAAGTTTAGAAAATAGAGCTTTGCTAAATCCTGTATGATTTGGGTCAACATTTTAAAGGCTTTGGAAGTAAAGGAAGTTGGATTGGGGGGTGGTGGTGGTGGTGTGTATTTTTATTTTAAAATAGAATATTATCTTCTGAAGGCCTTAAAAACTTTAATGGATGTGTTTGTAGTTGAGCTGAAGGTGGAAGACTGACAGTCACATTCTCTCTCAAGTTGTTAACAGAAATTTGCAGTAAATATTTAATAATTACAAAGTTATTTCACCTCTCTAGCTCTCAAGTCTTCCCATAAATCTTTCTGTGTAAGGAGGATCTTGTGCTGGTTAATAAAAATGCAGCTTCATTCTTTTTGTCTTGATTCTTTTAGGTCATATTGAAGTTGTGAAATTACTTGTGGCCCACGGAGCTGAAGTGACATGCAAAGACAAGAAATCATATACACCCTTACATGCTGCAGCATCTAGTGGGATGATCAGTGTAGTCAAATATCTTCTGGATCTTGGAGTTGATGTAAGGAAGAATAAAAGTGATGCATACTTTTTTTTGTCATTTGAAATGCTCTTGTCAGTGTTGTAGCACACTGTTTATTTAGGGGCAGGTTATGAGCTAGTGAAAATAGTGTTTCCAAAGGTCTTCATACACATGGATTTTTAGTTATAAAACCTCATTCTCCCAAGTAACTTAAGAGCCTTGCAGATTTTGCACAATTATTTGGTAACAAATTTGTATTTAGTAGGTTTTTTTGTTCGTTTGGTATTTCTTACCCTTAGTTCATTGAACTGGAACTCAGGAAATAGGAATTCCCTTCCTAGCTTTGCCACACAATCCTTTTTGAACAGCAGGAAATTAAACTCTTTTGCTTTGCTTATTTGTAAAATATAGATGTTACTGACTTTCTTACACCACATAAGTTTTAGGAAATACTAAAAATTGTGAGAAACTTCAATACTACACTAAGGAAGGCCATATTAATACCGAAATGCAAAATAAATTAAAGGGCTGTATAGTACCTGTATGTAGAAAGTGTGTTAACAACAAACTGAAACTATGTAAGAATTCTACGTTGTGCATCAGATTATAGTCTTAAAAGGCTGGAGAATGCTGCCAAAGTTCTATCCTGAGAAGTAGATCAGAATTCAGTATCACGTGTGCACAACAACAAATTCTATTTCTATATTGGCCACCCACCCACCCCCCCCCCCCCCCCCAAAAAAAAAAGTCCCTCTGACCTCTTGTTTTTAATGGAAACCCACAAATGCTGTTGAAAAACAATAGAGGTCCATGCTGTGCGTAGTCTGTAGTGTCTGTGCAAATTGCCATTCTTGGCATTTTTTTCTGTGTGTGTGTTCTGTGAAGTTGCATATTACATACAGGAAACTAGTGTGGAGACAATTGGAGGAGGTTGGCTCACTTGTAAAGCAATCATACTCTTCCCTAGTACACGCTTCTTGATCAAAGTACTACATCCAGAACTTGCTTTTAATTTCTGGTTTTGAAGATTTCCAAAACATAATGAAGAAGTTGTTTCATTATATGAGATTTTTCTTTGTCATAATTAAATGCTGCAGTAATTACAGGTTTTTGCCTACTAACTAATCTTGTTGTTTTTTTTTTTCTCTGATAGATGAATGAACCAAATGCCTATGGAAATACTCCTCTCCATGTAGCTTGCTACAACGGACAAGATGTTGTAGTGAATGAACTCATAGACTGCGGTGCTAATGTAAATCAAATGAATGAGAAGGGTTTTACACCTTTGCACTTTGCTGCTGCGTCAACACATGGAGCGTTGTGTTTAGAGCTTTTGGTCTGTAATGGAGCAGATGTAAATATGAAGGTAGGTGAATCCAAAGCCATCCATTCAGTCTTAAAGATGCAGTATGTGTTTATCAGAGGTAATTTTTCAAAATCATTGTTATGATAATGTTTAAAAGTTCCCACCGATTGATGGAGTACTTCTGTGAAAAGTACTATAGAAAAAAATGAGTCAGTATGTTGCTTCAGGGAACTTGATCTGAATCTGAAAACGTCAATGGGATGTAGTAAATAGCCAAAAAGGATAAAGAAAGATGACAATACTGTCTGGTCAATCTTGATTATATTTATATGTCAGAATTCCGCATAATTTGTCTTCCCTAGTCTATCCATGTGAGTAAAGCAAATCATATGGAAAAATGCAAAAGAACATGTTTTTCATAGAAATAAGCAGCATTAATGAAATCAAGGATATTTCAGAGAAATGTGTATGAACAGGCTAATTGCTGCAGCAGTTGAGCTGTTAATGTAAGATCCTAAAATCTAATTAATAAGGGAGAGTTGTGAAGGGTGTATTAAAAATACAAAGGTAAGTAGATTAGGCCAATGGAAAGTTGTAAAGAGCTGGTTTTTTGATTACTCCAGCAAAACTTTGTGAGCAGAGTCAGTATATGTTTTACATCTCCACTTGGTCACAAGTCTTTGGCTGCAGAATATTCCTTAGAATCCAGTCTTAATGCGGGTAGAATTTCTAATCCACACAAGCATAAAAACAAACTATAACCTATATCTTTTATTATCTTCTCAAGAGTGTAGGGTCAGGTCTTGCGATGCGAGAGAGAGATGTGAGACCTCCTGTTTTCTATTAAGTTGGTTTTTACTCTAGTAATGAAAACTTAACTGTGTTCAGAAATATTCAGTGGCAGTATGTGGTGTCTTGACAGGTTTCAGGCTGGGGGAAGTGGGAAATGGGTATGTGGAATGAAGAGTGTAAGTGTTCCTCTTAAAAAAATATCTAATTGCCTGTACTGTTGCCCACATGTTCTAGGAAGAGAATTATCTTTCCTTTTGTTTCTTAAAAATAAATAAATCAATAAATCGGTTCAATGGAGTTATGCCTGAATTTCAGCACAGTCTAGATAAGAGGTGAATATTAGAATAGCTAACATACCTGTTAAAAATCATGGGGTTTGTGGCTCACTTCATCATGTAAGATATTCACACTGATTTTCAGCTAATTCTATAATACAATTTTATATCTATTGTTAGTACAAAATCCGTAGCCCACTGAAAATTTGGGAGTGATTTAAAAATAAGCAATTTGATGTGGAAAAATCTTAGATATACATTGCTGCTCACTTTTACATATATTTAAATATGCAGCTCATTTAATGAAAATGTACTTAAACTCAGTTGTGGAAAAATCCATCATCAGAGTGCCCTGGAGAAGTAAGGAGTTGTGCTACAGGGTTTATTGCTAACTTGTCCTAAAATACATGGGTCATAGTCCATTTATTTTTGTTGCCAGCTTTCTGCTCTGCATAATGTCCCAAACTGGATATGACTGAGGGTTTAGCCTTACAGGGCTGACTTCTGTCCTACATTCTTGAAACATCATTTCTCAGTAACATATGTTCTGTCATTAAAATAATCCCACAATGTTAGATGTGCTAATGATTATGTATGTAATTTACACAAATAAGAAAAAAAGAGAAACATAAATATTACTAAGCAAAGAATTACTGTTTTCCTGTATGCTGGCTTGCAAGGGTTCGTGACTTTGTGCCTATTTGCGATGTAGAAGAAAGAAGTGGGGAGGACTTCATTTCAGAAAGATGTGCAGCAAGTAATGGTGGTTGGGATTTTTTGGCTGTTTGTTTTCAAATACACCTTAATTGTAGGTTAGGAATGTAAATGAAAAACTTCCAACATTCTGGTAGGATAATTAAACACCGTTAAAGTTATAATCTTTATGTTTGAACTTAAAATAAGAATCTTTGTTTTATGTATGGTATACACTGTAGATACTGACTACATTTAGTCAGTTATAACACTAAGAAACCTTAGAAGTTGTGCAAAGAATGGCTAATATTTTCAAAGTGAATGGCAAAGATCCTGAATTCTTTGAAGTTTATAATGTGGGTGAACTTCTGTTTGGATGTGACTAAAGACGTTTTAACAATAGAGAGAGGTATTGTTGCCTTCCTTCCCATTCCATTTTAAGTTATGGGCTCCAAAGTATAGATTAGTTGGTTTATGTAACTTTAAAAAAAAAAAAAATTAAAAAATCCCTGGATTTAGTATGGGTAAAGCCAGGTTTTCTCTTAAGCCTTCTCTGAGATGACAGAATCATTTTTTCTGAAACATGATAGTGATGGGGCTGGGAAATGCAGCCTGGGGCATATCGGAGAGCTGAGAATTTCAGATAAGTCTAAGAGCTTAGTAAAGATTTGGCTACTGAACTTAGGCTACTTCAGAAGAAAATGTCTTCCACCCAGTGGAAAGGGTTAACAACTTTAGCTATAGGTTGGCTGTAATTAAAATGTGTTAATTTAGTAAGTATCAAAACTGTTAAGTGCAAAATTAAGCAAGTAGGGTTGTGTAGGGATTTTAAGCAATTATGGCTTGAAAACACCATTTATCCCATGTTAACACACTATGTGTCTCTGTTGTAATTCTGTTAATAGCATTTCTGTGGATTTATACCAGTATGACTGAATTTGCACCTGAAGGTATGAACAGCCTTACTTTGTGTATGAAAATGTACTGCTTGCACTGTCGAAAAGTGCAAGAACCGAGGCAAAAGAAAATAATTTCCAAGTCAACTTCTGCTTCCCTGGAAAGGCCTATAAGGATAAATCTTGGATTTAATCAGAAGAACAATCCCTAAGAAATAGCAAAGGGAAATTGAATTAGAATATGTTGTGTAGCTAAGAATAATTTGTAGAGTTAAAATGAGATACTTTTAGAGTGTTCTAAGTATTTATTGAAGCCAAGCCTCTTCAGTTTCCTAATACTGAGGGTGAAGTTCAAAGTAGTTCTTAAAATTGTTACAAAATTTATTATTCATTATAATTACGTTGCTTGTGTAATCTGATTCAATGGTTCCCTCCCATGTGCAACTCCTGTGTTTTTAGAGGTAACAGTGAGTATGGATGGTAATCATAAGTGCAGACTAGACAGTACTGTTAGAGCACTTTCTGCGGTGGATGACCTAGTGGGGAGAGCAAAGGGGAAACACTTTTACTCTTGATGGTAGACGGAGGGTCAGTGTTTGTGCGTATCTGTGGATGCTGGCCTCATCTCAAGAAGGGAATATGTAGCAGAAGCTAATGGGACAGTAGAAATATGTTACATGCTTTTAATCACCTCTGTAAGCAGATGACATAATTTCATACTTGTTTTTGTAGCCTTGTCAGTGTCCATATAGTACTCTAGAACAGTGAGTGAATCCTGCTAAGTATTGCTCATTACTGCAGCACACTCTCCTTGCTATTCAGGATTTCCATGCATGAAAGAAGACACTGAAATGAGTACGTAATGGGACAGTATTAATTGTTTTATGGACCCCCATGCTGCTTGAAAATTCAGTGACCTAAATAGAAAAAGTATTTTACTTCCATTGGTGATACTAGAACATGAGGATTATCGCTTGGGAAAATTTCGCTTGGAAGAATGCTGGGACATGATAGACCCACGTTTCCCCTGACCCTCAGTAAAGCTCAGTAGTCTGAGTACAGTTAATATCTGAGTAATCATTTGATAGAACACCTTGTGCTGTGTGTTAATTCTTTCTGTCTAATAACGATTACTGTTCTTAGCAAATTTCATATGATCTTAAGTATTTTGTGGATATGTTTCCTCTAGCAATAGAGGAGATTAGGGTGATTTCTTTCCTATACCACACTTAACATTGAGTTTCAGTGAAGACAACAAAAGTTACCATTAGCCCATAGCTATTCTGTCATGTGCTCTGATCCTGTCTGATCTCGTAAAATCAGACAGCTGTAGTTAACTTAATATTTAGATAGAAGACCTTAAAGGCATAAAAAAAGGAAATTGAAGCACAAGGTTTGAAGATACCTCCTTATGCAGTCCAACCTCCTGGCATCTCAGGAAACAGTTCTTGAGCCTTGCTGTTTCATTGCTTAAAGAACTCCTTAGCTACTGGTTCTTATTCTATATATCCTTCCCTAGTGACAGTGTCTAAGGAGGGAATTCAGAATGTGATCCTGTACCTAGCAGTTCAGCTTCAACATGGAAATTATCACCTTCATTCAATTTTGTACCTGTTCTGTGTTGATATGTTGATAGACAACTGTGTGTTACGTTATTCCTGGGTTGCAAAGGAACCTGAGACTGTAAGACTGGAAAGAGGCACTGTGGATAATTGCATATATTGTCTTAGAAATCTACATTAAGTGCCTTTTTTATGTAAAATTGAGCAGAATAAATCCAAAAATCTGTTATTGATTGTCCTGTGGCTTTTCATTTACAACTGGAAAATTATTCTGTAGCTTATTTTGATGTCCTTTCCAAGATCTTACTCAAGTTGTCTTGTGAGGGTTCTCACTTGACCACCATGCTCCTTAGTTTCTAATACTGTCACCTGAAGTTATTCTTCTGCCCTTGTAAGGTACTCCATTAATGTCCTCAGTGAGACTTGGATTTACTTTTTTCTGCTCTATCTTCCTACTGTTCATTAGCCTTCCTTTGAGATACAGATTTAGCGTATCTGAGCCAGTGAGATTGCAGGCTTCTTTATCTGAGCCCTTAAATTCTTCTGTCTGTTACTTCACTGATTTATTTCCTTACTTTCTCAAAGTTTCCCCTTTTAAAGTTTAGAATATTAGTTACCAAAGCAGCTTTTAGTCATTCACTCCAACTAAGCTTATTTTATGTGACATTTATTTAAATTAATTGATTCGTCAGCTTAAGAAGGAGAAAAGTGAGGGTAGAAAAAGACACCAGATGTTTAACAGTTGTTTGAAAGGAGGAAAATAATTGGACACAGAGAATATTAATGGTTGGATAAAGAGAGTAGAACTACACTGTGGGGAGAAAGATGAAAGGTAGACATTAGAAGAAAATTCTCTTTGTAAGAAAACCAGAGCATAGAGAATGCTCGGGGAAGTTGTCACTTATGATGTGTTTATTCGGCCTTTTCTTACGGCCTCCAATGACAGAAGTAAATCAATTGTCCAATTCCTCAAGTGAATTTCAACCCCATGTTCTGTGTTTCTTTGTGTCTGCTATGGATATGTGGATGGGTCTTTTGGATTATTTGCAGTCAAAGAAATCTGCTAGCTGAAACATCTGGAGATAACTTGGATGTCATTATCAAGTGTTTTATTTCTTTCAGTCTAGGTCTGAGAAGACAATGTTTCCCATAATTGCATTGTTCTAGGTGGAGTATCCTGCTCTGTGCAGTGACACAACTAAAAACTCCACATCCAACTCTAAAAGGGTCTCCAGCAGACTTGCAGTAATCAGATCCATAGAAGCTTTGCCATTTGGTTCCAAAGGAAGAGTAAAGATGGGAAGACACTTTTGCACATGACAGCAATTTGTGATATTTCAATACATATTTTCATATTGTATGTTCCCCCTACCATCTTCTGTCTTTTTTAACTTTGTATTTTGTGAACATTTCATACTCTTCAAAGCTAACATTTAAAATTTGAAGATGTGGTACACATGTGCATCCAAGAGTGCTTTTATTTTCTGTCAGTGTCACGTTCACAATTTTTTGTGTGTATTTGTAGGAACTTTTTTCTGCAGTAGAGCTTTCCCATTACCTATGATAAAGTACAGGGAAGAAAAAAAAATCATTCTGAAGTAAAACAACAGAAAAAAACTTGGTTTTTAAGTGGATTGAGATTGTGCTGTTAAAAATTGAAATTCCCTTATGCATTACTGTTGGCCTGCTTGAAGGACATCTTTACTGGGTGAATGACTTAAGTGCACATTTGATATGTGTGTCAAATCTATAGTACCAATTATGGTTGAATAGTTTTACCTTAGGATTGCTTGTGGTTTATGATAAATTGCTTACAAATACCACTTTACAGAAATTTCCATGAAACACATGAGCTTTTTAATGTGTTGTCTTCTAATATAATGTGTAAACCTCTATAGTAAATACAGCTATCTTCTCTCAAGAAACAAACAATTTAAAGAAACATTGTTTCATTTTAGACTTGGGTGGGGGAAGAGTTGGACATAGGCTTGTTGCTAAAGTTGTGCGCTGTCATCATCCTCTTGAGAGTGATTATCCTAAAGGCATAACTGCGAGTGAGTGGGCATCACTGAGTTGTCACTCACAGCTGGAAGAGCTGTGACTAAGACCAGCTCTTTTGGAAAGCTTGCCATGTCATGCTGACTTGTCACTGCCAGCATGTCTTGCAGAAGTGCATAGAAACAATGTAAAAGAGGGAGTAGAGGGGAGAGAAGAAAGTAAAAGAATGTCTTTTTTTTTTTTTTTTTTTTTTTTCTCAGTTCTGGTGGATTACTATTACTGACCATAAGTAAACACTGGGGTTTTTTTTCTTTTCCAGAGTAAAGATGGGAAGACACCTTTGCACATGACAGCAATCCATGGTAGATTTTCAAGATCTCAAACCATCATTCAAAATGGTAAAAAGGGCAAGGGAGTAGTTTTGTCATCAGCTTTCCAGTATTATGAATATTTTCCTCCTCTTACATTAGTAACAATGTACTGAATTTTTTTTCATAGCCAGTACTAGTTCAGTTAATGGTGGAGTCTGGCATATCTGCTTTTGAAGTTTGATAAGTTATGGTGAAGAACTGTATTTTTTCAGAATGCAGGAAAATATATTAATCTTTCTTCCATAACCTGGGTTGCAGAAAGTTTGTTCCATATGGTTACATAATGCTTCTCTCCATTTTGCTTATTATTAATACTAATTATCACTGAAAGCTGTATAGATTTTTTTAAATCCAAAGTAGTCATTCATGGACAATTATTAATATTGCTGAAGTTATCATCAGTGCTGGTTTTTTCTACAAAAGTATCTGTATACCTACGTATATTCTTACTTAGTAATTACTTTTTATTACAGGAGCTGAAATAGACTGTGAAGATAAGAATGGAAACACTCCTTTGCACATAGCAGCTAGATATGGCCATGAGCTATTAATCAACACTCTGATTACGAGTGGTGCTGACACTGCAAAGTAGGTAACTTTACTGACATGAATGCAAGCTGAGAGAATTTAGAAATCTATTTATTAGATTAACAGGACTAGTATGATTTTTTTTTTTAATACTGTCTTCAACTTGAAATAGGAAATACTCAGTGTATTATCCTGTACTGTACTTTTAAGTAGCTACTCAGTACATCACAATTTGTACAAAAAGAAAGAGAAATAGATTTTCTTCTAATGTATTTGAAGTAAAAGTGCTGAAAGTTTTAATAGGCTGTTGCACTGACTTAATGCATCCTGCTAGCTTGTAAGAAAGCATTTAATATGTGAAGTTTTCCTATGGCTCAGTATTCTAATTAGGTGGTTTGCTGAACCTACCATGTACTTTGCCACACAGTCGTGTTTGTTTTATTTTAATTGTAATGAAACTGTGATACCTGATTATGGTGTATCTTAGGCGGGGTATACATGGGATGTTTCCTCTCCATTTGGCAGCATTAAGTGGATTTTCAGACTGCTGCAGAAAGCTCCTCTCATCAGGTAGGATACTCTTTAAAAATCTTATGGCTGCTTTTTTATTCCATAAAATAGCTTTTAATTAAGTCTTAATTTAGTAATACATAAAAATCTTTATAGTATACTAGTAGCCTGGGGCCAGTGCTTGTTTTTTTAATGAACAGTCTATAGTTAAAGTGAATGCAGACTTTTACAGAAGCAGGGGTTTTTTTCAAAAAAAAAAAAAAAAAAATCATCCAAATTGAAATAATACATCCATAACTTTTTAAATGTTGTGGTTTTGCATTTTAAGTTGGCCTTAGATGTGGAATGACTGTTTCAGACCATAATGCGACTTCAAGGAGAAAGACTACTGTTGTCTTAAATGACTTTATGGAGCATCCTCCATTTCCCTTCCATGATGTCTTTAGCTTGATACAGATCAGTCTGTTACTGTCTTTTCCTGTAGTGGGCACCTAAGAGCTCTGAAGACTCTGAGGGCTGCTACATTAAGAAACTGTTGCATTAGTGGTTTGTTGTTAATTAAATGCAACCCAAACTGCACTCTGCTTTCATTGTTTGATTCCTCCCTGAAGTTGCAGAGGGTCGTAAGATTATTGCTTCCCTTGTTGTCCATAGTCTGCTCTGGTGTAAATTCCGAGCTCTTTGAACCATTGCAATTCTGAGACAGATCTGTCTGGAGGATTGTGGAAGCTTCAGGAACAAAAGAAGAATAAACTAAATGGTTCTACATTAATCTGAAGGCACTTCATGTTTTTTGAAAAAAGAAAAGTGAGGGCAGAGGGTTGTGGAAAAAGAAGAGTGAGAAATTGCTTGCCCAGCCTTATATTGTCTGCTGGGGGAGCCTGGGAGAAGAACTAAAGAGTATAACTAAAATTACCACTGATAAGGCTTTTTATTTCACTGTCCTTCATGGACAACCTTGCAAGGATTCACTGTGGGAAAGAACTGTCCTCTAGTTAACTATATTTCAATTGGATACATTCAAAATGAGGAATATTCTGGCGCTTTTTCCTTTTCCCACATGGTGCTGTGCTGGCTCTTCCCTTACTGGAGATTCAGTATGGCACGGGAATCCCTGCGGAAGACTTGCAAGCGGTTTCTGTGACTTTTACATGAGTTGAGCAAACTTGGATATAAATCTAGCCTAGAGCAGATAAGGACTCAAAGAGTACGTACAGCCTTCAGACTGCAAAGACTAGATACTGCTAACAGCTTACTAGTACTTGCTCTTGGTGCGGGGATTGGTATCTGCAGATTATGTGCCCTTTTGGTTTTGGGAGGAATAGTCTCATTTATGTAAATAAGAATCTCTTGTTTTTAAACTCATTAATATTCATGTGCAGACCTTAAAAAAAAAAAAAATCATCCATCTGCCTTTTCCCCTGTAGTGAATGACATTTCAGTAGTTCGTGGTGTTAGACAAGCAACCTAGGGATGTGGAAAGGCATCAAAGACTACTTTTCAAATCAGATTGGTAAACTATCTTAAATTGTTTGCTGTATATCACTCCCTATTGAAATGGGAGGAGAATGTAGTGGCTCATACAAACCCTATGTTTTGGGGGATATGGAGTAGGAAAACGGTCTTGAATAGTAGTACTCATGAATAAAACATCCTGTGTTGTCCTCTATTTGTCATTGTTGAACAATTCTTAAAAAGAAAAAAAAAGGAAAAAAAAAATTGCATTCCCAAACAAAAGTACCAAAACAAGAGCAAGACTTTTAGGAGAATATAGTAGTTTTCTCAAACCAAAAATGTAGCTTTGAAACCTGGTTTAAATAGTAATCTTCATGTTAAAGTATATGATTAGATATGGAATTGCACAGTTGCAGTTTATGATCTCAGATGTGAAGTTCCATAGTTCATACATTTTGGGAAGATAAAACTACAATGTTCTCTAGAGGACTCCTCTGTAAATAATTGCTATTTACAGCCTTCACTCCAGCTTAACAAAGTTGTTTCTCTGGGACTAAAGAGCTAAACTGCAGGATAAAATATAAGTAGCTTCTGGATTTAGTAATACTGACATCCCCCTCTTTATTTAAAAAAAAAAATTAAAAAAAAATACCTGCATAACACTGATAAATTCTAGCATACTTTAAAATTTTCCTATTACCTTCATATATTTTATATTCAATACTAAATTATGCAGAAAAATTAGCAGTCAAATAGGATAGGGAAGAATATAGCCTCTTGCCTCAGTGCAGCTAATTGTCTTTTACCTTATGCCTTTCAGTTTTATTTGAACGCTTGTTTTTCAAAATATTACGAATAGCAAGGATGTGTTTCAAATGAAGTAAATTTTCAGTGCTTAAGTGCTTTTTTGCAAATAGCTGTTAAGTTTACTTAGCAAGCATTTCTCTTAAGAGTAGATGAGAGCAGTTTTGAGAAAGGTGGTGTTACATAATGATTTTAATTGATTAATAGGTTTTGACATTGACACACCAGATGACTTTGGCAGGACTTGTCTTCATGCAGCTGCAGCTGGAGGGTATGTAAAAAAAATTCACGCTTTCATATTTAGTGTTCTTTTTTCAATTGCTGATCATTCCTGTTCTTTATTATTTCCTCTCTGTGCTTTGCTTGCCCTCTCCCCTTGGAATTTATGTAAACATTAAAATAATTTCAAGATGGAGTCTATCTACAAACAATAAAAATAAATTAAATATTCAGCTCAATAAGTAATTATTGGAGTACAGTGTCCAAGTATCATCAGCCTTACCTTAGGTTTATGCTTGGGGATGAACTGAATTTTATTTTAAATTCCCACGGATGATGATATTTTTAGAATTTACAGCACTCAAAGATGGCATGCCCAGCTAAGATCACTGTAGGACATGAGGTGGAGAACAGCAACTTTGGGAAATATGTTTTTACCATGTCCATAAGTAAAAGATCAATCTAAATAAATTAAAAGCCATAATTAAATTCCAGAGTTTAGGTGGATGAAGTAGTCAGAACTACTTGCTCATCACTTAAGTTGTGATCCATATTGATTATTGTTATTGTATTGTAGGTTTTCTATAGCAGCTACTCAAAATTGCCTGGAAGAATTGGGTAATAAATTTCATGATACACTTTGTGGGACACAAGAACTCCATGATATTGATATTTTCATTTTTCTGTTTCAATGTTGTTTAAGTAATACTGTTAAGTAATCATTCTAAGTCAAAAGATACTTGATAGATATATCCTTGTTGCAAATGATTAAGGTTAAAATGCTATCTTTTCATATAAAAACACATAATTTGTGACACATTCCCTCATTCATCTCCAGTTTAGGAAAGTTACTAAGATAGTGTTTGAACTGTAAGCAGTATTGTACATCTATTATAATGATCATACTGTATTGAAAATTAATTACACTAAAAAGTAGAATATTTATGTTGCAACTTACATTTGGACTTAAAAAATATGCATTAAAAACTTGCCTCTGTGCTGGAATCCTGGTAGCAAAAAGCATGTGACATGCAGGTGTTATTGTTTGTTTGCTTTAAATAATTGAAATTTCTATTAAATTAGGTTAATGTTTATGTGCTTTTATGCATGCCAATTGATATCAATAAAATTTCTATATATGGACTTGAAATAATTTGTATTCTTTCTTGGTTTGGTCCTGCAGTTATGAAATATATTTTACATATTAAAAAATATTTATCAAACTTGTCATATGATAGTTCAGTTCAATTCAAAATAATGTTTGAGATGTATCTATGTAGCAGTTCTGATATTTGCAGAGGCCAATATTAAGGAAATGAAGTTTGCAATCACAAGTAATATTGCATTAATTTAATAGGAATTTGGAGTGCCTAAATCTCCTGCTAAACACTGGTGCAGACTTCAACAAAAAGGACAGATTTGGGAGGTAAGACATTCTAGATTTGTATGTTGTAAAGGGCTGTTAAAAGTATTACAGAAGTAGCATATTGCTATGTGTGCAAGTCTGTGTTCCAGTTTAAATGTTTTTTAAGATAAGATGTCTGTAATAAACTATGTTTTGGCATATGTTATCAAAAGTTACAAACATATTTTGTTTATTGTGTTTTGTTAAGTAGGTGTTTAGTCTTGTTTTTAAAGACTGAGTTCCATATTCAAATGTAATTTTTATGAGCCTTTTTTGCTTACAACATCGATCTAATGAGTTTAAATTGCTGTCATCCAAGGACATTAGTGATGTTTTCCAAATAATGTATGTCAAACCTATAAATCTGTTGCTATTTCTAAGCTTATTTTAATTTTAAAAATCCATTATTTTATTATAACTGCTTCACTTTTTTCTTTTCATTATATCTAGCCCTTTCTGTTTCCTAGTTTGTGCTCTGAACTCTTTTGGAATGACTTTAATTTCTATTTTTAGTATAGGATTATTTAAGTTTAGATGGCATGATCGGTACTTGTGTAAAATTTCACATCACATCATGGAAAATATGATTTTCCAGGATGTGAATGGCAGGAGTAGGTCTTGAGGAGAATGTTATGGATCCAAAGTTGTATTTTGCTTTAAATTTCACTTCCATTCTTTCCTGAGAAAGGAGCAACTATCTGTCACAAGTTTTGCCATTAAAAGTTGGGAATTTTTTTTGTCATTTTGGTTTGGTTTTGGTTTAATGTGCATGTAATATAGAGCAATTATTTCAGGAGAGGGAAAAGATTAAAATAGTTAAAAATTGAGAGAAATGGGAAAAAGTAATTTTAAGGGAGAGGGAAGAGGTAGGACACTTTAAAGTGCCTGACTGTCTCCTCAAAATTGAGATATTTACAGTAGCAATCTCTTTTTAAAAATAGAAAATGGAATTCTGAGTCATCTTGGTGCTTTTGAAATTTTATCTGAACTGGTTTATTTAGAGAATTGTTTATGTATTTGAAGCTGGAATAAGTTTCCTCTGAGATTATACATCAGTACTAATATTTCACCGTTTTGTTATAAGAAGACAAGGTATATTTTTAAAACTTTTTTTTTAACAATACCTCTGCTATGTTAGTATAGGTAAAAATAAATAAATAATGCTTGCCTCTCAGACAAAGTTCTGATATGTTTGTCGAAAACATCTACTTGTTAATTGTTGTATTTTATTTTGACCTTGTTTAGTTGCTATGCAGTTCTTAGTTTTGTCTGTATTTTTCCATGTGGCTTGAACTTACTTAACTAAAAACATTTCTAATGTAAACTTGATTTTCCTCTGTATGTTTACACAAGAAAATTCATATAAAGCTTCCCTTATTACAAAGTTTGTGCATATTTTGGCTGGCAAATAGACCTCCTAGATATTGTTCTGCATTATTAAATGGCCCCTAGAAAATGGCCCCATTTTTTAATAATGTAATGATGCATTCTTCACCACAAATACTTGTTAAAAAATGTAAGGAGGATTTAAGTTTCATTTTATTTTGCTTTTTCTGTTTCTATAATATTATTCTGCTGTTATTTACCATTGTACTTTTTATTTAAATGTGTACTAAAGAACTCCACTCCATTATGCTGCTGCCAATTGTAATTATCAGTGCCTGTTTGCCCTTGTGGGATCTGGAGCTAGTGTGAATGACCTTGATGAGAGGGGTTGTACACCTCTGCACTATGCAGCTGCATCAGACACAGATGGAAAGTAAGTGGAATGCTTTGTACTAAAGCTTTTCTCCTTAGAAACATTTGAGCTGTGAATTTCGTGTATGTTCTGCCTTCAGATTTGCCAAATGCATTTTTTATATTTTTAAAGATTAACTTGACAGTGGATTGTTCATTGTGTATAAATTGTTTTATGTAACAAATATTTCTGAGAAAAATGAACAATAGTAAAATGTATTGTAATTTTTTGGTTATGTCTTATAATGTGGATGTCCTAATTCAGGAATTCATTGGGAACAGAGTTTTTAATCCCACCTGCTGTGTGGTGGTTGAGTAAATATTGTTTGTGGAAGTTACTATGACATTTGTGAGCAGTAGGGTCATTTTGCTTTGAAGTCAAATTCTGATGAAGGATGCTGTGTTTTATGAAGGGTTCTTAATGTTGCCCCAAAATCTGTGTAGTTAGTCAGAAATACAGTGTAAAACTAGACTGTAAGTTACAGAAGGCCTACATCAGGATAGAGATTAACTTGACATATCAGTATAAGATGCTTTATCATTTGGTGTTTGATTAAACTATTCATGTTTGGCATTACAATTGTATGTCCTGTTAGTGTAGATTTTTTTACACTTCTATTAATGAAATACAACCAGAAGCTTTCAGAAATCCACAAGTGCCTCTTGCATGTGTTTATTTTGTAACTACTGGTTATATTTAACATAGTTATTAATTACTTAAATGCTTACATGCAAAGCTTATATAGTTATCACAGATTTGATGAGGCTACTTAAGCTCCAGACATTGTATGTTTTGAGGAGACTTGAGGAGCGTATCACTTGCATGTTCACACGCTCACATGCACAGGTCAAAACAAGCTGGTATGCAGCATTGCATTTCAAGTGCATACAGTGACACCTTCACTGGAAAAGAGTGCTGCTTAGTGCTGTATCATCTTGTTTTAATACAGCACCTTTTAAAAGGTGAGTTAGTAATAGGAACGAGGTGGCATATAACTTACAGATTGGGTTTTGAGGGAGAAAGAAAGAATACTTTCATGGTGTTCTGGTTTTGGCTGGGATAGAGTTAATTTTCTTCCTAGTAGCTGGTATGGTGTTATGTCTTGGATTCAGTATGAGAAGAATGTTGGTAACACACTGATGTTTTCAGCTGTTGCTGAGTACTGTTTAGACTAAGTCAAGGATTTTTCAGCTTCTCATGCCCAGCCAGCAAGAAGGCTGGAGGGGC
>JAVJGG010000073.1:6548304-6572624 GCA_035590195.1 Aviceda cuculoides
TCCATACTATATGACATCATGCCCAGTATATAAACTGGGGGGAATTGGCAGGGAGGGGATCACTGTTCAGAAACTAACTGGGCATTGGTTGGTGAGTGGTGAGCAATTGCATTGTGCATCACTTGTTTAGTATATGCCAATCCTTTTATTATCATTGTAATTTTATTATTGTTGTCATTATTAATTTCTTCCTTTCTCTTTTATTAAACTGTTCTTTTCTCAACCCATGAGTTCTACCTTTTTCCTTTGGATTCTCTCCCCCATTGTGGGGGAGTGAGTGGCTGTATGGTACTTAGTTGCTGGCTGGGGTTAAACCACAACACATGGCCATTTAACTAATATTTAAAGTACATGCCTTTTTTATGTAAAGCTAAATTTAAGAATGAAATTGTCTGCTGCTTTTTAGATATACTTTCAATTCCTTCTGGAGTTTGTTGAGATAATTTTACTTTAATTGCCCTCTTACAGGTTGAACTAGGATTAATTTTAGCTTCACAGTTGCTCTGAAAACCTCCAGACTATAATGGTTCTTCAGATGACATCGTTTTGCCATCTGTCTTATAAAAGGCACAAGCAAGAATGATGGCAATACTGCAGAGCTTTGGGAGATAACTCAAAGAATTGTCTCTGGAACCCATGCAATACTGTCCTTCTGATTAACAGTTGGCTCTCTGGAAGAGGCTGCAAAGCAGTATGGCCTGAGGAGAAGCTTTTTATATTGATGCAGCAAGATGATTAGTAACAGCTGGAAAACCAGTACTGCTCAGCTCATGTTCAAAATAGGAATGAAGCTAAAAATAGTTACTGAGTTGGAATATAAAGCCTGGAAAAAAAAAGTCAGGAAATTATCTATATAGACATTCTGAAGATATTTATGTGCATTTTTATAGGCTTTGTTCAGACATCTTTAAAGACAGATTTTTAGGGACAAGGAAGTTTTTGTTGAAAATTATTTTCCGGTTTGTTCCTGTTTGGAAGTGTTTCTTTTGTATCTTTAACACATGCTTCTGATCTGGAACAAACACCAGAAAGCCTCATTTTGACATGACTAGAGAGAGAAACGATCACAGAATGAGATAAACTAAGCAGCATTGTAGGGGAGATAAAACCACGCTCTTTCTATGTTAGAATTATTTAATAGACAGTACACCAATAAATAAATGGGAAATAAATTTAACTTCTCTGGGCTTTCAGAAAGGTTGATTAATCTCCTTATGAAGAGGCCTGTTGAGGACAGTTAAGTATACAAAAGATGTGGAATTAACCTCTTTCCTGGATGAGAAGAAACAGCAAAAACAATTAGCTCTTTTGCATTGGAAAGAATGGTTGCTTCCTGCAGTGTATTTAGTTTATTGTGGTTTTTGTGAGCACACAAATAAAAAAAGTACACAAGTATAGAAATTTAGATAGCCAAAGCCAGTGTTGTTTAACATTTATTAATGAGCCATGAGTGTTAATACAAAATCGTTGATTAAAATTAACAAAGTAAGTCAGACAATTAGACAAATAAATTGTATGGACAGTAATTCTCACTCAATGGGACAAATTGACTTGTCTTTGAATTCTCAAAAATCTCATCCCATTTCAATTCAAAAAAACCCATGCAAGCATGGTTGCCATTAATTAAATCCAGGTATTTGTTTATTGGGCAAATAAAACCCGAATTAGTTGGTTAAAAACAGATATGCTTTCAGGTAGCTTTTTATTAGGTACCCTGAAGTTGTTATAAGTTACTTACATCTTGTGTTACTTACTGTTACTCTTTAAAACTGGAGAATTTTTACCTTTTTCACTACCTAAGTCCTTTTCTCCTTTATGCTGGGCACAAAATGATGAGAGTACACCTTGGTATCACTCCTGTTCTTCTCAACTTTGTAATGAGATAGAGTACTTTGTAATTAGATACTTCCTTGTTCGTAGTTTTTCCTGCAGCTTTTTGTCCCTTTCATCTTCACTCACCTGGTTTGTTCCTTTCAACCTTTAACTGGAAAAGCAAATGTCAGATCTTCACTCCAGCAAATCGCTGTTGTTGCACATGAGGCTCCCAGGCCCCCTGACCCAGAACAGCTGTCTTACTCATGTTGAAATGTGTTTCCATGTCATCACAGCTGGTACTGGATCTCATTCAGATGATGAACTTGCACTGTTCCGTGTGCTGAGTCCAGGCCCTTCCTGGAAAGAACGTAGGAAGAGTTCTGATGTTGCAGGGTCATTCTGTCTTCCCTCAGGAGATGGCTGCTTTTGTCAGATTTCTCCAAGGTTTGAATGTTCTCCAGGGTTTTGAATGATCAAGTGTCTACTCTTAACGGCATTAATGAGAGGTCATGTTAGGATTCTTGCCTCTCAAATCTGAACCTGACATATCCTACTGCAGGTTTTTCACATGACATCACAGTAGAGCCATATCATAAAACAAGTGTTTACATTTCCTACAACTTTCTACCAAACAATTTTCCATGAGACAGATGGGAACTAAACCCCTTATATTGTCAGTGTATCCAACTGGTCTGTTTGTCAGTACCGATAATGGTAATCTGTGAGACCTTTAGATAAACTGTGCTAAGGAGGAAGGATTCCAAGCTGGATTTGACAAGATAATGTATTTTTTAGCTTCCCATGCATTTTATTTAACTGGTAAAGGAGAAGTATTTCATAATCCCAGAGAGAAGAAGGGATGGTGACCTGTTGTACACTTCAGAAAACCAAATGGCTTCACCAGCTAGTTCAAGGTCATGATGGTGACTTTGCAAAATGTCGCTGAAATGATAGACACCATAGAGTTATGAAGAAGTAGGGTTATTGGTTGGAATTGTTTAGTGTGCATTCATGGAGTCTCTTTAAAACAGAAAAATAGGGAGAGGGAGCTGACTTTAAGACCTATTTTTCATCCTCCTGGCTGAGTGTCTGTGGTTGAAACTGCTGATCATATTCTGCCTTATAACTTTGTATAATGAAAGTAAGGAATGGTAGAATGGTAGTATGCCAACAACTGAGTGTGTTTAGTATCTAAATAAAAAGTGTCTGGTAGTGGAAATGGATGTGTGAGAGACTCTTGGATACATACCATGAACTCAGCTATTGGTTCTCTTCCTTCAGTGTTGAGTACAAAAGAATGTACTGATACAGAAAAACATACAAAAATAGTAATCATTTATATTAACAAAGGTAACTGCAATTGTATTAGCTAGGAGGAAAATAGCCATGAAATCCTAGTTTTAACCAAGTCAGATAATTCAGAGGATGCAGGATGTCTGCAGAGAAGAATTCAAATTCTTTCAAATTTTGGAAGTGTTGTGATCGAACTTAATACTTGGTGTGTAACGAGTTAGGTGTTCTCTAGTCCTAGCTAATATTGTACATTAAGTCAGTGTTCCTGTGTGCTGTGTTCCATTTTCCAATTGAACTGGAACAATTTATCACGTAGCGTAAAGTTGATATTCAACGTTTAGATATATGGTTATGTATGTCAATTTAAATAGGTGCCTGGAATACTTGCTAAGAAACGACGCCAATCCAGGGATCCGAGACAAACAAGGATACAATGCAGTTCATTATTCAGCTGCTTATGGTCATCGCTTATGTCTTGAATTGGTAAGAAAACATATCATAGATGAGTGCTGTAACAGCTGCTGTTAGAGTATGATGCAGAGACTAGGGTATTCGTCTGCCTTGGTTCTTCATCTGTAAGCAAGGACAGTAGTGTTTTTCAGCCCCTGTGAGGGTGAATATCTAAGCACTTGGTACTCAAATTTAAAAATTTAATTTTAAAATAGGGGCAAGGTGAGGAGCTAAGATGCTAGATACTGGCTTAAAAAGGTAATACATTCTGAGATTAAGAGGTAACTGGTTGAGGATGTGGAATATTAGTTTAGTTTTGTTTCTTAACTTAGAATACACTGTTAAATTTTTTCCTGATGGCTGAAATGAAATAACCATAGGTTATCCCACCGAGAAGTGTTAAGAAATTTCACAAACATCATCTGAAGGTGCAAACTAAAATATAGGGAAAACCTGTAAAGTAAGGGTGCCTTTTAAAATAGTTCACGTAGTTACAGTAACGTAATAGAATTTTAGATAATAAAGCCTCAGGTAGTTTTGCGTTAATCCCTTTGCAAAAATGTATATGTTAATTGATATGATAATTTTATCTTCTCTGTGTTATGCAACTTAGTATTTTTGTACAAATTACTTTTATATTCAGATGTATTCAAACGTGAATTCTGAATGTTTTTAATTGCAGATTGCAAGCGAAACGCCTCTAGATGTTGTAAGTGTGTATTATTTCTCGCTGTTAAAGTACTACTGTACAGCAAAAGGGAACATGTAATTTTAAAAATACTGCTTATTTTAAGACTTGTATAACCATTTCTTCAGTGCATAGATGTATTATTTAATTTCGGTTACAATTTATATTTAATCGAAATTCAGTATTTTAAAATAATAAATTATTTTTAAGCCTTTTTTTTTTCACTTACACATTCGTATGACCATGTTATGAAAGTGTGATAATGAAAACTTAGTGATCCGACTGTATTTGGTGCTCTTCAAACACTTTGAATTTTTTAATTCTACTAGTGTACTAAATTAAATATGGTCTTTAAAAGACCCAGAATTAAAACTTTAGAACACATCTGAAAGTAACAAATAGAAATGTATATCCATAGATATTTTAATCCTGTTTTATAACACTTGTGCCTTTTTGGGGTCCGTCCGTTCTCTGGGAAATGTTTTTCTGTTCTGAGAAATCAGTCCTGCCTTCTGGCTTTTCATATTGTTTTCCTGCTGACTTTTCACCTACTCTAAATACTTACTTGTTTCTTTGGGGTGGTGAGGTGAGTGTTGGGGGTTTTTTTTTCCCTACTACAGCAGTTCTCACCTGTCCTTGTCTTTCCTTTGTATGTATTTCATCTATATTATTTCATATGGCTGCTTTAGGAAAAATAATAAGTTTAGATTAGTTTCTGATTTAATTATTGCATTGTTATGTAAAATTAAACAACTCTGTTTGGGAGATGAATATGGGGGAGGGGTCGCAGTCATTGCAATTCAAACTCTTTAAAAGGTTGAAGGAGATATAGAGTTTCTGAGGAAACTATAATCCTATATTATTCTTCCTATTTTTCTTACTTTATTTTTCAATCTGTATACTGGAAACTGTAGCAATTATTGATGAATGTTTGTAATGGTGAGGGTTTTGTGCACTCACTCTGTTTTTCTCTCTCTGCTAAGCTAATGGAAACATCAGGTACTGATATGCTGAATGATTCAGACAACAGAGCACCTATAAGTCCACTGCATTTAGCTGTAAGTATTTCATTCTTCAATGAAGATAGCTCATCTAATTACAAACAGTTGTTGACATAGGTTTTTTCATTCTGGATTTTTTAAAAATAGGTCAATAACAATAAATGAAATCCAAAAATACGTACTAATATTCCTGAATGAGCTATACAGGGCAATTTTTCCATTTGACTTGAAACTTGCTTCATGGAACAGCTTTCATTTGGAATATTCTAATTAAGATTTATGTTATAATCTATACTAATAAAATTTTTAGAAGACTTGTTCTAAAAGTAATGATAACTTTTTTTATATAATCATTTTACCCTTATCAATGTTTAGTATGAGACATGTTTATCCTTAATACTTTAAGACAGATTTGCACAAAGAATAGCTTAGGAGAGGATCTGATGAAATTGCCTATACAAATATACTCAAAATACAGAGTAACCAACTCGGTATGTACCTTTCATCTTTTCACTGAACTTCGAGCAATTGAAAAACCACAGTGTACTTTCTGAAAATAGCCTAAGTCTCATGCAGTATATATATCTCTCTCTCTGAAGTAAGAAGTAATCTTTAATACTGGTAAATGAAAGCAGTTAGAAGAGACTGTTCCTGGAAATCAGTTTTGTCTGGGGCCAGACAATGTATCCATGAGTATACGTTTAAAATTTATTATGGAAATTATAAACCCATATTTGTAGATGTTTATTTTCATTACTAATTTGGATATTTTGTCTTAACACATACCTACAGAGTATTCTCTATGCTATTTTTTTATGCTTGTACTTACATTCTGATCTCTTAACTGTTTCATCCCCCAAGTCCTTTCTGTTTTACCAATTATGTTAACTGTAGCTATTTGTACTGTATTCTTTTTACAGACAAATTTTACTGCCTTTTTCTTTTTAAAATATTTTATTAAAAAAACCTATAGGAATTAGTTAAGTTTGCACATGTTCCTCACTTGAAATAATCTGAGGGTGATGTAACTATAACATAAAGCAATGAAACATGCAGTATTCAAAATACTGGTGGTTATACAAATTGTAGACAGATGATTTTCTGAAAGTAGTTTCAGTTGCTGACTGAAAGGCTAAAGTGGAAAAAACCCACCAACCTTCTTGCTGAAATTGTGGGGTTTTTTTAGATTAGTCATAACTATTGTAACTAGTTACATGCTGCATCAGTCGCTCTTCCACATGTTAAAACAAAAATACTATCTTAAAACAAAAATACTATCTTCACAGTTTCATATGTGTAATCCCGGTAAGAAAGGGAAAAATATGAAGGATGGGAAAACTGAAGAATTTTCATATTCTTGTAGGCCTATCACGGCCACCATCAAGCTCTGGAAGTGCTGGTACAGTCACTGCTGGACCTTGATGTGAGGAATAATAATGGAAGGACACCATTGGATCTTGCTGCCTTTAAGGGACATGTGGAATGTGTAGATGTGCTCATTAATCAGGGAGCATCAATCTTGGTGAAAGATTATGTTGTAAAGAGGACCCCAATACATGCTGCAGGTACGTGCTAACTGCTAACCTCTAAAATTTTGGCTTTTGAAGTGGATCGTGTTCAGAGTCTCTATCATTAATGTTCTAAGAAATGGTGCTTAGGAAAAGACGATTTTTAAGGTATATGCTATGCTGACAAAGGTGTAACAAAGCAGTTGTGGGTAGAACCCAGTGTTAGCCCAATAAATCATTTCAGCTTGAGGTGTGCTACTCCTCACTGCACTCTGACAGGGTGCGTTGTCCTTGTCCATTCCACTAGCTTGGCTATCTGTGCTGACAGGTGTCAGGGACGTGTTCCTGTTTCTTTCCTTGTCTTTCATGCAGCCAAAACCATAGGCCCAAATTCACATATGTGAATTGCGTTGCCTGTCTTGGCAGTAAAATACTTCCAAAAATGACTGGAGTCCTGGAGAATTTTGTCAGTTTGAGAAGAGATATGAAAACTATACTTTGGGTTTTTTCCAAGGATTTAAATGACTCCTGAGTGTTTTGAAAATAACAGCAATCCTTTGCAATATTTTCTGTGTTTCCTAGAAAACCTCTATAAACCTTTCTCAAAGTCTAGCATTCATACTACAGCCTTATTTTTTTTTCCTCCCTTTGAAAATAGACTTATTTAAATTGACGTTTATAGTTATGGTGTTACAGAAATGTTGCAGTAAAAAGAGCATTATGTACAAAACATCATCATTCTAACCACTTAATTTGTTGTCTATGAGCACAAGCTGTATTTTTCTATTTGATTTAGCTTCTGCTAACTTCTGTTAGCATTTCTGTCAGCAAGAGAAGTATGAATTGTCACTATTCTTATGTGGACTGAATACAGCAGCTGTGTGTCAGAAATAATTTCCCCTCCAACAAGCAATCATTTATCTTTCACGGGTTGCATTTAAATGTGGTTTCTCAATTTTTTGTTTCTTTTCTTTTTCCCCTTTTTTTTAACTGCTTGGTTAATTACTTGTATGTTTTATATTTTCTTCTGTCTTTCTAAATGTGATTTCAGTTATTGTGTAACTATGCACATGCGACACTTGCTAACAAAATCTGTATGATTGGCTAGGTATGTGTTTACCTGTGCCTTAAAACACACCAAAATTATGCTAATTACTATATTGAATGACTGCTTCTTATAGATGTTATATATAAGCATATATAACATATAATAAGCATAAGAATATATAAGCATATATTCTAACTCCAGTTAATGTGTGCAATCTCATTTATATGTAAAAAAACATACATGTTGGCAATTGACAGTTGGAATCAGTTACTTTTAATACTATAGTTGAGAATGCCTGATTTCTGCAATAACTTCCTAGTGTTCATATTTTTTGTTTTTAATTTAAGCTATAAAAATTGTAAAGCTGTACAGTGGGTTCTCAAGCTAACGGGCTTTAGTCTGAGCAGGTTACCGTTCTGTTTGAGCTGCATACTCAAATGCAGTTCACGTAAAACTTTTATGTTTGACAGCTACAAATGGTCACTCGGAATGTTTGCGGCTATTGATAGGAAATGCAGAACCACAGAATGCAGTGGACATTCAAGATGGAAATGGACAGTGAGTTTAAACGATACACATTCTGTTCTTCACAAGTTACTGCATTTTATAAAAGGAAAAGCTAAATATTTTACATTGGTGATTTTTAATTTATTACTTTAAGGGGAGATGATATTTGAACTAGGACAAATGTGACTCTGTATTTTGCAATAAGCATAACGTAGGTGGTGAAAAATATTCTTGTTCAGTTGGGAGGAAACAAAAATGTGTCTTACTGCCCAAATGCTGAGAAAATGGATTGTAGTAACTTAATCAGGACTTCTGAATTGGGGTATAATAATTTATTTTCTCGAATCTAAAAAGCAAGTATGAGTGGCGTTCTCAGAGTGAAGGTAGTGCTAGAGAAGATCATTGATGATATAAATGTTAACAGCGTTGTCCAGAAGGGTAGTGCTTGTTATATTTCAGCTGAGTGCTAGTCTGTTGAATTTCCATGTAGATTACACTTTATTTCACTCTCTGCTTAGGACTCCTCTGATGTTGTCAGTTCTCAATGGGCACACCGACTGCGTTTATTCACTCCTTAACAAAGGAGCAAATGTAGATGCCAAAGATAAGTGGGGAAGGACAGCATTACATAGAGGGGTAAGAGAATATTCCTTTTCTGTCCTTTCCATTTTTATACATATTAATTTCAACTACAGACACAAGATGTAGTGTTAATGAATTTCTCATTATTCTCATCTTGCCATTCTTAGTTTCTAATTGTCATTTTAGTTTCAGAAGGCTAGCTTTTGCCTGTATGCTACATACCCTCAGAATTCTTTTGGACTTCTGGAGTCTCTTAATCTTGCTGTGAAGTGTTGACTGGAGAGGTCCCAGAGTACAGCTTTTTGTTACAGGGTGGGGGTAGTGTTAATGGGAGGAAGAAAAGCATGATGCATGCTATATGCCAATTTTTTTTTTTTTATAGTCTCTGCCAGATAAGACAATTGAATGAGCCCTAGAGATTAGCAGTTCATTCAGTGTTACTCCAAGAAATTATTCTGTCATCAATATCATAATACATTGCTATTTTTCCAACAGAATTGTTGTTTCCAGGAATAAAAATAACAACTGTGCTTAAGCAATTTTGTTATTACTTAAAAATGTAAGAAATTGCCTGGAGTTTGCTTGCTTTAGTTATACATCCTGGCGTATATACATGAATATTTGCAAACTTGCTATTTCCTGTCTCATCTCTTACAGGCAGTTACTGGGCATGAAGAATGTGTGGAAGCATTGCTTCAACATGGTGCTAAGTCCTTATTACGAGACTGTAGGGGGCGAACCCCTATACACTTGTCAGCTGCATGTGGACATATAGGTGTTCTAGGAGCTCTCCTGCAGTCAGCTACATCTGTGGATGCAGCACCTGCGATAGCAGACAATCACGGCTATACATCACTGCATTGGGCCTGCTATAATGGTAAAAGACATTAAAATTAAAATACAGGTCTAAATGTATTTGTTGTTATTGAGATAAAAAGTTTTACTACTTATAAAAGCAACATATAAAGTCTGTCCTCTTTCAGTTCATATTAGTCAATGTGAGGGACATGATATCTTGAGGGAGAATGCAGTAACATCTAATACAGAATATGAGGTGTTTATTTTTATACTACATTCTTGTTATAAACTGCCTTCTTAGTTTTATGCCTCAAGGAGTCTTTCAAGAAATTCAGCATAGTACCTGTGAACAGAAATCTGCCACACATCCCAAAAAAATAATCTTCACAGGGAGTCTTGGGAGGAATGGTTTCAGATTCTTTTTAAACTTGCTTCAAATCAACCTTGATAGGCAGAAGAAGCTAAAGCATATAAAAGTGATTCAATAAGAATTTATTTTTTTCTTCGCTGATCTTTTTCTTCACTGATACTTTTCTTGGATTTAGAGGTGAGGGATGCCTTAAAAGGTAGGAAATTCATTCAGCATCTTTGCTAAAGATTTTGTTTTATGTATTCATTTCCAACATAGTAGAGTTTCTCATTTATTTCACCTGTGAGTCACATGATAGAGAAAGATCAAGAAGTACAGGTTTAGAGCTTCATTTTACCAGTTATTTTTAAGTGAGTAACTAACTGGACTGTTTTCACAGCTGAAGCAACTGGGTAATACACTGATAATTTGAACTAGAATAACATCTCTTTATCACATTCATAAAATTAAACTCTTACACCTGGGTCCATTTTCAGAATGACCATAGTGTCTGAATAAAACAAAACTGAAATATGCTTGATTTGTAGAATGAAAATTTGACAGGACTTGTGAAAATACAGATCTTCAGACATCAGTGAATGTTGAACTAAGGTTCCCTCCATATGCGCATCAAAGATCAAACAGATGGTTATTGTTAGCTACCTGTACAGCAGTAGGCTATAGAATTTTGAAAATAATAGTATGATAGGCTGAACATGTTCTTTTTAAGCTTTTGTTATGACTGTCAACTTGGTTTTTCTCTGGGTTTAACAAGACAGTGGGACAAAAATAACCCTCAAATGGTGGAGATGGTTTCATGTAAACTAAGTGGTGAATGTGCAGCAGAGTTTGAAACATGGAGGTGTAAAGAACTAAATTAAGTGTTCTGGATGTTCTTCAGACAGCATAAGATCCCTTCTAAATTTCATGAAGTTTACAGTGTTGAATGTCAGTTTGATTTTCAGGATTCTAAAAATTTTATTTTCAGATTCTAAAAATCTGTTGGTTCCTAAATGTAGGCCTATCAAATATAACCAGTGTGTCTTTGAAACTTTTAAATAAAATATTCCTAATCTAATTTAGATACATATTTTTTGTTGTAATCCATAAATAGACCTTTTTCCTTTTTTTTAATATGTAACTCTTACATTTGCTTTAGGTCATGACAGTTGTGTAGAGCTCCTCCTGGAACAGGAAGTTTTCCAGAAAATGGAAGGAAATTCTTTCAGTCCGTTGCATTGTGCAGTGTAAGGAAGTGCAAAATTATTCTTCATAGATTTCATTGCTGTATTTAACAAAAGATTTATCATTCTGTAAATAACAGCCTGTTTAATTCATTATAGGATAAATGACAATGAAGGTGCTGCAGAAATGTTAATTGATACGCTAGGTGCTGGTATTGTAAATTCAACAGATTCGAAAGGAAGGTAAGAGTGTAAATGCAAATGCACAGTGGAAGAGTGTTTGTAATGTAACAGAGTGGCTCTGCTAAATTCTACAATCATTTAGGGTTTTTGTATTTGCTACTTAATGTTAATTCTCCCTTCACCCTGTTTTTATTCTTTGAAGGTTGTTTTTCTTTATTCTGTGCTAGAAATAAATTTTTTATTTCTAAAAATCCTTTTCTGATTCAATAAACTTGAATTGGCGTTTTATTATATAGGCAAGTTTGAGCATGTTTATATTGTATCACTTTGTGGGTAGTATTTTATGCATATTTTATTTTTTCTGAATCAAATTGTATCTCTGTTACTAAACTACACAGAGGCAATTATTTGAAACTTGAAGGTGACTTTCTAAAGGCAGCAGTCACAACTCCAGCAATACTGATGTCAAAGGATCTGGGAGGGACTGCCTAGTCTTTTGTATCTGCAGGATCACAGTCAGGATGCCTCTTTGAATAAAGTAGAAAGCATGGCTGAACATGGCCATATTGTCTTTTGATCTGTTGTAGAACTCCTCTTCATGCAGCAGCTTTTACAGATCACATTGAGTGTCTACAGCTTCTGCTCAGTCACAATGCTCAAGTAAATGCTGTAGATTCTTCTGGGAAAACACCTTTAATGATGGCTGCAGAAAATGGACAGACGAATACAGTTGGTAAAAAAGCTTTATGTATTTCTGGTCTTAAGTTTGTTAATCTTAATATGGGTAAAGTTGCCTTATACTTAACATTCTTGTGGATATATTTTGTCAAAACTATGTTTTCATTTTGCACAAATGTAAGCCACTAAGACTTTAAGGAATATGCTTTTAGTTAATACAAATCTTTATTTCCCCAGAGGTGCTGGTTAGCAGTGCTAAAGCTGATCTGACTTTGCAAGACAGTTCTAAGAACACAGCACTCCATTTGGCTTGCAGCAAGGTGTGTGTGTAGTCTGACTTAACCAGTGCTGAGCTTTGTGTTATCAAGCACTGTTTGCAAATACTAACTTGTTACTTTGAAAAGGCATTCAAAGCAATTTTTGAAGAGTATTTGTTATACGATAGATTTTTTTTGTTCTTTATTAAGGGTCATGAAACTAGTGCCTTGTTAATACTGGAGAAGATTACAGACAGAAACCTCATCAATGCCACCAATGCAGCCTTGCAAACGTACGTATCAGCAGTGTG
Source organism: Aviceda cuculoides (assembly GCA_035590195.1). Lineage (NCBI taxonomy): Eukaryota > Metazoa > Chordata > Aves > Accipitriformes > Accipitridae > Aviceda > Aviceda cuculoides. Next base: position 6,560,957 of record JAVJGG010000073.1, read on the forward strand.
TTTCACAGATGAGGTTTTGGTGTGTATCTTGCTTATAAAGAGGAATAGTTTTCAGAATATTTTTCCACATTGGTTGAATTTTGATTATTACCTTAATAGGTACCAAGAGTTGAACTGACTTGAAGTGAAATGGTGTTTTACTCATATTCAAAGCTCTAGTTCTAGCTAGGTAAAAGGGATGATATATAAATCTTAACTGTATTATGGTTCAGGGAATCCTGTGTGGAATTACTGCAGTCCACTGAGATTACCTCATTCTAGACTTGCTCTTCAAAGCTAGCTAAAGTATGTTTTTATTCTGCAGCATGCTTTCTGTTAGCAAGACACCTATTCCTACTAGGGTGAAAGACCATTTTCTATTAAACATTATGGAAAATACAGTATTCTTAATGCTTCCTGAAGATCTTCTCCAAGTAGAATTAAGCCTATTTTGTTAGCCCAATCATAAGGAAAACTTAAAAATGTAGTGGTATGTCATACTGGGGAATATATATTAGGATGGGCTATTAAAATGACTCTTCTGCATTTGACACCTGATATGTAGCAGAGTTACGTACATGAATTATTAGACTGCTTTGATAACGGTATCACAGCAACTCATGTATTTCTCTGGCCTTACATCCCTTCTGGAATCTGTCATGTTCAAACTCCTACAGTTCTTCCAACTATTTCCAGAGATCTGCTTGAACTGAGGAGTTAAGATAGTAAGACTTCTGCTGCTGCTCTTGCTGTTCACCGTGGTGCACCTCAGGCAGCATGAAATAACCAGAAAGCAGGAAAGGGATTGATTGCCTCATTTCTGCCTTGAAGCAGGGATGTTTTGATAGAAGGAAAAGCAAAAATGAGATGGGAACAGAAGTGAGAAAGTGTGCTACCACAGGCTCATGTAATTCCACCTACATGCCTTGGCTCATATAGTCTGATCAAGAGATGTCATGGAGAAAAATAGGTACATATTCGCACCTCCATGCAATGTTTATATAAATTGCAAGATTTTAACAGTGGTTTAAAATATTACTGGTTTACCAAATGTTTTTTAATAATTAAACTGACTTCCTAAATAGCTTAAACAATGTCCTGCTTTGTGGCAAGATAACCATTAAAATTGTTGGCCTCTATATTAAAATTATTTTAGTTAAAGCACATTTTTCAGTATATCTGTGGTGTGCAGTAGTTCTTTAATATTAACACTTTAATATAAGCACCATAGATACGGCTGCTCCTATTTGTATCTTTTGCATATCTGGTCTCTAAGTAAGGCACTTGCTTCCAAATGAAAATATAGTTTACAGTTAATTCAAACAATTTTAAGAATCTCAAAATGATTGAAGAGCAATATAAAGCAGAAGGGAAGTAAGCTCATTATTCTGTTTCCTGCTGAGCAGTGGTAGAGTTTTAAGTCAGTGGGAACCAGTTTTGAAAAATGGTTGCATTTGAAAAAGAATATTTGAGGTAAAGCTACACTTCCCTTGATACATACATACAGTGACATTTGTCACTGCAAAACAGAGTTATGGTTAATAGGTTGAGGTTTTAAAAAGTAATCTGCTTTTCTTGCTTCATGCATGATACTCTAAAATATTTTTTTGTATCTCTAGTCACTATGGTATGTAGCTGTTTTTAAAAGGCAGATTGATGAAATGCTTCTGCATCTCTTAGAAGCATTTACATGCAATAGAATATGACTACCATTCTGCTGTTAGTATTAGAATGATTATTGCCAGTGATACGCAGTAACTCAGGTGTGACAGTATTTGTTACAACAGTTCAGTGAAGGATTTATCAAGAGTAGGGTACTAGATGTTTCTAACTTTTTGACATGATAAATTTCATAAGCAGGCAGGTCTTTGTAGTAGCTACTTCCTCAATGTGTGGTGCCATAAAAAGAAGAAAGTGCACAATTTTTATTGTACGGTTTCTTTGCAATAAGATAACGAGAGATCTGCTGGTTTTCCCATCTTAGTTATTCTATCTACAATATCTATATAATGTGTAAATAACATACAAGTATAAATACTTTAATAGTCATTTAACTAGATGCAAGCTACCTATCTTACCTAATATCTTGTTCTAAGGTTTATATATGAGTTTGCTTGTCTTCACAGACCTCTGCATGTTGCTGCTCGGAATGGACTAACGGTTGTAGTTCAAGAGCTTTTAGGGAAGGGAGCAAGTGTACTTGCTGTAGATGAAAATGGTAAGAAAAATTCAACTTTGTTTGCCCATAAGGAACTGTGGTTTTAAACTCTCCTCACTGAAAAGCAATAACCATTTGGAAATTTTGTATGAGCCCTGCAGTAGGTTCCCCCATAGAAGAAAATGTTTTGGTGATGGGTCTTTTTTAGCAAGGCAACAGAAGTGTAAGGAGAGTGAAAACTTTCAGAGCAATGCAGGTCACAGCATAGGAATGTTTGGTTCGCATTTGTAGTTTATAGTGTATACCCTATAAATACACTAGCTTTAGCATGCTGAAAACGGTCAGAAAAACATAATTCTCAGAGTAAAATGTAACTTTCAGCTATTAAGAAGCTGAATTGAATTGCCATTCATTTTGTCACGGTAGGTATATGGGTGTTAGCTTTTAAAAGCAAGTATGAATTACAGATCTTAGTTACTGGTCTCAAGCTTCTGGCTCTTTAGAGTTTTTTGGTGCATAGAAGTCAGAAAAAGTAACTGCTTTATCACAGAGAATAAATCCTATACCTTGTAAGAACAAAAGAAAATTCAGTCTGTTGACTTCTTATTTGCATATTTTCATGTAAGACATCTGTGGTCCTCTGAAGCTGTGCTTTTAAAAGCATAAGAGCTCCTGCTCTTATGCCATACCCTAATGTGTCTTCAATGAAAGCAGTAGCAGTAGCTTTTTTGTTTTGTTGGTTTTTTGTGGTTTTGTTCATTTTTCCAGAAGGTACGTGCCTAATTAATAGTTCTAATTATATTTCCAGTTTGGAAAGTTTTTCCTCTCTTAATGTTTACTGTGACTTTCTTTGTGTGTTTCTCAAATTCACTGCTTAAAGTGACATGGGTGATTTAAAGATCATTCCTTGCCTAAAATAGGGTACAAGGGTAACTGCTAAATGAAGCTCCCTAAAATGAAAAGATTGGAAAAGATCTTTTTGATTTCTGTTTCTCATCACAAGTATGCTAACTGGAGATGTTTGTATGTTTGTGGGCTTTCCACGAGCTGACAGCCAGTCCCTTGTTAGGGTGGATCTTTGACATAACAGAGAAAAATGTCATTTGTATAGAAGTCGCAGTTCTCTGGCAGCTTGGGGATTTGACTGCAACATGTTAAAACTTCCTTTTACTTCCGTTCATATTTTAAATTTTAAAGTAACTCTTCAGTGCTACCTAATCTTGTTCCTCACTGTCGTTCTTTTCTTTCTAATAGCAATTGCTTTGTTTATAAAATTTTAAGCAGCCTTGAGAATATTTATGATGAATTCTTCTTCTGTTGGATGAATATGCCAGCTTAAAGGATGAATATGCCAGCTTAAAGTACAATATGAGCAAAGTGATGAATACTTTAAGTTGTGAGAGAGGAAGGGAAACTTTGATGGGATTTATCAATCTATTCCACCTGTCACTAATTTCTTCTTAATTCGTAGAATTATTAGTATGTCAGCAGGCTTGCTAAACCTGTTGCAAAAGTCTTCTTGATTTCCATAGTGTACCTCTCCTATTAAGTGGAAAAGCTGGCAGTAGTGATAGCCAGGTTCTGCTTTAGATGTCCTTGCCTTTGATTTTAGCATCTACTGCTAGAGTGTAAGTGTTTCTAAAGAAAAAAAAAAAATTACATACATTTATGTAATTCTAATAAAGTAAAAATCTAGGAGAAACTTTGATTTTTTTTTTATATTTTTTTTTTTAATTAGGCTTAAAAGACTATGGTTCATGTATTTTGGGGGGTGAAAGCTATCTGTTTAGCAAAGTAGACTGAAGAAATAGGTGCTGGAATATTTTACATCACAAGACTGACATTCTTTTACTTTAGGATAGCTCAGATAAGTACAGTGATGTGTCACGCAAACGCAAACTTGGCATTTCAGATAGAATTGGGTGAAATTGGAGGTAAAGTTTGAGTTAGTATTTTACGTGGAAGCATGTCTTGATACACAGGACATGTAACCAGAACCTCAGCTGGTATGGAGTGTTAATCCCTTTTTTGTCTTCGAAGTTGTCCCTTTCTATAAAGGCTGCACTGACCCTTTTTTTACAAGCAGTCTCTATTTGTATCTATATCTGTATAAAACTACTTAATAATCCTCTACTGCTATATCTGGGCTACAGAAAATTATTGAAAAACATGAGCTTTGAAAAAAATCACATCGGTTCTCTGCTTTTCAGCTTATAAATAATTTATAAGATACTTAAAACTCTAGATTTGAAGTCATACTGGTTTTGTTACAGAGCATCTCTCAATGTGGTGAGATCACTTTTTGAGATGTTATCCTGCCTTTGGCTGGGATGGAGTTAAATTTTTTCATAGTAGCTGATACAGTGCATTTTGGATTTAGTGTGAGAATAATGTTGATAATACACTGATATTTAGTTGTTGCTAAGTAGCGCTTATCCTAAGTTAAGGATTTTTCAGTTTCCCATGCTCTGACAGCAAGCAGGTGTGCAAGAAGCTGGGAGGGAGCATGGCCAGGACAGCTGACCTGAGCTAGCCAAAGGGATATTCCATACCATAGAACATCAGGCTCAGTATATAAACTGAGGGGGGGTTGGCCGGATCGCTGCTCAGGCATTGGTCAGCCAGTGGTGAGGAACTGCATTGTGTATCACTTCTATTTTCTTAGGTTTTATTTATATATCTCTCTCTTTTTTCTTTTTAAAATATTCATTATTATTGTTATTATTACATTTAGTATTATTATATTTTTAATATTTTTGTTATTATATTTTATTTTACTTTAGTTATGAAACTGTTCTTACCTCAACCCACGAGTTTTACTTCTTTTTTTCCATTCTCCTCCCCATCCCACTGGGAGGGGTGAGGAGTGAGCGAGCGGCTGCATGGTGCTTAGCTGCTGGCTGGGGTTAAACAATGACAGATGTTTAAGAACTAATGTCTTTGGAAAAAATGTAATCCTCTTGGTTTTCAAAAGATTAAATGCAACTGAAACAGCAAATTAACTGTCTGGTATATTTCCCAAAAGTAGTCATGTTGGAGGTTCATTCTGAGTTCTGTATCATTTCTCACTGAAATCTTTCAGCTCTTTTCCCATGTTTCCACACCTGTCTTGATGAAACTTTGCCATCACTTGCATCTACAAAAATGCTGTTGAATTTTACATTATTTATGCAAGTTTACTTGTCTTAAAAGAAGTTACTAGCTTTTTCTTTTATTTGATGCCAGCTGAATTTTTAGTCCCTCTGATTTTCCTGTAGGCACCTTCACAGAAACTTTCAAGCCCCAGGGGAGGGAGCCACTCTGCATTTGGGCAGGGGGAGCCCTGGTCTTAAGTCAGTGTCCACCACTAAGGCTCTGTTTTCTGTTGTGCAAGGAAGCTGCTTCACTTCCCTGCTTCTGTTGCCCTGTCTATAAATGGAGTGGTGACTTTTTTTTTTTTTTTTTTTTTGTCCTTTGAAAGCTTATGCAACTACAAGTACATACTATGGGAGAACATTATATGAGAAATGAGTAAGAGTATTTCAGTGAAGTTGGTACCTTCACCAACATTTTATTAAAAGAACATTTAAAGTATTTATACCTGTTGTTGCCCTGGCATATCACTGATGATCAGTTTACAGTTGTTTAAGGGACATAAAAATACAATTTGTTCTGACAATTTTAAGGTAATATAGACAAAAATAAAGTGGTGGAGAATGCAGATGTCAGTCTTTCATGGTGCAAGCAGTTACTTCATTTTGCTATATCTAAGGCAAGAATAAAACTGTGATATTTCATTCCTAGTTATGAAAGCCAGAAGCTTAAGATCTACAGTCAAATATTAGTATAAATACTGGTTTTAGAGACCTTTTAAAAGAAGCAAGTAATCTATTTAATCTTTATGTTGGCCTTTAATGTTTTTTATGATGAACTGGCATGCTCAAAGGTAGCTGGTGACTGCTTGTTTTTCTTCTTTGAGCTTTTATCAAATCATGTTAGTGAAAGAAATGGTGTTGAGTATGGCCAGCTTGAATAAACTTAATTTGTGTGTCTTCTTACCTTCATATAATCTCCAGCAACTGTAGATATTAAATTGTGTGCATTCAAGTATCAATGCTGAGCCTTCTGTTCTGCCTGACATGCCTGAAATGCAGTCTTCATCCGAGTGTAGCAAGCTCTGGCCCTTGCTTCTGAATCCTCTCAAAATGTATCTCTTCTGCAGACTGTCACTGTTAACTCTGAGCTGTTTAAGTGCTGTGATACCTTACTAACAATGAAAACATCTGCTGCGCTGCACTTCTGTACGGCCCTATCGCATGGTCAGCTGGTGCGTTTTGTGCTTGAATTATCTGTGTGTTTCCTTGGATTGTATGCTCCTTTGGGCAGGGACTGTTGTCTTACTCTGTTCCAAGCATCAAGCACAAGGTCTGTCCTGAGCAAGTAGTAGTTCAAATGCAAGACTGTCTGTCCCCTGCTTGCTGTTCTCTTAATTTCTAGCTACAGTTATTTTCCACAGTATGCCTACTTGTTTAAAACTTCTGTGCAATTGTACAACACAATAACTACTCCTGAGCTCTATCCTAACACTTGACCTGGATCTACTTCTACAATAAAGATGATATCTTAATAGTTGAAACACTTGCTGGCAGAACAGGCATTGCCTCATTTTCCATGCCTTCCTAAGGTCTGAATAGAATCCATCATGTGGTTTGCTTTAAAGCCAACTATTATTTAAAATTATTTGTCTGCTTTTTACCTGGATGTTGTAGACCTTTATGTTGTGGACTGGGGGTAGTGCAGGACTTCAGACTTCCAAATTCACCCGAACATGAGCCTTCCTGTTCCGCTCATTGTGGGCGTATCTATCGCATGCAGTGAGAGATACTGCAAAGGTGCTACAAGGTGATTCAGCCACCTGCTTCTGCGTGGAGCCAGGTGGAGGGAACTGACTTTGGTCTTGGCAGCAGAATTAGCTGTTATCTGTGGTTGTACTTATGTGACTGCCCTGCTTCTAGAGCTGCTCTTGTCACCACCAGTTGCAGTGCCTCAGTGTTGCAGATACACCCTGAGACCTGTGCCAAAACTTCAGGGGCCTTGCTGAAGGGTTAAGCCTAAAGCCTGTGACAGGAGCACTGCGCAGATCTCCACTGAGGAGAATTTGAAGCGTTTTTCTTGACATTTAATGAGTAGAGGCAAGTACATAGGGAAGGGGGAAGCTGCAAAAGGAGAAATGTTGGAGGATTGTTAGAGCCGCAGTTACCCAGAGGAGGTTTCACAGCTACATGACCTGACTGCAAATCATTCCACAGCCCGAGATGTCCTGCATTTGGGGGTTGTCATAGTAGCATTGCCTAGAAGGAGGAGTTTAGCCAGACCAGTTGGGCAACCAAGAGGTGTAGTTTCTCTCTGCAAGTCCTAGCCTACTAGTCCACGTGGCGTTTCCTCAAACTTCTGTGGATTCTTAATTGATATCCTTCAAATAAAAGCTAGACATTGGCTTTATAGTTTATATTACTGTACGTTATAATAAAGTATAGGTTGATTGAAATTGTATACTCTGCCTTTTCAATTAACTGGCCCTGATGCTTTAGCCAGCTTGTTACTGAGATAGGACAGTCTTACTAAAATAACTGTCTGTGATGAACAGCTATATGGAAGTTTCTGGATGAAGAAATAGTTAACATGTTGAGCTGCAGTTTCTGCAGTGGCTGGCTAGCGAATGCCTTCACCCACCGCTGTTGGCTGCCATTAGTTGTCCCTCCTCAGCCAGGTGACTTCCTCACTGTTTTCAAATCCAGGCTTTTCTCGCTGGCCTAGAGTCTGACTGCTTAACAAAACAATTGCATCTCTGTTCCAAAGCCCACTAACTTCTGGGTTGCTTTTGTAACTGAAAGCTAAAAAATTCTAATTGATAATGCGTTTAATTTTCTCGTTTGATTTTTTTTTTTTAAACAGTGCAGAACTAAGCAATATAAAATACTTTTGCAGCTGAAAGATGACAGATCTTGGAGAAATTTTTACATTGTCTTTATTTTAAATGAAGGTTTTGTTTTTTCTTTACTTTCTAGGTTACACACCAGCTTTGGCCTGTGCGCCCAATAAGGATGTGGCTGATTGCCTGGCTCTCATTCTGGCCACAATGATGCCCGTTTCATCGAGCAGCACATTACCTTCCCTTACATTCAATGCCATTAATCATTACACCAACACCTCAAAAACTGTCACCTTCGATTCCTTGCCGATCATGAGGAGTGACCATAGCTCTTACTGTACTTTCAACAACATTGGCAGGGAAGGTGGCTACCCATATACAGAAGAAGACGAACTCAATGACTCAGATTCTGAGACCTATTAGAAGCTACGTTTTGTAGGTCTGCAGAGTGAACCCTCACGCTGGAAGGTCAGACTTGTGCTTTTGAAAAAAAGCTATCAGTGTTTGGATGCAAAAAGAGGACAGACCTTTGAGAAGATGTTTTTTATTGTGGTTGCATATAAAAAAAAAAAAATCTGTGAGACTCTAGGAGGATTTTTAAGAGCATATTTTGCAGAAGAAACAAATTCTTGAATAAATACTTGGAATCCATGGCAAAAAAAAAAAAAAAAAAAGAATGTCAAAACTGTTTTATTTAACTGTATTCTACCATTCTGTTTCTGGTGCCGGGAGTAATTTCTGCAGACTGGGCACCCTACTTGGTGTAAATGAACAACACTATTGTACAACACAAAGGATGCTAGATCTAAATGTTATCAATAAAACTAAAAGCATTTTGAAGGCAATAAATGAGTTTGGTACAGTAGGCATTGTTTGTGCTGCAAATTGCCAAAGGACCAAATAACTTAAAGGGGTTTTTGTTGTGGTTTTTTTTTTTTTTTAAATTAAATACGTTTTTGTGAAAACTGGAATAGGTTATTTGAGAAGTTGTTTCAACCAAACCTTAATTACTTCTGGAAAAGAAGCTTAGATTTGATTTTAAATGTAGAATTTTTTTTTTTATTTTTTTTAAATCATCTGAAAGCCTTCCGACACTATTAAATGTACCATGAAAGAAAGCAGATGTACTTTTAAGTTTTGTTTTCCTTTTCATTTAGATGAAATAAAAATGAACTTGTCATACTTTTATAATACTAAAATTAAACCAGCTAACAAGGTGAAGTCAGGGTGAAAAATGTACAGTGTAATAAACAAGGGAAGGGGTGGGAGATGTGGGAGGGAAGCAGTAACTGTTGCACAGTTTTAGATTTTTTTTAACTTTTGGGTTTTGGAATGAGATTTTTTTAATTTAAAAATACACTAGTAACTTGGAAACTATGAAACTGCATAAAAAATTGAAATGAAATGTCTTGATAACCCTGTTGTGACTGAGAGTTCTTTTGAATAATTTGTCTACTTCCTTACATCAATTTGTATGTAAGATTAAAATTGTATATCCCTATCACTTCCCCCCCCGCCCCCAAAATCCTGGAGTTACAAGGAGAGGGAGGTGAATTTAAAAGTATATTTCCCTATTAGAGGAAAAAGTACAGTGTCTGGTCTGTGGGAAGAGCTGTGTATCTTTGTTGTGCTCCATTTAGAAAATAAACAGCAGAAACAGGTCCCTGTAATGTAGTTCACACTTGCCCGATTTTTTTTTTTTTTTTTTAATTTATAACAGACTGTGGGTTTTTTAACTGCCTGAAGAATGAAAAACTGACATAAGTAAGCTGAAGTTTTGTCTGTTAAATATGAATATTTACTTTATTTGGCTCTGCTTTAACTATAACTGTTAATTTTCAAGTGGATTTGTTTATGTACATGCAAGGAATCCTTGCATGTCCTGGTAAAGTACAAATAAATTACTACAAACTGATTCCAATTTCCTTTTTATCCTTTTTGTATTGTGAAACTGGAAATCTTTATTATATTGTAAATTATCAGCTGGTTTTCTGAACATAGCGTGGAAACATGGGACAATATTTTGATCTATTTGATAATTTTGTGGGTTTTTTGAAGAATTAATGAGCATGTACATAGAAATAGTGACTGCTTGAATACTGTATTTACCTGCACTCTTTCAGTACTTCAAGATTCCTGTATATTTTACAGAGTATAATAAAACCCAAATGTGAGTTCTACTAATGAATAATTTATTTGTATCTACTAAGCATTAATGACAAAGTCTCTTGCTGAACTGTTAGAATTTATAAAATCTACTTCGTGAAGGCTTTGCCAGAATTTTAATTCTAAAGTGAAGGTGAAATATTTAAATTTTAAGTAATTTTAAATGTTAAACTACTTAATTATTCATTTAGGCTTCCTTTCAAGTATTACTTCCTTAACCATTTGTGCCCGTGTTCATTGTTTTATATAAGCAATATGTTTGTCTGTGAGCGGAATTAGATGACTTCAGGGAGATCATGATTTCTGTATTTTCTTCCCTCTGAATCTTTCAAGTATGGGGCTATGTGGGAGTGATGAACGTGCCTCATCTGAACATGCAGGCAGCACTCAGAAGATCCATATTGGCCTGTCTTGAGATTCATCTATTTAAATACAAAGGTTGAAGGAGCATGGACCCATTTTTCCTCATATGCTTGTGGGAGATCTGAATCAGAACGCCAAGTAGCATGCCTGCTATTTAAAACGTAACAACTGCCTATTTCTGTTAATGAAACTGTCCAATTTTTGTCACTTCAAAGGAACTGTGAGAAGATGATATTAATAGGCCTTTATTATCTGTGCTAGCTTCTATCTGACTTCAGGATGACCTGTTACCTCAGTGTGTGGTGTCTGTAGCCATAGGGCAGTTTATAGGAGGGGACACTCCTATCTTACTTGAAAAATTGGCAGGGCAGAGATTGAGAACTATTCATGTCTGCTGTGCGCCTGGGTGATGGAGGAGAAAAAGCTCAGAAGGCGTTGGTTTGGATATGGAGTATACACAAATGCAGAAAACAGTGCTGTTGAACACTTTTGTTTCTGTATAGCAATCAGAAATTGTGCCTCTCTTCCATTTCATTATTACTTGCCTCCTGAGGAAGAAAACTTCGCTGCATTAAATTGCGTTATTTTTAAGTTTTGTGAACTTTTTAGAGCTAAAGATCTGTCTTTTTTTTATTAGGAATTCAGTTCATGATTTCTGTATCTCGTCTATCTCATCATTAGAATTTATTCAGTGAGCCTGTAGATTGCAATTTGCATGTATTTGGTTGTTCCTATTTAAAAAAAAAAACAACCCAAACAAAACCAACAAACCCAAGCAAACAAAACCAAAAACACACCACCACCACCCCCCCCAAAAAAAAAAAAGAAAAATTACTCCATTACTACCTGGTAGTCTGGGTAGGACAGTAACTGTGCCTTGTAAGTGATAATTAGGACTATTATTTGAATATGATCTTATTCCCAAAAAAGTAATGTGATTTGTTTAAAGAACATGCTACTGTGGTTGAGAGACCGCTCTCTTAATGAGAGATCAAGGAACAGAAGGTTCCTTGTTTCTGTAAAACAAATAATGCTGTCTGTGCCGGGGGGGGGGGGGGGGGGCGTTTAAAAAAACACAAAAAAAGTTTTTA
>JAVJGG010000073.1:6572637-6621179 GCA_035590195.1 Aviceda cuculoides
CCCCCCCCCCCCCCAATCAAAAAAAAAGAAAAAAAGTGTTCATACCGCAGTGGAGGCCTTTTCACTTCCAGAAAATTAGACTGGAACCTCCATCTTCCTAAAAGAAATCCTCCTCTTTTTGTACAGATGAACGGGGCACTGTTACTGTTACAGCCTTGATCCAAACAGCCTCTTGGATTTTTACCAAGAGAGAGCAGTGAGCCTTGGCTAGACCACTGAAGCAGTGTACTAGAATAAAAGAAACCCTTTTTATCCAGGGGGGGCTGGGGGTCAAATGGACTTTCAGGAATGAGGACAACCAGCTCTGCTCAGCTTTCTGTGTACTCTGACTTCTGGGATGTTTTATGGGTTTTTCAGTTCTCAGGACAAATGTTCTGCAGGAGAAAACACCAGGTTAGTTAGTATTAACCTCCTAGGCTGACCTGTTACTTTTAGAGTATAGTGTGGTAGCATAAATGCTGGATGCTGTTAAAATGAAGAATAAGTCTGTGTCCCCCCACCCCACTCCCAAGAGTGACCCTACTGTAATCTAAAAGATTTTTCTTGTAATTTCTTACAAAATCTTCTTCTCTCTGTGTCTCCTGCTTTGTATTTCGTCTTTATTGCTTCCCCACACTCATCTCCAGAATAATCATATAAATATATTTGGAACAATCAGAGCTAGAAATATGCTGGTTTTAAACTTGGATCTTGATTGTGGCTGTTTTGGGGGGTTTTTTGATCATGTATTTTCTTGTTTAAAACTCTGACTTTGTCTACCAGGCTAAAGAATTAATGTTTGGTTAAAAAAACTTAATATTTAAAAATTAATTACTTCAAAGTTTTGCTTCTTTTAGCATCTACACAAAGGGCACTAAAGATCCCAAAGCTGCTACCTAAGCTTTATGGAAGATGACTAAAAAGGAGCCTGATAGAAAGTTTACAGATTCTGTCCATTTAAAGGCAACAACTACTGTAGTAATCCAGAATAACATTACCCTAGTTTACAAAAAAAAGGAGAGGATATTCATTAAATACAGTTGATTGGAGATAACACAGCTGTTTTTCTGGTAGCTCAGCTTCTTTATTGGGGAAAAAACCAAATTTCTGTTAACCATGCAACAACTGGGTGAGAGGATAAAAGCCTGTAGAAAGACTGTAAGCAGCAGTGAATACTGTACAAAGGACTGTTTTCTAGCATATACTTGTGAGAAGTTTTTTCATGTGCATAACCATGGAATATTTTTAACAGTGCTAGATATGTCCAGGGAGCCCATACTACTTCATGCCATGTTTGGATCAGTGAGCTTCACATCTTAAAAACTGAAACCTAAATAGAAAGGACAAGTGTTTATGGAAGCAGCAGTTCTGGAGAACTGGAGGATGTGCTCTTTGGCTTTTCCCCGGCGGCAGCTGTAGGAGCAGCAGGAGGAGCTGGCAGCAGTATCCTCCTCATCTCCCACCCCTTTGCTCTGTTGCTCTGCTGATGGTACGTATCCTCTGATGACGATACATACCCACTTCCCAAAAGAAATGCCATCGTGCTTTTGGTTAAAAAGCATTGATTCCTGATAACAATAATTCCTGATAATCAAGTCCTGGTTGGAATCAGACTAATAACCTTGGAGAGAAGGGCCTTTATAATCTCTGAGTAAGTTTAAACTTTTTAGCACCACTTCCATAGGTCTGGATTTAAACTCAGCAAAATCCATTTTAATATCAGGAAAAAGTAAGTCTTGAAATTCTTGGAAGTTGGTCCAGCAGATTCATATAAATCCTAAAATCCAAGATTGGTAATTATTGCCCCTGGTAGTCATCTCTTAGTGATTTGTGATGACTTCCTTGTAATCCTTTAACATGCTGCAGAAGCTGATGGGACAGTTGGAGAAGAATTCTTTCAGATTAGGATTTAAAACCTTTTATTATAGATCTGTAGCTGTGACTCTAAATTGGACAAGAATTTATAAAACATGGGTCTCCTTTACAGACTGAAACCTGAGATGTTACATGTGAAGAGACCCAATACAGGCACCTCTGTTCACTGATAGCATTGGCTTTTTTATTTTTCTGGGGTCCTTTTCTCACTATAAAGTCTGTATGTTTAATGCCAAGGAACCACCACACATTAATTTGAAATGGCAAAACAACTGGTTGTTCTTAAGAAAATATCCTAGTATTATAATGATCTATAAGCTTTATCACAAAAATCCCTTCATTTTACTGGTTAACAGGAGAAGCAAACTCCTGGCTGGATATTGTAGTGTCACCCGGGCTCCTAGTCTGATCCATGTATCCCTGTCATACCTACTGAGAGAAAAACTGTCTGAAACGGCAGCCTTGGAAAGAGCGTTTCTTTTAGTTGTTCAGTCATCTAGAGCCCAGGAAAATCGCAAGAGGGATTCAGTTTCCTTTCCCTGGGGGAAAAGTAGTTACAGATGTGCCTAAAATTCTCAAGCTGTGGGCTTTTACCTGTCTCTACCACTCATCTTGGAACTAAACGCTCCTGATGGGAAGAAGATGAATGTCCCTACTTGAGGGACCTGAAGATTTCTTGCAACTCTTTCCAACCCAGTATCCCAGTCTCTTTAGCACTGTTATTTGTCTTCAAATAAAGGCAGTATCTAAATTACCCATGCTTCCCTGGTGCTGTGTGTTACTTTACATTAGGATAAACTGAGCTTCCATTCCATGCTGTTTTAGCAATTTTCAAACCAAGATTGGGAAAGGCATCTTGCAGTATTTCAACATGTAATTGTAAACAGTTGGATAATATGGAACCTAAAAAGCCTTTTGAGCTGTCTTAATACTGTTAGCGTCACTAAATATTTAAAGAGGAGAAAAACACCTCCATTCTCTTTTTTCATTAAAAATGCCATAGAAGCAACTAGAAATTTTGCTATTCAGATTCACAACAGAACAAAACAAACCCCTGCTTCCAAGCCTTGTCAGATTACAGACATGCAGGTTTTCTTCTCATTGTACCTGCGAGTTGACTTAATTCAGAAAGCTTAAGACATTGAGTCTTGGATGTTCTTTTATGTTAAAAGAATAGATTAAATACCTTAAATAGTTTTAAAGCAAAATCTAAGGATTCATGTCCTATCCTACTATGTATTTCCTATCCCTTGCCAAACTTCGTTATTCAAGCTGTCTGCATAGTTTCCTTAATCTTAAAAATCTTTCTTAGAATCATATTAACAACTTACTGAATTCAGCCTTTCTGATCTCTTCTACCAAGAGTCTGTCTGATCTGCTGTGGGTGCCACTAACAATCATCACTGACTTCTGACCCGTGTTGCCTACATCTGCCCTCCCAGCAGAGGGAGAAAGGAGAGCACAGTGAATCTCTGAAGTACTTCCATTGCCATTGACCATTAAAAACTTGACTAAGCGAGAACTCTCACTTCAGCCTGTGAATAATTGGGGTTTTCAGGAATGGCATGTGTCAACACTTATGGGTTTGGGGTTTTTTAACCTACATAAATGGAGGAGGGGATAGTTCTTTACAGCCACTGAATTTGCATGTGCGCCATAGTTGTGGTGAGGCATTGTTCTGGTCCTCTTTCTGTAACAGTTCTGAAAATGTAGTTTTGTTCAGTTGGTTCTTCTATTCACTTTAGATGGTATGTTTGAAGCACCCAAAGAGGCTGGTCAGGTTTTTGTGTTGATATTCTTGGGTGTTCTGTGATGATGGGGTGTTCATTAAATACCTGATGCTGCAAGACATGTCACCACCTGGGCAAGGCTGTGCTGTGTCTCATGATAGAGGCTTCCTTACTTCCATGTTGATTGCAGCAGCCCCTTGAAGCTCAGTTGCTTCAGCCCAGTTCATTTCACTTGTACAGATCTGTCTAAATGAGTTTATGCCCACCTGTGCATTGTGAAGATCTCTGATCTGAACAGATTGTCCCAGTCTGTCACCAGTTCCTCAGCCTGTTCACATGGCTCTTGATAACTTAACTCCAATGTCCTGTTTGCCAAATGTTCCTTTGGTGTGCTTTCTGGTGGTTTCTCTCACTGTAATGAGTATTGCCTCATACACCTGGAAAACTCACTGGTCATGTGAATCTCAAACCAGCAGATCACTTATGAAGAAACCCCCAACAGCTCTTGACTTGCGTGCTGCTGCCCCTACCTGGACAGACAGCTTCTATGGTTGTCTTCCCCTTCCCGGGGGCAGTGTCAAGGCCCTTTAAAGACATCACGCCCTGCTGCCTGTCTCAGACAGGATGTTCCTTTGGTGTCAGTATAGATTTCCAAATCCCGATTTCACTTAATTCAACCAACCGAGTTAAAGCTGTTATAGACTTCAGCTGTACTTCCTGTTTGGTTTTGTTGCACTCACAAAAAGAAACAGTTCAGGAAGCTTTAACAAAACTGTCTCTATCCATTGAAGAGATACCAGATGATGGGCTGCATTACAGTATGTTACGAGTCTGCCTGCGTGAACATCAGCCTTGCCAAAGGCTTCTCACACCTCCTCAGTAAATGGTACGTAGTTTCACTCACATGAACACCAGCTCGTTTGGGAACGGTGCTGCGTTCAGCAGGGCAGTGTTGGGATTGCTGTTGGAGCGCAGAGTTCTAAAAGCTGTCAATCAGTGGTGGTCACCCTGTTTCAGAACGGATACACCCGGTGTCACTCAAAGATCGGGATGGGGGGGGGACATTACATTGTGTCTAGTACTGTCTGCTCCACTTTTTCCAGTGTCTTTGCTAAGGCTGCTTTTTTGGGTGAAGGTAACAAGGTATAAGAACATGCTCTAATACTTACACCTGCTCTTCTCAGGAAGGAGACACAGCAACGTGCCCCATGCAAACGGTAAGGCAAGAAGGTCTGGTTTTCTAATAGCTTTGACATACCCAAAGTTAGAACAGCTCTGTGGAACACACTTTGGAGTATCTCACAGATAAATGCATTTTTTTCCTTAAGCATAGCAAATATGTGTAATGGTATTTACTTGTTTAGCCTAATTTATTGTGATAATAATGGTCTCCTTTGGAACTAAATCCAAAACAGTATTTGTTGCAAGAGGATGCATGTTTTTCAGCCTACAGGGTGGAGTGGGGAGGCTTGTCCTGAGAGCTGAAATTCTCCAGCTGTTCATTGTTCCTTTCTTTTAGACTTGGGTTTTTTCCTTTCTTTTCCTTTCTTTTAGACTAGAACCAGAAGCACAAATAAGCACCACAAACAGTTTTCTGTTCTACCCTGTACGTTCTGGAATTTGTGTAGCGTTCAGCAAGAACACTGCTATGGATGCCAAAGAATTAATGATTTTTAATAACCCTATGGTGGGATGGCCTACTTTTATATCAGCAAGTTTGTCTAATGAGACATAGGCATTCCCCTCTCCGTATTTCTGTCCAATATATGCTGCAGGATAAGCAAACCTGTTGTGTTGCTGCATCGAAGCTGAGTGTGACTAGGTCCTGGCTCACAGTAATACAGCTTGGAGAAGGAAGGTTTGATAGAGCCCAAGATCATCAATATTTATACACTTATTTTGTGTAAATATTTAAGAAACCTTGAGGTAGAAATTTGGAAATCTCTTGGTTGTTTCACTTTCTGAAACCAGAAAGTGAGTTCATTCAAAGCAGGAGCTTATGGAGCACCTTTCCTTACGCATACTCGTAGCTGCCATTGTGGTTTGAGTTTGAACACATCTCGGAACGGACTCAGACCACCAAAATGGAGACTCACAGCTCTCCTGTTACTGCTCTGCTCCCCTTGGCCTTACTAATAGACTGAGCACTGGAACACAAGGACTCACCAAAGGAACTGGTGTGTTTATTCCGTTACTCAACAGCTATTACGCAGATGAAGCCATAATGGCCAACTAAGACCACACAACATCATAACGCTTGAGAATAAATTATCTTCTCTGAATTTAACCCCAAACTAATATTCTCTGAATATTCTTTTCCCAACTTTTTTTCTGCAGTAAAACAGTTTGTCACACCAGTACTATAGTTATAGCACTTAATCTTAGTTATTGCTCTGGAAAGAATAGTGTGTTTTACTCATTTAGCAGCAGGAGCCTGCCATCTGGCACACAAAGTATTTATGTAAAAACCTTGCTGTCCCACAATTCATTATGTGCTTTTCATAGCTCTTGTTGAATGAATTTATGAACAATGTGTAAGATGTCTTAAAGTCAAAACAGTCTTGAAATGACCCCTCTTTTAAACTTTCCCAGTTTAAGTACTTAAAAAGTACATAACATAGCCCTTTATACTCATTGCCGATGTTTACTTTAAACACAATTCCTTGCACAGTAGGCTGGAAATAGTGTCTTAATGCAGACTAGTTTTTCACAATCATTTGATATTCTCTTCCCCAGACTAGCTGTTCTGTAGATGTTCACACCTGTAACATTCAGTTACTGTTAAAAGTATATGAGAAAACTCAGTGAGTTTTCTAACAAGTTTACAGACAACCGAGTGGCCAGTAAATGGTAATGATTTCAGCTGGGAGTTTTTGACTCTAAGAAAAAAAATAAATCATGGCACCCTAATCAGAACTCAGAACCTCACCATATACAAGCTATATGTATGTATACATATATATATTTTCATGCATGTCATGCATGGTATTTGTGTCTTCGTTCCCCTTCTTGTTTTTCTTCCTTTTCCAATGATTTTCCATTCTATTCATTTCCATGCTCCTAGCCAGGACCCCAGAAAACCAAAGGAATAATTTAAAAGGAACAAATTTGGTTGCAATGCGAAATGTTATTTTCCCAATATAAAACATCTCAACACATTACAACAAGCTTTACCTTGCAAGGCAGTTCTTTTACTTCTGGTAGGATATGAGCTACCAAGGTACAGACTGTACTTACAACCTGTTAGGTTAAGTGCTTCACTTACCATTTCAAATGCGGAATCTAACCAGTCAGTCATGTAACAAACACACCTAAACCTCTAGGAAGTACAGATGTTCAGCAACTTATATCAAGCAGTTGTTTTCTGATTCTGTCAAATATCTATGCTAGTCTTTTTCATACCATCGTCCATATAGAGCAGCTGTCAGTAGGCCAGAAGATGTTCTATTTTTGCTTATGTAATAGTGGTTGTTTTTCCAGCCCATGTCATCAGCAAAGTCCAAGGTAATACCAGATGTCAGCAGTAAAGGAAAGATATAAGGGGTACTCATATTTCCCCATAGCTGGAAATCTATCAGAGCAGTGGCATCTGTAACCTCCTGTCCACAAGTGCTAAAGCTGAGACCACCACACTTTACTAATGCACAGGCCTGGACATAGTATGTACCATGCACTGTATGGAGCCCATCAAAAACTCCCAAAGCATATAATTCATCAGTTAAAACAGCTCTGCGATAATTTAAGTAACAACAAAGGGTATTGGCACAAACCTGGAGCTCTCCTTTCCGCCCCCATACAGGAACTAAAGTAAAGTTGTCATACATCATTTCTGCATAAAATAGGGGCGGTAACAGTTCCTTTCCTTTTTCTGATGTGCTGCTGGCGGTCTCTTCATCCTTAAAGCAAGCTTGATCATCCAGTGAGGTACTTGTAAAAGTCTTGCATGAGTGATGTAAGTTCTCTCTGAATCTTTTATTATTCTCTAAATTGTTTTCATTATCTATGGTAATCACAGGAATTTCTGCTACTATGAGCTTGCCACCATAACTTTCCATGTTGTGGTAGACGAACGATTTGACTGGAGTGTATATGCCACTCCCTGTCATGCCCAAGGTAGGATGGTGGATGTTAGCTGCTAAAATATTGACTTTGAAAGCTGTTGCAAAAGCTTGTTGAAATTCTACAGCAGACAGGAGTGGGAGCTGGTTCATCCAAGCAGTCGGATATACAACTTGTTTCACGTTGTATTGTCTGATGAGGTTCACTGCAGGCTCAAAAAAGAGTATATCAAAGCAAGTGAACATACCAAACTTGCCAGCAAAAGGGGTATCAAAGACGTTATAGTCAGGCTCTGGAGGGGTATCAAAAGCATATTCAAAATACAGATTGTGTTTGCGATATGTGGCTACTAGCATACCGTCATCATTGAATGCCACATTGGTATTGAACTGGAATCTTCCATCAGCTGGACAGTGAGGATCAGTGTACTCACAGGGTTGCTTAGTTCCTAAGTTTGCCACAAGGAATATTTTGTTCTTCAGTGCCATGCAGCTCAGACGCTGAAGAACCTGGAGAACAGTATGGGGAAACGTAAGTGCTTCAGAATATGGAGGAGTAAGTTTTACTTAAGTACCTATAACGTAGTTAATACTTTTCAAATTATTATTCTCAACTGGAAATTGAACACATTTGACCATATCTATATAATTTAAAAGTACTGATGATTTTGTGATGAAAGCTATTGAAACCAGTAGCTTTCTAGACTGAAAAGTATTTCAGATACTAATTTCAAAATAGCACTGAAAAAAAATTATCTAGGTTTTCTTTTCTGAGAAGTAAGTAAATAAATCTATTTCAAGGGCGTTAACTTTCAGAAACTTCTGTTGCAGGAGCACCAATGGCTTTAAAACACCATAAGTAAACTAAAAGCTTTGACAAGGCAGCATAACTGATCTGTGTGTGCCTTTAGAACAGCAAATGTCTAATAATGATCGTTTGCACTGCAACGGCTTGTTCCTGCAACTAGATGTTTTTACTGTATATTTAAAAAAAGTTATTACTAGCTACAACTTAGAGAAGCAGATATGTAAACAGATAGACTTTGCTGTTATAGTAGAAAAATACAAAAAGTTACAGACTGCAGTATTACTGGGATGTTTCTTCCACACCAGAGAGTTGTACCAAAGACTGCCAGTACTGCAATCTCCAAATAGGATCCAAATGGCAAAGTAAGTTCTTGCTTGCTTGCCCATGATCATTGGTAGTAAAGATTCACAGGCCAAAGTAGGTCACCATTTACAACTGTGATTCATGTTTGCACACAAATTTTGCTTAGTAGGCACATGCATGATTACTTTCATTATATTGACTACTGTAATGTTAACAAGAATAAATTACTAAGCATGGTTATTTTCACTTCAGGTTAAGAACAATCGATGAAAATACTATTTTTGTAACCTGCAGGTCACATCTTCTGTAATCACACTTGATCTGTCCCAAGTTGTGACTTCTATTACATTATAGTAGGTCAAGACGTGTTACTTGTGCTAATCATTTTACACACAATTACTGAGTCAGAATGTTCTGATGTCATTAAGTCATTAAAACTGAGTAATGAGAATGCATCAGAAGTGAAGATTCAGCTATGTTATGTTATATAAAACAATGTTGTTCACAATAAAATCACACACAATGTATCTTATTAGAGAGCAATTACCATTTCATAGGTTGGGGAGGAGATGACAAATCCAGATGGCTCATAAACAAGCTAATCTTCTTGCATGTATGTATCTAAAACCTTCCTCTGCCAAAAATGAAACCAGCACAAACTAAGAGTCCATGAAAACAGAATCTGGTACTACGAGTTCTTAAACTGTGTGCTTACTTCCCTAAGCAAAACTGCTAGAGCTAGTTTCCCACTTAGAGCACAAACCTAGCATTCAGTTATTCCACCTCTGCAGAAATCATTTCTACATTTACCTCTGTGTCATTAAACAAATACGGCTCTCTGCAGGGATTCCACTTCACACAGCGTGAATGCAGAACGAAATCTAAGTAAGGATAAATGGAGCTTCTGGTGAAGTTGAAGCCATGGATTCCATCTTCAGGAAAAACAATGATCTGTGCCCCCTGTATGTAAAACAAAGACATGTTTTGTTGGCAAAGCAAAACTGACCTAAATACAGAAGGAAAAAGGGGAATATCATGGCTAAAAAGAGCTAAAGAAAGTTAAGGATTACCCAAGTATGTTTTGACAAGAATGTCGTTTGAAAATATCTTTTCTTTGACTTCATAGTAGGTGTAACTGGGGGGGGGGGGGGGGGGCGCGCTTATTTAACCTGACACATACGTTTAGCTTGAAAAACAACCCATTTGATGTTACTTTAAGGGCATGCAAATAAGAGCAGACTTCATCCAAATTCTTACCAAAAGTATTCTCCATTCACATGAGCCAGAAAAATGCCATCATTCAGGTTAAAGACTGATGATGTTAAAATTTGTCTTAATGTTTTTTTTCAGAATTATGCTATTGGCACATGAATTTTGTCAAAGGTGCTGTACCTGTGTCAAAGGTGCAGCAACACTTAGTCCCGGCTACATACCTTGATTAGGTATATAGGGTTGGATAGGGTACTGGGAGTATTGTTTTCCGAAATGCTTGACTGTAGAAGCAATGCAGATTTTGGTAGAAATGTAGCTATGCCAGAGCTAGGCTAGCTCTACCTCAAGTTCAGGGGGATCTGAACTGTTCCTAAAAATAGGGTGGATTCCTCTTAAATCAAACACAGCATCACTCACTCAAATTCCTGTGACTTTTCAAAAGTCAGTTCAAACATGTTCTCTATGCTATGGCTTTGGGATAATTCAGGTGTCTTGGATGCAGTACTGCATAAAAATAGCTATTATGCTTCTGGACTGTGACACCCAGTCATGTGAACTTCTCAAAAAAAGTCACGTTTTCAAATTATATAAAAATGGTAATTCTTCTATTCCAGAACAACACATTTGTGAAGCTTGCAAGTCAATTCTTCTCTGTGTAGGGACAGTAATGCCTGCTTCCTCTGACTAGAACCAGCTTTGGGTTTGCTTGGGAAGGGAAGGAAAGGAGGCTCTGCATAAGAACAGCCAGAAATACTAGTCTCTCTCCTCTAAATATATTTAGACTGAGAACCATTCCATGGAAGGTAGGAGAAAGGAATGGAAAACTTTACTTCCACAAAGCTGTTAATGGTGGAACATTCATTTCCAAAGCATTTAATTTCCTTAGTTTTTAGAAACATTCAGGAATTTCCATTGAGAGCGCTGGAATAAAATCAAACCCAAAGACAGCTGCCTGTAAGACAATCTTTCAGTAGAAACATTCCATTTAAGAAAACAGAAAGGAGCTACGTATTCAGTCCAAAATAGAAAATTAATTTCCCTGTACTAAATAACTATAGGCGTGTTTTTCCAAGCTTGGAATAACTCAAGTCAGGCGAGCTGCTAATTGGTCTGATTTTTTTCAGAGCTTCTGGCAGGTCAGAATGTCTGAAAAAAACAGACCATAGTTATGTATATAAATATGGCTTTAGTTGCCTGGGAACACAAATGTTAAAGATTATCCTCAGATAGCACTTATTCTATATATACATTGGACACATGCAACTGCTACTAAGCTGCAGCATACCTGTCTTGCAGCAGCTACTACTTGCTCTTCATAGATGTCTAGGTTTCTGCCCATGAGTTCCAGCGCAGACTGTCGATCAACCAGGGCTGTCGGGTTAGGACTCAGTATGGACTCGTGTTCATACACAGCAGCAACATAATGCCCCTTCTTCCTAACTCTTCCGGAGACAACTTGATAGCACAAAAAGCAGACGGACAGCTTCCAGCACAGATCCACCATAGTGTATGCCATAAATCTAGAGCAAAAAAACCAGGTGGGGCAGGGGGAGCTTGAGTAACAAATCATGCCAGGAATTTAAATTTATTATTAAATATGGACTGTAACTGAGACTCTTAGCAGAGTCTGAACTGAGTGTGGGGTTTTTAAATTCCTGAACAACCACAAGCATATTGTTTCTAAACCTTAAATCTACCTACGTCGGTGCTTTAAATAACTGTGTCCCATTTAAAAGCATTTTAGCTTCATATATAGTTCTACTGATCTCCTTGCTTGGTCTCCCTTTACAATTAACTTTAGCATTAATTTATAGATTATTGCATCATATATCAAAACGTCTGTGGGAAAAGTTAAAAGCAGCTCGCAAATTTGCAGTTTCTCCCCCAGCTGGTGATGGGGCATGTATTTAAAAGTAGCATTTCCTAAAATTACTTGGACACAATATTTAGTAGTAAAGTAGAACTAGAACTTATTTTATGAATACAGAAACAGATAATTCCCAAAAGAATTACACGAGACACTACTTCTGCATTTAGCTATGTTTCTATCATGAAAATGCCTCTCCTGATAGATTATGGATTCACTCTATTCCAACTCCACATATGTAATTTAATAGACTAATTTGTCTCACACGGTGCAGCTTTTTTCAACATTTATAAAAACACTGAACACAATTCAGATCTGCATTCCTCCTATACAATGCAGATAGGTAAGGTTAAAAAATGCTTTCATAATAATAACAATAAAGCAAAAATCCATACAAAATGCAGAAAATTTGCATTACTGAGCTCTTGCTAGAAAGACATGAAGAATTAGTGAGTCTGGAAGGCTGGGGCACTGTTTCCAGTATGGCCTCCCCATTTAGCCTTTTGACTTCCCAAACTGGGAATATACTTGCTTATACAGAGCAAGGACTGACTGACACAGTCAATGGCTGTGCAATGCTTAAGAAATACTATAGAAATGCCATGTTATTCAGAATTATTCTCACAATATGAGAATTCTGTATTTGTCACCACAGTGTTACTAGTAGTATTGAGGAACTGAATATCAGTGAAGTTGAAAGAACGTGCAAGAGAGATGCACTGATGCTATATATTGATAGCCTACAGTTTTCAAGTTCAGTTGCTGACTTTAATTGTATTTGCTCTTTGGTAACTTTTATCCAAGAAAAAAATGTTCCAAAACACTCTTAGTGCCTTTCAGCCTTTGTGATCCACAACTCCCTGAATTTTTCCAAAGCAAATACAGACTGAAAGACACATGCATGAAGAGCTTTCTCCACTTCCCATTAGGAGTTCAGCTGGAAAAAAAGATCAATTTTAAACTAATCCTGTTTTTATTCATGTTATATTAAATGTAGTTTTGTACCTAAAGAAGAAAGCCTATAGCAAGTTAACTTAAGATATCTCTTTTCCTAAATTGCAGAATGAAAAGCAGCTAATAAGCAATCCTCAATACTGCTTTTTTTTTTTTTTTCCTGAACACCAACTGGTTTAGTATTTAACAATGCACAAATTGAAGTGTGAGGAAAGCTATTCAAAAAGCATAGGAAGTAGTATCTTAGTTTAAGCCACTTGTTTGCTTCCATGAGCTCTACATGCTATTTGCAATGCCGGTTTAATAGCAACACAATACTGTGTAGGACACAGAAATCATAACCTTAGTGTCCATGGTAGGCATAAGACTTGTTTGCTCAACTAAAAAGTTTTAGTATCTAGTAACACTTATAAGGGTGCAGGATTAACTTGGCTATTAGATGCTGCTGAGCTTACCTACATATTCATATTTTACTGAGCCTTAATATGCTGATCTGTCCATACATACATAACTTCAGGGGTAAATTTAAGTTACCTAAAGCATAATGACAACAGAGGGGGGGGAGGGTGTGATTTGGCAATGTTTATCAAGAACGGAGGATCCTACTTTGTCCTGTGCAGCTCAGCTTTGCAAACGAAATACCAAGGTACACGTGAAGATATAAAGCAGTAGGAGGGGTGAAGGAAAGGAGAGATGGGAAGCCTCTCACAGTTAAGGAAGCACTGAAAATACACTGTATTGCATTTCACTGACAAAACTCTCTTTTCTATTTCTGTCATACCTTCAGAGCCAAATCACCTATTTAGGACAGGAATGGGTTCTAGTCAGCCGTTCCTCAATAAAGTTATCCACTAAGATGTAATTAGAATTCATCATTACTAGTGATGGAAAAAGTTGGAGAGTTTTAGATCACAGGATGAATTGATATGCGTTTGAAAAATAGCCTTTTGGCCTTCTAAGCCAAACATGCTAACATAAAAAATTAACGGGTAATAGGCTTCTACAGAATGTTGTATTTTACAGACATGCTTGGAGAATTCTTATTTTTCTGCCATGGTTTATTTTCTGGTGGTCAGAAACACTCAAAGTACTAACCCGAATCCCTTCCTCGTTTAGATACACAAGAGGTTTCGCACTTGAACATCCAACTACACAATCCCATCTGTCTGAACCTGGGCCAACTAAAATAATTTAATAAATAAAATAATTCAATAACTAAAATAATTCCTCTGAGTCCTTACCCTTGGTTGTGATTACTGGTAGTCCCACTGGTGATGGCTGAGCACTTACTGAGTGCTCCCTAATGCCTTTCTCTTATTTGACAGCTTAAACAACAGAACCCTGCTATCTAATGGATTGCTCCTAACAAGGAGAGCTGTGACAAGCCCCAGGGCTGGGCCTGGGGATAGTAACCTTTCCAGCCACAATAAGGATACCATCAGGGTTTACACAGCCCTTAGGCTGTGAGACTCCATGTAAATCTCAGCCACATTCTGTTTTTTTCCCTAACGGGAAGTGCTGCACCATCTATAAATCCTTTCCTTGAAGAGAAGTTAATTTGTTCCGAGTGTACAGAGCTGTCCCCTCACCTGAGCCATGACTTTAAAAGAAATTTTCATGAACTGAAATGCTTTATAATTTAATCTCTTTTTCTGGCCCTTTCCTGTGATTTATGTGGTCTTTTGCCTGGCAGATATGCTTCAGTAAAATCATCTCGCCCAAATATAAGTATTTCATAGCAGTATTACTGTCACACGGTCACAGTATTCTAGGTACAGTTCTACACAAAAGGTAAAGACTGGTGTTTAAGCCTGGATGCCCATTCAGACAAGTTTTTCCCCCAGTCACAGTGCAGGCTGTTTTCCTATACAGTTTTTCAGAACCATCTAATCTCAGTATATTGTGAAGTAAATCATCCAGTCACCCACTTTTCAACAACTCTAGAAAACTTAGGAGTTTGTCAACTCTCACCATACATAGATGTATACACAGAGAAAGGCAATACACGCCCCGCTTCTTAGCACTTTTATATTCAGAAGAATCCAACAGACTATAAGAAGCAGCACAGCACTAGTCTAGGTCCTCTTAAGTGATTAATAAATAGCAAATGCCTGTTAAGCTATAGTAACATGACCAGTAATTGTTACTAGGCAAAATGTTAAATTTGCTATAAAAAATTAAAAGTCTTTTTTACATTAAGTGATACCCATGAATTGTGATGTTGCTGTCATTCTAATATAGAGAATATATAACACAACAGCTCCTACATAGATGTAAAAACATAGGGAAATGGAAGTTTTTTTCCACTGATCCCTCCTGTCTACTGCTTTTGTATGCTGCACTGTGCTTTAATACCGTATTTTAGTATAACAGGGTTTTATGAAGGTTTTTTTTTTTAGCAACGCCATCATAGCTCAACCTAAACAGGTATCATGCACTTCCATTTCTGAAAAACGTTTTGCGTGCAACGCGTTTTGTAACATTGCTCCAGTTTCCTGGCTTTTATCCAGGGGCGCGATCCGTTTTTGAGGAATGCTGCCCATTCTAAGACAGTGTTATATACCTTTCACAGCACTCCTGAAGCACGCCTCGCCTCGCAATTAAAAGATCTATGTTACCTCACGGACAGGGTGACGCCGAACCGAACGCCGCCGCTGCCGGCGGTTCAGCCCCCGCGACCCAAGATGGCAGCACCACCGAGGCGGCGGGGGAGGGGGGGGCAGCACACGCGGCCAAGGGCGCCCGCCGCCCGCTTCACGGCCGCCCCCTGGCGGCTGCTCCGCGCTCGGCACCGCCAGGCGCCCACGGCTGCGGGGGGGGCGGGGGAAGCGCTAGGCGCCTCCCGGCCTCTGATTGGGTGCCCGCTCTAGCCAATAGCAGGCTCCCCCAGCCTTCGCCCCGGTCCCCTCACCGCCTCGCCACCGGTGGTCAGAGATGGGTATTCGCCGTCCTCGGGTCCGCCCCCTCCGCTGTCTCATTGGTCGGGAGGCGTGCCACTCAACTACTCCCGACCTTCGGCCGGGGGTTCTGTTCCGCCCGCTCCGCCGGTGGGGGGCTCCAGCCGGGGCCGGGGCCGGGGCCGGAACGAGAATGGCAATGGCCTCCGGGAGCGGTGCGGAGGGGGAGGCCGTCAGCGGGGCCCAGCTCATCGCCGAGTCCCTCAAGGCTCAAGTAAGAGGAAGGGAGGACAGACGAGCAGGTTCCCTACGGCGGGCGGGCAGGGACAGTTCCCGCCGGGCAGGGTCAGGCCACGGGTGCCCGCGGGGCTGGGGAGAGCCGAGTACGCGCGGCCGGACTCACGCTGGGCGCCGCTGCCGTTCTCCCGGGGGCGGGCGGGAAGGGCTTGCCCCGTGGCGGTGTGGGAAGGAGGGAGGTCCCGCCGCAGCCGGCCAGTGAGCGGGCCCGGCCCGCCCCCGGCCTGTCCCGCCGCCGCGGGCAGGCGTGAGGCGGTGGCATTCGCCGGTCCTTCACTTCTTCCTTCTTGGTGTTCATTTGCTGTGAAAGCGTAAAAAACGTGAAACGCCGCGGGGAATTTTCAGAGGAGGCGAAGTTGACATACTGAGAGGCAGGAAAATGGCGTAGCAGGGGTGTCCCCGGTGAGACGCGGTCGGTAGAAAGCACTGCCCAGCTGGCGGCTGAGGAGCTGGGCTGAACCGGGTGTTCCACGCCTCGTGGGCCTCCAAACCCCGGTGCTTTCACAACTGCAGAGGGCTGAGCTGCAAACGCCAGCTGGCACTGTGTGGGTTTCCACAGCTGCTTGTGGACTTCTATGATGTGAATATACATATGTTGCTATAATTTATTTTTAGACTGCCTGTGTAGTTGGTATGACTCTGTGTGGCACATGCTTATTAAAGCTATCTTTTGGAAGTAATTCGGATTTCTTTTAACATTTTTCTTTTTAGAATATCGAATACATGTTTGGCATTGTTGGTATTCCTGTCACTGAAATCGCAATCGCAGCCCAAGCAGTTGGAATAAAATATGTAGGAATGAGAAACGAACAAGCTGTAAGTATATATCTGTAGCAGGACCAATACTTTCTTTTAACTATTTTATAACAGAATGAAATCCAGTTTATGTTTTCTTACTAGAAGGAATGTGGTCTCTGCGTGTTCCTGTCCACTTACTGTCATTCCGGCATAAGGGAGAGCATTGGTGCGCTGAGTTGGATGTTTCCTTTTGCCCTTCTTTCCCCGCTTCCATTTTTAAATGCCCCCTACAGTTCTAATAAGGGAATTGCAACTTTCATCATTTTTGGATGCCTTTCTCCAGTAAGTGAGAGAAGATAGGATGAAAATAGGGAGAAAAAAAATTTGAACGGAGCATTCCGATACAGAAAGAAAAAAAATGAGATCGATTTTGTCTCCTTCAAGTAATATATTGTCAGATTTTATCTGCCCCTTTTTGGGAGGATCATCCAATCCATTTTTTGTTTTCTGTAGCTTTCTATAGATTTTCCAATATACTACTTTTCCCTTAAATTTTTTTTACTGTCATTGTCTTTTGCTGATGTCTTCCCTTCCAGATTAGGAAAATATTATCACTCTCTCTCTAACTGGTAGTATTTTAATTCCTTTTTTAGGACTTTCTTAGCTACTTTTTTCCTTTTTGCTTAGAAGGATATTTTACTTAGAAATTATTTCCTACAGGCCTAAAAAGGTAGATTTTTTTTTTTTCCTTGTTTCTGTTCTGTTCTTGCGGTATCCAGAGGGGAAGGTTTTCCTGCTGATAGATTTGTCCTGACTATTTTCAATAATAGTGATATCTTTTTTTTCCTTAACTGTGTTTTAAAAGCTCACCAAACAGCAAACCATAGAAAGTTGTAGTGCTTCTGAATGCTCAAAATCAAGCACGAACATACACTTAGACTCTCGTAGTTGTATATATTTGAGCTTCGTTATCTGGGTATCAGAAATCAGGCTCAAGCTCATTATCATTTTGATGTTATGCCCCTAGTTCTGGTTTTGCTTGGGTTTCCCCAGTAGTAACTCTTTAAGTTTCAGTAGTTTCTTAAGTGGTCTGAGGTTGAATATAATAACCTCAGGTTTATACCTCATTTTCAAAGACAGCTACACAAGCTGGCTAGCTAGCTGCTAGCTATTGGTCTGCTAGCAAATCAACCATCAGCTTTCCATACTCTGCTACACTTGTCAATTCTCCATAACTGATGCCAACTAATAATTAAATTGTTCAATTATTATCTTATCAGGAGTTTTTTCTTGTGTTTTAACTTGTTATGGGTCCTGTCTCTCTATGAACACTATTAATTAGAATTTTACCACTTTGTAAAAGGAACTCCTTCTAATATTCTGGACCCACACAGTATTCAGGTGCCTGTATTTTGTACCAGTGTTCTTTTTCTGTTTTCCACCATGTAGTTCATAGCCTTCATGGATTGTCCCAGATGTCAACAAAGTATTATAATAGTACTTCTCCTAAATTAGGTGGTCATGAGCTGTATGTTTTTGCTGTCTAATCCTTATATTGGAATGTGAGAATTTACAGAGGAATGCATGTCTCTGTATGGAAAATCTGTACCATGTGAGAGAGGTAAACATATACAAATATGTTTAAAAGGTGTATTTGATTCCTTTGAAGGGCTGGGAATTCAACATGGTCCTTATATTCCTGTAGGCCATTTAGCCAGTATTCTAATTTTAGCTTTGGTTATTAACATGATTAAAATTAATTTCCTCATGTGTCTAATTAACAGAAAAGATTGCTTTGCACTGCCAAATGAGATGCTGTCCTATTTATCACTCTTTACTAGACTCTCTTCTGTTAGAGTGAAGAAGACAAGAAACGTTCTGCTGTGTAAATGGTGAGATACTTTTACTTAGGGGAATAACAGTAACGTGAAGACTTGTTAAAACATCAAAATGTTAGGGTTTCTCTTCTTTGGGAAGTGGAAAAGGATGAGCGAAGATATGGCTTGTAGTGGGGATTTGTTTTCTTTGTCTTCAGTGAAGACATTGAGTAGTTGCTTGGCAGAGGAGAGGGTAAAAGGTTATGCACAGTATATTCAAGATACACTTAATGTATACACATGTCATAGTTTTAATTGTCTAAGTTTATTAGTTGTGTGATCTGGCTCCAGGGGATGTGTATGCAGCTGCTTCCTTTATTGGTCATGGCAGCTGTATAATAACCTGAGATACATGAGTTTTTTCCAGGGGTTGAGTTTCTGCCTTATTTCTGGGCCAGGTGTAGCAAAACCCATAAAGCTGCAGGATAAACTGTTTGACTAGAAAGACCACATTAGAGCATGAAGTTAAAACCTAAGTAGTACTACCAATATCCTTTAGCTAATCTCCTGTGGCCTGTAATATGACATAAGTTTGCTAGAAGCAGTTTAACCTGTGTCCCATATGCCCCTTGAACACTGAATAGTTGTGTTGCAACTCAATAGGGGCGTGTGGTTTTTTTGTACTGTCCCTGGGTAGTTAGAGATTTCTGTGATTGTTTAGAAGACTGATAACCCGGGTCAGTTTTAAACTTAAAAACACCCCTTTACTAGATTGTTATTCATTAACAACACACATTGCTAATGTTTAGTTCTTAATCTTGAATAATTATTGCTACATATTCAAAGCAGTCTCTTCTTGATAATCGTATCCCAAGTTAGTCATGAGCATACAATATGCTGGAGCTGGTGCAGCTCCAGCTGCTGATGGTGCTAGCTGTCAAGGGAATCGGACTCGAGAACCCTTCAGCTGGAACCAAAGTGGGCATCTCTCTTCTCCACCCCTTAGATTCAAGATCCCTTTTTGTAAGACATTTTGGTCTCTGAACAGGTCTTGCCCCTTGGTCTCTATGCCTGGACTACGGACTGTGTGATGCTGGGATGGCACTTTCCCAGGCCAAGACAGGTGCCTTATCCTCTTGCGTGTCTGTTGCTTTTCTTTTTTGATTCAGTTTTGTTTTTTTCCCCTTGCTTAGCCATTGCTGCTTTACCTAAAGCAAAACAGTGTCTTCCCAGATCTCAAAGTTGCACTTTTTCAGTGATGAGTAATTGGCCGTTAGCAAATTGTTTATTATTCTGGGACCACCACTTTCAACCTGTGTCCTTATTTTCAAGGCCAGCACTTAAGTAGTGTGTGGTAACAAAAGACACTATGTACCGAGCTCAGGTTCATACAGCAGGTTCTCGTAATAGGTCGATCACAAGCTCTACAGGCCAGCCCTGGAACATTAGGCATTAGGTAAAATTAACGTAAGGGCCTCAGACAGTCTCCTAGGCATGGCAGTACTGTTTTAACTGGGCTTAAGTGTTGTTTACTCACCATGTTGTATTAGTTGGCTTATGTTTGAGTTGAAAACAGACTAATTAAACCCTGCTTAGTGTGCTTGTACTTGTATGGGAGGAACAGGCCTCTGCTTTGGCTACAGTTCAAACCCAGCACTTATGGGTGGTTGCAAGCTTTTGAGTTCAGTGCCTACATCTAGCCTTCCTACGTTTCTTCCTAATGTCGATTGTGGGTTTGATAGGCAATGGCATTTTATATGCCTACATCCTTCTTGCCTGTCTGAGGAACATAAGGATCTGGTTTCGGCTGATTATCTGTTAAGGTCACAACACAGCTGGTGAGTGCCATTACTCACATTTTAGTGGTGGGGGTGCAAGGTTCATTAGTAAAATGGGTTTTCATTCTTACTGTTCACAAAAAAAAATCTTTTAAATATACCTTCAAAATTATTTACAATCTCCTCTCCTCTAAATACAGAGAACTTTAGTCATGTTGCTTTCTTGCAGAAAGTAAAAGTTTTAATGGCAATGACTGTACATGAACCCAAATTCTATGTGCTGCTTTATTTTCAAGTTGGTTTTAAAACATGATCGCCATGGAAACTCAACACCATGCTTTGAGCTCCATTAACAAGATTTTTAGTACAGCTACTCCAAATGTTTCTAAATTTTGCACACAGATACGTCGTCAAATTGTTATCTAATTCTTGAACATTAGTGACGTTTTTCTTCTCCATGTTAGAGGCATGTGAAAAATGGAAAGATATTTTTCTTGTCAATGTAGTTTTTTGTCAACAATTCCTTATCCTAATGCTGCAAAGAAAATGAGGGTTTCTTATTATTCCTCTACTAAGCTCCACACTTTTGCACACAGTTGGTCTGTATCTGTAGGAGCAAGCGGATATTAAAGATGGTTTCTCTTTCCATGTAAAAGCTTCTAAGAAGTCTGTGTTTTCACTCATTTAAGCTGAGATTGCTAACATGCTGTGTTATCTAGAATTATTCAGAGGTTTGAGGAAAATATTTAGTAGCTTTGTAAACTTTTGGAAGGAGCTTTTGTGTTACTTATTCTTCTTACCACAATAGTACTTCAAAAAATTAAAAACCAAAACAAATAAATAAATAAACAAAATAAAACTAAAAAAAAAAAAAAAAAATCTCAACTCTGTTTAAAAATGAAAGAGGGAGGCTGTAAGACCAGGATCTTACTTTGGGGAAAAAAAAAAAAAAATTGCAAAATCAGCTTTTTCTATTAAGTGTTAGAGCTTGCTGAATTCAAGACAAAAGCATGAGAATAAAAGAGAGTTGGCAATGCTATATATGTGAATCCTTTGGAGTTCTTGGGTCACCTGTAAGCTTCTGTTTCTACTTGATCACATGTTGTCTCGTTACCAGGTGAAATTTGTATCTGAATGTTTAATATTACTACAGGAATAGTATAAAAACATACTCCTTAATAATACTGCTAATAAGCTATGCTAACACATGTTGTAGGTGTTTTGTGAAAATTATTCAAAACACAATTTTTGTTTATGTCAAAAAGTAGCTAAAGATAAGTGTGGTGCCAGAAATGGAGTGAGAAGTACTTCAGCAGCTCAGCTTGTAAAAGACAATCCCTAATCTTCTAATGAATCTCTCCAGTGTGTGATTTCAACCTTTTGCTTAATTTCTGAACTACAACAAGTTATTCCAGTGATGTCTGGATTTCTGTTTGTTGCCTTTCTTCTGCAAATCCCTCTTCCGTGTTAGTCCAGAAGACAGTGGAAGGCAGAAGTTTCATATGTTGTTCTATTCATTTTGCTTCCCTGGTTTTAGGGGTTTTCTTTTATGTGGTTGTTCTTTCTTTTTTGAATCCCAAATATTCCTTATGTAATATCCTGGAACAACAGAAGCCTGAAATGTGGAGACATAAACCTTCATGAACACACTTTATAATGGGGAGGGCGAAGGGGTGCTTTTACTTACATTTAAGCTCTGATGACCAGGGAAACATCTGTACCTGCTTATTTTCAGGTTTTTCATTGAAAGTTATGTACAAGATATTATGAAATGTGTATATAATAATAATTGTATAATTAACTCCGATATTTTCAATAGGCCTGTTATGCTGCATCTGCTGTTGGATATTTGACTGGCAGGTACATTCCATATTTATTTACATTTATAATAATGTAATTTATAATATTGACTGTGTTAGACTTAACAGAAGCTAGGAACATTTTTCTGTTTCAGAGCTGGGTGGGTTTAGCGTGTACAGATGTAGGGCAGTCAAAATGGAACACGAATTTTAAAATAACTGTCAATAAAAGTTATCAATATTTCTGTTGCTGTGATTCAGAGCAGGAGCAAGAAGGTGCTTAATCTCATATAGTATTGTCCATCTTATAACTTTCTTTATTTTTTCCTTTTTAATGTCTGAATAGTAGCTTAACACCGTTGGTATGAGGGGCAGAAATCATGCCACCATTGTTTGTTGCAACTTGGTGGACCTGCTGTACCTCAGTCTCATCTGGGTATATTGTTCAACAAATACTTTATCAATATGGAGACTGGTCATATGCCTTCGAGTCTCCCCTCTGCTTCTCCTGACACAAAGTACCATCTTTTCTTCTTTTACTCCATTTTGCTCTTAATGTTGTTGGGAAGCATTCTGTGGCCTGTGACTTGAGTTGTGCTTCTTAGGTATCCAATGGATCCTTTTCTAAAGTAAAATCCGGTGTCTGCTTGCTCACAAATGCATACCCAATGATGCAGGTGATCTTTCCTTATTCTGTCTGCAAGCATGACACCTGTGTTACACAGTTTTGTACTTTTTCTTTATTCAAATAATCATCTGGAAGTAGGATCTTTTTTTTTCTTTTTTCTTTTTTTTTTTTAGTATGTAAAGAGTCTGTAAAGCTACTAGGGAATGGTCAGTAGTTAAGAATGATCATTTTTATCGCATTACGTGGAATAACAAGTGCCTCTGCCTGAATTAAACTGTAATAAAATTTGTGTTGAATCAGATGCACTTCTTCTATTGTGAGCTTTCTTCATGGATATCTAGTGCTAACGTGGAGTTGAGGAAACTGCAAATATAAGTGGCTTACCAAGTTCCATATAATTGCTAGATGATGGAGTAAATGTGGTAAAGGAAGTAAGGAGCTGTATTATGATAAGCCTGTGTATGTTGCAGACCTCTGTGTGGGTGGCACATACCAACTGTTCACTTGCTTTTTCAATTGGGTTGCTACAGCTGAATGATTCTTCATACAAATCCTTGCCATTTGTGCATTTTGATGACATGAGTAAAACTTAAACATTTTGTATTTCAGCATCTTACTAATTTTTGTTGGTGATTTATTCAGTGTTCCCTGTGCTAACTTCCCTTTTCTCTCCATCTATTTTTTTTTTTTTCCCCCTCTCCTGTAGACCAGGAGTATGTCTTGTGGTGTCCGGTCCAGGTTTTTTACACGCACTTGGTGGGATGGCAAATGCAACCATGAACTGCTGGTAATTTAACTACTTCCCCTTAAAATTCTAATAATTGTTTGCTGTTATTCGTTGCCGATGTTGAGTTCCACTGTATTTAGTATAGGACTGTTTTGGTTTTTTGTTTTTTTTTTTTTCCTTTCTTGTGGGTAATGAGAAGGAAATTCTTCATTTATCAACCCTAAAAGTAATTCAGTTCCATTTTTTTCTGTTCTCATGCATAAAAGTCTCCTTTTTGTCCTACTCCATTATGCATGTATAGGAAAATCTATCAGCATACCTGATTGTATGGATACATTTGAAAATGAAGTCGATATTCAGCCTGTAATGCTTTATTGATCATGGAAAGTCTTAGAGGGTTTTTCTAAATTTAATTCCACATTGCCTTTGAATTACTGTATTTCCTATGTGAACAAATTGACAACTGCATTGTTAAAATCTGTATTTGCTCCCCACGCAGCCATTTAGAGCAGTAATTAAGTATTGAATTAAATAATGTACAGAGTGATAACGTTTACTCCCACAGGCCTTCAGAGAGACATGGCAACTTTAGCTGGTCTGCCACTGAAAGCTGTTCAGAAAGCTGTATGAGGTACTTTGGGTAGGAGCTCTGGTAATATGAAGTGCACATCCTCTGGAGCATTAGGTTAGCAGGGCTGATGGACAAGGGAAGCCCAATAATGGAAATGTTAAAAAATCAAATCTCTGACACTTTGAAAAAAGACCCCTAGTGTTCAAATTCTTTTTTAAAAACTGAGTTATTGAATAAAGTTTTGCTGTCCCTATGTGACCTTAGATTAAAAAAAAAAAAATCACATGAAAACCTTGCTTTTGAACAGTCGTGGATTTGGTCATATTCATGGCACTTGCTTATGGATTTGCAGGAGACATTTCTATTTTCTCACAAACTTAATTTTGTTCGAGATAAGGTCTGTTTACCTGACTTGATCTTGCATAAACCTATACTCCTGGCAAAAGGTGAAGGGAGTGACTTACCTAGTTTGGCAGAAAATTTGACAATATAGTAAGAAGATAGGTTTTCACTGACCAAACCACAGTGTTTGCCCAATGATTTTTTTTTTTTTTTTTTTTTTTTTCCATTGGTCGCATCTGGCTTGCCTTTTGCCTGCCATGTGCCAAAAGGAGAGAAGTAAGCATTCGCAAACCCTAAATTTAGCATAGTGAAATTAATTTTCCTTGGCTCCTGTGTTAGTAGGCCCTCCACTGAGTGTTCGAGAATCCCAAATGTGCTTTCACATTTACTTTTGGCTGGCATTACCATTGTAGGAAAGGGTGCTATGCTTTGGAGAGGAAGACAAGGGATTTTTCTGTTAACTAATCATTTTCTAGCCTGTTTCACTAGACGGCAACATGAATACTTGGGCAGGTACTACAGAAAAGGAGTGCTGCAAGGGAAGAGCAGGAGTAGCCCAAGGAAAAGAAAGGAAAATACGTTACACATTAAGGGGTTTGGTTACACTGATCTAATACAGTCTGCCACGAAAAGGAACATAGGCCCGTATCATCTCCTGACCTTTCTCCTGGGCATGTACTTCTGCTGCTTGCCCTTTTGACAGCTCTGGCATTTGTCTGCCCTAACAATCACATTCAGTTCATTATTTACTTATTTTTGCTGGGTTGGCTTTTTGCCAGAATAAAGTCATGTTAGATAAGTGATTTAAATCAGCTTACTCTGTAGTCGGGCAAGCATCAAGCACCTAGGCAAGGGAGGGAGTAGATTATGCAACTGGGAGCAGAAGTTAGAGAGGTCTTCCCCTTTCTGTGGCAGCAAGGTGTTGTCTCCTGCTCTATACCATCCCCTGCGAGGAAGTGGCATGAGGAGACCAATTTGTAGGGCAGGGTTAGCCCTCATCGATATCTCCCAGGTGTCATGCGATTCCATGACTTTACACCTGGAATTGTTAACGTGCTACAATGGTCTCATTTCTTGCAAAGGTAGGGTAATAGTTGAACTGACCCTGCTGGTTCTGACTTTAAAGTCTGACTAAGCGAGAGTCATTAAAGCTCAGTCTGAGTTGTCCTCCTTGAGCCTGGAGACTCATTCCTCTGATTGTGCCCTGTTTCAGTCTCTTCCAGGTGAAAGAAACCTCTCCAATACCAACTGGCAGAAAGTCAAGCAGTCCGATAGCACAATTTGCTGCCAATTGTGCATTTAGATTTTATTGCCTGAGCACAGGTTGGCTGAGTAGAAGAGCCTTTGGTTTACCCTGGAAGCTTGTCACAGTGAGCTCTTGGACATGTAAATCTAGCCAACTAGGTAGCTAATGAGGCCTTGGTAAAATGCATTTCTGAGGGTAAAACCTTTCGATATTTCATGTTAAAAATTACCTACCATGCTGCCACCTTCTCTCCTGCCTCATTCTGAGCAAAGTTTTTTGTATCTCAGTTTGACTATGAGAATAGACTCCAAATAAGAGTTTGAGATAGTTGGTAAGATTTCAGTATACAGTAGCATGGTGAAATACCATACTCTTTACCTGAAGTTCATGTTGAAATTTTCTTCAGTTTACTGAAGTTCTTCTCCTGCAAGTCCATAAGGGTTGCTATTCTTACTAGTTTCACTGTTGTTTTTGACTTAATTTATAAGCACTGCTCTGTAAAATGTCCCCGGTATTGTGACAGTAGTACAATGATTTCATTAGAGGTAAAACTTCTTCCTGGTTAAAATTATGTAAACTTTAAAAGTAGAACCAAATATTTTAAAGATATAGCTGTTGGAGTTGGCTTTCTTAACAGTAGAGCATTTTCTTAATTATATTTCTGTATTGGGAAGTAGTAGTTATTTTGTTTATTAAAACATTTAAATAAATTTGAAAAAGATAAGTGAAAGGAACACAGGGTTTGTCATTGTGAAACAAACTGTTTACATGTGGATAATAATTTTGCTGAGGGGAGAGAATCAGCAGAATAAAATATCTAGAGCATACACGAAGTATGTTTTTCCATAAGGATTTTTCACAGAGGTAAGATACAGTCTGAAGTTCTTACCTCACTGTGTCAGGGGATTAGAACCGAGATTTTTTGATTTGTGGCAGAGAAATAGCCTGGTTATGAAGCCTGGATCGAGATACACATATCCCCAAATCTTATGGGTGATTGAATTTAGGATTATGCATTGAGCACACTGTAAATGTTTCAGCTTAATACATTGTATAGATAAATGCAGTCAAAGGAAAGGCTGTATCTGAAGATAAATTGTTTTGGAGAAAAGGCCTAGAAAGGTATTGACACAATATTTCAATTTAGTGTGGATGAATGAGCAGATTAATAAGACAGCTTTCTTTTACCAGCTCAGCATTTAGCATTTTAAGGAGTTTGACCTACAAACTGAATAAAAGACCAGTTTTCATTCACTGTAGGAAAACCATTTATTGTATTTTGTGGAAATTATAACAAAAATGTGCTCCTATGGAATGTATAATCCATATTCTAAACTAATGCTGTCTTTCTCACATGTCCTGTTCTTAAATTAGTTCATGGATTGTTTGTAGGTGTGTTAATTTTTTGTTCATCTCTTTGGTCTTTGGGGTTTTTTACTAAAAACTGAATGCAGGGAGAAGTGCTGTTGGATAGTCAGCTAACTTCTGATGTGTTCCAAATTGTATACAAAGAAAATCAAAATCTAGTCTTTCTGAAGAGATTGTTTCCTATTGCGTTTCTTTAGTTCTAGTGTTTGAGCATGTTACAATACCTGTTATAAATAAACATCTTAATGCTTTTTAGATCCTTCATAGCTTTTTAGATTAGCTGTTGCCATTCCTGTCAAACCACCTTTGTCACCCATGTTATCAAACTTAAATGAAAATTGCTAGCAATATGACTTGGTTTTAGAATTTTTATGCTAGATACAGATCACTTAATATGGCCAGACTGTCCTAAAATTAGTGACGCACAAGCTGCTACTAAGTCTACTGGCTGACACACTGATACTTAGAATCCACTCCTGTATTGTACTGGTCACTTTGTATTCCTGTTGAAATCTGTGGATGCTGAAGGTGCACAGGATCCCAAGAACAGTAGGATTTGACTGTAGGGAAAGTTTACAGATGTGATTGCAGTTATAAAAAAATATATGTATGCTCAAGGTTGGTTTTTGTTTCTTTGTTTGTTTGTTTTAACATACTTTTCCAGGCCTTTGATTGTTATTGGAGGCTCTTCTGACAGAAATCAGGAAACCATGGGAGCTTTCCAAGAATTCCCACAGGTACACAGACATACAACTTTCTGCAGAAAGGTTTCAGTTAAATAATTGATGTTGTTTCTTCATTAGCGTAGGAATAACAATCCCAATCACTAACATTTTCTGACAGATCTTATAATGCTGTTGATTTGCTCCATCTACTGGTTTAAAATTCACATTGTGTCAATACAGCAGATTACTTGGAATGTCTTGTCCATACTCATGTTAGAATTCATTCTCTGTTTTAGGTTCTCAGCTGGTATAAATTGCCTTTGTCGGTCTGTTCTGTCTGAGATGGAAAAAGCAAAATAAACTTTCCAAGAAAAGAAGTACCACTTTCTGGGGGAAAAAAAAAAAAATTCTTAAGCACTTAGGGCGATGAGTATGGCTTTGACAGTTTCCACCAGCTGAGGAACTGCATTTTTCTATGTGGGAGTTTTCAGCTTGTTGCTTTCCATTGGGTATTTCTTCCATTTTATTCATGTTGAAATGAGATGGTAATGAGCAAATCACTTTGACAAATCAATGTAATGGTTATATGCATTTATTCAGGTTGAAGCTGGTAGGCTGTACAACAAACTGTCTGTCCGCCCAAGCAGCCTAGAAGTTATTCCTGCTGTCATTGAAAAGGTATGAAAAAATACTAAATTGGCAACAAGACATCAGGTAACTGTCTCCTCCTTTATAAGTTCTGAGGGTTTATTTTTTGTATAGTTGGTACTGTAAATAGTTTGATCCTGCGTATGTTAGAGTTGACTAAATTAACAACCAGGGAGGTTTTTCCTATGAACAATGGTATGAAACAGGTTAGAAATAGATTCTGGTCCAACCTGAAGATTACTGATCCCTGCAGCATTTTTTTGTTAGCTTCAGTCAGAGCTGGAAAATTTTTATGAAATAAATGCCTTTAGGGAGAGGTGCAATAACTAGAAATGTAATACTACAAACTTGGGGGGGGGGCAGTGGAGATGGTTGTGTTTGGGTTTTGAGTTTGGTTGTTGGTTTGGTGGGGTTTTTTGAGAGACTAAAAGAAAACACATCCTTATCATAGTGCTTCAGAAAGGATTACAAAAGTCTCTTGCTACCTCTGTAGCAATGCCTCAGCCATGTCAGCCCAAATTCTGCATAGAATGATACTGTTTCCAGAAGTGCAAATTCAGCAGAGCATCTACCTTTAATAGAAGAGCTGGAATCAAAAGTAATAGAACATGGAAGCACTGGTTGTCTTGCTTTTTCTCTTTGTGCTACTTTAAATAGAATTCAGCATGAAAGTTTAATTCAGTATTTCCAAACACAACAGCTGATAATGCAGTTCTCATTGTAAGTTAAACAAAGAATTTACAGTCTAATACTGTGCATCTGCTAAAAGGCTTCAGCTGGCATATAGGGGGAAATGTAAACAGCTCTTAAAACTTGAATTTATTGGTATAAATCAATCCGTGGGAACTTTCCCTGTAGTGGTTCAGCAATATGAAACAGCACGTTCCTTCTCTGCCTACAGAAGGGTTTCAGCTGGGATAGAGTTAATTGTCTTCCTAGTAGCTGGTACGGTGCTGTGTTTTTGAGGTAGGTATGAGAAGAATGTTGGTAACACACTGATGTTTTCAACTGCTGCTAAGCAGTGTTTAATCTAAAGTCAAGGATTTTTCAGCTTCTCATGCCCAGCCAGCAAGAATGCTGGAGGGGCACAAGAAGTTGGCACAAGTCACAGCCAGGGCAGCTGACCCAAACTGGCCCAAGGGGTATTCCATACCGTGTGACATCAT
This sequence comes from Aviceda cuculoides, assembly GCA_035590195.1. NCBI lineage: Eukaryota > Metazoa > Chordata > Aves > Accipitriformes > Accipitridae > Aviceda > Aviceda cuculoides. The sequence continues at coordinate 6,602,111 of JAVJGG010000073.1, forward strand.
GCCCAGTATATAAACTGGGGGAGTGGGGGCGAGGGGGATCGCTGCTCGGGGACTAACTGGGCATCAGTTGGCAAGTGGTGAGCAATTGCATTGTGCATCACTTGTATCTTCTAATCCTTTTATTATCACTATTGTCATTTTGTTAGTGTTACCATTATCGTTATTAGTTTCTTCTTTTCTGTTCTATTAAACCGTTCTTATCTAATCCCACGAGTTTTACTTCTTTTCCTGATTTTCTCCCCATCCCACTGGGTGGTTGGGGAGTGAGTGAATGGCTGTGTGGTGCTTAGTTGTTGGCTGGGGTTAAACCACCACATTTACACATAAAGATTTTAAAAATACTTTCAAACCACGGTTAAAACTGTGATTATCTGTTTTCTAGACTGTAAGAACCAGCATGTATGGTCGTCCAGGTTCCTGCTATATTGACATACCTGGGGATTTTGTGAATCTTCAGGTGAATAAGAGCTCTGTCAAGTGCGTAAAAATTATATTCATTATTTTTCAAGTCACTGAATAAAATAAACTTTAGTTTTAAGTTACTCTTGTATTTTCTTTTCTTAAAACAAGAAAATCCAGCCTCTAAATTTAACATTCCATCATAACATGATATAGGTGATAGTTTGCAATGAAATGTGCAGAAAGGAATGAAGCAACATGATGGTAATACAATGATGTCACTTTGTAAATCTCTGGAAAAACACTACCTATGAGATTGAAGAAACATGCAAGAAAAACTTCAAAGCCTGTTCTAAAAAAATATATATCCTGTTCTGATAAATGCTGTAACATGCTGTGTAGCAACTGTGGGTTTTATGCTAAACAATAGGTTCTGTCTTTCAACATTTCTTGTTTTGAATTTTTTAAAGTGCTTCTTTTGTTTTGCTTGACTTCTAGGTATGTGCAATGCTGCCTGCCACCTCCCATCAGCATGGCTGAATGCTCTGCTGTATCCAAAGCAGCATCTATCATTGGTCTTTCCAAGCAGCCTCTGCTAATCATTGGCAAAGGTAGCATGCTTTAATGTAGCTTTGAACTGTACTAGTTTGGGACAAGTGATTTCTTTTCCCTATAAGTGCTAGCCATCTCCTTTTTGCTCTCTATTAAAACAAACAAAAAACCAAAACGAAAAACACAAACTTCATTGAAATTTGATGTTAAAATCTGCTCTGTTTTTAGAATATTTTTATTCTGTTGTGTAACTGTTGTCTTTTTCATCTAGTTTAAGAGAAAAGTTAATTGATAAAATAGAAGTTTAAGTAGAAAAAAATTGGATAACCATTGTCTTAAGCCTAGAGCCAGTACCAAGGGATCGCTTCCAAAATCCCAAACAAATTCTATTAGAATACAGAAGTGATATTCTCTGTCTGATGCTCTGGCATATATAGCAAGAATCAGAATAACCAAAGGTCATTTTTCCATTTGGACTGACTGAAAGTGCCAGCCTGCCTGTGTGAAGACATGAAGCAACACAGCAGGTGTTGCTGTTAATGCTGTTTTACAGACTTTCCATTGTACTCTGCCAGTGTATTTCATTTCTGAAATAGAGGTGTCTCTAAAGACAGAGAATAATTATTCATTGTGCTGGTTCACATATTTTGTCCTTCCTTGTGGAATGTCACTCATTGCAGTGGCGTTTCTGTTGAAGATACAGGTCTGCTAGTAACAGAATTGATATAACCAACTCGTTTCACCCAGGCTGTTTTCCTGCAGATGTGGGAACGATCTGTATCTTGGAGAGAGGTTCTATGTTTAATCAGAGAGTGAAATGATTGAGATGAGAAGGATCTTATAATTTATTAGGTAATGAAATAATAGACAGAAGGTAGATCAGGAGAGGTTGGGGTTTTTTCCCTCTCTCCGGCTTGATACACATGAACAAAAGGGTGTACTTTGAAAGTGAAAGGTAGAAAACTCAAAAATACATAGATATGTGTGTTGTTGATGTCAACAACTGAGAATCTACTTAACATGTGTGTGGACTTTCTGCTATATATTTTTGTTAGCAGATTTTTTGGAAGAAATACAGAAGTTTGTTCTTCAGGATTTAAGGCTTTTGGGCTTAAATCATTGCACAAGACCAATCAGTTATTCTAGATTGCCTGGGCAACCTTATTTCAGCAGCCATATACTGAAGGTAGCATTGCAGTGAACGTATGCACAAACATATATCTTTACAAGGTCTTCTTTGGGCTTCTCTTTTTTCATTAAAGGCTTATAGTGGACCTGTTTGGGCAGATTGTTATAGAGCATGTGGTACAACGGTATGCAGGGGGCAAGCAAAAAATGGCATGACACAGCACAAAGGTCATCTCCTGTTGCTACTGCAGAAGTCTCTGCCCCGTAATACCAAACTTCACCCACTCAAAATTATTGTTTTAGATAAACATAATCTCCTGTTCTTCCCTGCCCTGTTTTACAGAAATAGCTAAGTAGTTCAGCTTAAGTCTTAAAAAAAGAAAAAAAAAAAAAAAAAAAGGCTTTTGTCAAAAATATGGGAAATTTCAACCCAAATACCTGTAGTTTGGCATGTTATGTTTTGAGTTTTCCAGAATGAAAAATAACAGTTAGCTTTCTTAATGGGAAATAGTACTCTTTCTGTCACAAATGTAATCAGGTTCATTGAAGAGAATACGGTAGGTTTCTGTAGTATTGAGCAGTCTTTTTCATTTCATTCAGGTGCTGCTTATTCACATGCTGAAAACAACATCAGAAAGTTGGTGGACCTCTGTGGACTGCCTTTTTTGCCTACACCAATGGCAAAAGGAGTAGTTCCTGATAACCATCCAAATTGTGTAGCTGCAGCAAGATCAACGTAAATATAAAACAAGGCTTGTAATCCTAACATCTGAGAAACAACTAGGAATTGTGGTGGTCTACACATGCCAGGGAAGGCAAAATTCGTACAACGAAAATTTTTCAACCACACTTTGCACTGCATTTTAGAGCACTGAAGATCTTGCTTGGAAAGAGACAACAGATTTAGGTGGATCACTTTTAACAATGCCTAGAATGCTGGCCAGGAAGATACTTTATCTGAGAGCTAATACTCTGTAATTATGAAACCTATGGCAAGTAGTTGTATCAATGTTGTTAGTATGTATTTCATAATATAAAATGAAACAGGCAGACAATTTATGTTCAACATTTAACTTGGTGCACTAAACAAACTACTATCTTTTTATTTTAACACCATAAACAGAAGCTTAAGATGCACACATTGCAGTTGAAGTTTTGCTATCTGCTGTCTCTGCATGGTGTTTGCAATACACCGTCACTAAATCACACTTCATCTAAAAAGAAAAATAAGGTATTTCAAACTGCGCTGAAGGACTATGTTTAAAGTAATTTATAAGAAGTTTTTTTGGCTTTGGGCAAAATTAATGTGAATGGACTATAAGAGCCCTACTAGGTGTGAATATGCACAGAGTCAGCTTGCAGGTGGAGCATTTATATACTTTGAGATTAAAATATTATCTGTTGTTGAACATCTTAGCTTTATCACTGTTAAGAGAAGTGGAGAATAAAAGAATATACCGAATATTGTCTACCCAGCTGAAAGGTAAATTAACAGGAGTCTAAACTGAGAGGTCCATAACAATCTTAAATTTGGCACCCACTGTTGCCAGTGTCACAGTAGTGAGTCTTTTGCTTTAAGCTCAGCATCATTATAGCATCTTGTTAGTCTCCTAGTGTAATGATTCCTTTCCCAAACACAATGTATCAGGAAAAGAGTAATTTTCTTCTTGAGTTCCTAAACTCAAGAATGGCTTGATGATTGGCTGTGTAGAAGGACACAGGGTTTTGGGGCTAAGCAAGCAGCTTAGAGGAAGGAAGGACTATATGTATATTCTGGGGTTTGCTGTGGTGGATAAGATTACTTATAATTTTGAAAACAATATTGAAGTTGTTAATAATTTCTCTTTATCTGATTCTCTTATTTCCCTTTATTAGGGCGTTACAGCATGCTGATGTAATCATCTTGCTTGGTGCAAGGTTGAATTGGATTTTGCATTTTGGTCTTCCACCAAGGTTTCGACAAGATGTAAAGGTTATTCAGGTAAGCATGAAAATGATTGTCACTTGAAGGAAGTACTCTGTGTTCTGGCATTGCCTAGAGCAGTTACTGTAAATTATTTTGGTACTGTACTTCATGTGGCAAATACCGCCCTATGGACAGTGCAGTACAGTGGATATAGTTACAGTAGTTCTCCAGAAATACTTCTGACTTCTTTAAAATTTAAATTTTTTTAATTTTTTTTTTTTTTTTTTTTTTTACTTCCTTATTTTTTCTAAAAATGGTTACAGCATTGTTCCAGCTATCAAGGACTTGGTGCTGTAATGAGGAGGGCAGATACTTCTATGTAGCTGACTAATACAGGATTAGACTCATGATACTTGTGTGATCTTTGGAGCACTGGAATTTCTGTGATTGAAAGCAAATTGTCTTGAAATTGTGAAACCTTTCATACTGTTTGACTGCTCTCTCGGCTGGATTTTTTGAAATAGTATTGCTTTTAGATCCAGAGTCAGTTGAAGAAAAGAAGAAAGGCTATTTAACTAATTAATGTATTTGGCAATCTGCCAACTCTTAGAAAGATAAGTCATTAAATTGTTTATGTCCTTAAAAAAAAAAAAATCTCCTCCCTTAGAGTCTGTGATCAAAGAGTAGTAGTTGATTTGGTGTGCTGCCTGGCCTGCCTTCAGTGATCTGGAACATAATCTTGGCTTCCAAACTTTGCATCTTTTTTAGAGGAATAACATACATTGTTAAGCTAGAATTCCTTTTGAATTATGAAATAATATATCTTTTATGTTTCCTTTTTCTAAAGAATGTAAAAAAAAGTATTTTTTCATTTCACTTAAAGTAATTTTTTTCTTTGTCAAGGGTTAGTATTAAAATACTAATTCCGTTCATAGTCTGTGTTACCTGGTCATAAGTCAGTGTTCCATGTAACCTTAGAGGTGTCATACATCACTGATAAAGAAAGTGGAGAAGTTTCTTCAGTGGTTGCAATTTACTTTTCAGTTTGTTCATACTAGCCAAATACTTACTGCCAAGTGGCATACACAAACTTTTCTCAGTAAGAAAATCGATGCTTTGTATAGACCTTAAGGGTATAATTAAGCCTAGATTTTTAGTTCTCGTATAATTATCACTAAAATCACCACCTTATTCTCCTTAATGTTCTAATAAAGCTCTATACTGTCTGCAAGAGCTTGAAAGAAGCAAGCAGTCAATTTAAGGATATATATATAAACTTTTATTAAAATGGGTATATACCAGAGGATTTTACTTTGAATAAAGGATTTCCTGATGTCATTTCAATGAAAGGCAGAGGAAGTTATCTGTACAGCCAAAATAAGGTATGAAGACATTGTTAGACAATGTTCCTCACTTGAACTAAAAAAAAATTCTCTTTAACATCCTTGAGTTAATGGGTGGTCTTTCTTTTTGAAATGTAGATTGATATTTGTGCAGAAGAGCTGGGGAATAATTTGAGGCCAGCTGCAATTTTATTAGGTGACATAAACGCTGTGACTAAGCAGGTAATGTAATGTCGGGTGTCCTCCTGTTTTGACCTTGGTTTTCTCTGATTTATATAAAGTAAGTTATCAGTTAACAAAAGAAAAAAAAAAAAAAAAAAGCAAACCACAAACCATTCAAGGAAATTAATGTGTCCACGTTGTTCAAGGAAAACCATTTTTCAGGCAACATACACTGTCCATCCAGTCTATTCCCAAATTAAATGTTAAAGATTCTGATTAGTGTTAGTGTGGTTGTGCTGGGATCTTTATTGATAACATTTTTATTGATGCTTGTGATGGTTTTTTGAATATGTAGAAAGAAATGTCTACAACATTTCAATGTTGTTCCAGCTCTTAGAAGAATTCAGCAAAAGACCATTGAAATATCCTTCTAATTCAGAGTGGTGGAAGAGGCTGAAAGAGAAAATAATGACCAATGAGGAAAGATCAAAGGTAGTATTATATTAAAGAAAAGAGGAGGTTTCTCACCTTAACAGGTACTGATGCATAGTCAGTTTTGTCACTGGTCTATATCCGAGCTCCTCAATAATTTCTGACAGTCACGTCACCCAGACTTTGAAAATTTATACCATTGTGGTACAGGCTTACCTCCTGTCAGGCTTATGAACTGGTAAGTTAAGTATTCTAGGTTTTGTAATAAATTCAAACTGAGTGGAAGTCGCTGAACTTTGGGATTGGGTTCTTAAAGCCAGTAGTAGAAGACCACAGACAGAGCTGCTGTGTTATGGGCAATGACTTCTAAGCAATGGACAGGTACTCCAGGTACCTCCAAATACTCCAAGGGGAAGCTAGCTTACATGAAGATGCATTCTTAGTTTTCTTCTGTAATTGTGCTGTTTAGCTCTTTAACAATGCTGGTGAAAGTGTAATCTGTGTTAAAAGCAAGTAGCTATTAAGGCCAAAAGACCACAGATGCTTGGCATATGCTCAACTTTATGCAACTCATATTCTGCATGTTTCAAGATTGGGATCTAAAATAAATTCATTCTAGCAGATCACTCTTTTGAACTACTTCCCAGCACACAGATGACAGCTCACTTAGGGTTATCAATAGTCAAACCTATGTGCAGGAAAATTTCATGTGCCTCTCAGGTTAAACTGAGTTTTAATAGCTTCCTGTTAATGATAGGCCATCCAAGGGTTGCTGAGCTGAGTGAGGCTCTGACAAATACGTTGTGTCACCAGGATAGGTACAGAAGGTGTGATCTTGATGTAGTGTATGGAAGACCAAATACTTCAGCCTTACCTAGCAGAGTACATTTTTATTTCCATCATTACTATTTACATGTCTCAGTTCTGCACCTTATTATAAATTATATCCATAGAAGTTACAAATATCTCTTATTTTTAAGGGACTAGCATTACAGAAATCCCTGCCTATGAATTATTACACAGTCTTCCATCACATCAGAGAACTGATACCTAAGGACTGCGTCTTAGTAAGTGAGGGAGCAAACACCATGGACATTGGACGAACTATGCTTCCAAATTACTATCCCCTTCAAAGGTGTGGTATTTTCTTTGTCATGCTGACTCAACAGGCTAGATCTATGTATAAATGTTTTCATTTAGCTGCAAAGTATGATGGTCCAGAATTTTTGTTATCCTTTGTAAAAATTCTAAATAAAAAAATAAAAGTTTAGTATGTTGGGAGAGGGGTTAAGGGAAGTTTTCCATTCATATACTTATGTCCTGTCATAGATTTTAACAATTCTCTGCAACTTGTCTCTGTGCTCTGCGACAGAATGGTGATAGCTTCTCACTCTTTCGTGGGAAGTGAGTGAGGAGCATCATACTGAATTCCTTAATCTAGATCTTTATTTTTGTGCTCAGAGTCTGTGGTAAAATAAAAACAATCATTGGGATTCTCATGTTGAAAAGAATTCATACAAATAGTTTTTCTTTGAAACACACTTAAAAATGGGGACAACTTAACAAGAATCAACTAATTTTGAAAATTATATATTGGGCACCCTTTCATGTAAACCTGCATGCCTAAAATGTAGGCACTCAAATTTGGAAGTGTTGGTATGTCACTTCAATCATTATGTGTAGTATAGTTTTAATGTAAGTAGGAATTAAGTGCTGCTTCTTGAATGGGGGGAAAAGGTGAGTTCTGTCTGGTGAGGACAAACTTCTGATCTGACTGTGAGGTTTGTGTTTTCCTGTGAAAGTAGCACTGAAGTCCTAAATGAACCTAAATACTTCTTTGTGAACAAAAAACAACCAACAAACCAAAAAAACCCCATACTTCCACTAAAGTTGGGGGAAGAGTTTGCATTTTTCCCCCTTATTTAAGACAAGGGCACAGTAATGTTAATGATTGTCTTTTCAGATTGCATTGTGCATATCTGAAAGCAAATATGAAAAGTTAACCCTAGAATAATCTAGTTCTTTATGTACTTTTGTGTCCATTATGTGCTTCTGACTGAAATGATCTAACATAATTACAGCTTTCAATTTGATTTCAAAAGTTGAACAGAAGACTAAAATTTGAACAGCAGTATTTAACCGATGGCTTTCAGACTTCTAGTTATATTTTCAAAGAATTTATATATAGAAAGATTTAATGTAGTCTGCCTATCTCTACAGTAATTGAATGTTTTTGAAATATTGTTACTATGCAAGATAAAAGCATACAGGAATAGTTCTTTATTGTAGTACAATTAGTGTATAAGAGTTCCTAATTTTAGTTAGAGTTCCAGTGTGTTTATATCACTTAAAACATTTGCAGTCTTACCAAAAGTTTGACTGAATGTAATAATCTCTACATCTGGTATCTCTTTATACCAATTGTTTATGAAACAGTATTTGAATAGTGTATGGCAAATTATTAAAAGTAAAGATAAGTTACCATGGATTAACTTAAAAGCTTGAGTAGAAATAAAGGGCTAGTAATTCTGTATTCTTCGTTTTAGGCTTGATGCAGGTACTTTTGGAACAATGGGAGTTGGACTGGGTTTTGCTATAGCAGCTGCAATGGTAGCTAAAGACCGAACACCTGAAAAGCGAGTCATCTGCATAGAAGGAGATAGTGCTTTTGGATTTTCTGGGATGGAGGTGGAGACTATTTGCAGGTAACTGGTTTTTGCTCAAGAAGACCCTCTTCACATATTGCTGGGATCAATTTAACTAGAAAGCCAAGGACACCGCTGTTAGATGGGGTACTCTTAAAAGCACATGAAAACAAGCCAAAAAATATACATGGTTGTTTTTATGCTGTTGTGACATGTGTTACCAGTGATGAGTAGATCATGTTTCAGGTGGAAGTGATTGATTGTTTTGGTTTTTTGTTTTTTTAATTTATTTTCCTTTTAAGGAAAAGTAACACTTTTAACACCTTAGAGAAGGGTGCAAGTATTTCAGAATTTTTCCAAATGCATCTTTTTTTATAGATACAACTTGCCGATCCTTATTATTGTAGTAAACAACAATGGGATTTACACTGGTTTGGATGCAGATGTCTGGAAGGAGATGTCAAAGTTTGGAGATCTTGCTACATGGTGAGCATCTTCAAAGTATGTCCTGTTAATTAAGGAAGAAGTGACAAAAATAGTCATTCTCTTCACTTTTAGTGCTTCGTGATCCAGATTGAAATTTTTCATAGTGAACTTAGTCCTGAGCTAAGTTCGTTTAAGTAAGAACCAGTTACCAGAAGCAAGCAACCAACCTAATTCCACACTATTGTTTACGCAGCAGTGCAGCAGAGAGATGACTTTATTAGCTGTCTCGGGTTCCTGCAGCAGTTCAGGCCACACAGTACAGAGTTCATAGTGGGCTAACCTCCAAAATCATTATAATCTCCAAAATTACCTGAGACTTGTGTTCTGAGTTTACACTGGGCTTCTGCAGCTGAGATCTCTGTATCAAGAGAGCTAGGCTAAAGCTTTGCTCACGAACATCTCCAGAAGATGAAAATTAGTATGCTACCCTTATAAACATAGCTTAAGTGGTATAGGAAACATAGTTCTTCCAGACCAGAAGAATTCATCGGCCCAGCGCAATAATCATCTTACACTTTAAAATCAGTGCTGAAGTAATTAAATTGGTCAGTCTGGCAATTCTTTCCTGCCATTAATCAGAGTGTTTCCATTTCGTTACAGTGTACCTCCTGTTTCTCTCCTGCCAAATTCACACTATGAGGAAATTATGTCTGCCTTTGGAGGTAAAGGATACTTTGTTAAAACTCCAGAAGAATTGCAGAATGCTCTGAAGGCAAGCCTGACTGACAAGCAAACACCTTCTCTTATAAATGTAATGATTGATCCACAGTCCGAGAGAAAGAAACAGGTATGTGTATGTTTCCCTTTCTTTTTCTGCAAGCTTCAGGTGGGCAAGCCTCTGAAATCCTCAGGAGGTATCACTTAAACTGCAGAGAAGGCAGAAATAGTTGCAAGGCAGAAAGATTGTCTTTAGATTTGGAAGATAGGAGAATGGGTGTGTTTACACTGTTCTATCTGCTTTCCTTGTTCTTCGGTTTGTTGGGGTTTTTTTTCCCCATTAGCTATTATTAATGCTTAATGTCTTTTAATGACTGTTTCCAGAATTTATGGTTGTTCCTTTTCATTCCTGACAAAATGAGATAAAACATTTTTGAGCAGTCTTTATTTCCTGTCATTCCATCTGGTAGTTAATACATATTTGTATCCTGTTCCTCTTGATGTTTGTGCATTCTGATATGTTTTTTATTCGGGGGTTTTTTTTTTTTTTTTTTTGCTTGCAGGAATTTCCCTGGCTGACTCGTTCTAACCTGTAGTAGAAGATGAAGATAATGGTGGTGCAAGGCAGTGTCTTAAGCAAAACTAAGCTGGTTTCCAGAAGTGGAACTGGTACAACTCTATTTTACATAAGCATTGGAACAAAGTGGGATTTTAGAACTGCTATTAGAGGAATCGTTACATGCTGAAATTAAGTAATTATAAAGTGAAAGAGACACACATGAATGTATACCAGGCGTTCTAGCAGATTGTACAGAAACATTGATGATAAAATTATATACTTTTTCTTTTCTTCAGAGTCATACCCATCAAGATTTGTGAATTAAAATCTTGGATGTTCTGGACAAAGGGAGTAAGCTGAAGGGTTTATGCTGACTGAAACATAGAAGTCTTTGGCAGTCTGCAGTTATACTAGCTTCATTTTTAACTGACCACTAGGAAGTTACTTGTTAGAGACTTTGTCCTGTAAGGACCAAAACAAAGCATCTTGTGACAAAGTGCTGATTGGCCTCATTATGCATTGAAGCCCCTTGGGTTGATACTTGCTTCATAATTTTAAAGGTTGCTTTTTCAGCTTCTGCTGCAGGTAGAAGTAGTGTATTAAAAAATCAGACTTACGTAAGGGTGAAGTTTCTGTCTGTTGCATTTGCTTTTGTTAACTGGACTTATGGTGCTTGTAGGAAAAAAAAAAAAAACAACTTAGGTTTTTGTTTGAAGCTTTGCTCTTTGCAAAGGCACTGTCATCCCTATAGGCTGAAAACAGGACTGGATTTATTAGTGAGGTTTCCAGGATTAATAGATCATAAATCTTTATAATCAGAAGCATTTAAAAAAAAAAAAAAAAACAACAATGAAAGAAAAAAAAGAAAAACAAAAAAACCTCTCACTAGAACAACAACAAAAAAGTGTTGGGCTGGAGCTTAATGTTCAGATTGGCTGGCATCACAAAGCAACCACCAGCATTCATGCTGTGGCTGGCTAATTGTGCAACAAAGGTTCTTCATATAATGTACTTACTGTATAGAAACTTAGTGCCCCACTCACACTGACTGTGATACAGAGATGCTTTAAAGTGGATAATTGGCCTACCTGAGGTTATATCTACTGTGTTTTCATCTGTTGTTGCATCTGACAATCTGACTTGGAGCTCAGACTTTAAAATTAACTACTTCTCTCTCTATGCTTCTATCATGGCCTACAGCAGCTACTATTCAACATACTATGAAGCAGGTTACTTTATATTTACATCTGTTCTTAAATGTACTGGGACATTCTTTGTTATTACATACGTAAAAGGGAAAATTCTGGCTCTGATTTGGGTTTTGATTGCTTTATTTTCTATTATTCCATTGACATTAAGTGTTAGTTAACTAGTGGCAGGCACTTGGATGACCCAAGAGGGAGGAGGACTGGGCTGGCATGGGATCCTGGCCTACAGTTAGGTTTGTTGCAAAAAGCTTGGCTTATTAGTTCTTGCACTTCAGGCTGGGTCTGGCAGAAGTCCATGGGTTACTGTTAGGCAGAGGAACGTCTCTGCACACTCATGCAGAAAGGTAGTATCTGACATGAGCAAGAGTACCGCAGTCTGACTAGAGGTACCACTACTTGCTCTGTGTGGGAACAGCCATGTGGCACTGGGAATGCTTGAGTCAAGAAAGGTAATATTCTTAGGAGGCCTAAGAAGTGCAAGAAGATAAAATCCATAGAATAGATGCAACTGATGAATGAGCGTAAGGCTGCTGTGATGGCAGAGTTGCTATGTTCTCAGGGCTACTCTGCATGGGATGTGGAACAACATTGGATCGGGTCACCGATTTTGTTTCATTCTCCTTTTTAACTCCCCAAAATTGATTTTTATATGTTGCAGTGATTAAACATAATCCATTATGATGATGTAAAATATCTGTAAGAGTTAATGCTGGGACTGACCACAGGGCGGATCATTTGCATTGGATAAGCAAGTGCAGATATTCTTGTTTTATATTTGAAAATTAATAAAAAAGTGATTTTCATACTATTTCTCCTTTAATGAGAGTATTTGAATTATGTCAGCATTTTGTGTCAGCTGTCAGAAATCAGATTACATTGGATTTTTAGAAAAACTGTTGAATAGCCACAGTAACATGCACAATTCATTTTAATAAGTCAAGACACCTGGAAAATGGAAAGCGAAGAATTTGAAACTGTGGGGAGGTGATAACATATTGATAAAATATTTGGATTTCACTGAGCTCGTAAAAAGCTCAAAGAAGAATTAACACTGCATGTCTCATAGCTTTAAAACAGACTAATACCACATTATAATAAAAATTCTTAGGTTGTTATTAATTAGGCGTTTTCGAGAAGAGCAAGGGCACAATTTCCATATAAAACCAAGGAGAGTGAAATCTGTTCTACTTTGTTTATATAGCTTACCTGCTTGATACTATGTTTTACATCATGGAGTTGCATCTAAGTGAGGTGTTAGGCAGGTAAAACTGTGTGAAAGACAAAGTTTGGGAGATGAGACAGGAACAAGTTATCTCTGAAATGTCCGAATTTTATTAAAAGGAGCAAAAAATTACAGATGTTGCAATTTTGGGGAATGCTGACCCATTTGACTTTAGTCAAGTGGAAGTTTTTCTTCAAGGCCAGAGCATGGAATTAAAAAGTATTGAGCAGACTCAAGATGCCAAGCACAAGAGGAAGAAAATGCCTGGGCCTTGGCTGAGGGAAGATACTGTGCAAGAGGTACTGAGTGTAGTTACTGAGATATACCAGGAGAAGATAGTGTTTAAATAAGGCAGAGTTCCAAATCATTCTTATCATGTCTTTCAGGTAAATAAAGAATATTTGAAATTTTGCTATACCTGTTATGGGTGACCTCCATCATTCATTAGTCTAGTTCCTGTGAAAACTTTCTTACAGGGGCCTGCTCAGTTCATGTGGTTGGGAAACCGAGAAGTTCAGGCCAGCAGCACTTGTCCTCTTCAGAGAGGACACCAGCATGCATGAAAGGTGTTGGAACCTGGGACCAACAAGTGGTATAGGAAAGGTCCAAAACCCAGCAGGTAATTTAACTATGGGACCACAGGTGAAACTAGCAGCAGCCACAACAAAATGGCCAGGTATAAAGAATAAGAAGTAAGGTTTGTTACTGTCTCAGCACCTCACAAGATAGTTTAAGGTGTTGAATATGTGATCCTGCAGCCTCTTGGTATGGTCAGCTTGGAAAGAGGTTTAGTTTGCAGTAATTATTAACTTTTTAATAATTATGTTTCACCTTTAGTCTGCAGTGAATTCTGTAGACTGTTTGCGCTGTAAACATTTGGGTATATGGCATGTATGCTTGCCTTTAATTGTTATGGCCATATAGCATATATCCATTTTGATGAGGCATCAGATATATACTCGGTCTGGCTAGATTTGTTCTTAAGCATGGATGTGAAATCCCAAGTACACTTAAAACAAGCAGCAATGCATCTTCAGGCCTGCCACTCTGTACCCAAGAAACTAGCACACACTGGCTGTAAGCTACAATAAAAGTCCTATTAAGAAATGTGAGTGACTTCTGCCCTGACTACATCATTTCTTTATATGTTGGAATCAAAATCCCCGTTGCAGCTCTTTTTATGCTATTTAAAAAGCTTGATGGCTGTGCTTAGTAGAGAAAAGAGTGCTTGGCACTCCCCTACTTGGTGATGTTCCGAGGTCAGACAAGGAATTTTAGCTGGTCATCTTTATGACATACAGGCAATGCAACTTCTGCAGATTGATTTACTTATAACTGAGTATTGTAATGAGTAAGAAACAGCTATTCTGAAGGAGACATTTGCTGTTCTCTTGGTGATTTGATTGAAACCAGATGGACAAGGTTTAAAAAGGCCCTCAGTAAAGCAGATCCTTCCAGCTAATTATGGCACACACTAATATAAATGAGAATTATTTCAGTGTCTGTTCTTTCCAGGAATCTCTAGGCTGCCTGAAATAGTGCAGAAATAAGTAAGAGAAATTTATTTTTATAGAATGACAATTTGCTTGCTTGAGTCAATACTCTGATGAAAACCAAAAATTTCTTAATCTTTTCAAGGGGGTGATAGGTAAGATAAGGAAGCACACTACTGAAAAGGTTGCATAGAGTAGTTTAACCCAGAATTATTTTACTTTTTGTCAGCTGCAGGATGTCTGAGCAATCCAACTAGCAATTAATTGTGTAATACCTTGGGTCAAATTCTAAACTAGATGCAGAGAAGGGATGTTTTTGAAGACAGGATTTACATTGCTGTATTTTGGAGCTGAAGAAATGGATTAGCAACCCGTCTAGGGTTGTGTAAGTGACCATGGACACATGAATGTTGGCAGCTTAGAACACCTTTGCACCTAGCTGATGGGAGATTCCTCTAGTACTTAGTTTTAGTAATGCTACCACATGAGGAAAATAGTGGGAGACTCGTAGAAGCCTTTTTACACCTCCAGTCTACACAGCAATGTAAGGTTTTGTGGGTCTTGCCTCCAGAAAGCAATCGCTATTCCTGGGCATGAATTTTGTGCAGTGACTAGCTGTAGCTGTTGCAGCATGAAACTTGGCATAACCTGCAAACCTACCTGAGAACCGAATTCTTGGGCAGAGAGGCCCTTCTGCTCCCCTTACGGTGGCTACAACAGGTTTGCGTATCTCCGCATCAGCTTGCAGCTGCAGTGGTGACTGCAGTGCCAACATACCCTCAGGCACTCCTCCAAGCTAGAGCTCCACAGACAAGTCCCTCTCTAACGAAATCAGCACACTAAAAGTATTAAGAAAAAAAACCTGGCACTTTTTTGAAGTGTTTGAAGAACTTGTCATCTGTCTCCCTGGCACTGTCTTTAAGGTAATGTGCACGTATGGCATTTTAAAGACCTTGGTGCTGGGAGGTGCTGATATCCATACTGGTGGACTTGCAGGCACACCTCAAGTTCCAGTCAAAGCAGTGCATCCTTCTTACAGCAAAGAGATGCAGCTGCTGGTGTTTGGGTATGAAAGCCTCATTAGCCGGTCCATAAACCTGCTTGCTCTGCAAAAACAGGGATATTGTTCAAGTGCTCAGAAAATAAGTAAAAATTATGTTAGGAAAAATTAGTATTTCAGCCTTACCAGGGATTTTAAGCTACCAGAGATAAATAGCTAATGCTGGGCCTCATTCTAGGTAGTTGAAATCAGTGAGACCTTTATTACTGAATTTAGCGTAAGAGCTGGTTTTTCTCAGAGTTTTCATCCCTGTGTGCCAGATCGCCGCTTGGTAAGGATGTCTTAAATACAAATGATTGAAGCTTCAAAAGTAGGACTTTATAACGGAAATGCTAATGCAGCCTTAATAATAGCTCCCTGATTCTGCAAAGGGAGCTGGGAAAATGCATTTTTCTAGTTTGATTAGGCTCAGCTGTTACCCTGTGTTTGGAAGACGACAACCCTAGCATACCGGAATGACGGGGCAACGTGCAGTGCCCAGCCATTTTGTGTGCTGCCGCAGAAAGAGTGTGGCCTGGGCTTCAAAATTTGAAGCACTGTAAAAAGGCAAGGCTTCTCCACCTGACCAGCACACCTTGAAATCAGCATGAAATTTGCCATCAGCTTAAAAAACACAGCAGTTTTAAAACGCAGATGTGGGCTGCCCAACAACTATGGTGCCAGAGAAGTCTTATTGAATTCTGCTTGCTGTAGTGTCATGGTCAGCACTTGTGGCCTTCCATTTGCTAGGGCGGGGAAAAATAAAAAAAGAAGGCAAGCAAATTTGGGAACATACTGCTGCTTCTTCCTAGTCTTCCACTGTGACCTATTTCCTTACTCATCCCCAGCTTTATAATGTTGGTTCTTTTGTCAGGCCTTTGGATAAACTTATGAGTGTTGACCTCTATTACTGCTCCTGGTTTTGCATTCTGCAAGGCACAGTATCCCTAAATATTTAGTGTCAAGAGTCCATGAGAGGAGAGGAAAACCAGCTGTGGGAAAATGAGGCATCATGCTATTTTAAAGACAAGGTATCCAAATCTTTTTCAGGCCCTGATTTGGCTCATGTCAGGAGCAGCTTCAGTGATTTCACTTGCATGCCTGAGATTACACTCAGGATTAAGTCTTTTCCTGAGTCAGTGGTGCTCTGGCCACTATCTGATAGGGATCCTCTACAGAAGGCTGCGGTGCCTATGTGAGGGGGCATTCTACTAGGTGTGTATGCACTGGTGGTTGGATCCATGTTTGCTTCAATCTTACCAGTGTCAAGGGCTGTAGTGCAGAATGAAAATTGCGAACAGGATGCTGCATTGTTGGCATCTGCGAAGATCTCTGGAATGAAGAGTCCTGAGACTAGTGTGAACATTAAAACAATAATAATTTTTTTTTCCTGCGAGAATGTTAACAGAGAAGAAAGAAGATTGTGCTTTGTGGTGTTTAATTGATTGGGCTTTTTGGCAAGCTAGATGATAAATCACTTAAATTAGGAGTCATGAGAGCCAATTACTGCCAGAGATTCTTCTGTTCTGTGCCTCCAGCAGCACTGCAGTGATACTAGTACAGGCAGCAAGTTCTGCAGACCTGTACTAATAGAAGTAAATAACAGTAATAGACAATCCAAATGAAAATAGGCTGAAAGAATTATCCTGAAAACTATTTCCATCTCCTCTAGATGTAAATATCAAGAACAGACTGGGTTATAGCTGTAACTTGTTTGTGATTCATCACCCCAGGATGCTGAAGGCTGTTTATCTACCTACCTACTAGTAACTGTCAATCTCAGCTGGCCACCACTCCCATTGTCAAGGCCATTATATGCATGGATTTCTATGGGCATCTTCTTTTTCCTATGGAACATTTTTCTATGAATAATCCTAGGATTTTGCATGTTTGTCCAGGATTTCTAGATGCCTGGCAATCCTGGATGTGTCCCTTGATTCTGTGCAGACTTGTGAGCATGTGTGATGAGCGCATCTCATCCAAGAAGCATCACGTGTTCTGCATGGTGGTCTGCTCCTGCGCACTAGATACAGCGCAATGAGAGCGTTTGGCATGCTATGTATGCACCAAATAATCATCTAGTACCTGAACATCTTGAGGAGCCATCAAATTTTCTGCATGTTTGATCAACACATTCAGTAAGTCCATGCCATTCTTGCCTATATAGATTTTTACAGGACATGCATGTATTGTAGAGAAGCATAGGCTTTCTGCATGTCTACCATGTTATCCATATTGACATATTTCAGCTGTGAATGGCAGCCCTGCTGTTGTGCAAAATTTTATACAATCCCACAGCAAATGCTAAATGATTTGCAGTTTGAAAGGCAAGGTCTAAAAGGCAGATGAAACAGGAAAGGGGAAGAAGAGTAATGTTATAAAGGTCAGTGGCTGAATTATTGTTTTTAAATTGTTCTACTTTGTTGTGCCTTCCAACATTACAAGGTCACATTGGGATTCTTCTGATTGCTTTGATGGAAGTCACTTGGCATTATCCCATAATCTTTAATTATGTCCATAAAACTTTTGTTCTCTAGTTTGTTCCATTACCATAAATAGAAAAAGAAATGTATGCGTGGGGATTACTCATAGGAGAAAAAAAAGTGAAGGACTGAGCCTTTGAAATAGGTCTAAAAGTGCAAAGTTAGAATTTTGAGATGAACTTCCTAACAATGAGGTGAGAGCTGGGCTGCTCTGGAAACAAATAACCTCTGAAAAGTGTAAAAATAAATCAGATTCCCTAGCCAGTTTTGCATTTCTGTGAACACAGAATATAGAGAAAAAGAGGAGGCCAGAAGGCCACCGCTTCTTGTGCAACGTATAACATCCACTAAGTGGCTAATTTGCAAAAAGGGTTTGCTTTTGGAAGTTGCAAGGCATCAATGACCCACCTTCAGCAGGACATCAATGTCCTGCCATCAGTGTCCTGCCTTCAGCCTGTTCATCCGGTGGGTAACCTGAAGACTTACCAGCACTGACCTGCCTTTAACTGGCCACCTGCCCTGCGACCTGATACCCAGCTGGGTGACTGGCATGGGTGGAGCTGTGGAGTAAGCCAGAACTTCAGCATGTGGTTGAATTTACTTCATCACACAGTGGGTCTGTTCCTGTATTGGCTTCTGAATTAAATTTAACACACCAGCAAGGAAATAATGAAGCCATTCATTGTTTTTCTGTGCTTACTATCTTTTTTACTTCAGCACCTGCCTTTGTACTTTCGATAATACCATCTTCCGAAGTAACGTCAGCTACGTTGTCAAAGTATTAAATCTAAATGTTAGGTGTAACCGATTCAGGCATGCAGACTTAAACAGGTATTTTTATTGTAAAAAACAATTGTTGCTAAATAACTATCTAACAAGGAAAACATAATTATAAAGAGTCTTTTCCATCTCCTGCACTAATTGAATGAACAGAATTCTTCTGTACTGCTTTGCAGACATAAGCTGTTATTGAATTATTGCGTTAACACTGGGTTGCTGTTTCACCTTTGCCCAACTCTGCAGAAGAGCTTTCAGACTTTTGAACTAGAAAGTTTTGATTATGTATCTTGATAGGACAAGGGGTAATAGTTTTAAACTAAAAGAGGGTAGATACATACTAGATATAAGGAAGAAATTTTCTACAATGAGGGTGTGCTGGTTTTGTCTGGGATAGAGTTAATTTTCTTCATAGTGGCTAGTATGAGGCTGTGTTTTGGATTTGTGCTGAGAACAGCCTTGATAACACAGGGATGTTTTCGTTACCGCTGAGCAGGGCTCACACAGAGCCAAGGCCTTTTCTGCTTCTCACCCCACCCCACCAGCGAGGAGGCTGGGGGGGCACAAGAAGTTGGGAG
>JAVJGG010000073.1:6621279-6646908 GCA_035590195.1 Aviceda cuculoides
GCCCCCACTCCCCCCAGTTTCTATACTAGATGATGTGACATCCCATGGTCTGGAATACCCCGTGGGCCAGTTTGGGTCAGCTGCCCTGGCTGTGACTTGTGCCAACTTCTTGTGCCCCTCCAGCTTTCTCGCTGGCTGGGCTTGAGAAGCTGAAAAATCCTTGACTTTAGGCTAAACTTTACTTAGCAACAACTGAAAATATCAGTATGTTATCAACATTCTTCTCATACTGAACTCAAAAGATAGTACTGTACCAGCTACTAGGAAGACAATTAACTCCATCCCAGCTGAAACCAGGACACCCTTTTTTTGCTTTGCTTGCATGCATGGCTTTTGCTTTGCCTATTAAACTGCCTTTATCTCAGCCCATGAGTCTTTCTCACTTTTACCCTTCTGATTCTGCCCCCTATCCCACTATGAGGGAGGTAAGCGAGCGGCTGTGTGGGGCTTGGTTGCTCTTTGGGGTTGAACCACAACAGAGGGTGGTGAAACAGTGGAACAGGTTGCCCAGAGAGGTGGTGGATGCCCCATCTCTGGAAAAACATTCAAGGTCAGGTTGGACAGGGCACCGAGTGACCTGATCTAGTTGAAGATGTCCCTGCTCACTGCAGGGGGGTGTTGGACTAGATGACCTTTAAAGGTCCCTTCCAACCCACACTATTCTGTGAGTCTATGGTTATCTTTGTCCTTCTAACTAGAACTGTGTTCATACAGGACCTTGAAATTGATGATAATTTAACTACATTCATTTTCCCTTGACTTGTTGATGAAGTACCTACCAACCAGAGGTGGATAGGACTGGGAAGAAGCCTTCTTTTTAACAAGTATTCATTAATTCTTGCATAGACAAGGTTCATAAATTCTATTTACATACTTGGTCTGGGTTGAAAAGCAACAGCTACTTGAGCAGGTAAACTGTGCAGATTTTTTTTTTGGTATATGTTGGTTGGCTTTTGATATTTTTAGTTGCTATGGCATCTACTCAAAATAGGATTTTTTTTAAACTGCAGTTGATGCCCTGTGATAAAACTGTGGGGGTCTTTATCTTTGAACACTAAACTGCAGATGACCTTTGGGGTTCTGGGGTTCTCACTGTGGAACAATTTTTAAAAGTCAGGTCCTCAAAACCCCTTATTCTCACTTAGGCGATTGGGGTGTCTTACAAGACTCAGTGTGAAAACTTTGCTGTGTTTCTTTCTTAAGCTAATGTAGTCTGAAATAGAAATACTGCCGAAGCCATTGTATTATATTTGATGAACACTACTCCTAGTATCAGAGTAGCAGTTCTAGGTGAGACAAGAGTAGGAATTGTGCCATATATATTACTTCAGTTTCTAGCAACTGCATAATTTAATTTTAAAATTTTAAGATTTTTTTATTTATTTATTCCTCAAAAAATTTTATATTTTTTTATTCCCAAATATTTATGGGATCTTCTCCAGTAGTTGCACCGTGAAGTCATATTAATGTGGGCTTTCACTACACCAGCAACAGCAGCTGCAGTGAATATGGAAGAAAGAAAAAAATCCTTTGTTACTGGTTGCTGTTTGGACAATAGAAACGAGGACTTACCTCTAATCTCAGAGCATTGGCCTTAACTACCTGGTGCGGAGCTCTCTGAAGGGAGCAGAAGCTTTCCATTGGCTTCATGAGCCCATGGGAATAGCTGGAGGAATGCACTGCTCGACTGCGCAAGTTCACAGATGATAGACAGCTCAGGGGCCTCGGAACCACACGCCTGTCAAGTTTTTCGCACCGTGTAGGACTCACTCTGCTACGTGATGCTCCCCCTCCTCAGGGTTGTCTCTATCACATGTACCAATGCCTCGGAGGTCAGAAACAAGCTGTGTGACCAGGTGTTCATCCTTGTCATCTGCCGTGGAGCGCCAGTTAGCATGGAGTGTCCGTCTTGTGCACTGTCATCTAAGTCAAAAGCAAAAAGCCCATAGCTATTGTCCATTTTATTTCCAACGGACTTCATTCTATTCCCACTGAAAGCATTAGCAACCTTGCCAGCAGTTTCAGCTGTTAAGGCCAATACCTCAACATTAGAGGAAACAAAACCCAGTGCTTGCACCTTGCCATGCCCTGGCTTGCTGCCTTGTAATGAGAGCTCTCCTTTGTGTTGACCTAATGGTGGTCCCACTAAAAACTTAACAAGACTACCACTACATCATGAGAAGCGGTCTCTTCAAATATAAGTCCAAACATCTTCTTTTGAGACTTTTATGGAAGGTGGTGCATTTTCCACTGCAGAGTATTTGCCTACAAGAGCTTTCCTTTCACATTTGGCTGAGAGCCAGTTCAGGTCAAACAGGCTCAAACTTCAGAGTGATGGAGATGCTATGCCTAAAGAAAGGAGAATGTTGACAAAACATTTTTTATTTGGGTTCTCCACTGAAAAATGTGGATAAAAAATCTCTACCTAAGAATTGAGTGTAAAGCTAACTATATGTGGGGTTTTTAACTCTGAAGCAGCCCTGGCTTTCTGTATCACTTCTGGCCACCTCCAATATAGCACTCGCTCTTGTGAGGAAAAGGTGTATTCCTTGTTATGTTGCATTTTTACCTGAACATGCATTTCTGTTCCAGGCCAAAGAACTAAGAACTAAAATTGTTAAGGGGGTGGTGGAGGAGGGGAAAGATATGGGTCCTACTGCATGATCTTAATTCTTTGCAGTATTATCAGATTAATTACTTCCCTTATCAAATGGAACATATTTTTTTACTACAAATTTCTACCAGATTTTCTATTGCTAAAAGACTACAGGAGGATTTCAGGAAGATTTGAAATTACTCAATTGTTGCTTTCACTGACTATTGAGTTGGTCAGACATTTTCAGAGGTGAATCTTTTGATAAAATCTTAACATTTTAACTTCTGAGCAATTTTTTCCAGCATCTATGCAGGCTTCTAGCGTGGGGATTGTCCACTGCTTACTTTTACAATCAGCCAGCTGGACATTTATCTTACATACCTAGGGCTTGTCATGACAAACTTTGCAGGAGCAATGCCTTTCCCTCTGAGATGCAGGATGCTGAAAGAACTAATGGCACTTACTTAATCCATGGTCATCTTGGTCAAAGAAGGAAGTGACCAAACTACTATCTTCACTAAAAATAGCCAAATACTAAGAAGTAACAGACAGTGGAATAAAGTAGATTAAGTTAAAAAATAAATTCAGTTATCCAAAGTGTTGCAGTACTGGAAAGAGATTTTAGAAAGCATTATGCTTATATTAAGCCTGTCCTTTAAGGATAGAAATGTATAAGGCAGATGTGACTGTTCCTATCAAGCCATTACATTTAGAATTATTTTGTTAATATGTTTGCAATGTCTGGAAAGTAACAGCCAAAACTGTTTAACTAGCATTGTGGAAATACATCACTTTTCCCTTTAGTGGTGTACTCAGTAGGAGTTAACACTCAGGGGGACTTGTCATTGTCTCTGTCAATGAGTAATTGTCTCGAAAAAAAACCCCAATTTTCTAATTAATCCAAAAGATTTCCATGTTTGTCTTGTGAGGAACAATAAGCAGTGGACAAAGAAAACCGTCTCCGTCCAGAAGAGAGGGAGTAATGATTGTTTTCACAGCGGAGTACCTCTGCTTTTCATGGAAACCACTGTCAGATTCCAAGCAGAAAGGAGGGTCCCTCTGCTAGTTGTTCAGAGGACAGAAATTTATTTGCAAAGCCCTGCGAGTTGCAATAAGGCACAGAAACAACAAGCTTTTGTTGAGTTAAGGGCACGCGCTGCTTTTCAGAGAGCCAGAGGTTTGTTTTCTTCCCACAGTGCTGGGTAGCGTGTTGGCTGTCACCACCCCCGGAGCCGATAGCGTTTCACTCACCCCGTCACGGCACACATATTGTTTCTTCCACCTGTTGCACCCTGTCAGTAAACTCTTTGCGGTCCTACGATGTCTGGCACTATCGGTGATACTGTCATTTTCACTTAAATCCTAAATAATAATCTGTTCTGTGGTTTGTGAAGCCTCTGTGGCATCCCTCAGCCTGAGATGCACTCTGTAAGTGAATGCAACGCTCGTAACTACCAGCGATAAGCCAATGTTAGGTCACTGCTCATCTGTCTCATTAAGGCAATTAGTGACCTGTAGAAGATGATCAATCAGGGATTTTATCCATCTCGACATTGGTGTCTGGTTGCCTGCACCCAAGGATGCTGTTGGTAGTCCAGTTCATAATTTCACCCTTTCCTGCTCATCATTATTATTATAATCCAACGTGCCTTTTTTCTTTTGTTAGCAAAACCAGAATCCCCCATGCCCCAGTTTTAGCAGCTAATGTCCACAATAGGGGCAACTGATCCAGTGCAGGAGTTAAATATAACCGTGTCTAGTGTAAGGAGAAGATTTAATGGGAAATGGTTGGCATTCTTTCTTCCTAAAGGCATGGGGGTGGGGGGTGGGGGGGGTGGGGGGGGAGAGAGAGACGTACACACACAGACACACACACGCATCCCACAGCGAGGGAAGAGGCAGAGAGCAGGCGAGGCAGAGAGGGAGCGGGGGGAGAGAGAGAGCGATCCCCAAAGCAGCTCTGCGCCTCTGAGCTGGAGTCTGCGGGGCGCAGCCAGCATGTTGGTCCTCAGCCCACTTGTCTGGGGATCTTACCTGCAGCTTTTCTTCTGCTTTGCTTTATCTCAGACTGCGTACGTTGACAATGTCTTCTCACTTTCAGCAGGTAAATTGCTTTAAGTCTTGTTACTTTTCCTTGCTTGGAGCTCTGCGCTCTGATTCTTGCACTTTCCAGTGATTGGGAACACAGGAGAAAAAAACAAATACTTCAAATTGCAGATCTCGGTGGAGGGTTTTTACATTGCAGCCCTGTTCTGACACATGCCAGGACATTTTGTTGCTTGGTTGGTTTTGCTTTTTGCTTTATAATTTCTGGTTTTAAACCCCTCCCTTCCCTTCCCTGTGAGAAATAATAGACAAGATCCTCAGCTGCTCTGAAATGCTTTTTTCCATTGGCTTCTATGGTGCTGTGCTAATTCATGGATCTGGCACAATTAGTATCTTACTTGCATGTCTGCATGCTTCTTTCTATTTTGGATGAGCTTAGGTAGATTAAGGCAAGGGAAAGAAAACGAATCTCAATGTATATCTGCTTCTATAAATAAAGCCCTGACCTCAATGAGCACTGCCGGAGACTGACTGGATGTTAGCAGAATAAACATCATCTGGCTCTGGCTATGACACTAACAAATACTCGGATGACTTACATAGCAAACAAGGGTCCACTGCGTGGAAAATCCCTGCTAGGCAAAGGCAAAACAAATTAGTTGTCAGCTGAGGCTGATTTCCAGGGCACTGGAAATCCCACTTAACAGATTTTACAGTTTCATCAGCGGGACTTTCCTTTAGCTGCATTCTGTGCAAAGGAAGGGGAAAGTTGGTGAGAGCTCAGATTCCATC
Source organism: Aviceda cuculoides (assembly GCA_035590195.1). NCBI lineage: Eukaryota > Metazoa > Chordata > Aves > Accipitriformes > Accipitridae > Aviceda > Aviceda cuculoides. The sequence goes on from JAVJGG010000073.1 coordinate 6,626,714, forward strand.
TCTCATTTGAGGAACTTTCACCAACTTAGGGCGAATTGCTATCTCCCACTTTCAGTCTGTCAATAGAGATGCTTCTAACTAATGTTCTGGACTCCTTCAGCGTCAAATTTGAGATGGTTCAACTGAGATTTGTAGGTCAAGGGCAGTTATACCTGCAGATCCTCCCCATGTCTTTCAGACCAAGACAGTGACCAGTGACCAAAAGGGTGCGCATTTTAAGACTACATAAAATCAACTTTAGACATGAATCTAAAGACACACAGCCTTTCTATCTCTCTCACATCTCTGGTGTGACCACAGAGCCAGATGGTTTACATTCAAGGTGTTTAGGAGAGAAGGGTGATCGAGAGGGTGGCTTGTGTGAGATGATAGATTTCTGCACTAAGTAATAGTATGCATCATTTCTTCTAAAGGATTTTCGAAAACCGTTCAAAATGTGCAGAGCTAGTATACTGTATTTCACTCCCAATGGTTTGAACAATCCATTCATTTAAAGATATTCAAATAATAAGGTTCTGAGGGCCACAAGAGTAATGCAGATGCCCCTTGGGGAAAAGCCCTATAGGATTTAATAATGCAGCCATTGCAGTTCTGTAGTCATTTCAGATATCTTTTAAGATAACATCTAGAGAATCCTAATGTTCAAAGAAGCACATCCTTTGAAAAACAATTTTATCCATTCTTTCAAACCTTTAGGAACTAAGAATTTTTTCTACTAAGCTCTGTAAGATGCTAAAAAAGCATTTACATTTGTTATCATTTCTGTTCAATTGGGTATGCTTTTTCCATTATGTTCCATTATTAATTAATGCTGAGGTACAGGAATCATCAAGATTTATTTTCTCTGCTATATTCTAAATTGCTTTGCAATAACAAGTAAGTTATTAGACCTCAAAAATTGTTTTGAAGGGCTTTACATTTGTTCAACACTTGTAGATGCCACCCAGACAAACAAGAATTTCACGTTTCCATCGCCTGCACGGCCTGGCGTTTCTCCTATGGCACACACTTGTGTGTTGAGAGAAGCCATTTAAACTGTCCTCTAGAAAAACAACAGTTCAACAAATAACTTGCCCCTTAGAAGAGGGAAGACTTATCATCTCTGCTGAAAACCTAGTAGAAGAGGACAATATGAAGGAAAATGCCAGACTCTGCTCTTTGCGGTCGAATATTTTCCATAGCACAGCCCGGGGGCTGGCCTGCAGGAGACCCCAGGGCTCCCCGGGCAGAGACTGCAGCCGGCCGTGGCCCCTTCCTCCTCCATCCCTGCAGGCCAACAGCTTCTGGTTTCAGGCTCGGAGAAGGTGTGAACCCAATCGGGAAATCTGCTTCCCAACGTGGCAGTTTGGGTAAATCGCCAGCCCATGCACTGCTCTGGGGTGAGCCCCGCACTGTGCCCTTCTGGCCAAGCCACTGAAAATCACTTTTATACCCAGCAAGCTCTTAGCAAGGCTTCTGTCACAAATGTATTGTAAATGTTTACTTGATAATATGTGGAAAAAATAACATCTGGCAGATGATTCAGTCATAATCCCACAGCTGTGGAGCCGGATTAAGAGACATACTTTGGGGAGCTGCTACATACCTGTGTGCCATTATTACTTGCTAATTGGGGCTGTTTGGTATCAAAAATGACATAATAAAAAATTCCTTTAGTGCTTTGATTGCATCTGCATTTTAAGAAACATCTCCTAAGAAAAAAGCAAAAAGTTCTCTATTGTCTGATAGAAATCTCACAGTGGGTACAGAAGGTGAATTAATTCCATTTAAATTCTCAGTTATCTTAATGGTTTCTCAAATGTTCTGTGACTGTCAGCTGAGTCAATTATTTGTATCTGGCACCAGGATGTAATTTCACATTTAAAGAATGGATTTCAGCACTGTACCTGCAAATTTTAAAACTAATCACATTTAACAGTGAGGATGTTCTTAAGCGACAACTTGTCTTTCCTATAGTTGGGAAAATGCATCTGGGTTTCTTCCAGGTATGTCTGAAAACTTCTGGGCTAAAAGTACTTTTATTTCTGTCCTCACACATCTTTGCATAGCAACAGGTCACAAATAAAAATGTTTACAGGTCACAAAGCAATAACTAGAAAGCAGAGATAAACAAACGGTAGGGGGGAAAGTTTTTGTAGAATAACGGGGAAAGAATAATCTGGACCTTTGTCCGTTTTGCTGCCAACTCCACTTTATAGTCCCATCAGCCTCAAGCAACAGTGCATCCTTGTTTCTGGAACTATTTTGAATGTCATGTCAGCTCCAAAGAGTTGAGTCTTCTGGTGCTGAAGCATCATTTCTGGAAGAAATGCTTCAGGGAATAATACTACAACACGCTCAAGCATGTGGCTGTGGTTCCACACGGCAGTGAAGACCCCGAGGGGTGGGTAGCTCAACCCTCCTGGAGACAGCAGGTTTCTTTTCAGGGTAACCTCTCCTATCCCACCTGTATGCCACTGTGTTTATGGTGTCCTTCATAACCATTTTTCAGGGCTCTGCTATACTGAGGTTCCTGCACTGTGCACTTAAGGAGGTTGCACTCACATGATGAAAACTAAGTGTGAATTTTATACTCATTTTTAGTAGGGTTACAGGAACCAGTCTGCACCTTGTAAGAACCAGCCTGAAAGAAGCCACCTTCCAAACCGAGATAGCAGAAGGGTTCTCTTCCTCCCCTCCTCATTCCTTCTCCTCCCCTGTTCTACTCATCCAGGCCAAAGGTTTCCAAGGTTTTGCAGAGATGGGGAAGTATTTAAATTACCAGCAACTGCTGGAGAAGAACAGTATCTCGATGCTGCTTCTTACCCAAACTGCCTTTTATGCATGCCACAAATGTATCCCTTGATTGAATTTTCTCCTATGATTAATATTGATACACAGCCCTATGAAAGAATATGGTTTATTAATTTAAAGGAACAGAATGAGATGGTAACATCTGAGCACTCTTGGCAGTATTCCTCACACTTCCTTTGCCTTTTTCCCATTATTTTCCCAAAGAAAAGGAACACCATGTCTCACTGGATGGGTGGCACAGCCTCTTTGAATCAGAAAGGTGTAAGTTTAACCTGCAACCAGACCCTGTGTGGGATAGCTGCAGAAAACAGCTCAGCTTTCTTGCGGACCGACACTGTTGGAGCAGTAAGAGCCACAGTGATGGGCAAGGCGGGTTGGGAACAGGAGCTGTGGGGGGGTGACAGCCTTGGCTGGGCAGTGCAGGGAGGGGACCCTGGTACCCCCTGAGTTGCTGCACTGTGGGGAGAGGGAGTTGGGCATTTGTGAGAGAAACAGCAGAGAGAGAAAACACAAAAACAAGTGGTGATGCCTGACATTGAGGGAGTTGGGATCCCAGCTGCCTTTCTGTAAAAGGAATATCTGACCCCATCATAAAATGACCCCATCATTTTTTTCCTCTGATGAAACAACCTGCAGGAACCCTAAATATTGTCAAAATGGACAGCAAAGTTGTCAGGTGGATGTTTTTTGTTTCTAAGGAGAGTAATTGTAAATATTTATTTCTGTAAAATGACAAAGGAAAAAATGATCAGAGTGCTTGCAGGAGTAAGAAAGATGCAAAAGGAATTTAAAATAAGACCAACAGTAAAATCTGGAAGACTCAAAGGCAGCAGCCAGGGCCTACTGGGAAAAGAGCCCAAAGGGTGACTAGCAAGCAGAGGTGAATCTTTGAGGGGCAAAAATACCAGAACAGGGAAGGAAGCCTGGCTCTGCTCTGGAAAGTCAGCATGGGCCCAGGAGTTGCCCAGCATCCTGACACTGTTGGTCAAGGGGTTTCTCATGGAACACAAATGAGCAGGAAAGCTTTGGTTAGATTAAAATTCCTGATGAAAATGAGCCACTGGCAAAGGCTACAGCTTTGTTAGGAGAAGGAAAGCAAAGTGTCATTGGCCATAAGAGAAGGCAGTCACCTGGCTGTGGATCTGGCTGGGCAAAGGTCTTGGGGCTGGACTCGGCTGGGCATTTAAAAGCTTTCTGTCTTGTTTGTGACTCACAGAAGCCTGAAAGGGAGGCAACAGATTCTTTCAATAGAATATCTCTTCAGCTTGAGAGAAAAAAATAACCTTGGGATTGGCCATTTGCACTTGAGAGCCCAGATGAGTGGCTAGAAAGGTAAGCCAAAAGAAGGGTTGTGTAGTGGTTACCCTTCTAAGCCAATAAAGAGGGCAGTTCCTGAACAGCCTCCGGGGAAAGGCTTGGACTGCTAGCAAAATAACTCTCTAGTATGGTCTGGTTACTGTTGCTTTATGTAAATGGGTCTTTAAAATAAACACAGATTAGAGAAGCACCTGATTTGACTTCATCTGTAGTGTCTCCCCTGATAGATATGACCTGTGAGAATCCCAAACTGTGTTTCCTGCTCAGGCCAATGCAGATAATACTCAGGGATGAAATTACCTCAGGATTCACAGACCCTTCAGTGGCGGCGTATGGCGCAAGGCCTCTGCTGAGTCAGGTGAGAGCAGAGCAGCCACGCTGGTGCACAGCCCGTCCTCGGCTTCGTGCCTGCACCCGGCTTCATGTTGGGAAGGCCAAGGGGAAGACCGATGCAAGCCGCGGTAGCAAAGGACCCCCAGGAGGTCCTGCGAAATTAGCAGTAGACCAATGAGTAGAAGCCCACTTGATCCCGTGGGTGAGGGACAAGGAAAGGATGTCAGAGGCAGTTCAGGAGGTTGTGGCATTTGCCTTGCAGCAGTAAATAAAAATCAGAAGAGGACACAGCCGCTAGTGGAAGCTGGCTGCGACAAGGCTTCTTAAGTACAGCTCTGGGTCTTGCATGCAGGAGGGGAAAGGGGCTTCTGACCTGCTTGTGGCATTACGTTACCACAAGGCACTCGGCTCTCCAAAAAAGGTTCAGTGACTATAATGCAAATGAGGGGAAAGGGTTCAGTTAAATGCTGCTTAAGGCTCAAGAAAATGCATGTCAAAGACCATGTGGTTCTCCCTGTGTTCCCCTGGTTTAATATAAAGGTCGACTCATTTGGCTTCATGTGGTGAGCTGATGGGGGCAGGGGCATCCTGAAAAATGGAAGCCAGGTTTGATACCTGGTCTCCTGAAGTGCAGGAAGCTGGAACTGCACCGGTGGCCAGTTCAGATTTTTTTTTCTGGGGCAATATCTGTGTTACAAGTAAGGCAGGTGTCCAGCTTCAGGCTGTGGAAGCTCCTCTGGAGATGTAAGCCAAGCAAAACCAGTATTTTTCAGGTGGATTTTTTGTGGTGAACAAGTGCTCCTGCTGCCAGGGACAAAGGTCAGTGCAGGAGCTGAGGCAGCGCTTGCTTGGCTTTCCAGTGAAGGAAGCAGTAACCGATCCGAAGGTTTTTCTATAACCTGTGAATATTTCTGAGAGGCAGCAACGAGTCCAAAAGGGAACCTCAGCTGAAAGCGATGCTGCAGCTGGCATGGAGATCCCAACTGGTTCAAGTAAGCTTGTCCATGCTGTGTCATTGCTATGAAGGAGCATAGCACTATCTGTAGTCCATATGTATTGGACGTGCTGGTGAATACTAGATTTTTGCTGTGACCAGACTGGAAGGTGGAGGCTTAAATTCCAGCACAGCAAAGCAAGCTGTTTCAAAATCAGATGTTTTCAGTGAAAGGATGGGAGCTCCACTGACAAGCAATCCGAAGTGCTGTAAAACCAGTTTATTCCCTATGTACTTGGAGACAGATAGTGCTTGTAGGCCTCTGCTCCTAGTACAGACAGTTCATTTGTGGGCTTGTCAATATTACCAAATCCCTGCACAGGAAGGGAACAGTCTGTGACTTCACATTTTAGCCTCCTTGGTTTTTACAGTCTGTTTCATATCGGACACAGAGGCTTCCCGTGGGTGGGCTGTGTTGGCACAGGAGCACCAGCAGCATGACTGCAGCAAAAGAAACCACTAATCTTAGTTAAAACTATAGAAAAATATCATTTGTGTTTATACAGGAGGAAGTCCGATGTCAGGATAGGCCATGTATCCCTGCAGTCTTTAACTCTTGGTGCTAGGATAGGGTGTGATAGCAAAATCAGGGAAAATTGAGCTGTAATGCAACTTAGGACTCGCCCAGGACACATACGTCCAGGAGACCTATTTCATGCTGCAGCTCAGTACGTATAAGAGAACTGGGAAAGCCCTTCAGTTCTAGGGGGAATTGTTTGAGGAAGATCAGAAATAGGCAAGAGAGAAAAACCTCACAGGAATTAACAGACCCCAGCCTAGATGTTGTGTTTCTTCCCTTCTCCTCTCCAAGGAATCACCGCTTTAATGAAAAGGAAATAAGGAGGATGCTTTCTGTAGTCACATTACTGTAATGTTAAAAGGGCATTTGGGATAAGAAGATGGATGCAGGAAGAATGCAGAAGAGGACTGAGACAGTGAGGGAAAGAGAAAAGAAGATGTTAACCATTTTTCTCAGGAACTAGCCAGCACGGGTGCATGAATGCATGCTCCCAGGGAATGTACACAAGTAAAGGGAGATGTTTTGCCTAAAGAAGGCAGTGCTAAAATTTCAGTTTTCTTCTACCCAGGAAAAAGTGTCAATGGATTTTTTTTTTTTTTAGCTTCCTGAAACAAGTCAATACAGAGTTATTTTTTGTGAAAGGCATGAGAATAAAATCAGCTGGGCTGTGAATCTGCTGCAGCAAGGGAGTCATGAAGAATTAATTTAATCCATAGTAGCAAAGTTTAAAAGAGGAATCTGAAGTCTTTCTGAGCACGCAGTGGAGCAACATCAAAGTCAAGTACATGTTTGATCTATGCCAGCACTGACAGATTATGATCTTGCAGTTGCAGAAGGGTGACGCTGGTATCTCTCAGCTTTGTTGCTACTGATCCTACAGATAAAGTGGGAGAAGACTGTCTGGCAGCAAATGACATGTAGAAGCCTCTTGGGGCTGATGCAGCAGCCATCCTGCATTAATCTTTAAAGTTTCAGGCTCTTCTACAGATTGTAGTAGGTTCTTAGGCTTTCATACTCACAGTATTTGTAATATTGTTCTGGTGTGACAAGCAGTTGGGTTTTATAATCCAGTTCATAAAATGACTGATATTATGATTTACCAGACAGGAACTCTGTTTCTGGTACTGTAATTGAGTCATCTGTAGCTTTGTGGGGGTTGCTTACCTTCTCTGTGCCTCAGTTTCTCATGCACGGAAGGGGAGCACACAGAGTTGTCAACATCATCTAGCAGCACCTAGAGCTCTGGACCTCTGCAAATAGAAGGCGATAGAAGGAAAATTGCACAAAATAGCCCTGTTGTGGTTATTGGGATTTATAAGCCGTGGGTTTGTTTTATAAACCCATATTATAACCCACTGAAGTGTTCCACCCATCAGATTTTATTGGGATTTTCATGTTCTTGTGAAACTGGAGCGCAGAGCCAACCGAAGCAAATGCTCCTTTTTCTGTACTGATCTCAGAATTTTCCTTCTGTAGTCAATCTGAGAGAACAGTATATGATCTTTTGGCATATGCATTGCCCTCATACGTGCACATGCACACAGATTAAATGTCTGAAGTATTTGCATACAGGGAGCAAAAGGCCTTTCCCTCGTTTAGGAACTTCACATGCCCCTTTGCTTTCCTGCGTCTTACCCTTTCTGCAGCGTTCTCTAAGGCTGACCTGCAAAGATGCAGCCGCCTACCGCTCGCCAGCCGGGCGGCAAAGGGCTTATCTGGGGCCTCACTGCCTGTGAGCACACGGGGAGGTACTGGGAGATGTTGGGGGCCGTGGACCGAATATTAGGTGGGGACAGAGGACAGAGCGTCCTTGCTACCGTCCACCAGCCAGGTGAATACCAAGATCTGCCATCCAGGCAGCATGCCAGGGTTCGTGCTGTTGTCAAGTGTTTGAACGTCGATTGATTTTAAATACTTTTATTTATTTATTTATTTATTATGACAGCTTCTGAGTGTGTGCCAGCTGGTAAAGTAGACATTACTGCTGCCACAGCCCGTAGCCACTTTGGGGATTAGAAACAGAGTTTTTTCACATTTTTATGAGTTTTTCTTGGCTGAAAATAAACTTGCAAGCTTTCGGTTGGATTTTTTCATTTTCTGTCAGAAAGGTGGGGAATTAATTTCTGATCAGCTTTCTCTGTTCCTTTAAGACTCTGAAGACCAAATTCAAACAGGAGGAGACCAGAAGTGGGTGAGACCTGCAGCCCCACGTCTCATCCTGTAACTCCCATGGGAGCTTCGTAGGTCGCTGCCTCCTCCACGCAGACACCATTACCTAAGCTGTAGGGATTGATATATTTCTTTGACATATTTATATTAGCTGGTTTATAGGAAAAAGATATATTTAGGCCATCATCTATAGGGTCTAAGTTCAAAAGGGTACTGAGAGATGCAGACCGTTCGCCAACCTGACTGTCTGATCCAGGCCCAGACATGAGATGTATTTCCAGTTCAGCTTATACGTCCTTAAAGCACATTTTGGGTCACAAAGATCTGTAAAACATGTTTTAAAGAAGTATGTGTTGTTAATGCTGATGCATGTCTTTGGGGTTTTAAAGGAGAGCTTAATACCTGCATCTTCTCTGTAAATGAAGGATTTCGACCTGTATGGCTCTCAGAAGGCACCTTTGACAAGCTCTTAAACTTTCCTAACTTAAAAGGAAGAAGTGCCTTAGTCACCTTGCAATAGATGTACAGAATGGTACCAGGTAGCTGCAGCCCATGGCGCGCTGCTCTTCTTGCAAGGAGGGCAAGAGGAGCCTGAATGAACGACAGCAAAGCAGATGAAAAGTCTCAGTTCCAGCTGGACAAGCCTACATTCGTTAACTGACCAGTCTGCCCAGCTTGTTTATTACTAATTCTGTGCCCCATCCACGTGGGAGAAACACCTGTGATGGGGTGTCAGCCATCAGAGGTGTCCATCTGGCAGAGTCCTGCCCGTCACAAGCTGCGCGGGCCACCAGCATTGCTGTCGGGGCGACAAGCCTTTGGATAGCAGCTCGGCTTCCCATCGGGATGTGCTGGGTGAATGTCGTTGCAAATAGGAAGGGAAACGCTGGTCAAGTACCTTTTTCCTTTCTTGTCCTTTCCTCCCAACAATTGGCCTACAGCTTGTGATTTTAGGATAAAAGTCACTTTTGTGGTTTATTTATGATTTTTTTCAGTGAAATCCTGTAAATCTAACTTGAACCCAGGACAGCACTTCTCTGGTACCTCCTTTGCAGCTGTGGGGCGTTCGTAGGGTGAAGGTCAGCTCTGGGATCAGCTCTAAGAGGGCTCAGAGACCTCACATGTGCCCTGCTCCAGGGGCTCAGCCTGGGTGAAGGCTTCTCTCTGACTCTGCACTGGACCATCTTGGATAAGAGTTCCCAAATTCCAGCTGTGGTCAGAAGCAAGCAGTCTGCAGGAACAAAATGAACCATTGCAATGTTTTATCTAAAAATACATTATTTTCTGAAGCAACCATCGCCAGTATACCCATAGATTTATATAGTCACTTTTGTGAACTAGATTAACATATAGTCTGAACTGTAAAAATAATTTGAGTTTGAAAATGGCGAAGACTTTCTATTTTAAAACCAACTACTATAATTTTTATGTTCTCTGAAAACAACTGCCACTTAGACAAGTCCTAGAAGGAGTATTTCATTTTGTCTTCCTTCTGTTATTGAATACGTTCTTTGATACTGAAGCTATTGAAAGAGCAGTTTCCATACAAGATATGTAAACACACACTCTGTGTAGGCAGGGTCTTCATATTTCACAGAAAACTATGACAGTCCTATTCTTGGGCTGAGATTTTTTCCACTGATGGGGACTGGAGTATTCTGAAGCTGTGTTTAGCAAACAAAGCTAACCTGGAGCCTAAAAATATACATTGCATTTGCAGAGAGCCTGTAAGCCTGTCAAGGTAACCCTTTTGTGATATAAAACAAGCTAATACTGTAATGGTTGTACCTCTTGGAGCTATCACAGGTACAAAATCTGTACCAATGCAATGCAGTGCTTATTGGAAGATCAAATTATAGCAGTCATACCTGTAGTGACGCTGTGACTCATTCATTTTTTGGTCCTTCTGCTGTCGAATCACCTGTCATATGTGCGTGTGAGAGGTCCTTGGGTCCAGGACCCGCCTTTTCTTAAATACGTGTTTTACAAATACACCTTCCAGAACACAGCCATGGTTAATGATGGAGCCCCTGAAATATTAACTACCCATATCTTTATATAATTGATATCTATAATAGTAATTAGATAAACTTTTTTCTTGTTTCTTCATTGAGATCGGGACATGCTATCACCATTTATACCAGCAAACCTAAACTGGGTTTCAACCTAACTTGTGGTACAGTAGTGTTAGAATAAGACTATAAAGACTGAAATCAGTGGCGATTTTGCTACCATCTTGGTTAGCTATAGTGGTCTTTTCACAGTAAAACCTGTTCCACAGAATTTCAAACTTTGCTGCTAAAAAGGAAAATCCAAATATTTAATAACCGAGGACTTGACTTTACTCATGAGGACATGATAAGTATCCTATTAAAGCTATAGATGTGCATCTGTATTTAATCTCATCTTTGCAAAATATTTGAAGAAGAACACTTTAATCTTTTTTTTTTTTTTTTTTTTTTTTTAAATTAGCAGTACAACTGCATAAATGCAAACCTTTTTCTACAGTGCCTGGTAGTGATCTCTTAGCAAATAAGCCACATCGGGCCAGCTTTGATATTCTTATTCTTGTTGAATGATAATAATCCTGTTGAAATTTAGCTAGATCATGGAATAAGGTAATACTAGGTAAGAGTGATGATGTTGGAATGTGGCCTAAAATAAAATAATAATCACATTTTATACTGTGTTAAATTACAAGTTGTCCATTGCCTTAATGATATGCAATTTAGTCCCAATGCAATATGTTCAAATACAATCCTGAAATTAAGACAAGCCCAGAAGTATGTGTGGTAAAAATTGAAGACCATAGTTACAGCTGCGTAAGAGTGATTGAATTCAGCATAAGCCAATACAGAACTTAACTGTACATATCTTTGTATTTTATTGCTTATGAGAACTGAAGACAGGTGAACTCCAACCTTTGCTACTTTTTAAAGGGCATTGGCATTTTCAGTATGTATTTAAATCTTTAAATGAAACAATATATCTCTTTTTTTAATAAATCTTCTGCCTTTCTCTTAAATTGAAATCTTTGGTTGAGTTTCAAACTTGTGAGGAAAAGTGGAGAAAGAATCTTCTTTATGGACCCTTTCAGACTTTAATTGACTTATCTCTCAAAGGCATCATTGCAAATAGTGTTTTGATAGAGAAAAAAATCTGGATAATGTAAACTACCCCTGAATACTGCTGAATCACACTCCTCTGGGTAGCTCTTTTCTGTGCATCAGGACTCAGAAAACGCTGTCCACATTAATGTGGGATGGTGGAACTGATAGAATACATTTTCCGAGGCATTTGAAAAATTAGAAGTATCTCCGTCCCCTAGAAAAATTGCCTTACCTTGAGATGTGACTAATATCCAGCCTGTGATTGATTTGCACACCAATCTAGCAATTCTGTCAGGTTTGTCTTCCCAGAAACTTAATTTACAGATTTTCTATTAATACCAGATACTTCACCATAGGCTTTTCTTCCTACTGTATTTGGCTCCCTGCCACCCTTCAGTTCACAGACACCCATTCCTTCTGCCACTAGCCAGAGGAAGAAATCAACAGACATAAATAAATGTTTGCTGTCCTTGGCAAAACCTTTGCAGAAGGCCCCCACCCTGATTAGAGATCCATTTCCCAAGGAGTAAATAGATTCAGGAAAAAAAAACCCACCACAGTATAAATGCATCATCTTCACATCCTTTCTCTGTGAATCTTTGGTCACATCTTCTTATATTGTTGACGGAAGTTTACAGAGCAGTCAGTTGATGACAGAACTATCAGCTATATCTGAGTCGCAGAGTATTTATTCTTAGGGATGATGCACGTATCAGAAATAAAGCAACTTGGTTTCAATCCCAAGGGAAATATAAGCAAATGCGCTGTGGAACAGCTTCCCACTCTGTTATTACAGAAGTGCCCGAAGCGATTCGGTCCTCAGGGAAGGTTGGTGGGCAGCAGCACAGAGTGCTTCCTGGTGGCACGTGGGCTGTAACGGGAACTGGAAAATGCTATTTCTAACACACTTTTGGAACAGAGGGGAGAGAAAGCAAGAATTATTTCAATCTAATTTCTAGTGTTGCTTACCTGAAATTTTCCAAAATCAGCCTGTGTCATAGCCACATTAAGAGCTTAAAGCTCTGCATAGCCTTCAGCACAAGAAGGAACTTACAGACTTAAGGGACCACACGGTTTCTTAAAACCCCGCTTGGATTACAGCGTTACAAGCAATGCACGGGGAAATCCTGTGGAATGGAAACTCCTCTTATTCTGTAAGAAATGTTTGTGGTGTTCAAGACAACAGATGAGTGTTTGTATTGAACAGATCTCCCTTGTTTGGAACAGAAGAAACAGCTCAACCGCAGAGCGTGCTGCTTCCTCGGCCCCCCTCCACCACCCCTGTTTCCACCACCGTACTTCAGGCACGGCTGGAGCTCTGTAAGTGTGGCCCAGGAGCCTTTCTTTTCTTTTTTACATGACTTCTTTGATGTATGACAAAGACTGAAGGATCCTCTCAAGCACTGCTTCATGGAATCACTCAGCAAACCCATCTGGCTGTTTTGATACGGCTCTGTTAGGACAATCATTCAACATCCGAGAATGGGGCTTGAAGTAAATCTCAGATAGATCAAGGAATGAAACGAGGCTGGGTTTGTTCAGGCAGTTAATTCAATTAACTTAAAATATTCTCCTTAGTCTGTTTTGGGAACTTTCTTAGAGTAAGGCAATCCCAAACTAAAGAAAATGGCAATGCAATAAACCAAGTAAGGACAGAAAGGCAATCTTCCATCCTGCACAATGATTTCAGGGTGTACATTACGTATGTGTCCTGTTTTGCATCACATTTGCCTTACCCAGTAGGTGAAATGAAGGTCCCAAAATCCTCCTATGTAATCTATTCCCAACATTTCATTTTGTAGAAAGAAAGACGTGTTTGAGTTGCTGATATGGAGTTTTCACTCACCCACCTATGCACATACCTGCTCTATATGATATATATCCATACACGTATGTTAATATATGCAACATACAAGATACAATGGGTATATGATATAGCAGTTTGCCCCATTACTCTTATTGCCAGGGTCTGTTAACACCATTGTATTTTCCATCCCAACATTAAGAATTTTTCTACCCACTCAGTAATTCCTATTTCTTAATTCTACTATTCATTTACCATATACAAATACTGCAATTATTGCTAGTCTTATGTAAATAATGATTAGTAAGATGTCTGACAAGAACTAACACAAGAAAAAACACGGTGTAAAATCCTCCATTGTCTTCAGAGAGATCAGGACTGAGTTCAGGGTGCTATTCCCCCTAATTCAAAATCTAGTTGCCTCCCGCTTCTTCGTCCCCTCCCTGTGCCTTAATTTCCACAGGAAGGAGACCCAGAGACAGGATCTCCTTAGGCATATGGTGTACTCCTTCAGTGAGGATGAGGTTGGCACCAGGCTCCCTGAGATTGCCCCAAGCAGCCCAGAGAGTAATCCGGGCATAAAATCACCCTTCACACCATCTCCCCCATAAAAACACGAAAAAACCCTAAGTAGTTACTAGGAGGGTGGAAGCCACGTGAATTCACTAGGAGCAGTTTGTGCTTTGGAGTCTCTAGCTGGAGACTCCTTTTGTCACAAGACCTAAATAAGCCGGTTTACTAATGCAAGCCTAATTCTGAAGTCAAAAGATTAGACATTCATTGAGCATTGAAGACATCAGCTCTGATCTGCAGTGACTGAATGCCTATGGGTTAGTATCTTCTGGAGCGAAGTTCATCCTGCCTACAGCCTCACTGAGCGTAGCCTCTATTTTTAGAGCAAAGATACTATTTTTGGAGAGGATCTGCTACTTGCAAAGTGGGATGGAGAGAGCAGGGTCAGGTCTAAGAATAGGCCAGGGTCCCACGCTGGCTCAGAGGGGCGTGCGGCAGCCTGGCTGCAGTGTGCCTCTGGGAGAGGAGGAGGAGGAAGCGTGGGGCAGGGCACTGCTGAAGTGCTAATGTTCAGGCATCCATGAAGATAACCTTGTGACAAACCCTGGGCTTCTCCCTAAGGGAGCGAATAAACTCTCCTGAGGCTGTAGCGTTTGGTGGCTGGGTTTTTTATGCATTTCTCCAACAGGCTACGTATGGCTGCATGTTCACTTGTATGTTTTATGTTACATAGAAACTGCTTGCCCTGGATATGAAAGAGTTGTGTCAGGAGCTCCAGATAATAGAGGCTTCCTCTCTGCCCGAATCGCATTGTCCTGCAGGGCCTCCTGGCCCCCAGGTGAGTGATGTGATTAAATAATAGTAATTAATGATAGTTTGTGATTAAACCACATCATCCTCTCCAAGGTCCTTACAAAGCTGTAAAACATCTGCAAATGCTTTTTAACACTTAATAAACATACCAAGCTCTGACTTAATTTCATTGTGATATGACTGTGCATAAATCATGTAGGCTTTTTACCTTATGTTCTCATCCCTGCCTTGCGTACTCCAGTTGGTTTCAAGTTCACCCTTCATTTTTGTGGAGTTTTACAGTGGGTAGCACCCATCAAAAATCTCAGAGGTGCTGTCACTTCCTTCAGAGGCTCTTTGTCAGCTTTTTCTTTGCTTTAGACTCTGTTGTCCTTTATGTGAGGGAAGGAGCCCATGGAGTGGATGCACAAGAGGTGCAATGAACTTGAATGTTAGTGGCATACATCCCTGAGAAAGCAACCTCCTACAGCAAACATCAGAGACAAGGAGGGGCTTCAGGAGGGCAGTGGGATGGGACTCAGGAGATGTGGGCTGTCTTAGCTTGACCTGCAACATCTCTGCCTCTGACTTGCTGGGTAGCCTTGGGCCAGTCTTTTTAACCTCCCATTTAATTTTCTACAATTTGTACATTCAGAAATCTTCTGAAGGAGGTCAGAAATCTTCTGAGGAAATGATCCACCTCTAGGGGGAAGGTTTTTGTGAACATCTCCATAGAGTGGAGAAGATCACCCATCTGTCTTTCCATTCCAGTTTGTTCCCTCCAAAGAAAAATGAAACTTTTCATGGAGAGGCACTTCCAGTTTCTCCTGGAACACAGGCGCTCCCAATCTATGTGCTGTGCCTGGTGCTTTGGGACAGTGATCTTCCTCGAGTCCCTGGGTGCCTGTTTTATAACAATACAGCTAATAGCAGGTATGGCGCAGGACCTTTGCTGCAGCCAAGATGTGACTGGGGCTTTGGCAGCCTGAGAAGTTAACAAGCACCCAAACCCTGTTTAAAAAGTATGGGCAGTACATCACAGTAGAGGTTCAGTTATGTGGCAAAAAGCTTAGCTTTAATTATTTAGAGGTCAATAGTTCAGAAGGCATTTGTAAATAGTCTAGAAGTTGCAACGTGAAAGCCACAAGGTCTTGCTTTATGAACCTTGACTTCATTGTTCTGCCATATTGCCTTTGCCGAGATGCAGGATGAGGCTGATTCATCTAGCATGTGAATAATAAGGCGTGGAGAGAAGTGATGGGAAGTGTTTGTCCTGTCCTGTATTGAGAAAAGTCTTCCCTGCATTATGAAACAGCCCTGCAGTGTGGTTGGCCATGATCCAGAGCTGCAGTACATGTGAAAGAAGCAGTTGTTGTTTCAGTCTTCACTAGACTGTCTTTTTTTAAAAAAAAATCCTCTTAATACTGTCTCTGAATTAAACTGGAAGAAAGTATTAATTCTATTGTTTTACAAGGTCCATTGACATAAATAACATTAATCTTGCAACCAAATGATCTATGATCCCTCCAAGAACATTTTTAAAATAGAGTGGGCTGGCAGATTTTATCACAACAGCAGACAGTAGGGTGGGTATAACATGGCTTCAGAATTTTTAATTATAAATTACAGGACTGTGGGTTGTAATGGGACAATGTTAGAGCCAGAAGTCTGTTGACTCAGAGCTGAATTTTAACACTTTTTCATAAGAAGGAGAATTATATTTGTAATGATATAACTTAGAGTATAATTCCTCCCATGTGTAACCTAAGGTAAAATGAAAGAAATGAGATAAAATTTGGCTCTGACTCTAATAATGTACATTCTGATTTACACTATTGAAAACCTAAAATAATTCAACTGATTAAAATAGTTGCAGTAATTTGCATTTGAAGGTACACTTTGCTCCTATTCATGTACAATTTGCATCATGTTTTGAACAGCACAAGACAGCCAGGATCCAGACCTGGCGTGAGTGATTTGTACGGTGAATCTAATGCTCGGGCTCATGGCATTCTAAAATAAAAGGTGGTCTGTGAACTGAAGCATTCTAGAAACAAAATTGGTTTTCTGATTTTTTTTTTTCTGAAATGGGGTTCAAGGTCTCCGTGGATTAAGCAGTCTCCTGAAAGAACAATCAGCCTCATTTAAGAGAGACAAATATCCTCAGGATTCAGAAGGGGTGACAATCCTCTATGTCCATACCACACTGCAGAGCCCATTCCACGTGGTTTATGCCACTTCCTTTACCACCCTTTTGGCTGACCTCCTTTGCCAGCTGACGCGGTGTCTCCGTGTTCTCGTTGTTGCTAATTCTCCAGGACTCCAATAACTTCTCATCTTTCCTTTGCCCCAGGCCTTTTTTCTTGCTAGTTTTCTTAATCTAGATGCCCCTGCACTTCTCATGTCAGTCCAGCTCTCCAGCCTGCCATCCAGCAGTGTCACAGACCTGGCATTTGGAGGTCACGTTCAAACACCACATCCAACACCCCAACCTTGAGGTTTCACACTGTTCCCAGGAGACACCTACAAGGTCAAGCGCTGAGGGAAGACAACGGCCAGTGCCTCCTTACTAATGCAGTTCAATAATACCATTTACTTTTCTCCCCAGGGTCCGCAAGGTATTCCTGGTATAATGGGACCAAAAGGGGAGAAAGTAAGCGTCTGTTATTATGGAGTTTGGTATGGGTTTGAGGGGCAAAGAAAGGGGCGGGATGGGATGTTCACTTTTTTCCTTGCCTGTTTAGTGAATGGTGGGCCTTAGGGATGTAGGGGTTTGCTTTAATTTGAATGTAAAGCTGTCAATTGGTTTGAAGCTATAATTTAAACTTCCATCTTTCAGTGTTCATTTTTCAGTCTTGAAATGTTTTTTATGGCTTCAAATGATAGCTACCTCTGTCTAGAGTATGCGTTAAGAAAGCAGCTCAGGTGCACAAGTCAGCAATCTTACTGATCTGAATGCCCTGTCCCTCTGGAAGGACATGAGAAGCAGAGCTCTCCCATGTACTCTTAATTATATGGGTCAGCTCAGATGTTAAAACTGTCCTATATGTTAAGTTATGGCATCAGATCTGCAAAATATTTGCTCCATGATGATGCTTAAAGAGTCTTATACCTGAAGCTGGGCACATAATCACATGCTTTGCTCTACAAGGGGATGACTGTAGATTTAGGGCTGAGAACACAGGAAAGACCAAGGAGCTCTGTTAAAGTAATTCTTCTCACTTTACCTCTGGAAGCAAAGTCTTGAACACAAAGATATTCCCAACATTTACTTATTTATTTATTTATTTAATGTAAATGCATCGACTGATGAGTCACTGTGCTTTGTGTGGTGTCTATTAGACTAACATACTCCTTTCTCTGGCAGGGGGAGATTGGCCGGCCAGGAAGAAAGGTATGAACAAAGGTGCTGTCTCAGAAACCTGTCTAATACTTGACACACAGCAGCTGTCAGAGAGGGGTGCAGGCAGTAGTTAAGTAAAAATCAACTAATGTTGAAGTCTAACCTGTTTGTGCTGCTTTCCTTGGTACCCAGGGTGGGTGGTAGTGAGCTCTGGGTGCAGGGCTGGAGAGCTGGGCCCTCTGGCTTGGAAAGCTGTCCCAGCTGGTTTGAATTTGACAGATTCCCTCAGTAAAAGCCTGCTGCTCTGGCCAGACAATTAAAACAGAGTGGGAAATTATCTGACCTATGTCTCTGTGAACAGGGGAAGCAGAGTATGGGAACTATCATAAAAGGTGTATTTAAAAAAGCCCAAAGCAAAATCAAACTTTTTTACTCCTCCAAAGTCTAAACAAGCCTTGGCCAAACACCCCCAAGGGAGGAATAACCATTAATGATTACACTTACAGAGTTTTGGCACAAATGCAGTATGCTGACTATAATCCCATGCTTGGTGTCATATGAGCCATGATACATTGTCAAAAATATGCGCCCCTACATGTGGTGAAACAGAATACGCTATCTCAGTCGCTAAGTACCTCCATTTAATGTAATTAACTTTAAAAGAAGTCAGAAATGCAGGATGAAATCAGAGATATGCAGGGGGTAGTCACTAACCAGGAAAAGAAGTACCCTTCTAATAATATGCCAAGGATTTTAACACCCTTCTAATAATATACAAAGGATTTTAACACCAGCTACCAATCAGTAATTCAAATAAATATGAAACACATAAACAAAAGAGGTCTTTTTCCTTAATCTAAATTGCAAATGCCTTACAGTAAACAAAAGTAGTACTTACATATAATCAAGCGTTCAAATCAGCAATGTCTCAGAGAGAATCACCCACCAACCTACAAGAGAGTGCAAACCTTAAACACACTACATCAGTTCTTACTCTTCTGACAAAAACTAGTAGGTCCCAAAAGAGAAGTTGCTCAGGTTGGAAATAAAACAGTATATCTCTTGCTAAAACCTGTCTGGCTCATGGGAGGTCACTCTTAGCCCCAAATGTCATGATGACATTTCTAAGATCATGTTGTCAAGTGGCGTAAAGCAGTGCAGTAGCACTAATCTGCAGCATTTTAGGAGATACACAAAGAGTGATTTACAGGCAGAAATAAAAACAGATAAATAACTGTATGTATGCAGTTATTGCTAGTCATATAGTAGCTAATAAAGAGCAATTATAGCTAGTAATATGAGAATGTTCAGAATAGGAATAATAGTAAATACAAATAAGAATATCTTCATTAAAGATTTGGTTCTGTTCTTAATGTAAATTGGATTCATACTGATATAATTACATGCAGGTCTTTTTGATTTACAACCTATTATTAAATGGAAAGAGGATTTAAGTTATTGATACTGGGGTTTTAGGGTTATTATTTTGACTGCATGTAGATTTACTCTGTAGCTGATCTACTTACTTGAATCAGTATAACCTGGTATTTCTGCTAGCCCATTCTTGCTCCAGTAGCATCAACACAAACTGTATTATGAATATAATATAGTATTTTTTTTAATTGAAAACAAGGTAAAGAAGTATTTGCAGGTCTTTTCCTGAAAAGACTTTATTCCTCCATATCTCCTGTCTGCAGTGGAGGCCTGTGTGTAGGAATGATATTACATGAATCATTGTAATCGATGTTTTCTGTTCAAGGGTAGACCAGGTCCCCCGGGTGTCCCTGGGATGCCAGGACCAGTAGGATGGCCTGGACCTGTGGGACCGAAGGTAAGACTAAAATTCACATGGAATATAACCTGTTCAACATCATGATCTGAACAGAACAGTTGTCTTGGGAAGTCCCTAAACCACTATCTGTTGGAGGTTGGGAAGCTGCAGCAGTGCAAGGACAGTCTGTGCTTGTCCCGTTTCTTACACTGCTCTGCAAAGACCTGCCCAGTCTAGGGTTAGGTTACTCCATCTTCAGCCTGCCCCCTGTAGCACTTCTTACGCTGATTAAAATATGTCAAAGGGACATTGAAAATCAATCTAATGAAGACTCATTGATAACCACTGGTGTCTCACAGTCACACAAATCAGTGTTTCAAAACTGATCAGCATCTTTATGACTGTTCTTTATGATGATCTCTTTGCCTGAACGTCTACTTCTTGGCAGTGTAACTGTGTGCCCATGCGATCAGAGTGAGAATACCTCACTGGTATCCAGAGAAAGAGATTACAAACCATGAGGATTGCTGATCGCATCTTTGAAGTTCATTCCTGTCGAGGTTTAACCCCAGCCAGCAACTAAGCACCACGCAACCGCTCACTCACTTCCCCCCCACCCAGTGGGATGGGGGAGAGAGTTGGGAAAAGAAGTAAAACTCGTGGGTTGAGATAAGAACGGTTTAATAGAACAGAAAAGAAGAAACTAATAACAATAATGATAACACTAATAAAATGA
>JAVJGG010000073.1:6647008-6702721 GCA_035590195.1 Aviceda cuculoides
TCTCACCGGCTGGGCTTGAGAAGCTGAAAAGTCCTTGATTTTAGACTAAACACTACTTAGCAACAACTGAAAACATCGGTGTGTTATCAACATTCTTCTCATACTGAACTCAAAAGATAGTACTGTACCAGCTACTAGGAAGACAATTAACTCTATCCCAGCTGAAACCAGGACAATTCCCATACAAACAAACATGCATTCCTGTGATTTTTAATAACCAACAGCAAAAGAAATGGCAAGACACGCTTTGCTACTGCAGAGTGGTTGCTTCACCTGCATTTATTACAAAAAAGCTGCAGGACAGTCCTTTACTGAGTATTATTTTATGCAAAAGGTATACAGCTCTTCTCAAGAGCCACAGTATATGGAGTTTCTACTGGTACTTTTGAGATAACTTGCTTTTCTTCAAGCCAGTATGCATCAGACAAAAGGACTGCACACAACGTTTAGTTCAAAGCTGCATTTTCTAGTAAATTTTTGACCCTTTATTTGCTTCATGAAGGTTGGTGCCCCCACCTCAGAGTATGTGATTCAGTAGCTCTTGCTACTGCAAGAATAATAGTAAATGACTTCTGAATTCAAGCCACATCTGGGAAGCAGACCCTCTAGCTCTTCACAGCTATTTTAGATGAAGAACATCATATTATAGTATGTAGAAATGTAGGCAAGCAACAACAGAGTATGTACTTAAAAGAAGCCAATGTTCACTTTGGAGTGTGAGATGGGAAATGCTTGTGTCCCGTCCCCCCCCAATGCATTGTGTTTTCTTTTGTTTGTGATTGCCCACAGTGAGAGCAGTCAGGACAGAAGGAAGGTCCAACTCCCTCCTTCCCTCATAGTCAGTACTGAGAGAAGAGCACTCAGAAAACTCATTCACTTGGCCTTTTCCTTAAATAAGCCCTGGTTTTATTTATGAAGTCTTCCTAATTTTGATTTTATCTCCTCTTTGACTATTGTTATGCTTTTTCATCACACTCCTAGAAGCATCCCTCACATTCAGTAGTAATACTTTTTCCTATACTTTGCAAGTCTTACTTGCTGTTTGATTCCAGTTCTGCTTTTATTGTCTCCTCTGATACCGGTCTCCTCTGTTCTTCAGATAGCTTCACACTTTCATTTCTTCTGGTCTTTATAAATTTTGGTTTTGTGCCTGTCAGTGAAGACTCCAGTCAAATAGAGCCCAGCAGATCTCTGTGCTCACTTCCATCGGTTGTGCCTCTCTTTCTTTTCTCTTCTTCTCATCTCTGATCTTCCCAAACTCCTGATACTTCGCTATAGTCATTTGCTGCATCCTCTTCTTGCTGTAAATCTCCCTCTGTAAATCTTGCCTTGTTTCAATTTTAAAGGTGCTGCTTGGGTTTTTTTCTCAGTACCATCTCTGTGCCTTCTATTTCTTTGGCTGGGTCTCCTTACTTGTCTTCCCCTTCTTTGACACAACCTTGGTCCAATCCTTATTTCTCCTACTTTGTTTCTTCAAGTCTTTTCTGAACTTCTGCTGGGGCAGCAGCAAATGTGAAAATCCTCTCCATTTCTAGGACAGTGAAAGCCAAAGGAGAACGACAGCCAACTGTATTCTGCTGCTAGCACTGCTGCATGTTTGCGGGGACTACTCCATATTTCACGTTAGACATAATTATCTGACAGCAGACAGAGAAGTTGTTGTAAAGCCTTTTCATGATTTACTGGCTCCAAACCACTGTAAAGCACATGATGTCTCAGAGCTACAACAAAAGTAGTCACTATGCCTCCCCAAGCCAGAAAGGCTTGCAGCAAAACACCTTCCTTTTCTGCAACTCAGTGGAAAAGATGCTGGGTAGAGACAATGCACGCAGAAAAAGGATGCACTGCTGATGCTAATTTGCTTGCATGTCCTTTAATAGCATCTGGCAAAACTGAAGCACAAGTTACACACTCAAGAATATGCAAATAGAAGAATAAGAGAACATACGAGGACTCAGGCAGAATGCAGTTGCAATATAGACCTCTGACTACAATGCTACACCAAGGTCAGGCTTGTCTCACCTGTTTGACATAAAACCTGAACCACTAAACTGTCAGACATTCAAATACGACTTCATCAGAGAGCCACAATCAATAACTCTCTTTATTGACCCCTTTAGGGTGAAAAGGGAGAGTTGGGTGTGATGGGATTGCCAGGTACAAGAGGACCAATGGGCTCCAAGGTTTGTTAAGCAAACGCTGCATTTTCAGACATTGGTTTCTAATGCTCTGCTGACAGCTGCTTCCCTCATGAATTTGCTGGAAGGCATTTATCAAGATATATCTTTTCTAATACAGCTAAAAAGATATGTTCTCCTTCAAGCAAGGTTTTGTTGTCTGGTTGGGCTTGGCTGTGTTTTTGGCTTTTCATAAAAATGCTTTGGTATAAATTATTGTAATGCAAAAAATTATCTTAAAAGCAAAACTCATATATGATTGTATCCCATTAGAAGACTGGAGTTCTTAAGTGTATCTGCAGCATTAAATCATTTCTGCAATGTTTTCCACCCACCTCATAGGATTGTGGAGATCGTTTTGGTACTCTACTAAAACTATGCGTATGTACTGACAGTTGGATAGCAAGCACAATTTGGTCTGGATGTTCTAGTATCTGCACATCATTGTCTGTAGCATAGCCTCTGCCTTTACAAATTTGAGCTACAACATTTTAAGGTACTTGAAAAAAAATTATGTAATCAGTTTATTCAGATAAAGGACTGGAAAGAAGAATTGAACACCACTGTTTATTGTATGTTTCTTAAAGAGAAACTCTGTTTATCTGAAGGGTGTTCCACAGGAGAAATTTAAAAAAAAAAAACAAAAAACAAAAAACAAAAAACCCAAAACAACAGAAAAACAGAAGAGGACGATTTTTGCTAGAATTATTTTAGATTATTAATTGTGGCATCTAAGGCTTTATTCACTTTCAGTTACATTTTATTTTTCTTGCTTCAGTTTTAAAGCAATATCAAACCTGCTGGCTTTACCTGGCTTTTTCACATTGGCTTTTGGGCTGAGTTGTCTTGCCTTTAATTCATATTTCATAGTTCTGTTTTGGTGCAATTTTAGAAGCTATAAATATTCATTTGCATTTACAAGCTGATGCAATTAATTATTTGTGCTTCATTCTTTTTCTTCATTTTGAAGTTTGAAAGTCCGGCTTCTTGGGTGGTCTTGAAAGTGAGAAGCATTAAAATATCTATCATTCCCTTTAGGGTTTTCCTGGAACTAGAGGAGAAAAGGTCAGTGTGATAATAGAATAATGTATAATTTAACAATTGGCAACAGTTATGTAAAAAGAAGTAACTGTAGAAATGATGTTGAATTTTGATGTAGTGAAGTCTAAAGGTCCCACTGAGAAATGAAAACAAGCATCAAGAAGGAGCACAGTCTTGGGATGCTGAAGAAGTGAGTTTTACACCCCATCTTCTTGTGAATAGGTTACTACCATGCACCTCACTACAGTTTCTCCATCTGTAGAATGAGTATAATAATCCTTAATTGTTGGTCTGGTTTATTTAGGCTATATACACTTTGGCACAGAGGCAGTTTTTACTGTAAGACCTTACAGTGGGACCTGAACTTGGATGAAGCCAACTGGGGAAAAAAATCAAGTTTGGAAATATTATGTCCAGGACAGCACGTATTTAAAGCAATTATCTGGGGACAATGAGTCCCTTTTCCTACAAGCCTTACTCTTAATTCTGTTATAATATCAATAAAAGTAATAAGGAAACATTTGAGGGTACCTACCATATACCTCACTCTGAAGATATTACTATATTCTGCGTGACTCCAAATAACGCCTCGTGTAGGAGAAATATTTTTTTGCTTCCTCATGAAATGCTACTAATTAAGCTATTGCCACCCTGTTATGTCTCTCCAGGGATCCAGAGGTGACAGGGGTGACAAAGGAGTCAAAGGAGACCAGGTAATTTTCTTCTCCAAAAGGCTGTGAGCTTTAGCTGAACGTGCACATGAGGACTAATGTACCTCTGACAGAAAAACCAGGAGCGGTATGGAGGAAGGGAGGCTGGAGGCGTCTTCCCGGGAGGGCAAGAGTGGCAAGGGAAGGCAGTGGTCCTACCTGGTGGGAGGGTGGTGGGGCAGCGTCCCTGTCCATGTGCCCCCCGCGCATAGCAGGGTCGATGAGTCAGAGGGGGATTTCCCTGGAGGTAACCTCAGTCCCTCCTGGCCTGGCAGGACAGAACCAGAGAGCTTGCCAAAATGCTTTTAGCTGGTGATATGATAATGCTGGGGGCGGGGGTGGAGGGGTGGTGTGGTGTGTGAGATTCACGGCTTGGGGGTTCTTTTAACTTAGAAAAGAAAAGTAAACTGCTTTTGATGTAAATGGAGAAACGCCATTCCCAAACTGCAGGCTTCGGGAGTTGTCCAGGTAGCATGGTCGCCTGTAGACAAAAGCACAATTGGGATGTTTTTGCCGGACGAGAGGAAGCAGGCGGCAGAGGATCAGACAGAGGAGTAGTGTTACCGTACAAGGGGCTTTACAGTAAAATTTTTTTTATAATTCTCCACCTACCGCATCACCTGCAGTGCTGAATCACAGTATGGGAATTTTTAACTGATATCAGAACATGGCGCTTGTTTTACTTCCTTCCAAGGAAGGTGCTGCTTTGTCAAAGTTGTCTCCACATTTTTTGATTATTTTTCTCCTTTTAATTTGTAGGGAGAAATAGGCTTCCCTGGAATGCTGGGACAAAAAGTAAGTGTGTGTGATATTTTAGGGAGTTGTGTTAAGTGGTGACGTAGGGTCAATGCATGGCTTCAGGGACATCCTGGAAAGTATAAGACATTGAAGGTCTTGCTTGACTCAATGACCAACACTTCTTGGACTTGGACAAATTCTTTAGGCTTTTTGTCTTCGGAGAAAACTCTGAGATTTAGCTGTTTGTTGGTGTTCCTCTTTTTTCCCCAGAACATTGATTTAGTCATAATCTTCCTCCTGTTTTAACATATTCAAACTCTTGATTATAAATTCATAACTGTCCTAATTGCTTGGGGTTTATTCACTTGAAGCTAATAAATATTTCCTTCTTGATGGTGTGAATCAAAATGGCACTACCGTAAATAACAGTGATATCCCTGACCAGTGTTTATGTCATCATAATTCTGTACTTGAAGAACAATCAACATTCAGATGTTGGCTTATTGATAGAAAGCCTAACGGAGGATAATTTTACCACATAATCACATCTTATTTCTGAAATTAGGATAAGGAAATAATGCTTCTAATGAGGCTAGAAGATGAGTGAATTCACCTCCCTTTCACTGAGTGATTTTATTACATTTGCATCTTAACAGCAAAGCAAAATACCTCCAAGGGGTCAGAGAGTTTTGCTAGCCTTGACCTTACCAAGTCTCTGAGCGTGTTTCTGACCTCTCCATTTGGCCTCCTCTTTAGGAAAGGATTTTTCAGGGAAACGTGGGTAAATTGTAAGAGATATTTTTTAATTTATGCTTGTTTTAAAATATTTTATTATAAACTTTGATTTCTGAGAAAGAAATGGTGCCAGCATTATCTAGAGGAATTGTATGAATGAAAGCACTGTATAAGGCCGGTATAACCATGTATTTACATCCTGCTTCCTTTCCCCTCGCACCCACCAAGGGAGAGATGGGCCCAAAGGGACAATCTGGAATACCAGGACACAGAGGACCTATAGGAAGACCCGGAAAACGAGGCAAACAAGTAGGACCATGGTGTTTCCTCTTCACATGACTCCTGGTGTCTGTGTGGTCATGGTGTATAACCGTGCGGTCTGTGCTTTCGTGGTACCATGCACTTTATCACACGGGGAGCAGACAGAAGCCCTGAAACACCTCACATGCATGCACAGGCTAAGCAGGAGTTAAAGCCTCAGCTTTAGAGCTGGAGCCTTATCTGTACCATTCAGCTCCCTGGAAGTGCGGCATCGGGGAAAGTTGTATTTTTCCTGGCTTGGTAATGAACTTGTTGAATACAACTTGAGCAGACCCTGAACCCTTCCTTTGAATCCTAAGCAACACAGAGCTGCAGTCCTGACCCCACCTGATGGCTGGAGAGCTGGCATGAGGTCCAGGTCTCAGACAGCATGGGATGTAACACCGTGGTGCCCTACACTTTGTAGATCCCAACCCTGAAGCTGACTTAGGGAGCAGGGCTGCTCGATTTACAGACAGGCTGCAATTGCAAATGGGATATATCCAAAATGCAACACATTTTAGCCTGCCCAGGTGCCATCCTCTGCCCCTCACAAAAACAGGTTCCTGGGATGAAGGAAGAAAGGTTTGTATGGAAACACTGGCTTTCTGGGGCTCTGAATGAGGGAGAGATTGCTGGGATGCTACAAAAACTAGTTCCTCCTCACCTTGGCTCCGGGCAGAGAGGCAGCATCAGACATCTTGCAAGGGAGGTCCCATTGCCTGTCCATGAATTTTCTCCCTGGCTCACGAGTGCAAAGAGCTACACTACTGCTAGCAAAAACACTGCTTGAGTGCACTGGCAGTAGCTGCCTGTACACTAAGAGTGATATGCTGTAATGGATTAAACTGGTATGTGGTCTGTGGCAATGAAAACCGCTGGTCTATACATCCAAGCCTCAGACCTGTATTACACTGTCATACACTCCTGCTTTCTAGCACATGCACTAAGTGTGCATCCAGTGCCCATTTAAGCTCGGCCCTTGCTGCTGTGCCTGCCTGGGGAATGCTTTCTGTCCACACCATCCAATTTGTTTGAGTCAGCCTTTGCCCAGGCCCAGGTGTTGGCCAACACAGCTCAGCTTGTAGAGCCACAAAACCTTGGAGATGTCTGGCACACAGTGCAAAGAACCAAAGCACTAAAACACCCTCTCTGTTTCTCCCATTTCCTCTGTTAACACTAAACCAAGATTGATTTGTTAGACTGGATATTTATAAGGCGGTTCTTGCCACAGTACTGCATGCCAGGGACAGATTCTTCTGCTCTGAGAAAGGTCAGGAAGACAGATAGTGAGGTTAAGGGATGCTAATCTTGTATGGAAGCTGTTCGGGAATGGGATGGTTGACAAATGGTCCTGATCTAGAGCTCAAAATAATTATGCTGGTGGAGCTACTTTTTCAGACCTTTAGATAAATTGTAAAGACCAGGAATTGTGTGTAAATTTGATACTGACTCCTCCTCTATAACATTTTCTAAGGAGGAGGTAGCAATATTGGTATAGTTACCTGTTCAAGTCACTAAATGTGCCTCTTTGAGTGCACCTTTCCTTTTGTATTTTTTTTAAGCAGTGATATTGGGGATAAAAAGGAGACCAGTTCTTGGTGCTTTGAATTGCCACCTGCAGAGCCTGTTTCTTTCCACTGACTAGCAGGGAAGGGAACCTGTTCTTGCTACACCAACATTGGTGTTAATGTACATCTGCTCAGATACAGGAGCTTGTAGATGTGGTAGTTAATGGGCTTAGCCGAAAGTATTTTATTTGCAGTCTTGTCATGCTCAGCGTTTCAAACAGAGGCACATGCCTGCTTCACTGTTGCTCTGATGCCATCAGCTAATATCTGAAGTGAAAGAATAGGTAGTGTAGGGAAAAACTGAAAGTTGGCTGTTAGGGAGGGAATAATAGGTCACCAAGTAAAGGAAGGTATGTGTAATGTAAGTCTGCTAGATGACCCACAAGAAATATTTTTTGTCCTTGATTTAGCAGATTTTAAAAGCTGATGTGTGCTCTTTGCTTTTTTTTTTGTTTTGTAAACTTTGCTCATCTGTCCTGCCAAAGTAATATGCACAGAATATCTTTACATAGCATAAGGCAAAGAGAAGACACAGTGCCTGCAGATCAGCTTGAACACAGTGCACTCCTTACTTGACCGTAGACATTTCATCACATTATGCAGTGTCTTAATCAAAAAGTGGTGACATAAGCCGTGTCGTAGTTTAAGGCAACAATCAGTGTGACTAAAAGGACTACAGTCTGGCCCTAAATTAGGTTTTCCAGGCCCAAGGCTCAGTACACAAACCCCTTTCTGGCACCCTGAAAGCAATTTCAGCATTGATCTTCTGCAAGAAAACCGTGTTTCCCTCTCTGTGATTGGTGAACTAGCTACTTCCTTTCTCCTTTTCTAATCCTTTGAAAAAACTTGAGAGTGGCATTTTAAGGCTCTGTGGGTCTGGCTGCTGCCTGTAAGTGCTGTAGTTGCCTGGCGGTTTGTTCAGCTGAGAGGATAGTTTCCATCAACATGGGGCTGTTTCCTGTCTCTTGATCCAGCTGACATCCCTAGATAAAACAGCTAAATTGGGAAGGTGTCACTTCCACTTCCATTTTGAGATACGTCTTGATTATCTCACTGACATCTTCAGCTCTCCCTTGCCTCTGGGGCAGGCTCTTCCTAAAAGGTGGCAAGGAGGTGGGAGCCACAAGTCACAGCCTCATCCACCCTTAACTGGGATATAACACCCAAAGCTTTGTAACTTGGGAAGTGACCCTAAGGAGCGAGTTCAGGGTTTCAGTCTTGATAAGGAGGAATGACTTAGGGCTTTAGATAATGTTACTTTGAAAGAAAGGAGAGGAATATAAATATTGTCCATGGAAAAATCTCTGAATGACATGGGTGCATGTGAAAAGAAACAAGGCAAAAATATTGAATATAAATCTCTGCCATTATTATTTAATCTATCTGTGCTAAACAAGAGAGCATTGAGCAGCCATTCCGCCAAAGCAGGGGACACAGAAGACAGCTAGTTTTCAGGCAGTACATGTCCAACTGGTGCTGGCTTGCCTCTGCCAGATCGTTGTCATGTGGGGGAAAGAGATTTCCCACAGACTTCTTTGGGGCTACAAAATCCTCGTCTGCCAGTTCTGTGTTGCGCAATGTAAGAAGTAATTAGGGATCAGCATCGCTGACATTCACATAAATCCTGGAAAATTTTGATGGCACAGAGCTTGCCTAATAGGATTAAACAAAGCAAATATTCAATTAGTTCTTTATGAGGCATGGCAAAGCCAACCTTCTTCTGTTGAAATGGTGCAAGTGACATTCAAATGTATTCATGGGATATAACAATATTATATAACAACAAATTATTTTAGCATATATTACTATATATGCTTCATTACTCTGAAATTAGACATGCAACCACTCATCATGTGCCCCTGAATGCACATTAACCTGGAATTACACCATCTTCAAGGAATTAATCTCCTTTGTCATTAAAAGAAAGCTTACATAGTACACATCATTTTTGTTATGCTAAATAATGTATGCTGCTGCATAAAAATCAGATCAGATATTTAAACTTCAAGCTATGTAATACACTTCTGAAATATAAAGCTGAGAAATCCAAGCCTTGGAAAGTATATGAGCAGGAAGATAAATATAGTTATTTTTAATTAAGTGTCACAGTATTAAATTCAGGAGCAAAAATAGGAAGGTGCTGAACAGTTCTAGGGTGAAAATTCTAAATGCCTTAAGGGTATGGCTGCACAAACAAGCTCCCACGAGGCAAATTAGGGCTGATTTTACAGAATATTAGGTATTATATGGTAACTGTGTGTAAGCTCATCTCCCATAGGTAATTTTACAGCATTTTGGCTGAGTCATAAGGTACCAGGGGGACAGCATTTGTCAGCATGATGCTGCCACAGACTAGCTTGCACTTTGTAAAGCCAAGCCCTTGCTTACCTTGCGATGATTTCTTAACATAGCTATACCCACAGTAGGTACCTAAAGTACTTCTGGAAACAGTGTGGGCCTCAAAGTCATTGGTGTGCTTCTGAAAGACTGCACCCTAAGACTGGGAAATGTCACTGTGGCAGCCTTTGCCAACTCCTTGGCGAATTTTCTCTTTTTTTCCCCAGTGTGTACAGTACAGTACAGTAACTAAGGATTTCCAGGGTCAGTTATTTCAGCTCCACCAGCCCTTTCTTTCTGAGCTGTACTGACTCCTAGAGAGCTACCAGGGGTAAAAAGGCATCCTTAAAGAAAGGCTATCAAATGATTGAAGTCAGAGTAGGGTGAATCTTGACTCCACACAGAACAGGTCTCTGGGACTGTTCATGTTTAGGAGCAGAATTCCTGCCTGGACATGCTTTTCTGTCTCCATGTAGAAGACTACAGAACCTCTTCCCTGAGGTGGTGACTATGAAGCTCATGCTATGCTTTTATTGGCAAATGTCTTGGCTTTCTTGAAAAGGAAGCAGGTGCTGGCTGGAAGAGGTTGTGTGCTATTAATAGTTTAGCAAATAAAGGGATGTCTCCTCTCTCCTAGGGACTAAAGGGAGACATTGGACCTGCGGGTATCATGGGTCCACCTGGAAGGCCTGGTCCTTCTGGTCAGCCAGGGCCCCCTGGACCTTCAGGATCAGGTAAGCAGGAGACCAGGTGATCTCTTAAACAGTGTCCCTGCTTCCCCAGCCCCTCCTCATTCATCGCATACACCTACATAGGCCCCTTTACAAAAAGTACTGGAGGGCTTTATTTGCTTCTCCACTGACAGCAAGGAGAGGATTTCTCCTGAAGGCAGGTCATGCCATCCTTGTCCATTATAAGGACTCTATACCTTACTTTTAAGTCTAAATTATGGCTTCTGATGTTTCAAATAAAACCAAAAACAAGGCCTATGTGGTTCCTGTGGGACTTTGGTAGATGGGGATGATGAAAAGCCATCTGGCAGCCTTGGAGGCACTAGTTAATCATCTCCATCATCAAAGGTCTGCTGCTTCTCCAGATATCCTGGCTTACAGTGAGAGATTGCAATTTTTAATCAGCCAGGACATACTCACCCTGTGCAGCTCTGTAAAAGAAAGAGATGAGACTCAAGTCACGATAACATTAAGGAAAAAAAGGAAGAGAAGGGAAGGGATAGGAATCAGAGGGACAAAAGGGCAGTGGAGAAAGACTCTTTAATTAAGTGCTGGAGATCTATGCTTGCTGCAATTGTGCACGTTGTAGAAATCATGAGAAAAATCTCGTACCTTATAATTGTACAGCTTCAAAGCTATGCATGCACATGAACTCTGGGCAGCTTGTGAGACCAAGCATAGACATGAAGGACAATACACGATTCACAGTGTTCAGTGACAGTGAACCCTCAGGTAGGGTTTTCTCAGCCCAGATATATACTAAAGTTTCTGAAAAAAAGAGCAAAACCAGGTGGAAACTACCATTGCTTCAAATGAACAACAGCTGCTTGTACCTGTTCAATGTCCTCTTCCATTTTGCTTTCTCTTTTTCTTCCCTTGCTTACATCAGTGGGCAGGAAGTCTCTTTTGTGGTGGTGCGGAAATGGTACATGATCTCTGAACCTGGGGGCTGCTTCGAAATCTTCACATATCTCATGTGTCTCATTATGAAACATCTTTGCCTCAAGTAAATTAGCTGGAAGTTTTCAGAGGGCAGAATTTTCACCATGCTGATGGGAAGGCAGCCAGGATCTTGAGATGACTTTTTAAAGGCTTTACTCATCCGCAGAAAGTCTATGTGTAAGGCTTGTTAATCTTTTTCCCCTAGAATATAAATTCTGATCCTAAAAGACCTTTCTGTAATGATGTCACTGTTTGCAATATGAACATGTTGGCTCATAGTCTAATTCTGCAGAGTAACACATCCTTGACAAAGTCTGAAAGTCAAAAAGTAGTATTTTTTTTTAATTTTTATTTGTAGCACTCCTGTATTTCTAGTTGGGTTTCCTGTACAGAAACCTCTGAAACAGCATTGCTCAAGTAGTTGCACAAATGCACAAGTCCAATGCATTGTGGATGTATAGAGATGGACTCTAGTAAACTCAGCACATAGGTGCTGTAGAGTGATCTGTGTGTTCTTCATGTCCTGAACTTCTGTCGCTTCAAACAGGCTGACATTTATTCTAAGCAAATTGTCTCTCTCTTTCTCTGTAAAGTTGGTAGAAAAATTTAAAAAGTGATCTAAAATAATATGACCATGGGTACAAACTCAGGTCTTTCTCCTGAAGTGCTGGAATTGGTGGTTCCAGTAATCCCTTCCCTCAGTTCCCAGTGGATTTGGTAGGACATGTGCATATCTGAAAACTTAGGTAAATACATATATCCACCTGATCTGTATTTTTTCCCCTCAGGCTGCATTTGTGTTTTGTGTATTAACTTCATAGCAATGCAACCTGGTATTTTGCTTCCTAGGGCAATTTGCAATAGGTCCAAAAGGGGAAAGAGGACTTCCAGGGCCTCCAGGGAGATGTCTCTGCAGATCCCCACAACATGTGAATAACCCGTCATATGAGGAATCCGTGTTTGGACACAGTTATCCAAAAGTCCCTGCGGTAAGCAGATTTTCTGGGAGAGGATATGAGTGGTTCTTAAGTACTTTTATTGTAAGAGGTGGTGTACTCACTAATATGTTGGATTTAACAGGGAAGATGTCTCTATGTGGGCAATGTGTGAGTTCTAGTATCCAAAACCCCTGAGATCCAGTCGGTGCAAAAGCCTCATAACTAGTCTGAGGGTTGTGTGATTGTGTCATGGTTTAAGCCCACTCAGGGGTGCATTTCAGGGTGCTGAAATGCAGCTATTTCAAACCATCAGTAATGTAGCACGTGTTTAGAAACCTTTTTTCAAGCCTGAGGATGCTCTCTTGCATCTCCTACTGTACATATATAATCTGTTCTTTTTCTTTCAGTAAATTGAAATATATTTCAGATTGGTCAGTGAAGTAAGCATCTCTTTCTTGTTTACTTTTTATATCTTCTTCTGCAAAGACAGTGATTTCAGAATTGAATATTGGGGTCAAGCATTTTGCATATGTGATAGAACTTTCTCCCAAAGCACAGATGCTCTAACTTGAACAAAAAAGGAGCCTCCACAAATCATGGGGGTTAGACTTCTGAGCTCCTGTCTGTAGACATACACTTTGTATAGGTAATTTAAATCTCTAGCCTTCCTGAAAGCATTTTTATGAGCAAATTGGACAAAGTACTTTAAAGGAGAAGTCATTGGTGGAAAGTGACCAAGTAATTTTTCATCTCTGATTTCTTTGGGCTTTGTAAATACTATTTCTGTACTTTTCCTTCTGCTGGGCCCTGCCGTAATATTCTGTGCATTGTAGCACTTAGTCAGCAGTGAAAATGCTAGCTTGCTGCTGTGTACCAGCATAGCCCAGCCACTCCACTCATGCAAGTGGATATTGCGCAGTGTCTGGTCATCTCTGAATGACAATAAGCAGCAATTAGCTTTGTTAACTTTGCCATCTGTCACGTTGTCAGAAAGCTATTACGGAGTGTGAAAGGGACATGCAACAGTGTGCATTAAACTGGGTCACTGAACTCAATCTTTTGCATGAGTCTGCTGCAAGTCTTGTCAGCTCCTCACTCATCCCTGTCTGTGTTGCATTACAAAAAAGCCTCATTGTTTTTAAAATGTAATCGTGAGAGAAGCAACTGCATGTACTAAAGGCACAACACATCACGCTGCAAAAAAACTATCATGTACTTCACGGCATGGAAAACTCATAGGAAAAGGTATAGGGCTGGCAATATTCTGTGTAGGTCTTATTACCCTCCTTCCTCATCAGAAACAGTTTCATTTTAGATCTTAAAAGATGGTAGTAAGAGCATGACTACCTAAAATATAAGTACCCTACGCTACTTGATGATGAGCAAGTGCCGTTTCATTCTCAGAAATGCAGGGTGGCAAAGAAGCACGCCTCAGCTCTGAAAGTGGAGCACTTGCAGAGCAGCGCTCCCCCTTTGCCTGCCCCGTTTGTTTTACCCCCTCGAATGCCAAGAGCAGGAGCTTAAACATTGCTATGATTTATTCTGTTCAGATCCCCACACAGCAGCTTTGAAGCCTGCCTTGTACCACTTGCAAATTATTGTCATGGTTCCTATAGCTGCACATGGAAAAGACCCAGAGACGGTGCTCTGTGCCCCCAGTCCCAGTGCCGCATCGTTTTCCAAAGCAGCACCCGACCACAGCACCTCCCCAGTGCAATCACCCACTCGCCCGTCAACTCCTCCGATGCCAGCACTGCCAGAGTTGGGGAAAGGCTAGGAAACAAAGCACTGGTTTTCTATCACTGGCTAAGGTTCATCCTGGTTCTTAAATCTTTTGCAATTTCAAAGACCGGTATCTGTAACAGAGAGTTTCAGAGAGCACATATCTGCTATTGATTTCAAGAGAAATTAGAGCTCTGGGGCTTGGACTTGAGCTCCTGAACACAGTTACGGAATCAGCTCTTTACTGGCTTTCTATTTCTTTGCTTGCTTTCATTCAAGCTGAAGGCATTTTTATTCAATGCTTCTTTAATGAAATTGGCCTTTGTAGAGGGCTATGGGAATATTCTGCTATGTAGAAATTTCAGGGTAATTTGTTTTAAAAAGAGCCAGTTCTGTTTATGCTGGTGGGAATCAGGCTCAGCCCCAAATCCATTTTGCTCAGAAGCACACCATTTGCTTTTTCTTAATTTAAAAATGGTTCAAATCTTGCTAAAATTAATTTGATTAAATTGCTGAAGGAAGAGATTATTTCCTAATGCCCCTTACAGCCAATTTCAGTGACTGAGACATTAAAAAAATTAGTAAGAGAGCAGCTCATCCTAATTTTTCCATTTTTAACTAGTTCTTTTCTGTTTAATTGAGGACTTGGCTTTACACTAAAGTGTGTGCATATAAGGAAACATGCATTTCAATGACAATTAAATCTAAAAAAGGTACAAAGTAGTAAAAGACAAGTGAAGGTTGCATTGAGCAATGCATTATATATTTTGTAGTCATAAGCATGCCTAAAAAATTATAGACAGACCCACAAAAAGCACTTATGCCCATATGGATTTTGCAATTGTTCCAGCATCTAACCACTGGAGCATCTGACAGTTTTTCTGAGCAGCGATTGGGCACGAGTATTTGCACGATCATTACCTGTGGATGTGCATTTCAAAACAGGGGCCATTGGAGCCATAGCTGGGTGCTCAGGAAAGACCATTCTCCTGTGGCAACATTTGTCTCTTCTTACCAGTCACAAAGGAGCCTTTTATGGTCTGGCAGTCCATGGGTGTAAGTTCTCATACCATTCTGTTTCTGAAAACAACCAAACCATTTTTGTGTCGTTATTTACCTATTTGCAGATACCTATGTCAGTCAGCAAAACTAGATTCTGTGACAATCCTAAATCCTTCTTGAGAGGGTTACCAATCACCTCTTTTTCTGTGCCCCAGATTTTTGTGGTGAATAATCAAGAAGAATTGGACCGGCTAAACACCGAAAATGCCCTAGCTTTTAGAAGAGATCAGAGATCTTTGTATTTCAAGGATACCTTTGGATGGCTCCCAATCCAGGTGAAAATATGACTATGGTCTCAGAAAACTTGTGAGTGTATGTTTCATTTTTAAATACAGAACATACTTCTGTACTTAAGGTGTCATACAGAATCCATGAAGCAAATGGTGAAAAAGCTCATTTTTGAGCACTGCCACAACTGTACAAAATTCTGTGATTTTTGCACACAGGAGTCTTAATTACTGAGGTGTTAACTCATCGGTGTTGCAGGTTTTGCTAACCTCCCTGTGAACCAGGCTCCACTGGTGAACAAACTGGGGCCGAGCTCAGGGAATTATGATAGTAAAAAGCATTTTTTAGTTAATACAAAATAAGGCAAAACTCACCAGGGTACAAAGCTGTGGAAAAACACAAACCCTGCAAACCAAAACCATGTATTTCCTTATTGCTTCAAGGAGCTAAGCTAAGTCTTGCTGAAATCAGCAGCAGGATCCTTCTTGTGTCCACTGGACTTTGAATCAGCTTCTGTATAAACCCTATGAACCACCAAAATATGAAAACCCTGTCGCAGGATCTGCCTCCCACAGCCCTTCACCTTGGTTTGCTAGTCAGGCTGCTTGTGGCCCAGTTCAGTAACCACTGTGTGTTTGTTTGGCCAGCTCACTCCTTTCTATTCTGTGGATTACCGCTTCAAGGACGGTGGTACCTGTGGAGATGGGATCGTACAGGATGGGGAAGAGTGTGACGATGGCAATGCAGTTGTGACTGATGACTGTATAAGTAAGTTCCAGCATATCAAAAGCAGCCTCTTTCTACCAGAAAAGGTGCATTAGTTGTTTCCATAGGGCACACTAGTGTGTAAATCACACAAGTGTTTTACTCAGGGGAGCTTGCATGGTTTCTGGGTTGAGTGCAGGCACAGGGAGCGGGAAGCACAATGGCCATAGTGCGAAAACTGAGGTCCTGCGTGTGGATGCCACACACCAGCACAAGACAGAGGTGATGCCAAGCACTTCTCATGCATCCGTATTGAGGACCATGTACCTCACTGTGCAGAGGCGTCTGCAGTCAGAGCCAAACCACTGCATTTCAGGGGCCAAATCCAGCAGCTGGTTTACATACACGCCTTCCCTGGAGGCTGCTGACTTTCTGGCCAGAAGATGTAGCATACCTTTGGAGTGTACCACAGAACCCCTTAGGAAAGATAAACACAGAAGCTGGCTGTTTCTAATAGTAAGCTAGATCCTGGGTCCAATAAAACTGCTTTGGATTTTGTTATTCACTTGCATAGAGAGGGTGTCAGCTCACTACCTTCGCTATTAGGTTTATACAACATTTGATTCCTGACTAGTCGAGCTTCCTTTCATTTTGCTGGTTGTGGATAGCAAAGAGCCTATAAGCATACAAACAACTGTGGCAACCTTCACTTCTACCTTTCAGTCACTTCTACCGCTTGATTCCTTCCCCAGACCGCAGCACTCTACACCATCTACAGCTGACACACAGCAGGTTTGGTACTCTGTTGGTTCAAGCAAAGGAATGCTTTTTCACATTTCAGAACAAGTATCAGCCAACACTGAAACATGTAATTTTTCTTTTTCATTTATACATCTCTCCTTTTTTAAGCCTGACTTTGAAAATGAGGTGTATACAGCGACGCTCTATGTGAGTTTGTCCATCCACCTGTCCATCACCACTCTGCCCCTTCTAACTTAGGAATCCCAGCCAACTTCTCAGTGATGACAGGAAGGAGATTTCAAAGGCAGTTCGGTTGCAATAGGTACAGGGAGACCTATAAATGCCCCTCGAAGCATGCCTGACCACAGAGTAATCCAGTGAGAGAACATGAGCTCTCCAGGCTCCAAGCATGAGAAAATGATTCAATTAGAATTTGCAATCAACAGTGGGGAACAAGCATGCAGGAAAATAGTGTTCATTAGTTCTAGTGCCTGCAAAATTGTACATTGTGTGCCTGGAGGCACATTGTGTTACTTTATGCTATACGCTGGGCAAAGCTCTAGGTCGACTGAGGTCTTGCAACACATAGACTTCTGACACTGATGTGACCCGGAGAGTTATCATTGAGTTCCTTGGAAATGTGCACAGCGTCATCATTCTCCTCCTGTGACTGAATCAAAAGAAAAAGGGTTACCAAATGTTAAGTGGATTTAACTGTAAAATAGGCTCATTGCTCTTAGAAGCATCAATTTCCAACAAACAGATCCTTGGTGCAATTAATTAATCATTTCTATTTGTAAATAGCCTACTTTAACTCTTATAAATGCCCTATTCTCCTGTGTCCTTTAAATCTGTTGCTTAATAGTGTCTCCGAGATGATGTCAAAGGGATTTTAGCTAGATGAATTTGTTCAAGTTATGAAGTCATACTCAGAAAGTTGAAGACATCCAAAGCAAAGTCCGGTTCCTAAAATAGCAAACCCACAAATTACTGCAGCCTGTAGCCTACATGCCAGTTTACCATGAAAAAATGTCACAAGGCCCACTCACACTGAAGTCAGTAGGAGTCAGCAGTGGGAAAAACACCTTTTTGGCAATCATTACATACTTTTTTTTTTTTGATAGACAGGCAATATGTCTGCATAATTTTGTTCATACGTGGGAACTTACTTGCAGTAGACACACACAGATACCATGCAAAATTGGGTAAAGGTCTAGGCTGGGATTTTCAAACCACTTAATAACCTAAGAGTGGGGTTTTTTTTAAATTGTGACCTCCCCATATAATTTATGGTAATTGTATTTTATGCTTCCTTTAATTTGCTTTGATAGTAATTATCTACAGTAATAATCATTACTGGAATAAATGCTGTTGTAATTAGTGTTTCTATAGTAATTATTTTTAGTAGTTACCCATTCTTTCCCTTGGCCACTGAAATTAGGCTAGAAAAAGTGTATTCTTTGCAGTGAAGAATATTGCTCCTCCTAAGACAGTCCTTACAGGATGTCATCCCCAAAATGCCTTGGTTTATACTTTACCCTTAAAAATCTAGTCCCACTTACCTCACCTGCGTCTTTTACATATGAAGTGCCTTGAAGGTATTTCTTTCTGTGTTTTTCACTAGGATGCCGACGTGCTTACTGTGGAGATGGCTACAGACATGAGGGAGTTGAAGACTGCGATGGGAAGGATTTTGGATATTTGACATGTAAAACATATCTCCCTGGGTATGTATGAGCTGTCTTCACTTTGGTTCGGGGTATTTTTTTGTTGGTTTTTTTTGTTTGTTTTTCTCTTTGCCAGCTTTAAAACAGAAAAGTATTACCCACTTAAACCTTGTTCCACTGGGACCACTGCAGGTAGTGGGGGAGAAAGAGTCCATCAGATTATTTTTGCATATCATTGACTTTAAGGTCTAAATCTTATCTCTCAATAATAAGCACATGCCTCTTTCTTACCCTACAAAATGAATGAAGGTCATATAGACATATGTTTGCCCATTGCTTGCAAAGATTTCCTCATTTGGTGACATTATCATTGCATTAATGTTCACCAATAACATACCAAGAGTAGGAAAGACCATAAGAAGGAAATGATCACACTGAAGGAAAAAAAAGAACAACTAAACCACAACCTCCAACACAGGTCGTGTTGCCCTTACCATTAATGGGTGCTCCAGGGGTATCTTTGTTTCTGAATCAACCGGTCACCTATCAGCCTTTCCAAAGACCAGGAAATTCACGCAACAGCAGATGCAAAGCCCTGCATCTGCTTGACAGTGTCCTTCATTTAAAACTTCTGCTTATTGTTGACTTGCCTTCTCTGCCTTTGTTTAAGCAGCTTCCTCTGGTCACCATTTTGCCTCCAACAGCAGTACCTCTATTTAACTGTCAGGTATTGTTACTGACTAACAGGAAACCTTTAATTTGCAAATGAAATTATGTGCAGAGCCCTCATGTTCATGGAAGAATAATGTGCTAATTGACAGGAGTAAGGAACCACAGGATGTCTTTGTAACTCAAGCGCTGTGCTAATCCTTCCAGTGCAATTGTTGCAGCACTCCTGGTGTAAGAGATTACTAAAATCGAGACCAGCAAACCTGACAACCTGAAACATTTTACAAAGATCTCATCTTCAGACAATGTGGAGCTGTTTTCTACCATGAAAAATATTCCCTTCTTAAGAGTCTGAAGTTTGGTGCCAAAAACAGCACCACCAAAGCTTGAGAAATTTTTATGAATTTCACTTTCCATGTATAATCAAGTTGTGAAGAGCAACTGATATCCTTTATTTTTGTGTATGCAGTCTGCAAATTACCTGCTAAACTAAAGAAAAAGCTGTGAATCGTGAGTAAAATGAGATAAGTATGTGAGCATGGCACTCCCAAAGGAGTTTCATCCCAAAGCACCCTTTCCTCCAAGAGCTCTGCTGCAACTGATTTTCCCATTTTCTACTCTTCCCAGCCCCCAAATCTCACTTCAAAAATTCTCACACCTTCACTTCAGATTTTATGTTGGTTTTCTGAGAATGTAGGTTATCCAAGGACATAGTTTTAAGGACCTGCTTAATGGCTGCTTGACCCACAGTTTGTGGATTATCCGATGGATGGGTTATTCATTTAGACATATGCTAGCAATAAAACCTTATCAAAATGCTTATTTTATTAACATCTTTGATCAGGTCTTTAGTAGGTACAGTCACTGAAGCTCAGTTTAAGAGAGTAGAAAGTCAAAAATCACTGGTTTTCTTTATTTTGCAAGGACACTTCCATTTACTTTATTTCAAAGGTGGGCATGTGTCACTCATGATTTCAAGTACATCATAAGTAAGTTAAAGGACAGGCACAGTCACGCCAGTTGGAGCTATTGGAAGTAGCTGGAAAAACACTTAGCTCAGAGCCTTGGGTATTTTGTTACACAGTTCCCATGGATGAGCACCAAGGCCTCCTGCACCCACCCACACAACGCTCAAGTCCCACTGCCAATGGGGATTTTATTTTTTTTTAATTGACATTACTGGGAATTAAGTCTCCACTCATAGTTTCTCCTGTACTTTTATTTTGCTGACAAGAGGGAGCACAGTGGAGCACTGATGG
The DNA here is from genome assembly GCA_035590195.1 of Aviceda cuculoides. Classification (NCBI taxonomy): domain Eukaryota; kingdom Metazoa; phylum Chordata; class Aves; order Accipitriformes; family Accipitridae; genus Aviceda; species Aviceda cuculoides. The sequence goes on from JAVJGG010000073.1 coordinate 6,667,282, forward strand.
AAATTACCCTCCCATTTTGGTTCCCATATGCACACAGCATTTTCTGATGTTCTTCACTGCTACAGAGAGTTACATCCAGAAACCTTACAATGTGAACTATGGCATTCTTTGAAACGGAGATATTCTCTTTTACTCTAGGTCTTACGGAAAATTGCGATGCACTTCTTACTGCTACATTGACTCTACACAGTGTCGATACTTCACATGAGGGGAAAGGAGGCGGGTAGCATCCCACATGTAGCGGGGTGCTAGGTGCTACACTATCATCTCTCCAAGAAGGACTGGGACAAAAAAAACCTCCATCCACCTTTGTGTGAAAACAAACAAGGAGACATCATGCTGCTGATGGCCATTTTGAGATGTTTTTCTTTTTTTTTAAATTAAGTCAGATTGGGAAAAAATAGGACCACTGCATCCTGTCTTAATAGAGAAATGTCAAACGGCATTTGCCAGTAAGACTTTCATGTGGCTATGGATGGCAACCTGCTCTCCACCACAAATGCAACATTAAGCTACTGGAAACTGAATTTCACTAACAAGGAATATTAAGTAACAATTACCTCGACTTAGCACTGTTAAACCTACATGTAAGCTCTTCAGGGTTTTTTGTCTTTAAATCTTCTCAGCATAAACACAAAGCATATCTTGGATGCAGTGTTTATAGAGACTTCTTCTTTTATTACAATGTGAACTTTGCAAGTGTTGTATCCACAGGAGTGATGACTTCAGCGGCATTAAGGTTAAATATACACCTTCACGGGTCAAAGGAGCAGAGTGCTTTCAAGATCAGCAAAGCAGCCAAAAAAGCTGGTTAACTTCACCTTCAGGCTAAGACGTTTGGCTGTGTGTGTCTGTGTGCATGCACGGAAATGCGAGCAGTCACAGGAGGCCTGAAACTGCAGACCACAGAGGCCAAACTGGACAAATAAACTGTGAAATAGCCAAGGAGCTCTCTCACAGAAGAAAATCAGACAAGGAGGGAAGATAAAGAAGGAATGTATTTCCATATTTTTCAACTCTGTTGAGCTGGCTGGGCTCTGCGTGACCCCAAAGGGGCTGAGACAGCATCGGTTACCTGCCTGGAACCACAGCGTGACCACGTACACATTGCCTTCACTCTGGTTTCTACACTGGCAGGTCTTTTCATTTTCATCCCCTTGTCCACCCAACCATCATCATTCAATTACCTGTTATACCCTGTCCTCTCTCCCCCTCTCTCCCCCTCACTGTTTCCACCATCGTGTCTGGAGTACCCCACAGTGTATGTTCTCACTTTTGTATTGCTGTAAATCAGATCTTGGGGTAGGGTGTTTATGGATGCTCATTCACGCTGTGTAATGTACATGTATTTTTGTTTTTCAGAAAGTTTGTTCAACTACACTATCTCTGACAGGAGTCAGGGTAATTATATACTTATTTATTAGCAATCATTAAAGAGCAAATTTCACACGGGAAGTGTATTAAATGTTAAGTGAAAAAGAGTCTATAAAAGAAGAAAATGAAACAAAGGATGTGCAGAATTCAGGACTAAAAGCCTCATATCAAGGTGTTATTTTCATACAAGCCACTCTTTTCTGCTTCACGATAAATGTTGTACATGACTGTTTGAAACGCGTGAGCTATCTGTACCAGTGACAGCACTGCAACAGCTGCACTTACACTGGTACGTTTGTAAAGGTTAAAGGTGGATGTTATAATGATAATGCATTAAAGCAGTCAGGAAATGCATACAACTTTTGCCACCTGTATAGAAGACTTCAACTCTGCATGTCCAAACCTGGTACTAGAAATCACCAATTAAAAAAAAAACCAAACCAACAAAATTAGTGTACTCTTTGTAGCTATCACTTACCCGGGCTATTTATGTCACTATGAAGCCAAGCCATCAGCATTTGTAGCCCAGTTCAATAGTTCAAAATTTTTCATCTTGCTGCTTTTTGTTTTGAAACAGAGGTCTTAATAAAAGGTCAAGGAACCACTGGGGCAAGGAACTTGCCATAAGCTCTGGAAATCTGGGCACTAGCACAGCTGCCTTTTAATTTCCCATGCTTTTGCAAGCAGCAGGTTTCAGCAGCTTCACACCAGGCAGGAGCACGTACCCCGGTGGGAGGCTCCCAAGGACAGCCACGCTCCCAGCAGCGCATCCTGCCGGCCAACCCTCTGGCTGAACCTCTGGCAGCATCTGTCAGGTGTTGCCATCCTGGGCTTGGAGACACTTCATCTGAAATCCTCACCTTCTCCAAGGACTTCATCTCTACTCCCCAGAAGGCTGGAGTCTTTGAGAAATCTGGTAATCCCGGTGGCCTTGCACATTCAGTTTTAAGTTGCATCATTTTTAAAAGCTCCTACCTCTAAAGGATGTTGACGTTGCAAAGCTAAGCGCACGGAGGGTAGGAAACATAAACAGGAGATGTGATCACATAGGTAAAATTGTACTGAGCTGCACATGTTCAGGAAGGGGTGTATCAGTCTGGTCAGAAAACATACACAAAGCATGGATTTTAAATGGACTTTATTAATACAGCACAAACAATTCAGCATCTTAACGGAAAGCAAGCAATGTAAGATATGAGGAAAAAAACCCAAAAGACATGAAACGAGTTTCTTACTACCATTACTGTCTTGCTCCCCTCAGATGATAAAGCATGAGAAAGATATCTGGGAAGGTGTTAAGTATATATGATTTAAAAGGCCGCAAAAGAAATCCTTCCTCCTTATTTCTGACATACCTGCTTTATCATTAATTGGGGATTCTTCAGCTGGATGGTGCCTGGTCTGCTGTGAATTATCTTCCCTCCTTCTCTGAGTTTCTGGCACATTGTGCCAAGACTGGTTCAAAAGTTAATTGGGGTATTTCAGTTCCTTGGCCTTTTATAGCAGCAAATGTCTGTGGGAGAGTTTTCTCATGAGTAGTATGCAACTCTAGACAAATACAAAAACAGTATGACCTTACACCATGCACTGTATTAAATGTATACTAAAAATCCAGCTTGCACTTAATATATAATTAAATATATGTAGTTACCTACTGCATGTATTAGCAGCTCATGTCAATAAATCATGCTACCTTAGTTCTGCTATGTCCTTACTTTCACTTATTTCAGTTTGGGTTTAACACCACAGTTTTTAAATACAATTACCTAGTTTAAGATGACAGGAAGGGAAAAAACCCAGTGCCTCCTTTCCCATGCCTGCTGCCTCTCCCTGCCTGCTGCTGGACCCAGCTCGGCGCGGGCGCACCGGCGTGCACAGCCCGGGAGCGTGACTGCGCATCCCTGCACCCCCTCTTGCTGCAGCCCCAAACTGACCCATGCAACACGCCATGTGCAGAACTGCTCCGCTTTCATCGATTTCTGGTTGTAATCGGAGTCACTTGGACTACTTTTAATAAGGCTTTGGGCTGCGGTTTGGGAGATTATCTCCTCCTGCTACCTCATAATGTACAGGCTGGTTTGGAACTCCTACCCAAGGCTGAGCTGATGGCTGCAAACCAGAAAGCAGCAGCATCGGGTGCTGATGGACGATGGGAACGGCAATGTTGGCATCCAGGGTTTGGTCCCTCCCAGCAGCCAGCACCCAGCCCGCAGGAAAAGGCTCCTGCCTTGCAGTAGCAGCTGGTAAGTCTGTCCTGCCGAGGCTTTTGTGTACGGCGGAGCATCCCAGAGAAGGGCCGTGCTGTCTGTCCCCATGGGAAATGGAAGTATATTGACGGCCAGAGAATGAATGAGTCTTTGGCGTGGTATATTTTCTGCCTGTCCTTTCTAAAAGTTTAGCTTCCCAAATGCCTACATCATGTCTCTCTTCACTTCAAATCATTCAAAATTGTAGCTGCCAACCCTGTCCTTGCCCATAAATCTGGCCATGCATCTCACCTCCTCCTTTCTTTTTTCTTATGGTTTCCTTTAACAGCACCAAAGTTCATATCCCCCTGCCCCCCCTCCCCCCCCGCCCCGCCCAAACCCTGCAACACCCTCACTGCTCTGCAGGCACTGGGTTTCATTGGCTTCTTTTTCAGCCTCTCACGTCATCCCTTTTCTAACATCTTCTGCATGTCACAGCCCCACAAACATCACAGCAAAGCCCCTTGGCCATGGTTCTTACCCTCTTAAAGGATGGCTTCTTAGAGAAGCCATCCTCAATGTCTTTAAAAATCATGTGGTGCAATTCCCATTTCAGTCTCATTGATTTGGACAAGGGGCGAAGGGATTGGTAGTTATTCTTAATCTGTGAGTCCCTCCAGAACAGGCACTGTCCTTGAACACCAGCTGTTTATGAGTAACAGCAGTAATAAGCCCCCGGTTAGCTGCTTTTGGGGACAATTCAGTAACTTTGGCACTCTGCTACTACATACAATCAGGGTATGTATTAAAAAAAGAAGACCAAAATAAACCCAAGAGAAGTAAACCAGTGCTGTGCTGTGATTCTTTGATGATACTCAAGTGTATTATGCAGGCAAGGCAATGCCACAAGAAGATCTTAACTCTTAGAGAGTTATTAGGAAAATCATGTTTTAATTCACAAGTGGTGAGGCAACAGAGAGCACTTCGCGATAAACTTTCAAGTTCTTCCTCTGATAGCTTTTGCCTAAGGAGATGGATACAGCAAAACAAGTGTGCCTTCCCTGGAAACCATTCTCTTGCATGGAAACCACCAAGTAATGGGCTATTGAACTCAGCTACAGGCAACGTAAGGTGCTGGCAGAAAGACAAACTAGAGCAGGCAACTAGTGAATGTAAAATTGGAATCAGGAATTCAGTTCAGAGTAACTGATGCTTATTGATCCGGTAAGGGACTGTGCAACTTGCAGACCATCTAAGTGCTGCCAAACGTTAATCAAAGAAAAAAAAGGAACAAAGCCTAAGCAAATGAGCCATTTTTTGTCTGTATTGAACATGGCCAGTGAAAAAACCCCACTATATTAATGCATTCAGTTACATGCCCAGCAATGTGCTCTTTGCTGCAAACTGGGGTCCTCTGTGCTGAAGGCTGGTGACATTCCAGGTCTGAAGAGGCCAGAGCAAAGCGAGGGCACATGCTTTCATTGCATTGGTAATTACTGAGGCATTTAGGAGAATGGCCCTGAACGAGCCCAGCCAAGGAAAGGCTGCATTTGAAAGAGTAGCCAGGCCAAATTGTATTAGGGGAGTGTACTCCTGCTGGAAATTACATTAGTGGCTACTTTCCTCCCTCCAAGTCCAACAAAATCTTGGCACTTAAAAAGCATTGAGTTATAGCCCTGGCCTTTTAGGGCTTTTAATTCACTCTGACAGTTTCCTGTGCATCTGATGGAGGGTCCGGTTTGGATGCATAATCTTCTCGCGTGAGAGAGAATAGGGTTTAAACAGGCATGCTTCACTGCAGCCTTCCCACCCACTACTGGACAAGTAGCTCTCCCTGCACGGGATGCTGCTCAGCATTTTCTTTGGGAAAGGAGGGGGAAGGAGAACCACGGAGCTGAACCCATCGAAGCCTCCCACAGCAAAGCCAAAGGGTGCCACAGGGCACTGCGGGCAGCCGGAGCCTCTCTGGCCGTCGTGCTCAGGGTGGGAAGGGGCCTCGAGCCACACGTCGATCAGAGCATGTCATGTTCTTCAGGAAAACCCTCTGCCAGGCTGTCCCCAGGGCCAACGCTACTGGTGGCATCTCCCGCAGGACACAGGGAAGGACAAAGCACTCCCCGAGCTGTTTTGCAGGTGCAGCTGGGAGCCTGCCCGGCTGGTGTGTGACAGCACAAAATACAGAGCCTTGACAGAGCAGGAATCTGAGGTAACGGCAGGATAAATCAGCCAGGAGGAAGAGGAGGTAACATTAACCCCCTCACACAGCAGCGCATTTACTATATTTAGAAACTCAGCAACTGATGACTCTGTCTCAACCAGTCTAAAGTGTCACCTTCTAACAAGTGAACAAACTGGCATCAACATTAAATTCAAGGCCATGGCAAGATGTGTGTTTGACACTTGTGCCAGGTGTGGGAGGAAGCTTTCAGGGTTCATCTTGGAGAGGAGACAGAGACCTGCCAGAGTCCTCAGCACCCCTTGCGTGGGGTGAGCAGGGGGACAGTTATTCACCATCACCCTCCCAGGGGGAAGGGGCACCCAATGGCGTTTCCCACTGAACCACTAGAGTGCTGACTTAAGATGTGCAAATGCAGGCCTGTAAGACTTATTTTCCTTTGCCCTCTTAACCAGCGCATCTCCAAGTTGGTGGAGCAAACAGGGATTAGCTTGGGGACCCCACACTGTTCCCCAGCCCCATCACGGGGGCGCAGAAACTTTTTAGTGATGAATTTTGTCTGGAAGAGGAGAGCTCCCATTGCTCCCTGCCCTTCTCGTTTCCATCGGCCGTGTTCCCCATGAAACTCATCATGCAGGAGCTGGGGGAAGCTACGCTGAACCTGTCAGACATTTGGGGCAGGTTATGTTTGGTGCTTCCCATGCCTTCATCTTGGAGGTTATTTGATGGACAAACATACAGGGGAACCTCGCAACCCTGACACTTCATAGCGACACAATTTCTTTTACACATTTCCATTGGGTTTGTCATCTTGTCTGGCAGTACTGCTCTAAGGACGGGATGTGCCAAGCGAGATTATACTGAGGACTGCTTCAGTTTTGAGTTATTACCAGATTTAAAGTGGAGGATGACTGATTAGAGGTAAGAAACAGAGAATAGTTCAGGCAACTGAACCATCCCATGGAAATGTGTATATTATAGGCCAAAAAACACAGGGAGGTTGGTCATGAAGGACAATAACAAGCCAGATTTAAGCTGTGATGCTCCAGTGCATTCAGATAAACCACCATAAACCACCTGGTGGTTGTAGTGGCAAGTTACTGTTTCACTGTCATTTGACCAGAGACTAGTTTTCAAACCCAGCAGTAACCCCAAAGCAGCAGCATCAGACCAGTGGGGTGAAGCTGGTAATCTCGCTTGTCTTAATGGATGCAGAGAAGGGCAGAGGGGCTTGCTCTGTGCCAGGACTTTTTGAGCAAGACAACATCTGGTGTGAAATGCTGCAGGATTACAGCTTCTAAATAAAGCCAGGGAGCTGTACCTGCTGCTGCCTGGGGTCAGCAGGCTCTGCTTTAAGCTTTCTGAGACTGAGCTGTTATGCTCATCTAAAGATGTTAAATATTTGTTTTCTGCTCTACACTATCCCATTATTTGATGAGCAATAATGCCCTGTCGGTTTGCCAGGGAGTAAACACACGGCAGGGAGGATTGAACTGCTGTGACTGGCCCTTGGGCCGAATAGGTTGACATAAGAAAGTTTGTACTGGGTATAAGCAAGGAAGAACCAAGCCCTAAGGACATAAAAATAACGTGATTATTCCTCCTGTATTCAGCAGTCACACATCTGTTAGACAGGCCATTTGAAAGGGGAACCCCACGCTCTCTTTAGCCATACTGCCCCTGTATTTTGCAGCCCTGAGGCTGGTGGGACTCTAGCTGCAGGGTGAAGAGAGGCAAAGCTTCCCTCAAAATGCAAAACCACCCACAAGGCTGTTAGCCATGTCTCGGCAGTGGGGGTTCATGCAGCGCCACGCGGCATGGCCGCGGGCGATGCCGGGTGGCTCAGGTTTCTCTCCTTGTCCGCAACACCCATGCCCAGGTTTCACAGCGGGGCGGTCTGTTTGGTAAGCACATCCATGTGTGAAGATTGGAGACTTCTTCATTTCTGTTGCATCGATGGCCAACGCACTGCATGGGCATTTGGGAGTGGAAGGAATTCCCTTCTGCACCCTCATCACCTATGGCTCACCTGAGGGTTGTCACTGAGGCTGAGGGACACACGCTTGACAGCTCTGATTTACAGAGATGATCAGATCTGTCTGACATTTATTTAGGGATATATACCAAGGCCATTTTCCAGACCATCTCTTGGTTTCACCAAACCTTGTAGCCCTCAAGAGAAATCCTTTAAGGCAGACCTGTGTTGCATGTGTCTCCAGAAGGGCACAGCAGCAGCACTCCCAGCAGCAAGTACTGCATTATTTGACTACAGAAATCACTGGGAAGTGATTTGTTCTGTTTCTGATTATGAACACCCCATTTTGCTGTCCATTATGAAGCATGCTTTGAGGATTCTTTTACTTGCAGACATGTCCTCGTAATGGCTATGTCAAGGGCTTGGGTTTTGTGGTCTGCAGCTGGATACCTCAGCCATACAGACCCAGTTCTGCTCCCTCAGCAGAGGGCTGATTATTTTCTTGCTTCTTTCTTCTTTAATAAAAAGGGTAATAAATATTTTTTTGAAAAGTTACATGCTTGAAGGAATATCCTGCTTGCATGTTTTTCTAAGCATCTGTATCAAAAAGCTTTATTCTTCTAGCAGCTGAAAGCAACGCTCCTTTTGAGATGGTCTGCAGACAAAAAAATATGAATGTGGAATGATGAATCCTCTCCCTGTGCTGAGAACAGCTATATACTCACAGGCTGTTCAGAGAATATAAGAAAATTACTTGATTGCCCGATGGATGATACAGGCTTAAGAAGAAAATGTAAATTAATATTTAATTACTTTATTGAAAGCAGAAGAGCTTCAACAGAAGAGAGTCTATTTCAGAAGGAGTGTAGCCTGGATGTATGAACTCCACACAAGTGAAGGACCGATATAAGAAAACTAAAAGCGCCACATGAAGAAACTTTTGGGCTGGCCAACAAGAAGCATGTCCAAGTGCTATGAAATAGGCTGGGGTTTTCCCCAGTTTCCACTCAGGGGCCTTGGGGAGAGCCGCCTGCTCAAGGTGACTGGTGAAGTGTGAGGTGGGTAAAAGTAGCAGTGACTATTTATACACTGACAGTGTGCTGTGAACTAAAGGTGAGAGAATACGAATCCTTCAAAGACTGGGGCAGAAGGAGAATTTAGTAAGCCGGATTGAAGAAAATATATTGTGAAATGTCCTGGCAGGATCCAGTGTGCGACTGGGGCATTCAGCATGTCCCCGACAAGGGGATGATTCCTTACAGAGAAGCGCCCGCAGGAAGGTCCCCGTGCCTGGCTGGCGCAACTGCTGCGGCAGGACTGGCGGTGCCTCAACACGAGGGCCAGGGGCCGCAGGACAAAGCTCTGGGTGGAAGAGCGTGCCTCTTGCCCTTGATGAGGGTCTCCCACCGTGGTTTTGGCAAGAAGGCTCTTCCAGCCGCCACGGTGCCCGGAGGGCCGCGGGTTTCACGGAGACACCCGCACCACCCCACTGCAGGCGCAGGCGTGTCCTGCCCGTGGGGCGAACCTTCTCGTTTTGCGGGTTTGGGGAAGGCTGGTTGCTGCTCGACGTGTGGGACGTGGAGCCTTGGGCTCAGCGAGTGTTGAATACCTGAGACCGCGGCTCAGATGTCACGTTAGGGAGAAAGCGGGGCAGGCGAGCGGTGGCAACAGAGCAGAGGCTGCGCAGGCTGCACGGCACACAGCTTCCCTCGCTTGCGGGAAGGAGGTTGGGTACCAGCTGCTAAGCAAGAAAGCAAGTGGAAAACTATGACCTATAGGAAACTATGTGAGGCACGTCTGGTCTCTGAAGACTACAGATGAGCTGGCGATACCAACACTGGAAACAGATGCTAAATTGATTGGAAATTATTTTGGCGGAAAGCCATAGCTGGAGCAGGAGCCCTGGTATGAAGACAAATAGATGCAAATGCATTTGAAGTCTCAGATCTGTTTGATTTTGAAAAACCAGCGACCTGTTCTCTTTTTGGCATCGCTGCAGGACTTTGCACAGGCCACACATCAGTGCATCTTGCTGAAAGCAGTGAGGTACCTACTTAGAAAGCTGCCAAATGCTGTGGGTTGGCACCAGGACGTGTTGGGGGCCCTGATAGGGAAGCAGCATCTCAGTGACTCCTTGACTGACAGCTCTGGAAGGACATGAGTGTCACCAATTTCAGCTCCTCCTGCTGCAGGGAAAACTGCACTAATGGTGATGCCTTGCTAAAGCAGTGGGTAAGCAGCGAAAGATCCTGGAGAAATTTTACCAGACCTTGCAAGCCAGCACACCAGCAAAGTAATACAGGCTGTTAAAAGGTGAAGGTTAGGGCAATGCAAGAACACAACGAAACTTGGAAAAGCTTTTCTCCCTAATCCTCAAAGTTGGGGGTTAAGCCTGCACTGCCTTTACTGCAGCTTCGCTGGGAACCATCCCCTCATGGGGCAGGGAAGGAAAGCTTGAAGCTTTCTAAGGCTGATGTGTTTTTTTAATGATAACACACAAGAAACAAATATAAAATCTGTGTTAGACACAGAAGGAGAGGAATAAATGTATGTTAATTAAGAAATATATTTGGGTCAATGTATTGAAATATTAGGAAAAAATACATGGTAACATCTTGGATGAAATCTTCCAGATTGGGACAGACACTTAGCTTGGTTGCATCAATGTCTGAAAGTATCTGATGTACTGTAGCGTGTCCTGCATTTCCTTTTCTCAGTCCTAGTGCATCTGCTTGACGCTTACTCTACCAGTCCTCAAATGATAAAGAAAACTTTTCTCCTCATGTCTCATATTCAGGCAACAGCTTTGCATAAACACATTAAACTGGTGTTCAGAACCTGTGCTCCATCCAGGTTGTAGCACTGCATTATGATCCCATATTCTGCATTTCAATGGCTTTATATTTCCTATAGGGCAGCAAAACTGCATGCCAGCCCCACACTGTCCCCAGCATAACAGGGTTTCCAGCTGGACTAAAAAGAAACCAGCCCAGTAAAGGTTTCACTCTGCCTGGTTGCACTGGTCAAAGCTTTGTTGTTGTGAGCTTGCACTTCCTTTCCCCCTTAAATTCAGAAAACGTAGTCTTTTTCCATGTATGGGAACCCTAAGAAAAAATATTTACAGATATTTTGGTCATTGCTGAGTCTTTAATGTGTCCTCTTTGAGCCTCCCATTTTAACAGCAGCACCTGTGTGTTCCTATGAACCCTACACGTTGAGCACACCATTTATTATTTTGAACCGTGGATCTAGATTCCTATGGGGACAGGAATTTAGCAGCCACTATCACAGCCTATGACCTTTACTAAGAAACATCACAAACTCTGTCAAAGCTTTAGCTGGGGCTCTTTCTGCAGTTCATCCGGGATCCTATAATGGCAACAGATCTGGATTTTTTAACCAGTGGATGTTGTAGTGAGGAGACACTTGCCTGCGAAGTATCTTTTTGTGCACAGGATTTCTATTAGTCCATGCAGCGCTGCTGGTCTGTGTTCAGCTGTTTAGGAGAGCAGAGCATTTTACAGAGCTGACTAATGACTCACGCTGGCAGATGGTCCTTCCGCACAGCCGCAGACCTCCTCGCCACAGCCACCACGTTCTGCTCACCTTTACTTGTGGACATGTTTCAGCTGTAAAACAGGACACTGCGGCACTGGTTGGCAATTCGATATTGCAGCTCATGGTTAGAAGCTGGGCTTCGAGGCATTAGATTGTGGGTTTTGCCAACGTACTGACAGTTATGGGGAAGGTCTACAGATACTATGATGCATGATGGAGCCCATCACTTCCCTCCTCCTCCTCTGGTCCAAAAATGCCAATGGAAAGAAGTTGGTCTGCATGGCTGCAGCAAGTTGCAAGTCGCTACTTCTCTGTTGACAACGGACATCTCTTCCATTTGTTTATTGCATGCCTGGATGGAAAGCTGAAACCTCATCTTTCTGCTGCAACAGCACCATGTGATTGCAAACAAGAAAAGGAAAACAGTTCATTATAACACTGCATGCGAGTGAAGTTTTGATAGACTCTCTACTGCTTTCAACATCTGTCTGCATACATCCTCTTTGGTTTGGTGCGCAGAGCTACAGTTGTCTAGCAGAGCACGACACAGCATAGATAGCAGCACCAGAAGTGCCAGCTCTGGGTAGGACAGAGCTCTGCCCCAGCAGCAGCCCCGTCCAACCGTGATGTGTAACAGCACGGCTTCGGAGGAGCTGCCAGGTAATGCGGTGGGCTGGGCTCAGCGGTTTGCTGTGGCACCGCTGACACTTCAGGAGAGCCACCACGGCAACCTGCGCCACGGCTGCAAGGACAGCTTGTGCCAGTGGCACCCAGGCTCACCCACGTGCCAAGTTATTTCCACATGCCCATGGAACGGAGCCAAGACAGCATCTTAGGGGGACCGCTGAAAGCATTAGTGACACGACTGCTGTTATTTAGCTGGAACTGCCAGGGTCTCATGACTGATAACCTGCTCATTTCCTCAGGAAGGAGAGAAGATGAACAAAACCCTGGAGCAGTGAAAGAGGGATGTGATCTCTGCCCCGGAAGGCCTTCTAAACTATTTGTCCCTCACCGAGGTGCCAGCTATCCACCAGCTCAGCCCCAGCAGGTGAGACAGAGGATGCCGAGTTGGGGGCTCCTGCCAGAGCTTGGCCCTTGCTGAAGGAAATGCAGCTCTCGGCCTTTGCAGCGCTGATGCTGTGGGGCCTGCCGCAATCAGAAGGGCTCAGAGTCTCCTCTACGGCACAGGAGACGGCCCGCTCTAGCTGAGCAGCACTTCAGCTGAGCAGGGCTGCTGTGGCTGCAGCAGGACACGTGCATCCTCCCCCTGCCCCAGGGCTGGTGGGGCACAGGCAGGGCTCAGCCTCATCTCTCTTCTCCAGCCGAGAAAATGCCGCCCAAACTTCACCCAACTCTGCCTGGATGTTGCCACTTAACAGAGGGACCTGCCCTTGCTAGAGACTGACAGTTGGGTGTCATAGATCTGCTCTCAGGGCCATGCTGTGTTTATACACAGAGATTGAGAGAGAGAGAGAGAAAAAAGGCTGGAGGGGGGAAAGGAGATGTTACACCCACATTCATTAAGGAGCACTAGTCTTCATCTGCATCTCCAGCTGACCACAGAGGAGTTTCTGAAGTCTTTGAAATCTCTACGGAAGAGATTCAGTCCAGGCAAAAGAAGCACAATTAATACATGCAATTTTACAATACGAATTCCTCTCACACTGGCTTTTGTAACTACAGTCTTCACATATTTACACTGGCCAAGGACCCACAACCATATGCCAGACACAGCTTTTATTCTCATAATCAAAACAGGCTCCATGTGTGTTAACATTCTTCGTACAAAGATACATACAGGTGGTTTCTGTGAACCAGAAACGCACTGTTTTTGACTGTTCACACAGTACCTAGAACAGATGCAGTCCTGAAGAGCACTTTAGGACCTCTATCATAATAAAAGAAACAAAATCCATGCAAGGAGAAAGCAAGATTTTAAAACATGCTTATTTTAAATAAGTTTATTATAATGAAATAATATAAAAGTCTGACAAAGGTCTTAACAATGCTCCAAAAGAAGAGACAGATGCTGTATGATTTGAGAGATGGTGCAGACTGGAAACTCCGAAGTATTTTGGACTGAACTGCTTATGATAACACAATTTGTGCAACGCTTACACTGGAAGAGGTGATTTGGGGGGGCATGAACAAGCCCTTAGAATTAAGTAAATTTAAAGCGTGAGGCAATATACCTTCTCTTCATCTTTAAATGTATTTCAGTATGTATGTAATGTATTTTAGTATGTATAAGCAAGGCTTGCAGCAAGTTCAGCTTGACATTGGTAAAATGTATGCCCAAAATTGGATTGAAAAAAGAAAATAGGAAAGGAAACCACAAAAGCAAGCTGCTTTGGTTTTCAGTTTAGTCACCATATTCTGGAATGCAATTTACTTGTTTAGCTTCAAGTAGACATAAATCTCAAACTTTCGAGATGGCTTTAAATAAAGGAATTTATAAGTTTTGGACACCCTAAATGCTGCAATGCAAAATAAAGTTAACAAACTTAGTGTTAAGCAGAAATCACGATATGAAACCAAAGAAGTTTCATACATTAAAAAAAAAAAAATCCACCTCTAGCACATTTGGAGTATCTATGGGGAGAGATCCTATACCAAGAAAGGGATATTAAAAATGATAGTCAAAGACCACATTTTGAAGAACTGCATGCCGGTGGGAGGGTGCACGTGTGTTTAAGTGAAGCATACGCCAATGTTCTAACTTCAAAGCAAGTGCTTAAATCCTTGTATGAACTGTGAGCAGGATCAGCTACTGCCTGGGCTTGCTCAGAGCCAGCAAGTACGCTATGATATCCCTTCCACACAAGGGTGATTTTATATTGCTTGGAGCATGCAGTAGTTTGCAGGGTTTGTTCACCAAGGGGCTACAGAAGGTAGCAAAGAGGCAAGAATTCAGTTATTTTCACTCCATTCTCCTTTTGTTTTGTTATCTGTACTACATAGGGAAGAGAAAAGAAATAAGTCAATTAAAAAAAAAAAAAAAATCCCTGTGCTTTCACTTGTAATAGGTAGTACTGCCAAGTCTGAAGTGTCCCAATTTAAATTTCATTGGTGAAATTAAAAGTTCAAAGCAGTGTGCTTTTCCTGGCAAAATATGCCAAGCCAGGGAGAAACTTCAGAGAAAAGCAGTACATGCTCCATCTGACTGTACGTTTGGTTGACTGCCAAAGAATTCAGGTCTGATTTTCCACGTTTACATTTGTATCACTTACAAAACTTCCTGCTTTGTGCTCTTATGGAGAGATGCTTCCACTTGACAGCAACAGCTCTGGTAGCAAAGCAGATGACAATGGAAGGAAGGGGACCAGATGGGAGAAGAGGGAAACATAGCCAGGTAGGAACAGGCTAATGATCTTTTTTGATGTCTGAAAGGCAGTTTAAGGTCTCCTAAAGTTTTTCACAAAAGCTGAAGTGATAATGAAAAGGTCCAACATACAGACATATGTAACACTGTTTTCTGTAATGGCCCGCAGCCCTTTGCCAAAGCAGGCTGCAAACAACTTGAGCACATTTTGGGCATACTTTTTATACATCCAGCCAACCAAGTGACACTTTTCGCACTATGAAACATTTTTAAAGTAAACAGCTGTAACCCAAATCCTGATGATGCTTTGCAAAAAGCTTGTAAGTGAAGGTATATGGCCCTTAACTTTAAGTGCGTATGTTAAAGGAAGACCCATATTACAACAGTATCAAGGTGGGATGTTTCAATGACTCCTTAAGTTTACACTAAAGCACTTGAGTATCCAGTTCATATTCTACATTTGTAATGTCACAGAACTTCAATATGCAACTGAGTATGGTGTCTTAAAATAGCAGAGGGGGCTCCAGAACACAGTTTATTTAAAAACAAAAACAACAAAATAAATAAATAAATAAAAGCCTCCCATTGCTAAGCAGAACTCGACTGAAATTATTTGAGAGCTCTGCTCTAATGCCAATGGCACTATATTACAAAGATGTGGGTATGATCTCTATTCAAATATGCTGACTGCCATTATTTAGTACTAGATAGCACTTCTATCAGATTGCTTTGGGATTTACCATGTCTCAGCAAGGATGCACACTGGATAGACACTGTCAGTGTCATATGCTGTATCAGAGTTCTATGCTCAGCTATACTAATTGCACAAAAAGCAGCCTTACTCCCCTATGGTAAGGCTGTGATTACTCTTATTTTGCCATGGCTAAGTAAAATCCCTGAGAATATGCAACTGTTAGACATTGAAGGAAACAGCTGAAAGCATTTCTAAAGGAAAGGGACGCAAAACGTTAGACTAGTGCAGTTTAAGAAACCAAAGCAGTTCATGTAAAGTATACAGAGCAAGGGTGCTGTTATCTGAGAGTCACATGGACCTCTATCAGTATGCAGGTCAGTTGTTCATAAATACCAGGCATTATAAAAACCCCAAACAACCCTAACCAATCAACAAACCAAACAAATCAAACAGAAAACACTGACCTTCTCTCCAATTCTAAATTTGAAGGCCAAAAGTTAGTTGCTTGCTCTCTACAACTATTAAAATCAAAAGCAATCCTCTCTGCTTGCCAAACTGATATCACAGGAAAAGAAAGAAGTGAATTGTCTCGCAGCATGTTTGCTTCCACTTAGTCACCTGGTCTATTGCATCCTTAGGGTTATAACTTGGAGTTCAGCTCTGCAACATGCTGCATGGGTTTCTTCCTCAGTGGTGGTTTGACTGGAAATACGGCATTCGTAAGTCGTAGAAGTGCTCAATGCCCTGCAAGAGCAGTGCATGGTGAAATACAAGTTTTGAAGGCAAGGAGACCTTGCTCAATTCCTTCTCTACAAGTCCCCTGTTTAACGACAAGCACAAATGGATCTCCTGAAGCCACAGCCTCCTAAGAATGTTCTCAAGCACCAATTCCAGAGTTCAGAAAGACCAACTTTACACAGAAGAGCAAGACAAGAAAGCCTGCTCCAAGGCAGGATGCTAATGCCATGCTGATGAGCGGATATGCAATGTGGACCACTCTCTATTTGTTAGAAGAAAGAAGAGTGGTAGAAGTTAGTAATTGCTGAAGCTAATGGCCCAATGAAGCTGTTAAGTTCTCTGCCTACGAAATAAAGCTTCCTGACTTTCTCCATCAAACACTGGGTCTGCTGCACTACTAACAAACCAGTGGTTCTCCTGCTAGTTAAAAAACAAAACAAAAACAAACAAAACAAATGGAAAAACCCAAAATACCTCCAAGACTTTAAGTGCTGAATACGCTTTCCTGCTACTGGAAAACGTTAGAGCAAAAAGGGAAGTCAATTTTCTTCACGATCGGACAGTTAATTTCTAGAGAAGAGGGATCACTTCCTGCTCTCCCCATACCCCAGCTGATATTTTGTGGAAATGTGGTTTCCATTGCCTTCCCAGAGCATTCAGCTAAAAACTATGACAGCAGTTTTCCACATAATAGCTGAAAACCTTGAGGAAACAAATGCAGGGTTGAGAGTTGGTTGTTCTACTACAGGGGTGGTTTCTTTGCATTCATGCTTACAAGAAGCAGACACCCGAATCCCAAAGGCTCTCTGCTTCATTCTGAGCACTGCAAGTAGTGAAATTATTGAATGGAACTTTGGTCAAAAGTTTTGACTTTGTACTCAAACATAAATATATACTACTTAAATTAAGAAACCCCCAAAAACTAAAACCTCCATACCCTTCTGATTCCTCTTGGAGTGCGTAGGAACTACTGATAGGCACAACTCAGAGAAGATGACAGAAACGACTGTTTAAATGCCTAATTAGAGTCCTGGTACCTTGCTTTAAACACCAAGTGTGACATTTGGTCTTTTCTTCAAGCATCATATGCTTTTCTTAAAGCTCACAATGCTAGGCTCGTTAGAAAGGATCAAGTATTCGGTGTGCAGAGAGGCTCCTGTCACAGAGCGATGCAGGGCAGCAGGCCTGCAGTACATTCACTTTATCGACAACATGGGTTTTAGCCTAGCAAAAGCCAGTACTGCTTTTGTGAGTATGGCAACACTGACTTCTCCTATGTTTACGAAGATTTACTAACTCTAAGTACGTCATTAGCACAGTCTTCTCTCCTCCTGCACATGATTTAAACTCAGCTCTTTGCACAAAGCCATCTGAAGCCCTAAGTCACCACTGAGAGACCTGCTTATGCCTTGAATGGGCAATCAATAATTCACAGACAACCTCCCAATCATCAACACAACTAGGAATTTTGTCCTTAACTGTATCACTAGCTAAAGGACTTCTTTATTATTTTTAACAGCAGCAGTGTTAAGGAGCACATTTTTATCTGTATCAGCAAGATGGGAAAAAGGGCAAATCTTACTTTCTTAATTTCCAGTCACTTCTACATAATTTCAGATTTTAAGGTTTGTAATTGGCCTGACGTGTAACAGCTCCGTGACAAATTCTAGCTTCCCCTATGCTCTACTCATTTCATGTCCACTTTCATGAAGTCTCTGCCCATAATGGCAGCCTAGAAAGGATTTTAATGAAATCTGATTTTTAAACTGCTACCTGTATTCAATTTAAAAGCAAGTATTATGTTTTTCTGCGAATTTAAGAAAACCCTAAACCCAAAATAGAAAAACTCACCAAAACCTTCATAAACCAGGATGATGGACATGATTTGCAATTACTTGTGTAAAGCACTGTTGAAACTGGCTGGGCTCTGCCAGTCCGTGCCAGCAAATTTCTTGTGGTCCACTGGCAGGAGCTGACAGGGAGAACACAGCACATACGGGGAGCTGGTCAGGGAACGTGACACCTAGTTTCAAAGGCTGGTTCCTGGGGAAGCTCAGACCACCAGCCACATACACCTGTGGTGAAGATCTCTGTAGTATTTGGAGAGCTGCTGCATTAAAAAGCTTCAACCCAAATTAAGAGACAAACTCACCACGTACCTTATGAGCTGGCATTTAGCTGCCCTTCTCTTCTGCTACCAGGTTAACAATAACTCTCACTACTTGTGTGCTCCTACGCCACTGCAGGGAGTGGGCACAGGGCATGGGAGAGCCAGAGCCAGCAGTGCCAGCCTGGGCACCGTGTTGACGTCCCAACGGCTCCACTGCACACGCAGCTCTCTCCTAAGGTACAGGAGCAAAGGCCAAATTCTGCTCTGTTACTTTTATAAGGTGAAGAGAAGAGGACATGGGCAGGCAGGAGAGAAACAGCCAAAAACATTCGTCACGGACATAGTTATGACCCAAAGAGAAACAGTACCTCTGCATTTAAACACAAAACAAGCATTAACAAAAAAATAAAAATCATACATACCCTTCCCCAAAAACAGTCACAACACCCTTCCCACCTGAAAAGATACAATGAACAGAAACGATGTCCAAAAAAGCCCAAGACAAAAGAAATCTTTGTTAACAGACACAGTCCCTGAAGTTTTAAGACACGGTCTTGCTGTAGTCATACCACCTCATCTGACTCCAAACCATGTACTTCATAGAGAGTGTCCAAGATATTTAGCTGCTTTTCCATGGCTGGTAAGTAAATGTTGAGGTCCCTCTGCATTCCTTTGTAAAATGTTTCTTCCTGAGGATCACACTCCTCTACAGACAGAGCTGCCACAAAGTCTTCATACGTTGGAGCTGCCCTTAAAGCTAACTGGGAGAGGAATCAAAGCTTTTAGATTTGCAAAGCAGAACAGGAAAAGAAATCAAACTAAAGCCATGAAAAACTTCCAAGACATTCTAAGACATCCCTCTTTGCACTTAGATTGCATAGCTTTAATGTATTTATGCGTATGTGCATATGTTAAGATTTTTAACTGACGGGGAGACTAACGTGTATGTATATATATATATTTTTTTTTTTAATTTATCTCTATGTAGATCCCCAGTTTGAGACATCTTCAGAGAGGTCTGATTTTTAGGAAGTGAATTAAATACAAACCCAAATAAATTACAGCTTGTTAGGGGAGCTCCCAACCCTAGTGTCACACACTTCAACATTGAAGTCCCATTCTCAAGACAGTCTTTAGAAAGCTTTCCCCAACATTTCTGTTTCTCCCAGTCAAAGTCTCTGTCATGATGACCTCGATGAGGCTCTTTTTTTCAATTTCGGTGATAATTTCCAGTGACAGACACAAGGGGGAGCTGCCAGACTGGACAAAAATAAACCATTTCCTCTAGCCAATATATTCTACTTCATCTCCCTGACACATTCTGCACTAACCTTTCTTGGATGCTCACATCCAAAACCAGAGCAGTCCTCAAAAAAACAACCTCAAACCCTCATTTCTTCAATTAATAGCCCTGCAAGACTATGCTGAAAAACACACAATGAAAAAAAATGTGCATTCAAGCATGATCTGTCTGTTTTGGCTCCAGAAAGCGGGTTCCACCCTGAAAGCCCAATACTGAACATAGTGATAGCCACAATCCTCAGCCAGAAAATAAGGTCTGACAAGGGATTCTGTTCATTTTAATGCTTATAATTTTAACATGGTTTATTAATTACACACAACATAAGATCACATTAACAAGAGCTCCCAGCAATATCAGCAACCAAAATATATACTTACCGCAAAGACCCCACGGACAACCCAACCATGGTGCTGCCGTAATGTCTTTCCATAAGCATTGTCTTAAAGGAATTAAAAAAAAAAAATTAATCAAGAGATAGACGTATGGCAGTTTTAAGTCTGCATCACAAAGAGAACTTAGAGCTTAGAAACAACTATTTAAGGATATATTCTTGCCACTGGATGCAAATAGTGACTGTTTCTGACCAAAGTTATGACTGAAAGGAGATGACAGATTTGGGATTTTTGCACTGGGGTCTCAGTTCTGCTGTCAAATCTCCTTCAACTCACTGACAGCAAGTAAGTGTTCTAACAGACAGGAAGGCAAATGTAATTTTTATTTGACTAGCTGTGCTTCATGACTAACACTCCTACTATTTAGTTCTCAATTCAGTGCAAGTCTGAGAAAATAATATACAGGGTCAAACAATCCTGCAAAGTGATCATTAGTCAGCCGCAATCAAGGTGGTTAACTCAGGCATTGACCAATAACTCTGTCTTTACATCTGAGGATCAAGTTTCGAGGGTCATTGGAACAGAAAGCACAAGGCCCTTATTAAAATAATCCTCAGGATCTCTGTTGTGAGTGCCCCTGATGTGTAGCCTTTGATGAAGGCCCTTGTTACGTTCCTGGACAGCTCCACTTTCATATACAAAGCTTTCTATATACAAAGCCAAACATCTTTGGGCCATATTTTCCCACTCTTCGTTTGTCACTGTCATCATTTCATATCCTCGTCCTTCAGTTGAATTTTTAAGTATCTGACATTGTATTATACTTTCCCTGAGCTGTTCACCTTGAAGAAAGAGAACCTCCATGTTTTGCTGCTTTAGGATATTTGCTCAAAAGACTGCAGACAGTTACTATTGTAAGAGTATAAAAAGTCAGTAAAACACAGCCACAAGTTTTGCTGTAATATGAAGTACTCCTCATCTATCAGTCTAATGACTGGGAAATGCAGCTTTTCTACTTTACAGTAGGAGTGAGAATCTGCGAGAAAAGCATACAGTAATAAGAACAATGAAATAAGGAGAAAAAAAGAGTATTGTGTAGCAAACAGGACTGACAAGTTTATTCTCTTCCTTGTCAGTAAATATAGGGGACATTAAAAACACCAGAAGTTGAAAAGTTTGCTTAGATTTAAACCCCAGGTAAAGACAAATCCCTTTAGAAAGCTGTTTGCTACTCAGAAGATATAAGAACTGGTGGATATTCCATTCTTTATTTGCATTTCATTAGCATGATATTTGAGGTTGTAGAAAGAGAATGTATACCCCATCTTTACTCAAGATTTGAATAGCACAGTAACTCCTAAATAAGAAACTGTAACAGTAAATCAAAGCTACACTGGTGATACAGATATGGAAGAGTTTTTTGGGGAGAAAAAGGGAAGGAAGAAGTGAGAGAGCAGCATGGCTCTGCTGTGGAGGCAGAGCAATTCAGGAAGTAATTCAGTGCTGAAGCCTTCACTCTCAGAAGGTCAAATAAGTGCCTTGACTTTCTGGGGTGTTTAACAGCCACATCTGGCAGCAGTGTATTTACAGTCCCACTTCCAAGAGCTGTTTACATACTTCTTTTTACTAATCCTATCAGATGACTGCTTAGCTATTTAAAAGAAACTGAAAAAAAAAAAAAAAAGCTGTTTTAAAGGATTATCATAACATTAAACTGCATGCACATAGAGAGGGTCTCACTCAAGAATAACCTAAGTCTAAGAGGGGTTTCTATTTTGTTTTATGCTTGCTGTGGGCACTATCCTGACTAAGTGTCAGAAATTGTGTACTTGGGAAAAAAACCCTTCTTTCCTGATACAAGCAATTCACCGCCATACTGGCAAAGAGGTGATTTCACAGAGTGATGGCCAATCTTACAAGGAACTAAAAAAAAACCAAACACAACAGCATCTATAAATTTGAGAGCACTCTCGCTGCAAACCAGTAGAGAAAATGGAATGAGACAAAGCACTTTTTTCCCTAAGATATGACTGTCTCCCCTGCCAAGAAAATGCCAATTAAAGGAATCTTTATCTGCTATTAAATCAACATTGACCAGTTATCTATTAATCTGCCTGAAGATGGCCATTTTCAAAAACTGTGGTTTTCAAAAAAGTTATGTCTTGGAGATTACTTGCATCATTAGTCACTGAAGAGAAGAAAAAACAGGTTCTAAATGAGAAGGAAAATAGCCGAGCATGTAAATTCAGAAGCACATGAAGAATAAAGCAACTGGCACTTACTCAGAGCTGTTTGGATATTCTTTTCCCCATTCTTCACTTCTGTTAAAAACCCTTTCAAGAACTTTAAGCCTCTGCCAGGATGAAACCACAAAATAAAAAGAAATCATGTTTATAGCAAAGTAACCCAAAGCATAACAAAGCCCTCAAAGTTATAATACAACTCAGAAGTGCAATAAACTCAGAATTAAGGTCCCATTTTGAATCTGAATTAAAAAAATGCAGCCACCTCCTCCAGCCTCTCTCCTAGCCCAAGGAAAAGCACTTTGCTAAAACATTTCTGTTGCAGCCTGAAATCAACCTGCTTGATGTTCTGGCCCAGCAGGATCAGTCACTCACTGTAATTTCACTTTTATGGGGAAAAAAGGTTGCCTGCGATCACTTTTTCAGGCGTTTTGGCGAAGTTGCAGTGATACAACCACAGACAACACATTAAACTTGAACCTAGCCAGTTTGGAATTGATGGAGCCTGTGAAAAGTAACGAGTTTGCTCCATGTACCTAAGCTTGCACTGGTGAGAACCCCCTCAATCCACCTCAGCGGTTCATAGTTTAAGTAGATGCAAGGCCATTACCTTTTCAGCCACAGGAGAGCCTCCGTAGCAGAGTTTCTAACTCGTGCTACGCCAGCATTCACTTCATGGAGCACTATCTTCTGAAGGGTATCAAACTCTTCTTTGTTGGTTATAAATTTCTGGTTTATTTTCTGGAGAAAAAAAATAAGAGGAGAAGCTTTAGGCTTTTAAAAACAAACAGTGGCCCATCCTATAAATACCACCTATTTGCCAGGACTCTTCCCTGCAAAGCCATACCACACATCCCCAACCAAGTCCCACACTCCCCACGGCACGGCTGCCCTGCCGCACTGGGCATACCTTCCCCGGACACCACCCCAGTCACATCTGGCTAGCCATCTGGCTAACACAACCAAAAAAAAAGCACCTCAGTCAAAGATTTACATGGAAGCGACCATTTCTGTCTGACAAAATGCTTTAGGTTCACATGGCATCCTCCACACTGGTGGAAAGGAGTTAACTCGCTCTCCAAGCAAAGTCCCATTTGCCCTGAACTTCAAGTACAAGCAAGATTACCTTCTGACAACTGCTAAGCTGCAAATTCTCAATTACGCTTAGCAGTCATCAGCATGCTTAAGCTTTTTAATGTATTTCCAAGTTTGTTATACACAACTCCTCACAAAAACAAGAGAGAAAATATATAACGGGCAGAAAAACAGATTCTTCTTCTACACTAAAGGAGTAGCTGCCTATCACTTGACAATAAACATTCAAGGTTTTACTTTTTTAAATAACATTCTTCTCTCTTGCTATTTTCAGTCTTTCAGTGGCTACCTTCAGTAAGATAAGTGGATATCTGTCTTACTTTGCACCAAACAAACCTGAATGTATGCAATGTTCCTTGTCATATACTCAGAAGATATGTTTTGCCTTTTTTTTTTTTAAGAAAAGCTATGAAAAGCCTCGCTATGAATACATGTTGTCTCACAAGCAGCACTTCAAAATTTTCAGACTTGGAGCTGGAAGAACTTCCAGAACAAGAACCGAGGCTGCAGGGTCTGCCCCAACCTGCTGAGAAGCTGCTTCTGAACGCACTAACTTCCTCCTGCTTGGCTGGGGAAAGGGTTTTTTTCCCCCCGCTGTTTGTTTTACCATCTAAAGTCAATATTGCTACCATCACATCATGACATACAACCTATCCGGCTCAGAATCAAAGTCATATTCATTAGGTGTAACAGATGTTTTACCTGGCAGTTAATCAAGTATTTTATAAGTTTGCACACAACAACTGGATTTAAACACAGCATATACTGTAGGAACAGAATTAGGGACATTTCAGCATTCTGATCTGACAGATGGTAACATTACCAAATATTAAATAGCCTTCCAGTATTGACTCCTACAACAAAGATTCATGAGCTTTAGTGCCTAAAATAGGTATTTTGTTTAGTAATAAATAAATAAATAAATAAAATCAGTGCTAGAAATAAGCTGTTACCTTGATGTTACCTACAAAATCCATTTTAACAGGAGCAAAAACAGTTGGTCCCAGCTTGTCTAGAAAAAGAAAAAGAAGGCCATATTTTCAAATTGTGTCTTTTTCCAGTCCTCATGTCTTAGAAACAATTAATTTCATTTACTTTCTTAATAACCCTTCTAAATGGCAGGAGAATACTAAATGAACGATGTAAACCAAAGTCTGTCTTTGGTGTAGAAGCAATCCATCCCAGTAGGTACAAGCATTAAAATACACCAACCTACAATTTGGAACTCTTCAAAAGGGTGCATGCTCACAGGGACCTCACATCCACTGTTAGATGCAGGGGTCAAGCAGGTGGGGGGCTACACTAGCTGGAGACAGAAGTCTGGAAAAATCAAATAGATAGTACAGCTGATGGTGTGCTGTCAGCTGTACTGGACATGTAGGGCATCCATGCTGCTCTTCTGAGGGGAAGAAATCACTGTTCCAGATAGACCCATAGATTTTTAGACAGCTTATACATGGGTCCCATCTGAATGAGAGTGGATCCTCTATAAAGCAAAGGAATAAGAAGCATCTTCTGCTACCAGTCAAGTTGATTCTGCTGATAGGGACTGTTTTTACTATATCACTTTAACGAAGAAACAAATTCTCCAAACCAATGGCTCCACCTTTTCTCACAGCTGACAGCAGTCAAAAGGAGCCAGAAGAAAAGAAGGAGCTGCTTACCCAGAACGGGCACAATTGCATAACATGACTCCAGAAACTCTTCTGTTGGTATGCCCTCCTCCTCCCGAAGTTCAATATCACTGAACCTGGTGTCCAGGACAAGCAGAAGAGATTGTTACCTTAACAACTGCTTTTGAGCAACTTCTGAAGGCAAAATTACATTTCATGCCCACTTCACTTGTATAGAAGTAAAATCTATAGACATGGAACCACCAACATCCCTTTTGTTTCACTAGGTTAAAGTAAATGACTGCAGAAAATACACATTTGAGGGTCTGCAAGCAAGGCATGCAATTACAAACAAGGAAAAAACCTTCCACTCCACTCTGTATAGCTAATTCTACAAAGGATATCTTCTTCAATTACTGCGCTGTATGCAGTCTTGTTAAATGATCTCAGCAAATACAGCTTTACAGACAGAAGAGTCTTAAAAATGAGTCAATTAAAGGCTTAACAAACTTTCAATAATCCTTTTAATTGAAATCTGTACTACCTATTGCTCATGACACTGAAGAAGGTAGGAGAATCTTTTTCATTTCTGTCTTCCTCACACAGAGTCAATCCACCTAAAGAATTCATTTCGGACTGCAGCAACTTGTGGGCACCACAGCTTTCTACAGCTTGCAGCTTGTTCTCTCCATCTTCTTTAATGCCTTACATTTATAGGAAACAGAAGAAAAACAAAAATAGAAAAAGAAAACAGCCACATACCCATATTATTATTCCTGTTCATCAAGATGCTTTCTATTTGAAGGAAGGCACTTGGATATCTGGATCATGCAAGTTTGAAAGTTTCCCTGCCAGCACCATGACTCACACCACAGCTCTGTCGGGTGCTCAGACCACATTTCAACCAGTCCCCTCCCCATTTCTTTTAATCAGACAGACCAGACACCAGGCTCCAGTGCAGGTGAGCCCACACATCCTCAGCGAGGACAGCCTCATGAGAAAAGACCATTGAAGAAGCGATTGGGTGCAGCAGGGAGTAGACTCATCTCCTTGAAGGAAAGATTACTTGTCAGATGGCTGTAACTTCCCCAGTGCTGATAAAGCGGCACAGTGCATTTTCAAAAGCAAAAGAATAATAGTGACTTGTTTGCTCTTTCTGATAAGTAAGTAAACTGGCTGCTTAGATGGATACTGCTATGATATCAAAGGCTGCTATGTTCTCCCTGATTTGTAGGAATATCTTTAAAGTTTCCCAGAAGAAGATCCAGGTCCCTCTTCCCTGTTGTAGTCTATTTTATTTCTTCTTTAGGGTCAAGCACATCTGTTTCAAATAAACAGAGCACTACAAGAGCACCTCCAAAGGAAGACAAAGTCTTATAGATCCCATACATGGTACGACCTTCTGACCTCATGGACAACTGCAGAGAACAAGTCAAGAAGCAAAAATGATATATTCACAGCATCTGCAGCATACAAGCCATGGCTACAACACAGTTTGCTGCCAGACTGTCAAACTAGCATCCAGTATTTCCCAGGGAACCTGTCTCTCCAGGAAAGGAATACTTTCAAGTGCCGGTGAGGATTATAGACCTGAAGTGGAACTGAGCTTCTGTCTGAAGGGTTCAAGCTGCAAGGAACTGCCTTCCTCCAAATGAAGTCTGAAAGCAAGCTTGCAGCAGTCCCTATTACTTGCAGAACCACTGCATAAGCCTGGTGCTGGGTGAAAAAAAGAAAAAAGAACCACTCGCACCCAGCAATGAGTGGTTCTTAACAGCAATGAGACTTCAGCCATTCTCCTCAGCGCAGAAAAAAATGGCCTCAGCGATCACTGACTGTGCCTCTTTCACAAGCAGAGGGACTCTGCTAAGAAACTAGAGTTTGAGCGATGTCACTGATCTGTCCCTTACAAAGACACATGGGCTGGTGAGTAGAGAAACAGCCCAAGTCTGCAGTGACTCCACAGGAGTGCTACGCAGAAAGCCTGGGGTCCTCTGAAATTTCGAACTCAAACACTGTAAGCCCTAAATGGCAAACAGAAATTTCTTATGGGACTTGAGTGTTTTTAAAGATTGACTGCTCTTAAAGGGGAGAGGGAGGGAAGAGTATCCAAGACAGGGCAAAGCTCCTGGGCTCACAGGGAGCACCCAAATACAGCCATTGGCAAGACGGAGCCCCAGGCTGGCTGGGTCAGCCCACCCCATACAAATGGCACTGCACATCCTACTCCATCCCATACTGACAGCAAAACTCTATGACAAAAATGTGTGTACCCAAGAGGGAGTAGGCTTTTCTCTTTTTTGCACAGGAACAACCTCAGGAGCTAAATGATACCAACAACCTGACTTGAATTAGTTTGCCCTCCTTGTTTTCGCACTGTATTCTTGAGGTATTATGCTAAATGGTGACACATGCATGTTATTCTGCAGGGACTTGCCACGCTACACAACACAACACCAGAAATGGGAAAAACTCCCAAGAGAACCCACGTAAAAGCAAAATCACCATGTTTATTAACATGGGTTTAAAATCTTCAGCTGATTCACTGACTGCATACATATGTTTTGGAGTAACGGCCAGGCAGAGAAAGCTACTGTTCAAGAACGACACAGTCCATTCAACAGGACAAGCAGCAATCATACGTTATCTGGATAGACTTACCAAAATTAAGTTCAGCAGCTCTTAACAATATAGCTATGTTGGATGGAATTTTACACTGAATTAGTTCAACAGTGTTTTACGGAAGTCACACACAAATCTAAGTTTCATGCTATTGCTAAGGTAATGGAAGAAATAAGGTGCTTTCTAGTATACTCTTACTTGGAGAAAAAGGGTTAATTTTCCTTAAAGATTTGTCAGAGCAATCAAGAGGGACTACAAGGTCAGCCCCTCCCAGACAGTACATAAAGCTTCAACGTCCCCCTTCTGACAACGCAGCCCTACATACTAGCAGAGGTGCCGGCATTCCCAGCGGAGGGGGCCCTCTGGGAATAAATGTGTCTGTCCACAGTGCAAGAAGAGCCCAAGCTCTGCCAGGCTGTATTGTTATGCATGTCAATCAGCATCTAGAGGAGCCTCCACTTGTCCAAAAAAGAATTTTTAATTTCCTTCCCCTTTCAGTCCCAAGTTAGCTATCAACAAGGGCAGGAGCTATGCTGGGAAGGCTTGACAATGGGCAGATATCAGACTAAAATACACTGACATTCCCTCTCCTGGGAAGCAGGATATCAGTGCTCTCACAGGCAGACTACACCTCCCTCCACTTACACTTAAAGAGTAATGATTCTGGATAAAAGACAGTGTATATATTTACCTGTCAAATCCTCTGTTATGTGATCTTCAACAGAAACATCACTGCTCCCCTCATTTGTTTCCAGGTTTAAACATTCCAGACTTTTAATAAGGGTTTGCTCTTGATGGTTGATTTCTGCTTTTACAGAGCCATTTTCACAGGGGTTTAATTCCATCTGCCTGAAGAAAGGGAAAGAATAATGGTTAGTGTATAAAACATTGCTTGGTAAGCTTTTTCCTGTGAAAACACACAAATAAAAATAACAGAAAAATAGTTGACAGAAATTATAGGCTGTCACAGGCTGCTCTGAGCAAAAGAACTTGTCTAAAATAATAAAAGGAACCAGGTGCTCTTTGCAGCAAGTAGGATTAACAATTCAACCTCAGCTTACAGAGTTTGAATATATTTACAATTACCTTTTTTAAAGAGAGACATAACAAAAAAATACAATTTATTACAAAAAAGAAAATCACAGACAGGTATTGTAGCTAAAAGAATATCCCCTTATTAGTACTGTAAAATATATACCCTTGCCATCTACTCCACAAATCATAGCCTGCTCTCCATCAATGATTTTATGAGCTTATGGAGTGGAACCTAAGATGCAGGAAAGTGAACTGAAGTGGGAAACAGCTGGCTGGTGACTGACCAGTAAGTCACTAAGTGGATGGCCGAGAAAAAGAAAAGGGAAAGGGCTGATAAATAAGTGAGATGAAGTGGGGTGAGCTAGCTCCCTTTTGCTGTGTCTGCTTCCAAGTACACAGCTCAGAGCAATATAATTCTGCCTCCATCCAGTACTAGTAACATTAGAGTAAAAAATACGGAAAGAACAGACACTACCAAAACCAGATTAGAAACAGATTTACAGTAAAGACTTTTATTATACCTTTCCGTTGAGGTGTGACTGGGCAAGACAGAGTGCTTTATCTGCAAGATAAGTGGGGAGGGAGAATATTCTTTAAAGCAAGAAGACTGTATCATGCTTCTCAAACTTCACATTTTATTAAACACAAGTTGGAGTCAGCAAAAAAGCTGAAAAACTAAGCATACGCTCACTAATTCTCTGACCTGGAGGCTGTATACAGACAAACGTGAGAAAGGTGCTATGTTATTACACCATTACATGATACCATTAAAATATTGAAAAGAAAAAAAAAAAAAGAAAGAAAAGAAAACCAGGAGACTTCTTTCTGAAGCTAGCTAGCAAGTGCCAAGTGAAACACCATACAGCATGTGGAAAAGAAACAAGGCAGTGAGTTTTCTCTGCAATGATGTTTTCTTTACTTAAGAAAAAAAATTATGAGAAAACGGAAGAAATGTGAGGCCAGATACCAGATATGGTGAGGTAATCTCACTTCCCAGATGGAGTGACGTATCTGCCTTCCTACATACACCTTAACCTGCTCTTTGCCACAGATGCTCCAGTTTCGCTTATGTAGTTGTGGATCCAGGATTCAAGAAAATGACCTTGTCATTAAAAAGATAAGCTCATCAGCCCCTGTCGGCCTATTACCAGAGCTCCAATGCTGTAGTAGCTTAGAAGAGTAATAATTGCTGTGAGCTCCCACAATTTGCCATACAGCCAGAGTATTCTGAAACACCACTGTCTGCAGCTGGAGCAGGGCCTGAAAGTTAATGCTTAATAACTTTCACCTGTAATTAAAAGACTGGTCACTGGTTAATAAATAATGGCCCTACCTCACTTGCAAACCACAAAAAAATCGCAGAGTACGTCCAGTAGGGGACTACTCACTACAATACGGGTAAAAACGCACTCCCTACTTCTACAAATGCTACTTTACAAAAGGGCTCCTTGGCATCCATGCCAAGACTGAGAGAAGAGGATACTGGCCATTACCTTGTTCATTCTGAGGACCGCTAAATGTGGGGATCCAGGTGGAGTCTGATGCAATAACTCAGAAGTGAAGGCAGTATTTGCAATCTGCATACATTCTTCAAGAGTCTTCAGGAAGGTGTCACAGGTTGATTTTAACAGAGCTCCCATATCAATCTCGATCTGTGGAGAGAAACCAATTGGAAGAAATGGACTCACCACAGACGATCAGTTTGGAGCAACTAATGTCTACAAAGCCCACAACTGCTATAGCCGTGATTTCTGTTTAATATGAATTAAAATGCAACGTGTCAGCTGCTCAGAGAACTGGCATCACATATTACTGGGGCTATGCCCCCTCACAGCATTACCTCTCTTGTCAGCCTCTCACTTCAACAAGCTCAGTACGCTTGCGTTTTAAAAGCAATGCCTCTTAGTTACTTATCTCTGGTGTTAAAAGTGTATTAAATACTAAGCCTTGATGTATTCAACAATGGCATTCCAGAAGACACCACCAACAGGAGAAATGAAAAGTAAACAAAATAAATAGATACAGAATGATCTGCAGATAATAATTTCAAAAATCCCATGAACGAAAAATTGCTGAAATTGAAAAACAGACAGAATGAAATATCACATTGCCACAATACCCTTCATCTCTGCAAAGTGCAGTTATTGATGCTGAAATGCTTTTAGCAATAAATCTTTCCAGTCAAGTACCAGTAAGATCAGGAAAAGTGAGTTTTCCCCCAGAAGCATAAACTATGAGCTGGATAAACACCACATTACTTGTTTGTTCTCAACACCTGTGAGCTGCAAGTTCTAACAGTGCCTTTTAGTCCTTTACACACTACATCACGCTTCTGCACTGTCTGTTATTTCACCATAAACAGTTTATCAGGTATATTTAGAGAGATGATTTGGACATACAAATAACTAACTTCAGGTGTTCTGCCTGCCTGTCCTGCACCTGAGGACCCATCTCTCCGGTGAGAAGCATCCTGGAACTCCACACCAGCTTCTCTAGTAAGTGACATGCATCCCTTTTCACGCATTTCTCTCCCAAAGCAAGGGGCAGATCACTGTCATTAGGAAACTCCTCTTAAATGAGGCTTCTTTGGTCTAGAAGATTTGCAAAGTTTGAAACTTTAACTTAAGTGAGGTTAATCAGGCAGTTCTTTCTAGTAATTTTGCTTTTTTGTGGTCTGCATTGTCTCTTGACCTTTTAAGGGTTTTGGTTGAGGAGTGTTTTGCTGAGCAGGATATTAATGACTCAGGGGCAGACAAGTGTGTGCTTCTTGCAAGTTATCTTTTTATAAAAAAATCTTTTGCTTTTTTGATCCACTATATACCCATGATCACCTACAGTGATGATGATTATGATTATTGTTCTATGATTATCTAGATCACAGATATCATACCTCATCTCACTACTTGCCACCCCAATACAGGGAAAGTTATTTGCCACAATACAGTATTACTCCATTTAAACAAGAACTGTTGTGTGGGTACATTATTTCCTACCGGTTCTCTGCAGAAAGAGGATGCAATATTAAGTAAATGTGAGTGAATATTACATTGGCTAACCAGAAGAGTTTACAATGCTCATGACTTTACAGACATGGTCTACACCAAAAATAAAGCTGTACCTCTGGTTCTGATACACCAGAAATGCTGGCTTCCCTCGTTTTATGCACTTGCTGAACAAGGAGGTTACAGTACAGTCTAAGTTCAGACATTTTAGTCTTCAAGGCTTCTGTGTTTTCAGTGAACTCTAAAAGTGAAATGAAAGAAGACTTAAATTTATTGTATCCATCTTGCAGTATATGATTTTGGAAAGTTGCTGAAATAGTAACATCCAACCTAATTCAATCAATACTTCCTTATTTCAAAACATTTTCTATCAACTCAAAAAGATGAGGTGGATTGACCATAAATTATGCTCCTGACAGGTAAAATACTGTTTTGTTATTTACCATCATAGACAGCAACAGTATGTTCCTAGACTTAGGACACAGAAAAAAGCAAGTACACAACACTTGACCTTAACAGGCCTTTTAAATAGGATGAAACCCCTACATACCATAGTTTTTTTTTCCCCATTAAATAGTTTAAGTTGCAAACAGTTACACTGTGGATTAAAAATCAGGGTTGAGTAGAAAACACTGGAGGGAAAAGGCACATCCTGTCCAACACAAAGGGATTAATTTAATATATATCCTTCAATCATAGAATTACTGAGGTTGGAAGGGACCTCTGGAGACCAGCTAGTCCTACTCCCCTGTTCAAAGCAGGATCAGACAGAGCACATTACTCAGGGCCATGTCTAGTCAGGTTTTGAACATCGCAAAGGATGGAGACTCCACAACCTTTCTGTGCAACCTATTCCAGTGCTCCCTCACCCTCACAATATAAACATTTTTGTTTATGTCTCAATGGAGTTGCTTGTATTTAAATTTATGCCCATTTCCTCTTGTCCGTTCACTGAGAAGAGTCTGGCTCCATCTTTTTTATGCTTTCTCAGCAGATATTTCCTTTAATGATCTTAGTGGCCCTTTGTTGGACTCACTCCAGTATGTCCATATGTTGCTTGTACTGGAGAGTGCAGAACTGAGCAGACTAATCCAGATACATCTAACAGTCACCCTGAGATTTTTCAGAAGTAATTTTTTAACATTAATAAATTAATTTGTCTGTTAGTAAGATTAACACGGCTTAGTTCTGCAAATACACGAGTAGCTTTTCCACCCTGTGCTACTGTGTGTCAGTTTATAGATATAACTTTGTTCTGTTTCTGCACTGTGCATCAGATCCCCACTTTGTGTAGGACCCTACGGCAGCATCTTCTGCTCAGTTCTGATTTGGTTTGAACCAGTAGATGCAAAGTCTGCTGAAGAGGCACAAAAGGCTAAGAGGAGATGCGATTCCTAACCTCAGGGAAAGGAAGTGCCTGCTCCCCTGCATTTGCTCAGGATCACTGACATATTAACAATAATTTGCTGTTTTCCCATCTTCTGCATAGTCATTGTGCTGAGGTTAAGCAAAGTTAAGGCATGAGGTCTCACACTGACTCACAAATAACACCATGCTTTTAAGCAAGAGGGGTTTTCACTGGGGTGAAAGTGAGATTGTTGGTGAAAGCAAAGAGGTAAGTGAATTAATTTTCATAGCCTGACCATGATCAGATTTCAGTTTCTGGATACTAGTATGCACATTTAAAACTAATTGCAAACCTTTATTTTAATTGCCAAGAGATTCTTGAAGTGCACAAGTGCACAGCCCAGGTAGAACATGGAAGGAAAGGGTCTGAGGAACTCCAAAGCTCAAGAACCAGTGGCTGGGTCATCATACTAAGACGGCTGCAGAAGGTGGGGGTCTTACCTTCATGCACAGTCTGCATCCCAGTGACCCGCAGCCAGGAGCTACTCACTCCTTGTATTTGCAGAACCCATCAGCACATGGCTTTCAAATTATTTACACATAGTATATTTTAAGGAAAAGTAAAAGTTTTCAAATCCCTGCACTGAGAGTTAACACCTGAGATTTCTAGCTAGAGTTTCCACATGGCTTGGCTTTTAGAGGCACCAAAGACACGAAGCACAGGTTGGACACAGAGTTCAGGTATGGATTTTGTCATCTTTGTGTGTACATCTGCTAGGATAAGGATGGGGAAATAAAAAGCAAACAATATGTGCCAGCAAAAGGGTGTTCTTGCCTTTTTCCTTCTGTGTCCTGCTGTCGGTCAGACAGGCTTTGGCAGTTCCTAGCGCAACCAGCCACTTTTGCCTTTCAACTGCATTTCTTGCTTTCAGATAGAAGTATTGTTCCCCTGGGATGATAAGGTCCATTCGTGTGTTATCTGCAGGATGAACTAGAAGCAACATAGATTTCAGACCAGTCCCTCAGCCCTTCCAAGCCCAAATAAATATCCCAACAGATATGTTAGGTGGCAGGTCAAACAGTAATGAAAGAGGAGGAATCTACAGCCCCAGACTTGCCCTGTTGCCATTTTATGACTTCACTTCTGACTTATGGAATAGATAGGACACATGTGTATACAGCTGT
Source organism: Aviceda cuculoides (assembly GCA_035590195.1). NCBI lineage: Eukaryota > Metazoa > Chordata > Aves > Accipitriformes > Accipitridae > Aviceda > Aviceda cuculoides. Next base: position 6,701,192 of record JAVJGG010000073.1, read on the forward strand.
GGGACGAAAGGCTATGAAAGGCAGTTTTGTGATCAGTACAGTATCATCTGGGATTCTTTATGGACAGAGCATCCTCTTCTGGAAAGCCTCTCTTTCAGGTTTCCAGACCGTAACTGAACCTCAAAGATGTGGCAAGTAATCCAATATGAGTGAGCAGACCTAGTACTGAAGTTTATTATTCGTATTTCTAGCTTCAGCTTTGTGTTTATGAAGAGTCATTTGAAGCTGTGTGATGTTCCACCATGGCTCATGAAAAACAGTGACCCACCTGCATGTAGAATTCCCAATATATTAGAGGCTTGCAGCTCTCTTGACATTTTGAAAATACTGTAGGATAAAAACTGGCATATAGATCAAGTTAATGTGTTAGTACAAATACAAACCAAAGAAATCAAGCTGCCAAATAGCTCTTGTGGCCTGAAATCTTGCCTTGAATGCAACGTTACTGGACAAACTTTGTGCAGCTGAGTGTTACTGTATCTTAGTTACCTTGAATTTCACACACGGCCATTTGGATGCTTCCCTTACAACCCTTCCAGGCATCTTCCTGAGAGTCGTAATAGGACAGGATGCCACCACAGAGAAGAAACCATCGAGGCTGCCAGCCTGAAAAACGAAACTGCATTTCTCAGTTACTTCTCAGCCTGCAGTTCCACCACCTCTCTCATCTGGGACCCACTGCAAATAAGGCCCCAAAGATTCTCGGTTCCCCCTGGAAAATCAAACCCTCTGAAGTAGTAAGATTTTTGGACAGGCCTGGATGTTGTACACCACAACCCCTGCTTGCTGGCAGCTACATGTCCTTTCTGCAGGTAGCTGGACCACAGCAGTATATTCCTGAGATGCCGTATGTCATTTTCAGTAGTTTTGCTAACACAGCGTCACTGACTCACTCTCTTCCAAAACCACCTTTTCAGTTCACCACCCCTCAATTCCTTCCATAACTCCTCAACCCACCTCTTCACTCTTTCCAAAAGCCACCCCAGCTGTCTTGCTTTACATGTCTCCCTCCCTTGCGAGAAGGGCTAGCCAAATTGTCTTGAAAAGCAATGGGCAAGAAACTCCTAAAAATCAAGGGAAGGAGGGGACAGAGGTGGATGTGTTGATTTCTGAACACCATCTTTCAATGAAGGCGTTCTCACAGCTCTTGAAACTGCTGCCCATGCTGTCCACATAAAAAGTAGTCTCAAATTAATGAATTGCACTTCTGGACACCTTGACAGAGAATAACCAAAACACCAGGCTAGACCAAAATCAACAGTTCTGGGTACACTTTTGCCCACCCTACTGCCAGATTTCAGAAGTAAATTACCCCTTTTGTTTTTGTCATGGTTTAACCCCAGCCAGCAACTAAGCACCATGCAACCGCTCACTCACTGCCCCCTCACCCAGTGGGATGGGGGAGAGAATCAGAAGAAAAAAGGTAAAACTCATGAGTTGAGATAAGAACAGGTTAATAGAAGAGAAAGGAAGAAACTAATAATGATAATAATAACAATAATAAAATTACAATAATAATAATAAAAGGAT
>JAVJGG010000073.1:6715790-6729318 GCA_035590195.1 Aviceda cuculoides
GGCGCTGCTGCTGCGGGCCGCCCTGCTGGGCGCGGCGCTGGGCTGCGCGGCCGCGGCGCTGTTCCCCGCGGCTGACGTGAAGGTGGAGGTGCTGCAGAAGCCGTTCCTCTGCCACAGGAGGACTAAGTGGGGGGACATGATGCTGGTTCACTACGAGGGATACTTGGAGAGGGACGGCTCCATGTTTCACTCCACGTAAGTAGGTCGCCCCGGGCGGGTCGCCGTCGAGGGGAAGTCATTATCTCTCTCTCTCTGTGTATCTTTTTATGTATTTCAGTGTAGGTGATCTCTTCTGGCAGTGCTTTCCTGAATCCGGACCCCTCACAGTGGCCCGCAATCCAGCTGCGAAATAGCTCTGTGAGGGATGTTTTGTTGAGGATGGGCGGGTTTTTATTTTATTTTTACAATTGCTCCTCCTTCCCAAAACGCCCAGAACTTGCGTTTACCTGTGTGCAAGGAAACAAAAGCAATGCATGCGTGGTCATAGCATGCCCTAGATTTTATTTGTTATTGAATTAAAATAGCTTAAATAACGCTGCACAAATGTGTCAGTGGGACCCTTTCCACCGCCACCTATTTTCAGAAAGTTTGGTTTGCCTTTATACTTTGACAGTTTAGGGAGCACTGACTCGTAATGCTATTTAAGATGAACACCAACAGTAAAGCTTGTCTCTTTTCCCTTTGCCAGATCGAGGCTATAGAATAAAACTTATTTAGCTTTTGTTTTCTGGTTAGTCTGTAGAAAGTAGTCATGTGGCGTTTGTTAAAAGATGGGGATGTTGCGCACCCTCTTCTCCGATTTAAACACGGGTATATGATCTCAGCGGTTTAACAAGTCTTCTGGTATGTACAAATTTCTGTCTGGTTTCTAGAGGAGAAGCCGGCCTTTAATTAAAAAAAAAAAAAAAAGTTATATATGTCCTTCCACTACTGGCAGCACAATGACAGCTTTTCATTACTGAAACGGCGTATTCTTCACCTGCCCCCGACGGGACAAATCAACATACCAGAGCCACAGTAATGCAAGTAGGAGGAAGAGCCAGAAATTCAAGGGAGTCCTGCTAAGAGTCTGCAACGACTTGCTAATGTTGCCTTTTCTGTAAAACATCAACGAAGTGTTAATAGTGGGAGACAGCAAAATGCTCAAGTATCTGTAGGCTATGTCTGAAGTCTACTTTTGTGGAACTTTTTTTTTTTTTTTTAAAAAAGACAATGTCTTGCATGTTTGTACTCTTGAAGATGATTTAAACTAAAATCTTGCTAATTTTCTCTTATAGTTAACCTGCCTCTCTAAAAGAAGTTCTAGTGACACTCTTGAGTTTTTGCTGCTGACTAACTTCTGTAAGTGCTCTGTTTTCTTGTTAAGCACCTTTCCTGCATGACTAGTAAATCAAGCTTGTAAAATTCTGTGTCTGTCAGTAGAGTAAAGGTAGTCCTGGTATACCACCTAATTAAATTGGAAAAGGGGCTTGTCTGCCTATTTTAAACTTGAATGTTTTGCATGCATTTGTTTCTGGTTTTCCAGACTATCTGTTGTGTGGTTGTTTGGGGTTTTTTCCCAATGGCTTTTTTGAAAGAGACGTGGCTGATTCTTTTAAGCGTGTTATAAGGTATATTGTAATCACGACCAAGCTGGTTTTTGATTTGCAATTTACCGAAAAATGTGCATGGCTTTGATCGTAGATTTTTAAGTAGAAATGCCTTTCTAGTCCTGAAAGAAATAAAACATCTACATGGTGTGTTTATGACAACACTGAGCAACCTGTATCCCCACCTTCACTTCCCTGGTCACCTATTTCCACTTTGAAACTGAACAGACTAAAAAGGCTGTTTCTACTTCTTAAGGAACATTGTCATGCAAGACATAAGTTTTAAAGACTTCCAAAGTCTAGGCCTTGCATTTAAGAAATGCCAGGGTGACAAATAGTGATGTGTTTTTAATTATATATCTATGCTGTGAGCATATTCCATCTGTTCCACATGCCTCTTACGGAACTTGCTGTCTAAAGACTGTTTTATTCCGTTCTTTTCCAGTCACAAGCATAACAATGGTCAACCTATGTGGTTTACACTTGGCATAAGGGAAGCTATCAAAGGCTGGGACAAAGGTTTGAAGGACATGTGTGTGGGAGAGAAGCGGAAGCTGACTATTCCACCAGCCCTTGCTTATGGAAAAGAAGGGAAAGGTAAAACACCTGAAGTCCTTCCCTTACTTTAATTGTTTTTAATCTCTGTATTTTACTGTTATTCTTGGCCTAAGACGTTAGCAAGCTTTCCAGGCTGATTCCGTTAAATAAGAAAAATTTATGGAGTCAGGTGCTCTTTTCTCACAAATTTGTCTTCTGCAGAATAACCATTAAGTGGTTATGTGGTGAATGCAGGAAAAAAACAGGAATTGGTGGAAGCTGCTGTGCTGTATGTTCCGAGTGTCTTTTCTGTTAGTGCTGTGCTCAACAGTGCCCTGCTGCTTTTTTTTTCCCTTTTTTTTTTTTTTCTTTTTTTTCTTCCTTCCCCCTCCCTTCTTTTTACAGTCAAGCTGGAAGTGGTTGCTTGGGTAACAGTTGGCTTTTTGGCTGTTGCATCTGTGTTTGTGGTAATACTTCATGAATGTGCATGTGCAAACCTCATTCTTGCTTGCAGGTTTCTTTTAGAACCCTAAGAAACTCCCTGTACTGCTGCCCAACCAGTCTGAAGCTGATACAGTGAAAAGTCACTGTTTATTTCTCCATACAGGGACACTTAATTGTTTCCCTCTTTTGGTTATTTTTAATTTGGGCAGTGGTCCCTGTTATCCACAGTAAGATATGCAGGTACGTGGCCAGTCATGTTGGCACCTACTGCAAATGTGTTGAATGGTGAACAGACAGATGAAAGCATTGTTTGTAGTGTTTTCTCAACGTCTCTACTACTGATGGTGTTTGGGGGTTTTCCTTTCAGACATTCCAGATTTCTATTTTAATGGGAGGGGCAGATCTGGAATTTGAAGTTAACTAAGTGACAGCTTGAATGATGCAGGAAGGTTACTTTTTCTGCTTTATGGGGTTAGTTTTGGTTAACTTTTTTTGAGCAATTATTAGGAAAATTTTTGTCATGACAACAGTTATCACAAATGACCTAAAGTAATGCAGGGTTTCAAAGCAGAAGGGATAAATGACTTGGAACGTATAGTCCTTCCTGCTACTGTCCTCTCCCACTAATCTGAGACTGTTTTAGGAATGATGAGTGTTTGCATGTCTGTATCTTCTGGCAAGTAGGGCTGAACGTAGGCTAAGCAGTAGTCCATATTACTCCATGCTAAGTAGTACTCTGTACATACAGCATACTCCATACCCTCCTTTCTTGAAAGTATCCTTTTAAAATGTATTTTTCTGGAAGCTTTAGTTTGGGGTTCAAGAGATAGTATTAGAAGAAATCATGTTTCTAGTAGCGAACGGGAAACTTGTGGTGGTCAGTTAATTGACTGTATGCAGGGCACAACTGTAAATTTTTCCACAAAAAGATAATTAAATGCTGCAGTGCTCACATAGTCGTCACAGGCCTAATTGGCTTGATTAATATGTGAAGCACTACAGTTCTTCAAAGATTTGCAAGCCTCACCTCTGTGTTTAGTGCAAGAAGGTTGAACAAGTAAACACTAACTGCTGTAAGAAATTACTTGCTTTGGGGAAACTTTGAAGTGTTTGAACATAATTATTTTGCTGTTTTCAAATTATGCCCTTGAAGACAGAATTATTCCATTTTCTTCATGCTTTCCTCTGAATGCACATAATTTCACTAGCCTCCCACCTTGCTTGCTGTCTGACTTGAATGATGAGTCAGAAGCCTTTTTCTGTAACACTCAGAAAAATTACCTGTGTTCCAGACTCTAAGCAGGCCACTGTGCCCTGTATTTCTAGAAGTTTCTGCACATTTATTTATCCCAGAAATCTCAAGCCTGTTTGTTGCTGCATCTCAGGGTGTATTTAATGCCATAGCTCCAAAATTGTAGATGTGGATTAGTTTTTTCCCCCCTATCTTGTCAAGGCACAGGAGTATTTTTCTGGGGTGCTGCCATTCAATATAGAAATATATTTGGTCCTGTTCAACCTCTCTCTATATAAAGGACCAAAGTGCTGTGCTAAAGTGTCTTTGACAGTAGCTTCAGCCATCAGCATGAAGGCATATTATGTCACTGTAAAAGCCAGTGCCTGATAAACTGAAATCCTTGAGGCGTGATGGCATGGGGGTGGTGGTCTTTGGCACTGTTAGGAAATTATCAGTCTGTTCACCTGCATCAAAAATGGCATGATGCCAACACATCTTTTGAGCAGATTTATATAGTTTCTGCTATGTGTTTGGAAATAACTCAGTGCTTTGTGCAGCAGTCCAGAGGCAGCTATGGGATACTGACAGCGTTGCTTCCCTTCTGTCTTTCTCTACAAGAAGAGTTTTTCCAGTGGCAGAATAGCAGGTACAAGGTATCAGTTGGCAGCGGAGAGGAATCTGGAGACTGGTGGGGTTATGGTGTATCAGAAGGACTGAACTCTCCCTTCTTGCTATCCCGTCCATCAGTGTTGGCTGTATGTTGCAATAGCTGCCACCTGGCTGGCTGTACAGCCTCCTTCACCGTTTTCCACTTTTATCTGGCTCTGGCCATGAAAAAAAGATTCAAGAATGTTGTCTGGTAAACCTTTGAGGATGGCTGAATGTGAGCTCATACCAACACGTACTAGTCTCCAACAAAACTAGTTGCATCTAAAGTTGTGTATGTGCTGTAAGCGCTGTTCAGGGTCCAGGCTGTGGTCTGAAATAGTTGGTTATCACTGTCACAGATACTTATCCTTGTTAGTTCAAATTGCAGGATGCTTTGAAAGTAGTAGGATTACTGGAACATTGCTCTGATGCATACAGCTTTTGTATGGCACTAAATATGTAGTTTTTAACTTTTCTCCATGTTTACTGTTTGGGGCAGGAAAAATTCCACCTGAGAGCACACTGATTTTCAACATTGACCTTCTAGAAATTAGGAATGGACCAAGGTCTCATGAGTCATTCCAAGAGATGGATCTTAATGATGACTGGAAACTGTCCAAGCAAGAGGTGAGTGAGTTACCCTTCTTGTGAACAAATCTAACAAGGTGGGATAGTGGGAAGGTAAAGATAAGCTTAACTTGATCCTGTGAGGGAAGTATCTAAACACAAGTTAGATTTTAGCTACTACTGTGCACAAAGCAACTCTGCAAACAGAATACACACTATTTAAGAATGCTTGAGGCAATTATTTATTGGGCAATGTAAAGCATGAGTAACTAGGTCTAATGAGTTGTTAGCATAACTACTGAACTGATGTGCTCATCACTCTTGGTAAGATACCCAAGAAGCCATTGCTGGCCAGGTGGTCATTAGTCATGTGGGGAAGGGAGAGTCTCTGTTCTTCCCTGGAGCTGACTTTCAATGTTGCTGCCTTCAATTCTCTGCTTTTTTTGCCTGTGGTGTTTTATGCCTTTTTGTGTTGGTATCTTTCCTGCTGAATACTCTTGAACTACTATTCCTAGCTCAACAATTAATCTCCTGTCTGTGCTTTGCCTTTTTTGTGTGGCTTCAGATGTCATACTTTCTTACACCTTAACAACAGTGGGTTTTGGGTTTGGGTTTTTGGGGGTTTTTTTCTTGGTAAAAGTAAGCCAAGGATGCACATCTATGCTGTACCAAGCTGAGACTTGGATCCCAGTGGAGTTGCTGGACTGGGGGTGCCAAAGCAGCCTTGGTAAGCTGAGGTGTAGGCAGGAGACCCATTGTGCCCCATGCTTGTGGGAGACTTGGTTGAAGTAAAACATCTTAGAAGTAAAACCAGTTTTCAGGGCTTTTTGGAGTCAGTTACTGATTTAGTAATAAACTGGAATTAGAAATTATTCTGCTGTAGGGCAGTCCTGTTCCATAGCATTCACTGTCTGAAGGACATGTATTCAGCACTATTCACCTTCTGTTTGTCTCTTATTTTCAGTATTCTGCTTTTCCAATGTGCGAAAGTTGTCCATGAGAAGTTAGATAAACCATGGAGTTCTTTTTGATTTGGAGCTGGTACAGTTTGCTAGACCCAAAAGACTAATCTTTTATACTGTGCATCAGGCAGACTGTCAGTGTGTCCAACATCTGTGTATTAGAAATGTAAGCAATGACCCTAACAAATACCACAATGTGGAATGAATAAAACAGACCTGAAACATGGCCCACTTATCTTGCTGTTAACAGTCTGCTGTTACAGTTCTTGTTAGACAGGTGGTATCTGTTCACCAGGTAGGTATGTTGGTACTGATATTCTTGTAGAAGGCTCTGCAGTTTAGAACACTTGGGATCTCAATAGTTAAACCTTAAACTCAGTAAAAATAATCTGATGTTCAAACTGCTCAGCATTAGTAACTAGCTTAGTTAAATAACTGTTCCAGTAGTCTGTTTGAAAGACACCTTGAGTCTTTGTCCTTCAAAATTTTGAGTTGTCTAGAAATAAATCTATATTAATGTAGTTCCCATTAGAGCAGCAAACACTGAGATTGTGGACAGATTTCTGTATATATCTGGGGTGGCTGGTTACATCTACTGGCTTGTCATATGCTAGGATGTGAAAAAGCTGTTTGGGTCTCTGACCAGTTGGTAGCTAATAACTTCTGCCTGGCTATTTATACTTTATAGACATCAGATGACAGGTTTTCCTGGCTCATTTCTCAGTCAGATACCATAAAGGTATGGGAACTGATTTGCTAGTTTTACTGTCGCTTATATGACTAAAGAGTCTTTCATCACTGAACGGGGCTACAGAATCAGTCAGACAAGTATTCTAGCAGTGGCATAGGGAGGAAGGTATCTATTGTCTAATACTACCATCCTGGACACAATGGCCCTCTCTTAGGCTACAGTAATCAATTCTTTCATAAACCTAAAAACGTTAACTTTCACCTTTTGTCTAACAGGTGAAAATTTACTTGAAGAAAGAATTTGAAAAGCATGGAGCAGTGGTAAATGACACCCAGCATGATGCTTTGGTTGAAGATATATTTGATAAAGAGGATGAAGACAGCGATGGGTTTATATCTGCAAGGGAATTTACATACAAGCATGATGAGCTGTAGAAAAGGGTGGCGTAATTTTTTTGACACAAATGGCAGTGACTTAGACTGTCTGGTTCTATTGTTCTCTTAATTCTGTGTTTTGGAGTTGACACCTGCTGTTGGCAATGAAATGCTCTTTGTTTATATAAGATAACTTCTGTTCGTTATGTAAAAATGTTTTAAACAATTTTGAATTATGAAAATGTACCTCCTTTTATGCAGCAAAGACTTGCACATGAGTGTTTTTTAAATTTTGTATTAACTTATTTTTCCAGAAGTGACACAAACTTTCCAGTTATCAAACATTGTGAAAATCATAATCCAGTTCAGTGCCATTCTGTGATTTGTTTGTGTTAAGATCCCTTTCAGTGACTCCTTTATGTATAGTTTCTAGTCTGTGTTTTAATTGACCTTCCTTCTTGTGTGTCACTGCATAAAAAGCAGTGTGCTGACCTTGCTTTTTTTCCCCACAGATTTTTAAAAGATGTACTAGAAGGCATCAGCGTCTCTTTATACAGCTGAGAAACTGATACAAAGCTGAATGAGAATGACTATCCTGTGCTGATTTTTGCCCTTCTAAAGGGAGAGTGTTACCAGCCATGCTAGTAACTGTCTGCATTTTTCTTTCAATTATGTCAACCAAGTAGGAGTTAAATGTCATACTTTCACTTTTGATGTCACCAGCATTCTAGGCAATGTCTGTAATGTGGAAAATAGCAAATTATGCTGCAGTGCAGAGGTGGTGTCCTTTACATATACACAATTTGTTTTGAAACTTGGAGTTTGCATTTATGAAGAAAAATCATACTTGTCCCTCAAAACTTGAGAGGAGAAATCTTGAGCAAAATGAACAAGTCTGAAGTTTTTCCCATTTGCAGAAGGGGAAGAGCATTCTGACAGGAGGATCAGTATGGCCTGAACAACAGTATGTGTTGGCTTGCCTGCTTTGCAACTGCCTGAGTTGCAGAACTTGGTTCGTCATTGCCCCTTTAGAGTATTTCCACAAGTAGCACACAAGTGATGTAAATTTTAAATAATAAAGTGACTTTTTAGAAAAATAGAGGCATGAGGTAAATGTTATGGTGCTGTGTCTTTACAGAGGTGGAGACCATGAGGATTTCAACTCCTTTTTGTGTTTGTTTGAACTGTTTCTGGAGCGGAAGAAACATTTTGCAGTTGTCCATGGTTTCTTAAATGAGAGGGCAAGGTATCTCAGGGAAGGAATTAGCCTGTATTCTGGTACCACTAACATATGGGTCTCTGAACACAGTATTTTACTTGAAAAATGTTGCTCAAGGCTACACAGGGACACAAAGTAAATCCAGTTGTATGAAATCGAAATTGCTGCATCGCACTAATCTTAACTATTGCCAAGTGAGACTACATTCAAGGTTCTTGATGCTGTAGATGAGCTAGCTGTTTTCCCTGCCACCTAGTATTGCAAGTAAGTATTAGAAGACTACTTCATTCAACAGAGTTCAGCTGCATATGGACATTACAGATTGCTGTCAATAGTGACTGTTTTGGGGGAAAAACAGTATAAGTGAAGGTATGCAGTAGTGGGGGTTTTGGTTTGGGTTTTTTTCTTCCAGCATTTGGCATTTTGTGGCTGATGGCCTATGTGATACAGAACTGTGGCCACATATTTTGTTTTCAGTAACCTTTAGGTCTTCTTCCTCAATGATGCCATCTAGTTCTCTTGAACCCATTTATACTTTTGCTTCCATAATGTTCTATGGCAGTGAGTTTCACAGTAGAATAGTGTAGGAAAATATTTCCCTTTTTGTTTTTAGGCTTCTTGCCTGTCCCAGTTCTTGTATCGTGAGGAAATAATGGATAATCATTACCTATTTAGCTCCTCTTACCAGTCATGATTTTGCATATTGGTGTTTTTTTCTCTTCACTTACTAAGCTTGCCCAACTTCAGCTCTCCCAAGGTTGCTTGCATGTTCTGTGCTGGGTGTCTTGATTTCCCCTGCAGTCACCAGAGCACGAGGCACCTGGGGGCAACTCATCACATGTATGTTGGTCATGTTGTATTGGGATAGATGCCTTATCAAATAGTTTCCTGTCTTTCTCCACTGACTACATGGGGAGCCTAGGCAGTTAGTATAGCTGAGGACAGCTATTGGGATAAGAAGTTGACCCTTAAGGCAGTCTTGCCTAGGATGTGGAAACTGGCAGGTGCCTAACCAACCAAAGGGGAAATACTGCATGTGCACTGCTGGCAAGAGCAGAACTGAGACTTGCATTGGGTCTGTCAGGGTTTTAGATGGCTTTTTGCAGTGTTTAGCATGTTCTCTCCAAATATCTGGCTGGGGAATGAAAGCATGAAATAAACCTTTGACCAGATTACTGACCAAATATATAAAAAGTTAAGCTTAAATAATGGGGTGCCAATATGTGCCTTCAGTAAGGGTCAAATGTTGTTTCCTTTGTATTAAAGAGGAGTTTGGAGTCAGGGAATGCTGTGAAATGTACATACGTGTTATCTTCTGCTTGGATTTTTAAAGCATTTCATAAAAATAACTTACAGTGAACATGTCGTTAATTTGTTAATGCCAGCAGAGTATTAAAGCTGCAGGACCAAGATGCTTTATTTGGTGCTGTGTGTAGGTTTATGCCAGATGAGTGGATGGTTTTCGTTCTTAGTGCTTTTCTTGGTAGCTCTGTTAAATTTATGAAATTGAACTGAAAAAAATTTTTCAGAAGTGCAGTATCAGCAGCAGATTTGAGAACCCATTTCAACCTTATTACCGTTTGCTATCGTTAAAGTCCTGTGAAGATGAAGGGATTTCTTAGGTAGAAATAGCACTGCCTGTCTTAACCTCAGTTGCATCTGCTTGTTAATCCACAGGGCATACCGCTGCAATGCCAGCAGGAGCCAGCTAGCTACCTGCAGGAGAGGGAGGCAGGCAGCTGCCCGAGGCGAGGAGGAATAGTGGAACTTCAGTGGCACTCAGCAACGTTTTGGGAGGCTTGCGTGTCAAGTACAAGGTGTATTTCCCCTGAAGAAACAAACCCTCGCTGCGTGTCTGTAAAACGCAGCACTTCAAGTGGAGAGGGCTCAAAACCGAGCACTTTCTTCTTGCAGGTTATAGCCTTCACACATTTCTTGTTGTTTTGTGGTTATATCGGAAAATATCTACTGATGGTTTTTAGAACTGCAGCCTGTCATTCACAGCCACTACCCAGCAATTATGGTGGGGGTTGCTGCCTTCTGTAGGTACAGAAGCAGCCTTCAGAGCTCATTTTATTTGAAAATTCTCGATATGCAATGCAATGACACAAGAAGGCTTCTGGCAAAGCTTCAGGAATGGTGCTTATAGTCTGAAATGCTTTTTAAAGCTTTCTTCTTTGAGATCAACTGACAAGGCAAACAGTGTTGAAAATGAAGGAATCACTTTATCAGGTCTTAAGTCTTTGCTTTTCAGTACCGTATGTCTCTGTGCTGCCAGCAACATCCCCAGTACAGAGGTGTTCTGGTGAGTGCTATATGTGACAGTCATAAAATTGCAGTGTTAAGTACATATTGAAGAAACTGCTACCATAGTTTCTTCTTCATGACATTTAGAATGAAAATGATCCATAGCATGTTTCCCCAAGTACTTCAGTGTAATAATAGCTGGTAGAGGTCAGCCTTCAAATGACAATTGTCTTTGTCGTATGTGCTACCCACACCCCATCGCTTCTGCTGTTAGATAAGAGGTGGTCTGTCCCTTGATCCAGAAACCCCAGATTCAGATGGCAGGATGGGGAGAGCTCATTGCTTTGGGACATTCCGGGAAAAGGAGCAAAGCGAGGGGAAATGTGGTAAGAGGGAGTGGAAGTATGCAGGGTGATGCGAGAAATGCAAAAAATTGTGTTTCCTAGATCCTTTGGCATCTGCTTGCTTGGAAGAAAGAACACTGGCAGCCACTGATGTAGGTACTGCAAATAATAAGGCTGGCTCCTGAGCTGACTTTAATTAGAAATCACTGCCTCGGCCAGTTTCTATATGGATTTTTACTCTTGTGACAAAGTTTAAATTTACACTTCCAAAGTCCATTAAAAAATATTCAGAATAGGTATGTTGAGTTTGCTTCTTAAAAATACATCAGCCTCATCATAGAGCTTTTGCGAAAGACCCACAAAAACCCCAAACCCCGCCACCCCAAATCCCTTCATTTGTCTTCAAAACTGAATTGGTTTTGGTAACAGGAAACAAAACAAACAAAACCTGCTTATATTTGTATAATCCTGGATAATTTTAGTCTCTCTTGAAAGTTAATCGTAATGCTTACATTCTGTGCCCTAGTTTTTTCCTGGTACATGGGAAAAACAACTCTCTGACAAAATAAGGCTCTTTAGCTATCCTGCTTCTGTTTTCATGCTTGTGCTTGATTATGTTGATAGTTTCACACAAAAAATTTAACTGAGAAGCTCAGTAGGAAGCTATATATTTGTATATACAGGGACAAGGACCTTCACTACAAGCTCTCCCAGCCTGGAGGGGATTCAGATGGAGCCTCCTCCACATTTCTTCCTTCTAGGAGGTTCTGTTCCAAAAGCAGGCTGGTTTAGTTAGGGGTTGCACTGGTTAGGAGCTGTGTGGTATTTCTGTTCCCTTGGATGATGTAAAAAAAAGTAGGAGCTTGGTTTAGCTGAGAAATTTGCCATGAAGATAGAGGATAGTTTGAAACATGTCAGGTAAGAAATTTTGTGCAAGGTTTCTGAAGGTCATGTTCCTGATGGAGGGCTGGAGTTTGTCCACAGGGATTGGTTTTTGGGTTTTTTTTGTTTTCATTTTGGGTTGGTTTGGTTTTTTTGTTTGGGTTTTGGTTTTTTTTTTTTTTTGCTTATAACTGCTCTGCATCTCCATTAGGTAAACAATGAACAAACCTACTTTTAAAATACTAGGATCTGACTGCGGAAATCTAGCGGAGCCAACTCTTCAGAGCTCCCCAAATCCCAGTTATATTTTCCTCTAAAAAATCTGAGGCTGATGCTAACTACCATTAAGAGCTGCTCTTCATATTAGATACAATGCTTCTGGTTTCTAGTTTGTGTCGTGACCTGCTTAAGGAGATTAAATGACGCAGGATAATTGATTCCTCATCTGGGAGTCAAGACTGAAAGCATTAAATCAATCCTGTCCTTTTACATTTATTGCCATTGAAATTTCTTTAAAGCCGTTGCCTCTTCTGTCTCTTTCCCTGAACAGTGAACTAGGTAATACTTATTCCTTTTGCGTGCTTGACCTGCTGTCTCTCTGGGAGTAAACAGCACAGCTTAGCTCTGGTCTCTAATCCGCTGGGATATGCCTTTAGAGAATGGGGTTTCATTCCATAAATACAATTCAAAATGGTTTTGGTGACCTTGTGTCTGTGTCTGGATATGGAATCTATAGGGCTGTAGCTAATGGACTAACTGTAGCTTAAAGAAAATTGTGACCTGTTGGGTTTTACTCTTAGCAACACTGACCACAATACTAAGAGAGGTAAGACTGGCAATGTTCCTTCCTTTTAACAGAAGGTAAGAGTTTCGTTTGCATCCAGTATTTCAGCCCTTATGTGCCGTCATGTCCTTGCTGCTATTGTCACTATTATTAGTTGGATGAAAACCTGGGCGTAACATGGTCACACGGACATTGCGATGTAGACTTGCACTCTGAAATAATTCAGTGCTCTGCCTTTGCAAAGCTCTGTCTGAAGCAAAGCTCCCAGACACATGGCACTCATCTTGCAGCTGACAAATGAGCATGAACTGCAATGGGAGCACGTATGGAGCAGAAACAGCTGACGTTCCTATTCATTTGGTACCAGAATCTCTTGTTGCTAACCTGAGCCAAGTCCAGCTCACCACGGCACCCTTTTGAAACAGCCACAACCAGCCGTTCACACAGTGGGGGTGCTGTGTGAAGGCAGGCTGGTGAGGTGGGCTCTAGGACACCAATTAATACCATCTGTCAGACCTCCGCTGGCTCTGAACCTTCACACCTTGCTTCTGGAGCAGGCAGCTGCTGGAGGGCAGCACCGGCATGTGTCGGTGCCTCCAGAGAGAGGGGAGCAGCACCAGCCAGGCTCCTGCTGTCACACCACTGCCTGGGGGGTGAAGCAGGCTTGGAGAAAACACCAGGGGCTCTTGCACTGGGGGGAAATAGCAGAGAAAATAAGCAGGGGAATAGCTCTCTGAACCATCTGGATTTCTTGGCTGATATCCACAACAAATATAAAGAAGTTTAAAGACTCCTGGGTAATCTATTGTTGAGATTTCTATATTCAAATATGTACATAAGGAATAACACACAACCAGCATGAAACATACAATACAGTTTGAGCTTTGTTATTTTTCCCATCTTCTGTTAACTGGTATTTTTGGCTGTGAATGTTATCTACCTTGACTTCAGCAAGGCCTTTGACACTGTCTCTCATGACATACTCCTTGAGAAGCTGGTGTCTCAT
>JAVJGG010000073.1:6748079-6761862 GCA_035590195.1 Aviceda cuculoides
TGGGCTAATACTTTTTTTTTTTTTTTTTTTTTTTAAATTAGGGGCTTGAGGCGTAATTAGATGGGTGCTTTGTCCTCTGCTAGTCTATGCTACTGCATAATTCTTCTTTAGCTAGCCTGAGATTTTGCAAGTACAGTGGTGTACAGAAATATACAGACTCCAGACGTTTACCGAAATTCTTCCTGTTTCCTCCTAGCACAGAAAAAACCATCTTCAGTTGCTCTGGGAGTAGTGCAAGCAATCATTTATCACTGCATTGTTGTCACACTCAGCACTATATATTGTTAATGTCTTCTTTTTTTTTTTTTTTTTTTTTTTTTTAAACCTCATGGGTATTTTGAGTAGACTAAGCTGGTTAACACAAGATACAGATTTTAATTGTTTTATTGGGTCTAAAGGCTGTCTGGTAGCTTTGCACCGTCCTTTAACTGCTCTCCTTTGGACAGACCTAAACATAGATTTAGTTGTTAGGGGTTTTTTTAAAGTTCAAGATTTTTTTCCCACCTTCAGAGAGAGAAAGAGAGTGTGTTTACTCAAACAAGTCTAGCAAGTATCAATGTTGTAGAGTAATTCTCTTTAGAAATAATCCTTTTTTTAAAATTTTCTTTTAAAACTGTCCACTTTAAAGGTGTTTAAAAAAGTATCACAATAATCCCCTTTGCTGTAAGAATTGTGAAAGATTGACTGAATCAATAAAAGCTCTACAAGCCAAGTTTTAGGCTGCTAGATTTGATTCTAGATTTTGCTGGTTTATGAACTTAAGGACACTAGTGAATAAGAAGATTTCAATTTCAAACATGCTAACTCTTTGTGATAGAACAGAAGTAAGGTCTTCAGTTATTGTTAATTAGCTGAAATGTATATATTTCTCCAGTTATAGGGATGTGTCTAAGACTACTCATGCCTTATGATAAATGCACACTTACATACAAGCAGAGTTTGCACAAAGCCTGTTAATTCCTTGTGTACTGTTAGTGGTACCTCTAGAAGTTAAGAAAAGCTTTAAGGAAGGGCTTGAATTCATCTGCTTCACGTTTTTTGAGTAGCAGGCATGCAAAACTATATCCACCTTTTAAGCAAACTTATTGAGCTGTCAGAGGTAATTAGCTAATATGGGGAGTGGAGAGGAATGTCAGAGCTTCTAGATGTAGCCGTTGACATATTCAGAATTATTACTTTGTTTTTTAAAGCCTGTGAAAACTGCCAACAGTTCAATTATCATTGGGTGGGGTTTTTTTTTGCTATAGCTTTCCTTCCCTTGCGTTTTCTAAAACTAACTAAACAGGTCTGAGACAATTAAATGTCTGAGAAAAGTAAATGTATGAGATTTTGCAAATGGAAAAATGTGATTGAGCAGTTTCATGCTACTGTTTTTCTAAGGCAGTAATCCTTTGTGCCTATGACTAAATTTTCCCTCTCATCCATCCTAGTGGTTTTTTTCCTCCCAAATGAACAGCTTTTCTCTCCATTCCATATTGTACGTTTGCATTGGTTTCTTATGTTAGATACATGATCCTTTACCTTCACTGGGCAATGGTGGCAGACTTGCTTTTCATTATATTCTATTCTTTGCAGGTAATGTAATCCAATGTGTATCAAATTTTGATTCCTTCTCCATGACTGTCACTCACATTCTGAACTTCTGTTAAGGGGTGGTTTTCAACACACTAACAACATGGGTTGTTTTATAAGACACTCTCAGGAAGTCTGTATTCTATTGATGTTCTGTGCTGCTCACGTTTGCAAATGTGATAATGCACAATGTAACCAAAAATGGCACAGTAGTTCAGCTAGATTATTGCCATAAAGGAACTGGGCAGTCTATGGTGTAAAGCTATCAGCTAGTTTGTGGCAGGGCCTTAAACAAGGGGATTCAGTGAATACTGCAAGTCATTTTAAGCTTGATCTTTGTGGCTCAATCTACCAGACAAGTAACCCTGCAGCTAACTCATCAACATAATTCCTTCCCTCCATGTCAGCAGGTTCCCAAGACCCTGAACAATAGGGCTTTTCATGAAGGTCTGTTCTCTGTGTGTGTGTGTGACAACTTTCTCGAAAGTTTGTTCTTGTCTTGCATTGTAATTTTACAGTGGCAGATGCTGATTAGCAGTCTTCCTTGATGTAATGTCAGTTTAGTAAACTTGTGCATGCAGGTGAAATATTGCTTCTTTAAGCATAAATAGGGTCCATCTTTTAATTCTTCTACTAAAAGTGTGTTCTTTTTTCCCCACACATGGATTTTAAGAATTTTTCATGTGTTAGTGAGAATTCATGTTGTATGAGTTTTAAGATGCAAGTCCCTCTGTCTTATTTTTAAGGTAGATTTTACTGACTAGATTTTTCTTATTCTCTAGTAACCTGCTGCTTGCTGTGGTTTTCTTTCCCCTGAAGAAGTCTTGGGTGGATGACTTTTTCTTAGCCGAAATTTCCAGGTGGCTTTTTTTTTTTTTTTTTAGATCAACCTCATTTTCTTCTAATTTAACTTTTATCCGTGATTTGAAAATAGTCCTGGTTGCTTGCTTCAGTATAGAGCTGTAAAAGCTCATTTATCTTAATGTCATGCAACTTCTTATGAAGGAGTGGAAGGGGGAAAATAGAAAGGATGGTCTACAACAAAGTCTATCAAATTGTGGAATATGCAAAATTTTTCTAATACGTTGGTATTAAACACTCTTCTGGGCTTAAAGCCAGCCCTCTGTGGGGTAGGAGGAATTTTGTGTTCTCTAAAACTTCATGGCACAGTTATGCCTCAGTTGTTTTCTGTTGTTGTTGTTGTTTTATAGTTTGTTGTTGGTTTTGTTTGTTTGTTTTTGTTTTGTTTTGTTTTTAAGGCTACCTTCCTACCTCCCCTTTCTCTGAGTTTTCAGAGAAGCAGTAAGATTTTTTTGCTGTGCATTCGTCTGAGCACTGCAGACATAAAAACTCACCTGAAGCTAACTGAGGGGTCTCTGTCTGGTGTTGCAAGATAGATATGAAGCTTGGAAAGTAGACTCTGACTGTATTAAAGTTGGCTTTGTATTACCTGTAGGTATCTTAACTCTGGTATTTGTAACATAATCACCAGGCATCACACCAGTGCCATAGTTTAGTTCTGGTATACTTTGATTCCCTCTTATGCCAGCTGTTTGTGTTATCTGCATTACATCTTGGGGTAAGATGTTCAGAATCTGGTAACAGAAGCCAAGCAGCAGCTGAATCTACTGAGAATTTGCTCTTTGGGAAACCTCCAGGTTAGATTGACAGTGCCACGCTTAGTCATGTTAGTGCAGCTGTGAACTTGAACCTGGGCACCCCCACTATGATACCTCCATGGGTAGATGCTGACTTGCAGGAAACCTTGATGAAACACAGCAGTGTTTGTACCCGTGATGAAGCTTTTCATTTACTCTATATATATAAAAAAGGTTGTAGTCTAAAAGCTTGCAATTCAGAGATGGTTTAGGAACCTGCTTTTTCTTGCCTCTCAGCTGAGACCTGATAACTGGCTCTGTAAGCAGCCTGCAGTCAGGTGGCTTACCTCAAGCCACCTTGTTTAAGCTGACCTTTAGACCTCGCACCGAGATAGAGGAGAGGCACTATGCAGGCAGACAGCAACTAATAAAAGAGAGAAAGTGGTTGCTGCCTTCAGCAGAGTCTATTGCTTTGGCTAATGTGAGCTCTTTCTCTGTTCTGCTCCATTGCAGGCCACTCGCCTTTAAACTGATGTGTTTGACTTTGCCTTGTAACACAATGCATGAGCTGGCAGAAGTTCAGAGGTAGAAGCCATAATCCCTTGGATGTTTCTGCCCTCTCAAAGCCTCTGTTTTTACTGTAGGAGTGCTGCTTTGCTCCCTTCTGCTATCAAAGCAAAACTGGTTAGCTTGAACTATTTTTTTTCTTAGATCTCTTTACTTTTTTTTTTTTTTTTAATTGAAACAGAAAGGAAGAGAAGGGAGAGTGCTGGAATTGTGTGGGGCAAAAAACTGCCAACCATCCTGTCTTGACCCAAACTGTTTACTTGTGGCAAAACAGATGTGTGAGCAGGTATTTCAAAGTGGCCAAGCAAAGAAATCAGTTTTAGGATATCCGAGAGTTCCAAGGATATCTCTGTGGGTTTTTTATGGCTTCTTTGAAATCTGTTTCTTACTGTTTTAAAAAACTAAATTAATAAGCTTCATCCCTATTTCAGTTTTACTTTTGCTCATCACCCAGGAGACTGGTAGATTTGTAACTTAAAAAACAAGAACTGGATTCTTGACTGCCAAATCAGCTCTGACATATAGTGTCTCCAGAGGAGTGTTCTCAGCCTTGGGTGCCTTGCTGCACTTTGTGGTATTTTATTTGTTTAAAGATTTTTATATTTCATTTTGTTGAGCACATTTCCATACTGTGGCTTACATGCCTGAGGCTTCTTGGTGGCTTGATAAAGTATGTTGGAGTAGGTCAGAGGGTGTGTAGTTCTGCTTTTTGACAAGAGAACTGTTTGGCTTTTTCTAGCTTTTCTAATTCTTTTCTAGAATAAAATCTATCATCCTTAGTCTTCAAGGTAAAAGACATTGCTAGAGATCAGAGGCATACAGATTCAAATTTTACAGTTATTGGTTACAATGAATAGAAACAGCTAGGAACAATATGCAAATACAGAAGCTTATGTAGAGTGTACTAGGGCCTTCATAAAAAGGGAAAACCTGTTCTTAATATGAAGAAGTAAGAGGCACTCTACTGTGGCAGAAATTGGTTTTGTTCTGTATTTGTGCACTTAGTAAATGCTGTTGTTGTTTATGTCTGGCTACCACATGAGGATACAAGTACTAGCATAATGTATGCTTTTGAAAGATAGCTACCTGAGGATTCATCCTGCCACTGGAGAGACTTTTGTTAACCATTCTGGTTTGACTAGGTGACTGCTAAGAACAAGGGCTGACTACTTGAAATGCACCCAGGCTAGCTTTATCCTGGTATTTGACTGTGCCCTCCACTGCAGCACAGCAGTTGTGCTGCTAGGAGAAGATGTCACAGCCAAGCTTAATGGGTGTTGCGAAGTCATCCAGGTGTCTTCCACTGTATACTTAGTGCTGCTTGGTGCACAAGCAATCAGTGGTAACAGCATCAGCTAGCCACATCTTCTGTACTGCGTGCTACTGCTTGCATATTTCTCTTTTCAGAGAATGGTTATTCCCACTCCTTTGAGCTCTATTGTGTTTGTTCTTGTAAATAAGCAGCAAAAGAATCTGTAAAACAAATTCTATCAGGCACATCCACAGGAGATGGTCTGAGGGGCTTTCTTGAAGAACCATGTTCTAGCTTTCCAGTCCCCCACTTTACCATGATGGGAAGGCCCAGGTAGCCCATGTCACTTGTGGAATCGCCTCTCTAGGCAGTTCCAACCAGGCTGTCAGTGTTGATGTCTTGATGGCCACAGAGGCAGCAGGCTGTGAGACTGCCTCATCACATTTTTGCCATCCCCCTTTTGGAAGGGGTTAAAAGAAGCTGTGGTGCAACTTCTTGAGTTACTGCAATAGTACAGAAATTTTGCCTGTTTTCAAATACATGCTATGGTACAGCAGTGCTTGAAGTAGTTAAGCAAAGGTTAATGCCAAGTTAGAGCCTGGATCTGTTGAGGGGGTGGTGTGGGGGAATCTCTTTTTGTAATCTAGAATCTTATGGGCCTTCTTCAAAGATCATTTCTTTCTAAAACATTCCCTGACTATTGCCTTTGTTACCCAGGGCTGAAGGAGATGTGATTTCATTGATATTTCATAATGACCTGACTGACGGGGCTAGGAATCAGGCTTCTGCAGTCTGAGTACAGTAGAAGCTGAACAATAGTTTCTTTTCATTAATGAAAGAAGAAATCTCTTGTGCTTATGACTGTCGTGTCTGGTTTTGGAATACCTCCAACATATCTGCATGCCCTAGCTAGGGTGGGAGGTACATTTGTGCCTTGTACTATACTTAGAACTGCCTTGGTAAGATTCTTTTCTTGATACCATAAGTGAAATAAAAGAAACATCATTAGTTTCCAGCCTGCTCAATTCTCTTTAAAGTTATTGGCTGCATCTCTTGTATGTGAAGTCTCTGTTCTTTACTTTTATATTTCCTGATGGGAATTTACTGTCACAGGGCATGATGCCAGTTATGCTGCTTTCAGGGCTGGAGTTCTAGTAAATCAATGGAGCCTGACACCACTCACTCACAGCCTTTGCCACTAAATGTATCAGTATTCTTCTGTTTTTAGCATTCATACTCAAAGAAAAATGTTAGTGTTAGGAAATGCTGAGGCTGGATGCTTTAGGAATTTTAAAGACAGGGTTGGTAGCAAGCAGAATCACAGCAGTACCTTATGTCTATTTTATTTGTCATTGCCTCGTTTGGCACAGCTCTTGGTAGAACAGGCTGCTATGCTGTTGTGCTGGAGGGATTTGCCAGATTGGTAGGGTGTAGGAGAGGGGACAGGGAGGTTGTGGTTTGTGCTTGCTTTTGAATTCTTGTCATCATCTGAGCTCCCATTTCTAGAGATCTAGTGGCCAGTGAGGTTTTTTGGTGGATACTGTTGTCTTTCCCCCACTATTTCCTTCCATGTCTGAGCTATTATAAGCATATGTTCTGATTTCTGTGGAATAGGTAGCAGTGGTTTGGTGTTCTGCAAATCCAGTGACTGGCTTTAGTTGACCTACCTTTAAAATGGATGTGTCTTAGCTACAGGTGGATAGCCCAGTTCCTCTGTTTCTTGCATGAAGGTATTTTATCTGGAAAAGTGTTTTCTGATGTTATTTTAAGGGGGGGTGGGTGGAGTTATGAAGAGTAGGAGGTTTACATTTAAAATTAATTATCTATTGTCACAATCGGACCCTAGTTTTTTGAGCAGCTTATACCTATTATTAACAAATATGAGCCAAATGCCTCCCTTAATACATCAGTCCTATTGAGTGCCTACTTTTCTGCTTACTGGAGTAAATAATTCTAATGGGAAGGTAAAATCTCATCAAGGCTTTTTCATCATTTTCAATAACCATGGCAAAGGATTGTTGAACAAGAACCGAGTCAATGGTTGTTTTACAAGGCCTGTCAGCTACTATCAGATTGGAATGATTTTCTGTTATTTAGGTCTTCTAAGGCAATTTATAAATAAAGCTTGAACATTTTCTATGTTCATGAGTTATTATATGGAAGCTGAAAATAATGACATGAAAATATGGTCCATGTTCACTTGCCATTTGGTTGGGGAATGTAAAGAAGCAATATAGAAGGCAGTAACTGTATTCTGAGGTGCATAGAGAGGCCTCTGGATGTTTTCTGGCCTCTGATTACATAGTTACAAAGCACAAAAGCACTTTTTTCAGAATGCTCTGCATCCTTCAAGTAGGAGCAAATAATTTTCTCTTTCCCCTTTCTGGACTGCTACCATTGACAATAAAAACTTTATAATGAATAGCAGCTTTGGAGATGCTTGATTTTGGGATGAGGCCCCATGTAATAAGCATTTGGTAGTAAGGATAGCCAGAGTATGTTTTGCAGAGAAGAGACGTTCAGCATTTTTTTTAGCCTATTGCTTTTCAGAGTGTTTTCATTGTTTTTCCTTCTAGAAAATCAAAGTGTCAGTGTAAGCAAGCTTGTATAATAGGCCTATTCAGCCGGAGAATGCTGTGCAAGTGGGGGTTTATGGAGTGCTGAAGTCTCCTCCACACTGCATCTAGGTTTTTGCTTTCTGCTGCAGAGTTGAGGAGGTTCATGTCCTGGATGGCTCCAACTAGCTGACCACCTATGAGATGTAGGGAGCCAAGACTTGTGCTGTGCAGGGGTTGATGTCTGTCTGTCTGCAGACTTGTCTCCTGATAGCTGCTTGGGTCATGGCTTCACATGTAATGTGGGAAGGTGCTTGGCCCAATCCCTTTTCCTGCAGCTGCAGCTCCTCCTTTGCACAGCCAGGAAATGCAGTTATTGTCTATTCACTCACACACATGCATTAAGTGCTTATCCAAACAGCGCTGAGCTAAAGCTCTGGAAAAAATTTGCGCAGAATGTAAAAAATGAAATTTGCTTGCTTACAGCTCAAATGGAGAAGGAGGAGTCTTGATAAGAAATGTCTGCTCTGGCATGGTTTGTTTAGAAAATGAAACAAAGGGTGAACCGTATAAAGTGTTTCTATTACTCAGATCTTAGCTCCTGGCCAGTGCCAGATGTTGTTGCACTTCAGTAGGTGAGAAATCTGCCTCTACAAAATTGTAGTGTATTACTATAGAAAGCAATTTGGTCAAACAGCTCAGTCAAATATTAGGGATTTTATCCAACAAATACAGCAGATAGGTCCCTGCCAGGGTCTTATTGCCTAAGCCAAAAATAAAAATTAAGCACACAGCAGAAAGGAAAGGGGAAACATGTCCCTACTCTATTTTTAATTCTTTAGAATGAAAAAGTTCCCTGCACCTCCTTTTTTTTTTTTTTTTTTTAAATCATGTGTCTTCCATGAGAAATCATCCTCTTATTTCACCTATAATTTGCCTTGTTTTATAGAAAGGTGGCAGTTTGACCTGTTTGCACAGAATTTCTAATGAAGGTGGCAAGCTTATTTCTTGTGTTGTTCTTGCATGGTCAGAGTGAAGGGCTCTAAAAATGCCATTTCTTGTCAAAGATGGTCTGCTTATACATTTTAACTGCATGCTAGACTAACTATTACTGTAAAAATCATTGCTCAAGACTGGAGTGGAGGCTGAAGATGATCATGCTGTGTAATCCTTAGGGAGGGGGAAAGACAGGTTAGGGAAAAAAAAAAACCAACAAAAACCTAATCTGTTAATAATCTTGAACTGATTCCTTTGGCTTTAGGTTTTAATGTAGACACAGCATGCATTTTCATGGCAAACAACTTTCAGTCCACAAGTCCATTCTCCTCATCCTGCTCACTTTGATATGTCTGACCAAATATTCCTCCAGAAAAATGTTGCAGATTACTTCCTGCAAGGAAGATGTTATGAGAGAAATGCTGGACACTAGGAACTGTCTCATAAATACCACAGTTTCCTCAAAAGAAAATTCTGTGGAGTTTAGTCCTAGAAGAACTTAATGTGACCTCAGTAGAAAAATGTAAAGCCCATTCCTTTGGCTCGTACAAGCCAATGATCTAATGATGGATCAAGCTCTATGCCATGCTGTCTGGGAAAACAGTGCTTGTTTTTAAGTCCTAGAGCAAGGGAAAAGTAAATATATTTGAAAGATAACATTTAGTTTCTTTGTTCTTTGCAGTTTCAATGACTTCTCTGCAGCCTTCCTTTGTATTTTTGACTTGTCAGAATATATCCACAGACCTCTGATTACAGTAGACCATTTAAAATAGCAGAAACATCAGTTTTAAGCAAAAAACAATGCCTATGTTTTATTTCTTGTGACTATTTATCAAAGCATTCCACTGAATCTTTTCAAGTCTTTTTTTTTTTTTTTTTTTAATCTTTCTACCAGCAGTCTCAGTCCTGTGTGCAACTGCAGGAGAGGCAGCAAGGGAGAGGAGAAAGCCTTCTAATGTGCTTTGTCCATTTACCATTGTTACACTGTTACTTAATAAAGTACTGGAGATTGTGCTTAGCTGAAATGGTAGAATAGTTCGATGTTTTTACTATGTACAAACATGATCTGCGTTTCTTTACTGTAACAGTACAGTCTGTCTACTGCTGCTTTCCACTGATCCTAGCACTTGGGTTCTCCTTGACTCTTTGAAGCCTGCAACGATCAAGAGAGATGTATTTTCCCAGACTTCTGCAATGTAAGGTTGTAAAGGTTAAAACATGACAGTTAAAAGTTGTTTAAAAAAATTCCCCACTCATACACAAAACATGGACTTTTTTAAAATAATATGTGTCCTGTCTGTACATTGAAGTCTTGTGTTACTTCAGTCACAGCACTAGGTAAAGTGCATGCAATCGTTTTGCTTTTTCTCTTCCTGCTCTCTCTGCAGTGCACGTATATTGAGATTGAGCAGGTGCCGAAGACTCATGCTGTTGTGCTGAGCAGGCCCTCCTGGCTTTGGGGGGCAGAAATGGGAGCTAACGAGCATGGAGTCTGTGTAGCTAATGAAGCCATCGTGACCAGAGAACCAGCTTCTGAATCTGAAGCCTTGCTTGGAATGGATCTTGTCAGGTGGGTGGCTTGCAGAGCTGTGACCAGCCTTTCAAACACCAAAGGTTTAGATGATAATACCAGGTAACAGC
Organism: Aviceda cuculoides; assembly: GCA_035590195.1. Lineage (NCBI taxonomy): Eukaryota > Metazoa > Chordata > Aves > Accipitriformes > Accipitridae > Aviceda > Aviceda cuculoides. The sequence continues at coordinate 6,758,261 of JAVJGG010000073.1, forward strand.
TTTGTGGTGTTGGCATTTGGAGATTTTAAAACAATATAAGCAGGAGACCTATGTAGGCAGAGCTGCAGAGACAGCTGAGTTAACACTTGGAATCTGGATTTGGCTACCAGGTATGTACCAGTCTAATGTGGGTTCACTAAACCTACCTTGTCTACCTACCCTACATTCTAGCAGTAGTTATTCTGACAGGATAAGAGAAATGATCACATTGTTAGTAAGGAACTGCTAACTAATTTGTAACATCAGATTGCTGTTGTGCCCTTCATTCTCCCCCACTTTACAACAGCCTACTCTGACCTAAAAAGCTTATCCTGGGCTTATAGCCAACTGTAGGCATAAACAAACTACTATGCCTCATTTCAGCCCATGCATTCCAATGCAAACCATTGCCCTTATTGAAATGCTGGCAAACAAACTCTTGTAAGTCTGTTCATTGAAGGCTGTCTGCCTAAAAGGCTTGTGCTGCACTGTAAGTCTCAGCCTGCATGCTGATCTTGTAGTGAAGAGAATTTAAAGGAGTGTTGGGGGGGGGAAAGCTGAAAATGAAAGAACCAGAGAAAATGGTGCAAACTTATTACAAAGAGAAAAGGAACAAATAGACTCAATTTAGTTAAAGATGAAACGGGACAATAACTGCTCATTTAAGCAAATCAATGTTAGATCCAGTGGTCCTGCTGGAATTTGCCCTAGGATGCTTAATGAGCAGGCTGAACCAATTTCAGGGGATTCTCATTTTTTTTCTTGAGAATTTGTGAAAGATGGGACAGGTTCTGGATGACTGGAAAAGGTTAAAAGTTGTGGCTATACTTAACAGAGTTAGAGAGTTGTGGTTATAGACCAGCTTAACCTCAGTTCCTGAAGGGGAAAAAACCCACTTAAATATCAAGGAGTTGATAAATGTGCAATAGTGTTAGTCAAGAAAAATCCCGTCAAACCATTCTACTTTACTCCTGTAATGAGTTAACAAATTTTATGGAGAGTGGATAGGAAATAGATTCCTTGGCTTTTAAGATGGCATTAAAACCTTAGAAGGTGTTCTCATAAGCAAGCTGGGAAGCAGGCATTAGAAGAAATTGTTGTTAGGTGTTATAGGTGAAACCGTAATTGTAAATGTTCTCTAACATCTCTGCAGAAATGGTAGCTGGAACCAGATACTGTATAAATGAAGAGGAATACAAGCCAGTTGGATAGAATGCAGTGGAAATGGGAAATATGATCAGAGGTCTATAGACTCTGACCAATGAGAAAATCATGAGGGAACTGGTTATGTTTCTCTTCTGGTGTTTTCTCTAAACACTATATTACTGAAGGAATCTGTGGAGAAGCTATACCTAGGAAGTCTAGTGAGTTTAATTGCATCAAGGGAAACTGAATAGACTCGAGGGCTCTTTTAAGAAAATGTAGGACAAGCTTTTGTCAAGAAAAGGGATATGTTAGGTGACTTTCCAAGCTCCACCTTTATTTTTTCCCTCCTACTACCATCCATCCTTTTGAAACTTTTACAAACCATTGGTTTCGATGCAGAGTTCTGCTCATTTTTTTTCTGCTCTGTCACAGTTGTTGCAGTCGCAAAATACTGTTTAACATTCAAATATATATGTCATCCAGCAGCTCTAGATTTACACACTAGCAAATAAGGAGATATCAAAATAAGGAGAAACTGGCCATAAACTATGAGTGATCATCACCTGTAGATATTAGCCTCCCTCTCTTCCTTCTTTCTTACCTGTAGAAGAAATTGTCTGTAGCTTGAATGCGGAGAGTGCTTCAGGCAAGGAGAACTAAAATTTTGCTTGAATGTTCAGGCTTCCCTAAGAGTTTGCTTCTACATTCTCTTAAAGTGATTATTCTTTTTCTGTAGGGGAGACTTCCTCTCTCTTTGAACTCATCTGGAATTGTCACTTTTTCAGTTAGGATTTAAAATCCAGCCAACATGGGCAAAGGCTGTAGGTGGGTGTTGTGAGAGCACATGGCATTAAACAGGCCAGTGGCATCTTTCAGCAGCATAGTACAATTATGAAGTCACCATGTTTTGTTGTTGAAATAGGAAATGGAAAATTTATCCTGCAATATCATAGACAAAGCTTTTTTTTTTCCTCCACTAAAGATCATGATGGGCATCAGTAAAGATGTATTTCACGAAGTTTTTAGCTTGTTTAGTAACTGGCTGTTTGCTTGATTGAAAACAGTGTGTTACGTAGTATACTGCTGTATCTGAGGATTAAGACAGATATCTACAGATTTGTAGCTTGATAGTGTATCACAGCATGTCAGAACATATTAATATTTCTTATGAAATTAATAAAGTTTGTGTAATTGGCTTGAGGGGTAGAAGTTGGTCCTACTCCACTCAGGCTTGTCCCCATCCCAATTCGTCTAAATGGAGAACATGAACCTAGTCACAACAGACAGGAAAATTGAGAGAAAAAAGGTTCCAGCACAAATTCTTAAGAAATGCTTCTTTTCTATTATAGGGATTTATTCAAAACCTGGTCTTTGAAAGCTGCACCAGTATTGCTGCATTGGTTAGCTTATCAGGATTTTTTTCAGATATTCTTCCTAGCGTGGCTGCGGTTTCGGGTTTTTTTGAGGCACAGTTGCCTCTATAAAGCACCTGTTTACATTACGTTCACGTGAAGAGATGGTGTACTGTTTCACTTATGCTGATACAGTTAGAACAGGACAACATTATCATACAAAAGGTATATATGAAGAAACCTGTAAAATACACTCTTATTTTTGCATCATCTTAATTTTTAATCTGTATGTGTTTGTATTATTTCTTTGTTCTTTTCATCACTGGTGCAATCACTTTTTCAGAGCCACACAGAGATGCCAATCTTGGCAGGGAGTCAAGAATGCTCTTTAAAATGGTGTTAATATGTTTACCAATTTCTTTCCTTAGAGACATCAAAACTGAATAAAGTAGAATGTCATCAACATCTATGTTAGTTACTTCATTTGGAAGGTCTGCATCTGTAAATGATATGTGAAGTTAAAAGCTTAAGATAATGTCAGCATATTGGAGGTACTGAGACAGTGGACTGTACTAAGTCTGAAATTTTCTTAGTGAATAATTCAACCTCTCACCTGGGGGTGAAATTACTTAAAACTTTTCTTCCGGCTCGCCTTGAAGGGTACTCTGAAGTGTGTTAGTAGAAGGGTTATGCTGTAGTTATCCAGTGTACTGATGCACAGATAACTGGCAAGAGCCACAGTTTTGTGGAGATTAGCTGGGTGGTTGTTGTGTAGGGTGGATTTTTTGTTTTCTTTGTTTTTTGCTGTCCCTTGTGACTGACAGATAGGAGCACCCAAACAAAAGCAGAGCCCAGGCCTTTGTTAAGTGGAAGTAAATGTAACATTGGAGCCATTTGAAAAAAAATTATCTAAAAGATGGTTCTTCAGCCTGAATCTCTGCTGTACTTTTTATAGAGAAAGCCAGACTATAACCATCTCAGAAGGAATATTTCAGGGAGACATTTGTAGGAGATCTGCCTGGAATGAACCATGTGTCCTCATAGGGGAATGTTGGAACTTCCGTTTATTGCCTATATTAGCACTCTTTTATACAGTAGTCCAAGGTTCACGCGACAAAAGCTTAA
>JAVJGG010000073.1:6762350-6783203 GCA_035590195.1 Aviceda cuculoides
ACGCGCCCCTATTTTTATTCTAATTGGCTAAGCATTGCTAAACATAATTGTTTTTCACTTTATCTGTTCCTGCCTTGGGGTTACATTCTCACACCTGCAAACTGGTCAACACACTCCTTAGTTTCTCAGGCATGCTTGTCATTCTTTCTTGTTCTCTAAAGGGAACACTGTAATCTTGTCAAGGTCAATATCCTCCCCAGGTCCCTCGGTCCAGCCGAGGCCCTCTACAGACATTATTAAAAGTTTTAGTGTGATATTATGTCTATTTGGCTGTTTTTTATCTAATTATAACCTAATGCTTTTGTCATAAACTGGGGAGAAGGGAACCAGATTATCACTGAATCTACTGACTGTAGACTACTGATTTGGACTCTTCTGGTTACTGGCTTTGTTGTTGATTTAGGGCTGTAAGTTATCTCAAGGGATTATTTAATCCTGTTTATTAAAGGCAGAATATGGTCATTCCCTATAGCTTTGTAAAACCTATTTTCATACCTCACTTTACTCTTCCCTAAAATACCCTTGCTTTGCTCAAACTTTCTTTTAAAATCATGTTTTTAGACATATGGTTACTCTTAGTTCAGACAAAAGCCATATCTGGTGTTTAATTGTTAAACTTTTTTGGGGGGAAGCCTCAGCAGGAACACTGAAGCGTGACTGTCCACAAATGCTTCTGTCTACAGCATGCAATATGCATCAAAAGATAACATATATCTAGCTTCCATGGCCAATTAAATATTGGAACATTGAGAAAGAGAGGTTGTAGAGAGATTGTAATACTGAGTACTCCTTCCCTTTTTTGATCTCTGGTAATATTAATTTGCAATTTCCCACTCTTCTGTACAGAAAAGTAAACTTGCATACAGCTGTTACTTTAAAAAGACCTTTGCAAATTGTCCTTCAAATTTATTCTGCCTGAGGGGAGGAGATAAATACAGCATTGCATGTTTAGAGTGCAGATGAGGCCATTGGTTGGTAATTGGACTCTTTTTAAAAAAAACTAAAAACCAGCTATGATAGGCTTTAGAATAAAGAACCAGTGTAGACAATAAAGACTTGAAACAAATTAAATAATTTATATCTCATCCTGTAATTCTAGTAACTCATTAAAGCAAGAATTCTTACTCTAGGCATACCTGACACTTCGGTATTTTAAAACCAGATCAGTGCTGATGTTTAAGATGAATAACTTACAGAGACCTCACTGTTACATGTCTGTCTGAATCTCTATTTTACCCTTTTCTTACAGACTTGGCCTAGAAAGAGGTGCAACAGCTAAAGAAGCACTGGATGTAATAGTTGCTCTGTTGGAAGAGTATGGACAAGGTGGAAATTATTATGAAGATGGGAGTTCATGCCATACTTTCCAAAGTGCATTTTTGATTGTGGACAGAATTGAAGCCTGGATACTGGAGACTTCTGGAAAGTACTGGGCAGCAGAAAAAATCACAGGTCAGTTTGACTCGCAGCTAAACCTCTTATTATAAATAGCTGTAAAGAATTGCCTTGGAAGAATTGGTCTTAAAGTCACTGAGTTTAAATAAGTGACTAATTTATGCAAGTGTTTAAGTCATTTATTTTAACCTTCTATATTTGTACTATTTTTTTTTTTAATGTTGATTTGCATTGGCTGATGTAACTTAGCATTTTCTGTGAAGCTGGACATTGTTACCTGTATACATAAGCTATGTAATAATCATCATGCTTAAATTTTTATCTTTAAGTATTGTATTTTCCCAGATTTATTTACTGTTTGGAATGTGTCAAGTGTCTTTCTGATAGTGTTAATGCCCAAATTGTTACTTACAAATCTAAAACATTAAGAGGGAAGGCTAAGCATTGATAGCTTTGAGAAAAGGACTTGTGTTAGGTGGTAAATTGAATGGGCTTTTGCTGTTTGCCTTATTGTGAAGATATAATCCCCTCATATCCCCATTTCTTATCTAATACTGCAGAACAATACTTTTCTGCTCTTTAAACTTGTAGATGGTTTCTTTTTCTGTATGTGTGAAGCCAGAGCTGCCAAACTAACTTCCAGATTTCACTGCCTTAGTGGCTGAACTTATTTAAAACTTTGCCAGCAAATATGTGCTGCCTTTATATAATACAATTGTCTAAGGCATGTATTTAATTTATTCTCAGTTGTTGTTTTTAGTTTTGAAGGGATTTTTATTTTCATAAGAGTAGAGCTTTTTAAAATTTACTCACATTTGAACAAATTAAAAATTCAGATAATTTAAGAGGATTTTTATGATCCATGCTTTGAGCTATGACAGATCCATTCAAATATCTTTTCATTTCCCCTTCACTGAAAGTAGGTGATAGTAGATATGGGGAGGAGGGAGGTTTAACTCTGTTGAAAATACCAAAGCAAAGAAATAACATCAGGCTGTGTAATGTTGTGTGATGGCCTGTTGTCAGTTCATGCCATCAAATATGAATCAGCTTACCTTAGCAGGCATGGCGTCTTCCCAAGCAAAGCTTGCTTTTTAAGGATACCTACAAGATGGAGGAAGTCTTCTAGCACAGACATAAAGGAGGGAAGACTGATAATGCTGTCCTGATAAAATCCAAATTCTGGAAAGCAGCTGGCTCCTGAGGTTCCTAGGGTTATGCAGCGACAGCCTGCTGCCTTCTGTTGACCTACCTGGCTGATACTTTTGAAGAACAGTGTTTTTTACTTAGCCGTTTTAGCTGCATCAGCAATACATAACCTTCACGTCCTTCTTCCCAGCAAATAAACTGTTGCCTTCATTTGCTGCTTGCAGCTTTTTGAAATGATACTGCAGGTCTGTTCTGATTTTTACCAGCGCATTTCTCTTCAGGAGGTCCCTGTGAGTCATAGATAGAGTAGTTTCCATCTCCTGCAGCCTGCCGAGGCTGCCAGGAGGAAAGGCAGCTGGCTATGTAAGAACTCTGTATTTCATAGTTTGTTCAGGTGGTTCTTCTTTGTGGCCATAAGTGTGCCTCTTAAGCTTTCAAATGAATGCACAAATGCTGCTAAAACAGGGAAAATGTGTCATTCCCCAGTGTGAAGAAGGCATTAATTTTCCTGACTCTGTCCTCAGAGTTGTCCTGTTTCTAGTATTACTGCTGCAGTTCTGTAAAGCTTATAGTGAATGTTTATCAAGTGGCTCTCTGACAGTAATTTAAGGATAAACACTATAAAAATCCTTCCTATTACTGTTCTTCAGTCTGAGTGGAAAAATTTATTTGCTTGATAAACTTTCATTTTTTGAGGGGCATCAAAACCATGAAATACTATTTTACACGAGTGTCCCAGTTTTGGCTGGCATAGAGTTAATTTTCTTCTAAGTAGCTGGTACAATGTATTTTGGATTTAGTGTGAGAATAATGTTGATAACACACTGATATTTTAGTTGTTACTAAGTAGCACTTGTATACTTTCCTTAGCTAAGGATTTTTCAGTTTCCCATGCTCTGCCAGCAAGCAGGTATAGAAGCAGCTGAGAGGGAACGTGGCCAGGACAGCTGACCTGAGCTAGCCAGAAGGATATTCTTTACCATAGAATGTCATGTTCAGTCTATCAGCTGTGGGGAATTGGCCGGGAGGGGTGGATCCCTGCTCAGGCATTGGTCAGCAAGTGGTAAGGAATCGCATTGTGCATCACTTGTCTTGCTGGTTTTATTTGTTTGTTTTGGGTTTTTTTCTCCCTTTTTTTTTGTTTTGTTTGGTATCTTCCTTTTCATTACTACTATTATTATATTTTTATTATTATTGTTAGTATTAGTATTATATTTTATTTTACTTCAGTTATAAAATTGTTCTTATCTCAACCCACAAGTTCTACCTTTTTTTCTGATTCTTCTCCCCATCCCACTAGGTGGGGAGGAGTGAGTGAGCAGCTGCGTGGTGCTTAGTTGCTGGCTGGGGTTAAACCACAACAGCAAGTTACTAAATGTAATATTTAAAGAGCTCTCAAGGAGTGGCTTGCCTAGCTTAATATGAACACAAATATTCCTATCACTCAAGTCAAGAAAATTCCCCGAAAGGTGTGCTGTTTGAAAGTGTGAATCAGAACAAACTGTCAGTGGCCTAGTATAAGTCAGAACTGAATGACTATGACTTTTTTACAGACTGATGCACAGAACTTCCTACTATAAGTTCTTACTCATTTAAGTTGCATGTGTGAGGCATTACAAAAGCAAGCTTAACTTTTGTGGAAGGCAGTATTAATAACTTTCACAAATACTGCTTTGGTTTCTGTTTAAGAAAAAGTTTGTGCCAAATTCCAGAATCTGGTTTTATTTTAGTTTACAGATTTACTTTATCAGCTTTTTCCTAGGCTTCCAACACATTTGCTTTATTCTCTCTGAGGAGTATCTGCAGCAGCCACTGTTAGTCATGCTTTAGATATATGGATATAAGCACTGCGGTATTTTTGAGAAAAGCAAATTAAAAAGCCCTTTAATATTCTCTGAAGATTACTTACACTTTCTTTTTAGTTCATGCCATTTTAAAATTTAAGATTAAAAATGAAATTTAATTTAAGCCTATCTTGCTGCTTATAATAAAATTGTTTTGCAAATGCGAAGCTTAAAGCAATTGGTAAGCATTTAAAAACATTTTCCAAATCAAATTTTCAGTTTTGAGGGGCAAAGAAGGGTCATTAAACTAAATGCAGCTCTGCTGAAATATATTTTGAAATCAAGTCAGACCTCAAGCCTTGTTGTGGCAGTGGAATGCACCATTGGAGAAAAGATGAGGCAGGTGGCTTTGGCAGTTGCAGACCACTGTTACTTCATGGTCAGAATGTACAAGATATGGATTGTGAAACTGGTATTCTGACTAAATAGCACTATTAATCACAAGGCAGTGTAAATACCTAAGTAGGGCACAGAGAATTGAGCTCTGCAGCCTGCAGCGACTGGTAATTCTGTGTATGTGTAGCTATGCAGTCATGCCAAATGTATATCCTAACCAATGGTTTGTTTCCTAATTGAAATTACATTGTCCTTCCAGCTTCTCCCACAAAAACTGTATTAATGCTCTCTCTTAATATGTGGCTCTTTCTACAGAGGGAGTGAAATGCATTTGCAATCAGCTTTCGTTAACTACAAAAATTGATGCTGAGCATCCTGAACTAAGGAATTATGTAAGAAGTCAAGGCTGGTGGAATGGAGACTCAGACTTCAATTTTTCTGAAGTGTTCTCTCTTTCTGACGACCATTTAGCCTGCTGTTCTGGCAGGGAGAGCCTAGAAAAGCAAGGTGGTAAGTGTTGAACCACCCTTTCTGTGTGCAGTGGGAATTTTAGTCACTGCTGCCTCCTTTTAGGTATTCTGTCCAGAACTACACATGGCTAAGGAGAATACCTCTACATGTGAACCATGTGGAAAGGAAGACCAGAACTGAAGACTGCTCCTAAACTTCCAATAATTTAGGATGAATCTTTTAATGTCCCGCTCAAGTTTAAGGTTTTAAAACAGGACTGCAATTATAAAATAACTTTCTTCACTGTTGTTCTGATGTGCCACTACGTTTGTGCTTTGGTGTGATTATAGTGGCCCTACCTAATACTAAAATTATAGTATTGAAAAAAAAAATATGCCTCACATATGAACATTTGAGCTCAATGGATTCTATGTTTTGGAAGGTTTGCTTTTGGGGAAGGAATTGAGATCATAGTTTAAGGAAAAGCAATGCTAGCCAGTTGTAAACTGAAGTCCCTTTTTCATTGTCAACCAGAATGGACAATGCACCAATTGCCTTCAGTCAAAGGAAGGGTTTCTTTCCAGACCAAAATTTATTAAAGACGTAAGTTCACTGCAGCTGGCCAAAATAGCTCTGAAATGACCAGCCTGCAGCAGTGCATGGCTGACATGTATCTGCTCTTTCATGTGTGAAAAACAGTACAAATTATCTTTTTATAAAAAGCCCTTTACTACAGATGAGAATTTACTAGATCGTTAGCATTTTCACATGTTGGCAAATGTCAAGAAGAGTGTAGTGGTGAAATATCTGTTGCAATGCAGAGTTCCTGCTAAGGCTATAGAATTACATGGAGTGTGGTTTGTGTCTGAGAGGCAGGTACAGTAATCGTGAAGGACCATAGGTGAAACGTCTTAATAAACCTGGATTATAGCACTAAAAAGTCTGAGGGCCCCACCAGCCAGGTGGCTATGGCTGCAAATCTTGCAGACTGCTGGGTCATTCCATGTCTCTTGGTGTATTGAGGCACCTGTGCGCAAAAGGGTGAAGTCAGTGCAGGATTTGAGAAGTTGCTGGGGAAGAAGCCCTACCTGCCAAAGGGGTAATGCAAGAAAATATGGAGGTGCCATGGGGAGAAAGCTGAGATAAGACACAAGCAGGAGATAGAATGAGAACAGGTGATTCATGCAGACCGTGGTTTGGAGAAAAATCTCAGTGTCTAGGGCTGCTGCTGTAACACCCTGTGAATGCGAGATGATGTTTCAAAATTTTGACTGAGCACTAATGGAAATAGGTGAGAAGTGGGACATCAGGGCACTCCCATTCTGCACGGGCTTGGGTAGAGGTAGCTTCTTAGAGGAAAATGGGTGTTTTATGCAAGTAGTCTGTTCATAGTGATTACTAAAGCAATATTAAAGACATGATGGACTTTTTCCTGAAAAATATCTTCTTAATGACATTTCTCGCTACCTAGCAATTGTAATGCCTAATTAATGCTTCTTACTGTTCTCTTTTACTAGCAAGGCAAGTTCATTCTGGGTTTACACTGTTTAAGTGGAAACTGTTAACTGGGATTTGTAACATGCCTATGTTGAGTGTCACTGGTCGTATTAGGTCAAAGTCCACTCGGCCTAAAATCCTTACCTGGGGTCCAAGCCATTGAACACTCAGGAATTTTTTTTCTGCCTTCATATAGGTGATGTTTCTGCACAAGCTATGATTGATGTCCTGCGTGACAAGGATAGTGGTGTCTGTGTGGACTCTGAATCTTTCCTTACTACAGCTAGTATAGTGTCTGTTCTGCCTCAGGACCCTAGTTTTCCCTGTGTTCATTACTTCACTGGCACGCCAGACCCTTCAAGGTAAGCCACAGCATTGCGGTTTCCTGGGTGCAGAGCAGATGGTGGCTTGAAAGATAGTAAACAAACCCTGCTACATGAATTGGAACATGCTTCAAGAGCATGTTCTAACCAGAAATGGAATCAGTAGTGTTGGTGTGCAATCTGACAGTCCTGTGTTACTGAACTGCAACTTGCTGCACTTCTAAATGGACACCACTGGGCTGAAAGGCCAGATCTGGAACTTTGCCTAAATTCAGAGCTTCTAGAGTAAATGCAGTTTAGGGAGGACCCAGGAACTACTACTCCAGCATATTTGCTTTACACTGAGTTCTTGTTGAGATGATGAGGTTGTGGACCATCTCAGTCGCTTCTCTTGAACAAGTGGGTGCAAAACTGAAACAAATAATGTGTCGAAATAGCAAAGAGAGGGTGTGTACTATAGGTAGCCTTGTTTAACATCAAAATGTTAACAGAGCAAAACATGTGCAACTCCCAGGTATCCCTGGTATTTTTTTACTGGAGGGACAATTTCCAGTTGGTTTAAATGATGTCCTCTCTAGTTGAAAGCAGCAGAGGAGATAAGGGAACTCATGGGCCAGATCATCAAATAACTAATGAATTATCTTGTGTTTTAAACAGAATCCACCTGGGATTCACAGATATTAAACTAAACCACTTGCAGTTATTCAGGAGATCTGCCACTTGCATTGAGGTAAAGAGGTTATGGGGAGAAGAAAATGGTGCCCTTGAACAGCTGACAGTCATTCCTACAAAAAGAGTGGTAGTAAGCATTAGGTTCTACCAAGGTCTACAGAAGTCCTCCATGCCAAAGGGACTTTCCACCCACCTCGCATTATGCAACTCAGACTTTCAGGGTTAAGTATGAAGTTTGAGCTTCCTTACCAAAATTTTTTTTTTTTTTACTTAATGAAAATACTTTTAGATAAAAAGGAGCAAGGTTTCAAATTGTTTTGGTGGGATTTCTATCCTTTTTGAAGTTGGAGAGTCTGTCTGTAAAAGAACCTTGTTCAGAGGCCATCCTTGCTTTATTTTACACTCTAGTGCATTAAAAAAGCATTATTTTAAGTGCAGCTAGTGAGTCACATAAACTCTTAGTCAGCAAGGCTTCATGACAGTGATGGAAGGGGTAGCAGCAATGAACCTGCTGACTGTATGCAGGCAGTGGTTATTAATCACATTTTGCAGAAGTCTTGCACTTCTGGCAGCTTCTTTACTGCAGAATGCAGGGTGCTGTTTTGTTGTGTACCTAAAGGGAAGGAAGGCAGTTTCTCTATGCACTTGCAATACCTTCTCTCAGATTCTCTGGAATTAACATCCTGGATTGCTAGGGTTTTATTGTCTGTCTGTCTCTGAAGTTTAGATCCAAACTCAGCACTGAAGTTGTTTGAGAAGTGTCACAATATTGGTAGCTATGTCTTTTTTTCCCCGCCTTGACATAAAATTCTAAAGTGCTGCTGGGTGTATGCCAAATCCTCTGATACTGAGCAAGGTATGTAATCTTCCCTGCTCCACACAAGTGTGTGTGATTTTAATGGAAATTAAATCTGGAAGGAGAAGGAGAGATGGCAGTGTGAATAGAGGAGAAAAACTGATGCAAGGCTGAATGCTGAGATTTGTTTAAAAAAAACTTGGAGAGGAAAATACAGTGCTACTTTTCTAAAGAAGTGGCAGAACTGGCATGAAGGAGACCAAAGAAGCCTATACATAAAAAGGGGCAATAAAGTTTTACAGTAATTGAGGCAAACCCAATTCTTTTAAAGCTCAGAGACTTATTTTGCTTGTGACCAGTACCAGCTCTCTAAGCTAGTCTGTGCCTAGTGTAGATGAATTACTTATGCTGTTCCGTACCTGTCATTTTAAAATAGCCTGGTGAACATTTCAATAACATATATAAAATCTCTCTTATTACTGCAAGCAGTAATTCTCATTTCTTTCAGGTCTGTATTTAAACCCTTTATTTTTGTCGATGATGTAAAATTGGTACCAAAAGTACAGTCTCCTTCTTTCGGCAATGATGATCCTGCTAAAAAGATACCTCGATTCCAGGAGAAACCTGATCGCAGGCATGAATTGTACAAGGCACATGAATGGGCCCGATCTCTTCTTGAGAATGATCAGGTAAGAGCTGTGGGACCTGGAATTAAAGAATTAAATGTAGATTCCTAACTCCATAATTTACTTCGAAACGTTCTCTGATTATTCTTAGAATGCTTGCAAGTTTAGCTTGAATAGCGACGCCCTCTGAAGGACAAACTATTCTGCATAGGGCTTTTTTTTATCCTGAGTGTGTTGCTCTGTTCCGTTACTTTTACAAAGTGAAAAGTCAGACTGACAAGGTGATTATCTTGTTCAGTCCCCATTGTGTATATGGTCTTTTTAAGTGATTACTGAACACTGGATTCTAGTGCAACATGGTTTCAGAATTATATGATAGAATGTTGTAATTTAAATTACCCGCTGGATTAGAGAATGGCATAGTTTGAGTTTTTTTTTTTTTCTTGAAGCAATAACTTGCATGTGACAGTTTTGCACGTCTCAATTTAATGCATTTATGTTAATTTGTAAGAATCAACTGAAAATGCCATGTGAGAAGAAGGGATGCTTTCCAATGCCATGCAACAGGTACCTGAGGGCTGAAAACCTTCCAGTGTAAAAAACCTGAAGTGTTGAAAATCTCTTATGGGAATAAATTTCAGAATAAATAAAGGCAGGAAGGGGATTATTCTGTACAGCTTTTCCATCTGATTGAGATAGAACTTTTATTGTCATAGTGCAAGTAGTTCAATAACTGTTCTTTGACATTTGCAATTACAGCTACAGCAGTAAACTTGCTAACTGGTTATAAGGAAGTAAAACAGAGGGAGAGATCACCAGGGCATGCCAGTCACGCTGGTATTGGTATTTCAGGCAATTTGTGGAAGACCCACATAGTCACGTTGAACTTCCACAGAGGACTTGCTTTTCTGCAATCTTCCTCTGTGCATATTTGCATGGGTCAGAGTCTTGCTAAGATCATAACAGCATTCAGGCTCATCTATTAGTCATTAAAGAAACCACGGTAACCTCTGCTAGTACGAACTTCATTTAAGTGCAGTTTTGGCTAGATGTGGTTTTTAATCCCTTAAAATGGTTTAATTTAAAATCTGTGGCCTCTGTGGTAACATTGACTCAATGTGCAGCTGGCTCCCATAGCATTATGTGAGATGCTGATTTAGGGAAGACCTATAAAAACTGCCCACCTTGAGAGCCTAAATCATAGCTTAGGTGCTCTACTCTTTCTGCTGATTTAGTGAAGACCTACAAAAACTGCCCACCTTGAGAGCCTAAACCATAGCTTAGGTGCTCTACTCTTTCTGTACAAATGCTGGTATAAATCCTGGAAAGCTCAGAACCATCACTCATTCTAAATGCCTTCTTTTCTGGAATTCAATTTTGCAAGCAAAACAAATAGCACTTCCCCATTTAAAAAAAAAAAAAAAAAAAAAAGTAGACTTAAATAACATCTGGATAGAACAAAATGACACTTTTTCAGGAGTGACTTTCCTGCCCAGAAACATGAAGAGCAGCAAGTCAGAACGGCACACAAAGCCTTCCCTGGGATCTGGAGTCTTGAGACTGTTACATTACACATCATTTCAGATCTAATCATCATCTTGCAGGTGATGATCTGAGGGATACACGTGTACATACCATGATCTGTACAATACTTGGTGTTTCTAGTCTTCTCATATAGTTCTGTTTGTGGGTTTACAGGCTTAAGAAGTTGCTTTACCTGTTTATCATGTGTACAAGCCTTATACTGTTTTCCTCTATCCATCTTTCACTCCATCTTCCTTCTCTGCTTTAAACTTAGCCAACTCCTTGGTTATTTTTCTTAATGCATAAAGTGTCCAGCACTGTTCCTTTCAGCATTTGACCATCCAAAAAACTATTAACAGAAATAGTTTGTACTTAAAAAGGTTTTCTCATTTTCAAAAAATACTTGAAAAAAGCTCTATAAGAGAAGAGAACAGTAAAATGCTTTAACGAGCCTATTTGCTGGTTAATTGAGTTTGGTCGTTTCATGCCTTTAGGATAAAGGCCAGAAACTGATGAGGATTATGTTAGACCTTGAAAAACAAGGCTTAGAAGCAATGGAAGATATCCTTACTCGTACAGAGGTTCTGGATCCTGCTGAAGTAGTGGATCTTTTCTATGACTGTGTTGACACAGAACTAAAGTTCTTCAAATAAAAGTAAGCAAACACTTTATAATTCTTTAGATACTGAGTTTCTGGTACCAGGTATCTTTTACATTAAGCAAAGGGTGTTCAGAATTGGGTCCAAAGCCACCTTTCTACCTCAATGCATCTGCTTGGTATGTCTCCAAAGTCCCTTTTCCCTATGCTACATTGCAGGCAATTTTTTTTTTTTTTTTCCCCAGTTTCACCCTTGCTTGGAATGGAATTTAAACAGATTTTATCTCATTTCAGCTATGGTGGCTATTGTTAGCCTTTTCACTGGAAGACTGCAAAGTTCTTCAAGCCTTGAAAGAAAGTCTTCACACTTGTGAATTTGCAGGAAAAACATTTCTAGAGGAAAAAAATGTCATTTGCTAGCTGTATCCGGTTAACAAATTGCTTTCCTTTGTCCAATCTTGTGGTGTTCCTGTTTGTGTATGTATATAGTGAAAGGAGAAAGTCACTGACTGGTCCAATTACTGTGTGCATGCTGGCTAATTTAGTACAGAATGTATAAATATGTATGTTGGGCAACCAATTAAAGCAAAGATTAACTTCATCAGGCTAACTGCCATATTGTCATTGAAAGCAATCTGTCTTTTTCCTCTATGGCTCAGGACTAGGCTTGCAGGAAAGCTGACTTGCATTTTTCTCTTCTTGCTAATTCACACAAAGATGGTAGAGTTGAAATCCCAGTTTTGAGGGGGCAGGAAGGTAAGTCCTGGTTCTTGACCTTGCTGTACTGGCCTCATATGGGCATATCTGGTTACAGTAACTCAGCATCTGACACTATGCCTGTACAAACTATCAGAATTAGGTCCCCCAGGTTATGTTTTGCTTTCACCTGCACCCAACTTAGGGAAGCTTGTGTTTGTAATGCACCTGGCTGCTGCTCTAGTCTTGAGTACTAAAATGCAGAGCTGGCCACATCTATACATAACCTATTGGCTCTTAAGATGCAATTAATAAGGTGTCATATTTATACAGAAGCTAAAAATTAGGAATTTTTCAAGGGAATAGATGCTGGACATAGATCAATACCTGACTATCCTCCATCCTTCTGCCTTTGTACTGCTGAACAGTTCCTAGTAATCTCTGTAGTGAGCATATATGGCTGATGAATCTATTAAGTACCATTGAGTTACTGGTGGGTGTAGCAATCCAACTGGTTAGGCTTAGAAATGTCTGCCTTATGCTTCCTTAAATTAAAGTGCAGTTCTGCAGCATGCTTCCCTTCCTTGACAGTCTTATGGACAGACCTGCTTTTCACATATTTTTTTTCTTGTGGAAGTGAGATAGGGCAAACACTTTAAGAATTAAACCAGTAAACACTGCTTCCTGTGTCATGCAAAGATAGTTGGGGTTTTTTTAACAGGAGATTGAGAAAAGAAGTCCATGTCTTTAATAAGTGGAAGGTAGCATATGGAGTTAAAATCCTTTACTGTTCAGGGAAGGGGATGGTGAAGAACCATGGACTTTGAGGAATTAAAAGCTCCTTAGAAGGCAGCAACGCCTCAACTTGAAACTGTAATTGTTGTGCATTAGGGAAATAGTCATTGCCATATTGGCACAATGCATTCTCAATTTTTTGTTATTAAATTGTTCCCTTCAGACTCATTACTTCAGTATTGCCTTATATGACAAGTGGCAATTGGACAAGAAAACATTGGGCCCTTTCAACTACAGAAAACAAGCATGAAGATATTTTCTCTTATGGCCTACCTAATAATCTTCCCATTCACAATACACTCCTCCTGTGCTATTACAGGCACAGCTCCTCTGCCTAAGTATTCTGAAAGTGGAGAAAAGGGAAGGAGAAAATAAGCAAGTAAACCCTAAAACTTAGCTTCTATCTACCTAGCCAGAATAGGGACTGCAAGGAGCACACTTCATTTCAGAGGGTATTCTGCTGGATGCAGCCAGCTGAAAGAGCAGTGTGCTTTTGCCAACTGCACCCAGCTGAAGTAAATGGATTTCCTATGAAATCCACTTTTGGAATGAAAGGGTACTTTGAATGAAAATTCTCCTAATCAGAGTACACTTTAAGACATACCATGTTGAACTTCAAAGCTGCTTCTGTAAGCTGTTGCTTGCTGAGCACGTTGCATCCTGACAGGAGTACCTGGATATTTGTGAACAAGGGGAGAACAGGGATAAAATGACTGCCCCATCCAGAGGGAAAAGATTAGGATATACCACTTCACACAGCTCTTTTGCACAACTCTGATCTCTAACCTTTGGGAGGGAGACAAGATGAAAGAAGAGGGTGTTCCTGCTAAAAACATAATATATCTTATTTGCCTGTTTCTTAAGAAAGACAAACCCAACATTTGCAATTATCTTGTGGGAATTTACATCCTTATTTGGAACTGCTTATGTGACAGAACTAATAAATTGTTTTGAGCACAGTGATTACAGGTAGTAATTTTATAATAGTATGTTGCTTTTGCTTCAGCTGTGTAGTGCACTTAAAATAATACTGTGCTACAGCAACATGCTTGAGTGCAATCACTAGTCCTATGAGTCTGAGAAACCAGAGCACCCCCATGGCCTTAAAACTTCCAGTGGTCTTGAGTGCAGCTGTGGCTCCGTGGAACGACATAGTGGAACCAGCTGCCACTGGGTGACAGCCAGTGTGATCTCTGTATCTCCAGGTAACAGCAATGTCAGAAGTTTCAAATGGATCTTCAACAACAATCCAGTATACACAGAAGTAACATTTCACCAACACTTGCAAATATGCCCAGGCTTTCTAATTTAATCCCTGAAAGATGTTGTTTGCTTCTAAAATACACCTAATCATAATAAAAACAGGAGTAAAATTTTTTCTCCTTTAGCTATCTACTGCTGGGTAGTCTAGTGTTAAGCAGTTTTAAAATCCTTATGAAGGCATTTATTACAGAGCAATACACAAGTTCCAGAACAAATGAGAACCAACAATACATCACCTTTAATAGTACTATAACAAAATATTCTTCAAAGCAGTATTAAACTTTTCCAGTTGTTTGAGAAGCAATGTATATGCTGACCCCTGCTTATTACTATATTCATGCATATTGATCAAGTAACTATATAGGCCAAAACGTCACTAATTTTATTTTCTTTTCACATGACATACAGCAAGGTATCATAATAGGCTAGAAAAAGACTAATGATGCTTTCTTAAGAGTCCTACAGGTGAAGAGCTTCTTACCCTTACACCATCTCCACACCATGAGCACACATGTGGGAACAGGAGTTGCAGTGTAACTAAGCTGTTGCAAGAACTAAGAGGAAAGCAGAGATATGTAAAGGTGCAGTTACCTGTCTTTTCCAAATAGTTTTGTTCAAAGGCAGCGCCATGGGGGAAGATATTCACCTATGATCTATAGTGGTATTATAGCTGCAGCTGAGGGGAGTTTATGGCAATTATATAAATTAATGCCATAACTGTAATCAGCCTGGCTATTAGCACCAGGTTCACCCTGGAACAGCAGTGCCCTTCTTCAAGCTGGTGAATCATAGAATTATTTAGGTTGGAAATGATCTTTAAGATCATCAAGTCCAACCATAAACCTGACACTGCTAAGTCCACCACTAAACCATGTCCCTAAGCACCACATCTTCTCATCTTTTAAATGCCCCGAGGGATGGTGACTCCGCCACCTCCCTGGGCAGCCTGTTCCAATGCCTGACAACCCTTTTGGTGAAGAAATTTTTCCTAATATCCAATCTAAACCTCCCCTGGCACAACTTGAGGCCGTTTCCTCTTGTCCTATCACTTGTTACCTGGGAGCAGAGACCGACACCCACCTCGCTACAACCTCCTTTCAGGTAGTTGTTGAGAGTGATAAGGTCTCCCCTGAGCCTCCTTTTTTCCAGGATGCTATTGGCCTTCTTGGCCACCTGGGCATACTGCCTGGTGGTATTCAGCTGGCTGTTGACCAACATCCCTAGGTGATTTTCCACAGGGCAGCTTTCTAGCTACTCTTCCCTAAGCCTTTAGCGTTGCATGGGGTTGTGACCCAAGTGCAGGACCCAGGAAAGCTTAAGAACGGGAATCAAAGAGTGGTTGTGGCTGGAAGGGGTGGCTGGAGGCCATATGGTCCAACCCCCTTGCTCAACTAGGGCCACCTAGAGCCAGCTGCCTAGGACCATGTCCAGACAGCTTTTGAATCTAAGGAGTGAGACTCCACAATGTCCCTGGGAAACCTGTGCCAGTGCTCAGTCACTCCCACAGTCAAAAAGTGTTTCCTGATGTTCAGACAGAGGCTCCTGTGTTTCAGCTGGTGCCCACTACCATTGGTCCTGTCATTGGGTACCACTGAAAAGAGCCTGACTCCATCTTTATACCCCCTTCAGATATTTATACACATCGATGAGATCCCCTCTGAGCCTTCTCTTTTCTAGGCTGAACAGTCCCAGTTCTCTCAGCCTTTCCTCATAGGAGAGATGCTCCAGTCCTTTCATCATTTTAATGGTCCTTTGTAGGACTCTCCAGTATGTCCATGTCTCTCTTGTACTGGGGAGCCCAGCACTGGACACAGGACTCCAGGTGTGGCCTCACCAGTGCTGAATACAGGGGAAGGATCGATCACCTCCCTTGACTTGCTGGCAACACTCCTATTAGCTCAGGGAAATGCACAATAAGAAGAGTAATTCTTGCTGGAAATAGACATCTTATGACCAGATTGGAACATCTGTGATCCAAAGACCTTACCCCAGGCTGCGTATTAAAAGCAGAAACTCAAGTCTTGTCCCCTGCTAGGTTGTTACTTTTTTTCAACAAGCTCTATTCAAGGGAACAACCACTTTGGGGACTACTTGTTCCATGTGGTGTATTTTGGACAATGACTCCTCGGTGCTGCTACAGGTGAACAGTAGAACCTCTAGCTGCCTGTTTAAAAGGTAGGTGTTGGACCCCTCATCCAAAGGCCTCCTAATTCCTGGGTCAAGACAGTCTGTCACACAAATGGTAAACATCCAGCAGGAAAAGACAGGA
This sequence comes from Aviceda cuculoides, assembly GCA_035590195.1. Taxonomy (NCBI): domain Eukaryota; kingdom Metazoa; phylum Chordata; class Aves; order Accipitriformes; family Accipitridae; genus Aviceda; species Aviceda cuculoides. The sequence goes on from JAVJGG010000073.1 coordinate 6,778,584, forward strand.
CACACACCCTTACATACATACTTCATGGCATGTGTATTCACACACATCTTTTTTTTTTTTTTTTTTTCTTTTTGTTTTTTGCTTACAGTAGAACAACTTTCTTTTCCCCCAGTTTGGAAAAGTTCTGTCTTCTTTGTCAAGTCCATGATCACCCTACCCAGCTGGGCTTCTTCAGACACTATCCTATAAGGATCTATAATCAATAGGAGGTAGGCTTAACAGCAGCCACAGCTCCTTGTCATCTCTTTCCTCTTCATGCTTGATGAGAAAAGGATTGTGAGCCCATCTGTTCATGAAAGTGACATTCGGCTGCAATCTGAGGACAGGCAGATTAGAAGAAGTGAAGAAACATACAAAGAGATTAAAGGTAGCATGTTAGTTTCTGATAGTTCATTGAAAAATGTCTGAATAATAACGAGAATTTCCAAAATACTTAAAAATTATGATGGAAGGGGAAAAATTAACTACAGGCATGTAACACAAAAAAAGTTTTCTGAGGTAACATCTGTCAGCATAAGAATAAGACTTGTTTCAAGACTACAAAGAATTTAAAATTTATGCTGTATTGCTTAAAAAATACCTATCTATATACAATAATTTAAAAGCCTGTACTAACATTCCTGTGGTATGTAGGCCAGTTCAAAAAGTATGATTTACATCATTTTTCCTGTTTATAGAAATGTTAACATTGCAAGCACTTGCAATTCAAATATAATCTCTATCACTGTAATGGGGACCCATTCTGTTTTATATATTATCTTGATGTTGTTCTTTTTTAATATTAATCCAGAAAGCATCAGATGACTCTTCTCATCTCACATGTGTTCTTAATGGAGGATTTTTAGAGGGATCTGTAAATAGATAGGACAGGTTTAATCAGAGGAGATAGATACAGTTTTTGGCTATGTATTTTGGACGCAGTTCTACAGCAGGGATGCTGCATTTATCTCCTACCCCTCAACTGATATATGTATATATGTGTGTGTGTGTGTGTGTATATACATATATATATATATATATATTGCTCACGCTCTGTAGCCCTTCAGTATAAAAGTCTTTGATCAGATCATACAGCAGATGATTTAGACTGACTGAGGCAGCTGTGAAAAGTCATGCAAAGTACCCTGGCATGGGAACAAAAAAAAAAAACTTAATGAAAATTTTGAGATAAATAGTTGATCTAATAATACAGAAAAGACTGGGTTTTATAAAAAACAGAATGTGGGCATGAGATCTTTTGGCATCTTCAACTACCAGTTTTCAAAGCTGGATAGGTGAACTTCTGCTCCTGAGACTGTGACTTGATACCAAGTGTCTAAGTTAAGGGGAGAGGCAAGGGAGCGAAGTTCAGTTACCAAGTCTCTTTGTTATTCAGGTGTGTAAAACACCATGCATAGGATTTAGATCAAAGCACATGATGGAAGACATGGATCAAGTCACATTTCGTTTTTGATTTTGTAAGTTATGAACAAAAAACCCCAACTCAGTAGCTGCCTTAGTCTGTTGAATTTGCAGAGCCCTTGATGTTAAAAACAGTGATGTCACATAATCTAAAGAACACAGACTACATGTCAAGCCACATCACTTTATTTTTAGCTACTAAGACTTTAAAGTAATTAGTAAGTGCTTTTCATTATATCTTTGGTTCCTGTTACCACTGTAACAAATCCTATTCCTCTCTGTGCCTATGCTAGCAGCCTAGTTCTTCACGTTAATGCTGGTTTCTGTTATTTATTTTCACTCCCTGTTTTTAATCCTGTTGGGTAATTATCAGATCTTCTCATGTTTACAGACTTACCTCTAGCTATCTTGCTGGGATATATTTTCTGAAATGGCTTGAATTCATCAGGTGGGGGGAAATCTTCCACAGAATGGAAAGTAAATTTAGATTCAAAGTCATCTGGGAAGTTTCAGGGAAATAAACATTAGTCACTGTTAGTGACATACTTTAAAAAAAAAAAAAAATTACCACAAGGAATTTCAATTAAAAATGCTGACTCGTTTTCCCCTGGAACTGATAGTGGCTTATTCCATATAAACAATCTTGATGAGTACTTCTGTGAGCCATCCAAGTTTTCTGGCTTAATTGCAAACATTGCCTGCTAACTGAAGTTAAGCTTCTGGCTGCCATTCCAGTTTTCTGCATTGATGGTATTGTGGTAATAGAGGTATTCCTAGGTGGTTTTCAAGCCATTTAGCTATAAGCAAGAATGAATGGCCAATTCATCAGACCACAAAAGTAATTCCTAGCAGCCTTTGCTCTATGGGATTGAAGCTACTAAATTTCCATGAACTGGTTTTAAGAATAGTAATATAAGCACACTACAGCAACTTTTCACAATCTTAAGAAAAGCATGCACTACCTGCAAAATTACTTGTCTACCGGATGATTCAAAACCTTTGTGAAAAAGTCTTAATTTTCTCTCATTATATAAGGTTGTAAAAAAATGTTTCTAATGGGTCTAGTTTTACTACCCTGTTATTGCCATGAGAAAGTCTTGAATGAGTTTTTGAGGTCTGATACACATGCAGGCTTTTGTACTAAGATTATTAACTAAGGCTAAGAGATCTAATTTAGATGATATTACCAATGATGTGCATATTTCCATTTTTAAGTGGTGGGTAGAGGTCATGAGCTGTAGCCCAGGCTGAGACTCCGGACTTGCTTGTGAGTTCAGTTGTTGGTGATCTTGCTGGTGGCTGTGGAGGTGTGACTAGCTTCCCAGCACCGGTTCCTTAAAAAGAAGCAGCAGATCAGCACATAAACATCATGACTTAACAAACGCGATGGTAAGCTTTGCACAGAAGTGGAGGGAGTGTAGGAGGAATGCGATATTTGGGGCAAACTTACCCAGCTTCAGAGCTGCTGTTTGTCAAGCCTGACCATGGATTTATAGCATTTAACTATTACATTTAAGCCACTACTGGAATTGGCTGGGGCTTGCTATTTCTAGTTCTAGGAAAAGTCTGACATTCTCAAGTATGGTTTTGACCCAGTCTGGAGGAGAAGACTATCCTTCCACTTTTCACAAGAACAAGCAGTTTCTTTAAGAGGAAAAAAAAAAAAAACCAACAAAACCCCCCCACCCAACCACACTAGATGGTATCTCTAAAAGAAAATAATTTCCTGACACTTTAGCAGCTACGCAGTGGAATTACCATTATGCTTGTGCATTTCACTGAGGAGCTGCAAGAGCCGTCAAAGTTTACATCTGGGCAGACCTACCCCAGGAACTGCGTGAGGTGGAACGAGCCCAAAGCCTCCAAGTTAGCAGCCTCTCAAAACTGCCTCTGCCCCTAGATCACCAAGAGAAAGGCAGGCTAATTTTATGGAAACCTCAAAAGTTGAATCACCATGAGAAACAGGCATCTCGATAAAATAACAGTTCATCAGACAGTACCGGAGCAGCATTAATCACCACCGTGAAGCGCCTGATCTGCTGTACTTACATGGCCTTTCCCATGGCTGCCAAAGGGAACCAGTAATCTTTCTCTCAACATGTGGCTGCTAAAATACAGGGTACAGAACATTCTCTTCAGGTGTCCCTTATTATGTAGCTGTCTCCATTTCTCAAACCCACACAGCTCTAGGCTCATTTTTTTATATCTCCATTATATCAAAGAAGTCTGTTAAAAGTTCCTTCTACCCTCTGCTTGACAAAACACTAGGTAACATCCCCACCTCCTGAGTAGTCGGAGAAAGCTTTGGCCCTACCACCTTGATCACGGGACACACTGGCTGCTCCTCTTTGTTGAAAAGCGGAGGGCTGCATCCATATTTGCCTTTGCTCATCTATGGCTGTAGCTACACCTTCGTTGTTTTATTCTCTCCTGTAACGCTTCCCGGCCAATGCTAATATTGCTCCAGCCTGCACGGGTACAGCAGCAGGGGGACGTCGTGCGTCGGCTGGCACTCGAGCAGCTGCAGGTGTGGCAGACACGGCGGTGGATGCTCTGCTGCCCTACCCGAGACTGCTCGGAGACCCCTCCTGAGCTCAGTCGTTGCACTGCCGGAGACACGCCCGTGCCAACACAAAAGCGAGAAGCAGCCCAGTGGTCCCCAAACGCTGCTGTCACTGATCACCACGTCGGTCCCAAGAATCACAGGTTAAACTCTATGGCACGTGTGCCCAGTGCCAAGAGCCCGAGGTCTCCCATGCTCGTTACACGCCGTGCAACCTACAGGTATTCCACCCACGCGATGGGCCTCACCCCCCCTGCTCCGTGTGCTCCTCATTCCTCCCCCCCCCAAGATCTCCAGCCACCAGAGCCGTTTCCCCCGCGAGCCGAAGGGGGAGAAAAGCTGCCCTTCTTCCTCGGACCTGCGGCTCTCACCTGCGCCTCGGCCGGGTCTTTTCTTCCTGGTCTCCACCGCGGGCTGCGGGAGGCCGGGGGTGGGAGGGAGCGGCAGCGACTGAATGCTGCTTGGCTTGTGGAACTGCGACAGCAGGTGGGGAGACTTGGGGGGCAGCGGGGGGGGCACGTCAGGGCTGCCGGCAGCACTGCCGAAGGCGGGGGAGGGTGGACAGGAGAGCCTGCTGGCCGCCAGGGAGTGCGCGGGGGGCGGCGGGGCGGGAGGCGGGCAATCCCTTCCCTCCGGGGGAGCGGGGGCAGCGGCGG
>JAVJGG010000073.1:6783224-6814541 GCA_035590195.1 Aviceda cuculoides
GAAACCCGCAGGGGGGGACGGGGGGCAGGGAGGGGGGGAGAGGGGGGGGCGGAGGAGGAGGAGGAGGGGACGACGCGCCTGCTTGAAACTTGGTGGGCTTGTCGGCCTGAGGAGGAGGGAGCGGGGGTGGCGGAGCAGCGCTGGGGGACACCCCCTTGGGAGGGCGCTCGGCCGGAGGCGGGAGAGCGGGGGGAGGAGGGAACGTGAGGGAAGGTTTGCTGGAAGCGGGAGGCGGTGGAGGGGGGGCGGGCAGGCTGGGCCGCCCCGGGCCGGCTGCGGCTGCGGCTCGGGAGGTGCCGGGAGGCTCCGGTGGGACCGCTGGCCTTGGGCCTTCGGCTGGGTGCGGGGGGTTACTGCTGGCCTTCGCAGCGCTGCCGGTCGGTGGGGCGGAGGTCTTGGGAGCCGCTGCTCGGGCTCCGGGAAGCTGCCCAGCCCTCCCAGCTGAAAAACAGGTATCCCACGTTATACACCTGGATTTCGTTCACGCTCACCAGATAAAACAGTGCAAGGAGCAAGCTCTTCACCTTCCCCTCCCCGGTGGTTACTCCGAGTGATAAATTCTCCCCAAACATCGCGTATCCAACAGGTTGCCCCTGGTCTACCAGGGCTGAGGAGGCAATGTATTGCAGCGGGCAGCAGGGACTCCGCTTAGTCATACGACAACCTGCTGAGAGACCCTGGCTCCCCTCCCTGTCCCTCAGTTTCTGCAAAATGAAACAGTTTAAGGAGAAGGTGCTTTTCTGCAGAGGCCTGGGGTCCTTCGTACCAGCCTCATCTGCCCAGTACAGCCACTGAACACGGATGAGCCGTCTGCTTGGAGGAATCGAGAGTCCTAGTGAAAAGGCCTCACAGAACACAAGTAGATTGACATGCATCAATGAGCATCCTTGAAGTTAAGTACTTGCTTAAGATTAAAAAAATTCACACAGGCATTACATAAATCTCTATCTCCTAGATAAAAGCCAAGTTCTTAAAAGTAGTGCCACAAAGGCTTGCCAGAAGGCACAGGTTCACGTGTTTCCTTTTCAACAGCAAATGCCCGAAGAATCAGCCTTACAAAATTTATTTTCCCAAGTAAATGTCAAGGATTTTTCACAAAGCAAAAAGGGCATCTCATTCTATAATCACAGTCTGATAGGCATGGTCATAATTCTAAGAACAACTCAAAGTAGCTACTGCAGCTGAAGCTGTGTGAGGAAGCCCAGTCACAAGCAGTGATGCGCATCTTGGGCTTGCCTTCCAGGACAAAAAAACCCTGCAGGTAGAGCCAAGTTTTGTCTTTCCCTGCAAGTGCCTACTTCGCTCTGTGCTGCCTGAGCAGGCACAAGCTGCTCAACAGTGCCAGAGATCACTGCTGTGACTCTGCAAGTCACCCCTCGCCGATGCTGGCACTTCTTGAGGTGAAAGCAGCAGCGAGGCTCCCACACATGCCTTCCTCCTGTCTTTGTGAAGCAACAATAACCTTTTTCAGGTCAATAAACTACCTTGCTGGATCAAAGCTGTACTTTATAAAATCCAGAGGGCAAAAATCTTAAATATGAATCTTCGAAGCAGCACACAAGCCTGTAACACTATAGAAATACACGCTCATGGAGGGAAGGAAATATGACTTCTTTGCCATTTGTGCTGGTTGATAAGCTCAGATTTCAATACTCTCTTCAAGGCACAATTAAGTGTTTACATTAAACTAATGTAAAAAGTCTCCATTAAAACTCTGTACAATCTATTCAGTCTCTTTCCTACCCAGTGTAGAGATAGCTAATTATTTACATTTTAAAGAATAGGGCACCTGAGATCTAGAAAGATGATTTCAAGCACATTATTAATTGAGCCCTCCCTGGTCACATGATGAACTAAGGGTTCAGAAAAAAACCAATAAAAATCAATCACTAAAGCTAGCCCTGAAGTACTATCCCAAATCACAGTTTCCCCCAGCTATCTTTTCATACAAACGAAGCCCTTACCTGGCATGTCCCTCTGGCCTGCTGGTCTGAGAACAGGAAAGCCACCAGCAAATAACCCTCCCAGAGGCTGCTGAGAGCCCCCTTTATTAATGGCTGGATTAACTCCATCTCTGTTAGTTCCTTTGGGTTCTATTAAAAAGAAGAACAGGGTATATCAGAAAGTCATTTTCCTTGCCCTCAGACTGCTAAGACTTGGCACCAACAAACGTAGCCAAGACCAGACTTTCCCCTCTTTAAGCAGGCTCAGCAAGGAAAGTTACTGTTAACACAGGTAACTGCCATTACTCTCTGACCCACATCTTGGAGCACAACACCCTCTGGTGCTCTTTAATCTCACGTCAATAATGACACCAACAAGAAGCTGTTAGACAACATTAAATTTATGCTTCTAGAATTTGTTGGCATTTTTTGTTCTTTTTATCTTTTTGTGCTTTTTATCTTTATCTAAAGAACACTTCTGCCAGAACCAATAATTCCCACCTAAACAATTACTTTATTGAGAAACTCGCAAGGATTTCAAGCGATTTTTCTTGGACAAGGAATGCCTGTTAAGGTGATATCCAGTTATAAACTTATTATGAAGTGTTGATAGTTATTGATCTTAGAGCAGGATGCAAGTTTAGAAAGTGTCCCCTCTCCACATCCTAAGGCCATATGAAGATGCAGACCTGTGCTGAAATTCCAACCTGCCCTTCAATTTGAAAACTGTCCAGCTGAGCTCCACAACTGAGGCTTCAGCAAAGCTCACCCAGGGGCCTTACTCAGGAGCACATACTTACTTTCAATCTGTGGTGCACTGCGGTCATTGATTTGAGTCACTTTTCTTAAGCGAGTTCCCTGCTGGATATCAGCTAAGAGTGCATTTCGTGCTTTTTGGTCTTCCTTTCGCAATTTTGGTACCTCTGAACTTGCCTGTTGACAATAAGAGCATTGGATGGGAGGTACAGACAAAAACGCATGCTTAGAAAGGACACATAAACAAACATGGGTTAGAAGATTTGAAATAAACCATCCTTGGCAGCTGTCATTTCAAAGCCTTTGAGTCAAATCAACACGAACAGCGTTCAGTTGTATAGGAGGCAGGAAAGCTGAAAGTTTAAATATAACATGAATCTAATACTAGCTGTGCTAATACTGTTGAAAGGAAATTAGGGGACATGCTTAAATGAAATGTGACCTCTTGCTTGGCTGTTTATGTCTCTGCCCCACAACTCCAGCTCTGCCTGCCTCTCTCGTTAGCTCTTTCCATGCTATTTACGATGCTTTACAACAAAAAATTTATATGCTGCCTTAGAATAAACACCTTTCTGTTTTATCCACTCTGCCTTAGGAAAAAAGATGGATAAATGAATACTGCACTTATATTTGAATGTGATCATTAACTAATTTAGATTGTCTCTCTGTATTGGAGATTTACACCAGTTTAAGTAGACTGTCTTTAGAACAATGCAATTATATTTTAGTAACTTTTCTAGCCTAACTAAGGTCTGTAAATGGAAAATCAGGTTGTAGTTTAAAGTTTTGTAATAAAAAAAAAAATTTATTCTTATTTCATCAAGTTTCCTATACAAAAAAATAATCAAATCTTTAAAAAGTTTGGATGTTTCACTTTCCTGAAGCAGACATAAACCAGCAAAGCTGTTATTTCTAAACCTATCATGTGGTTAACAGAGTGGTCTACCAGAGGGGAATATTCATGTCAGAAGAGCAATGTGCTGCATGTGTCCACAGCTACTGCAAATTCCCGTAGGTTAGCTAACTTCCTAAAGAGAACACATACCAGAAATGTTTCCATGGCCCTTAATTTTAGCATCATAGTCATAATAAAGCAGAACAATACTGTCGCACTTTAAAACAAAAACCCCAACTTGGTTATAGCATTCTGAAAGCAAAACAGAAACTTGAAAATACTTAGCCAGCTGCTGAATTAATAAAATGTCTAGCTTGCTAATCCTAAATGAAGAGTTTTACCGGTATGATATTACTTGTGGTTATTTTTGCACTTGCTAAAAAAAAAAAAAAAAAGAAAAAAAAAAGGCAAGCTAGACTGGCAGAGCCCCACTAGATGGCACTCCAGATCGCTGCTAATGCCTGCTGCATTCCTCACACCTGATGTAAAAACTCGGAATTATAATCTTGTGACTGATACTGTAACCATATATTATTTTAAAATATTAGAAAAAACCCACTGTGTCACATAGTTTCCTAATTTGAAACAGCACTGCCTGCCCTTGTGCTTTCAGGACAGTGAGTTCCACGGCCCATTAAGACAACCCAGGAAAGCCGCCTGTGTACGCAGCCGCGTTAGACCGTGTACCAGCCAGAAACTATTTCCACTCACATTTTCTACAAGCTGACAATACTTACTGTGAAAAATGGAAATACCATAACTGGAACAAGGGTGATTCCCCTTCTCACAAAAACTTTTTACCAGTATCTTCACCTTCACGCCTCTCTACTCCCACTAATGACTTTGCTGTAGCAGGACAACCAGGATCTAGAGGGATCCGATCGAGACCCGTGTTTAAAATTAGATCCAGCAGCTGTCTTTTCGCTTCCGGGTTCAAGTGTCCGTATATTATGCCAGCTGTCCACTTCATCTCCCCAGTCTACTTCTCTGAGCAGGTAGGCTATTGGAATATAAAGTCTTGATATCCAAATAGCTATCAGGCTAAAATACCCAACTTTTGGCAACTTACATTTGTGAGTGACCCATGGCTTGATATGACTTTAACATGGCTAAGATATTAATTTGTTCACAATGTGTAGCATAAAAAAGCAGGAACACCATTCTGCAGGCCCATAATGCAGTGTAACAAGCTGCCTTCTCTTACAATAGATCCCCTTACTTCAAGCACAACTCCATCCCGTGACCCAGCTGTTTCTTCTTCCTCCTCATGTACGTAAGAGATACAATCTTCCATGCCCAGCCTGGTGGACCCAGGTGATTGATTAGCTGCTGAGTAGCTTGATACGGATTCTCTTTTTCCATTACAAAGTCAAGATGGTCTGGGGTGTAATGTTGCCTGGTTGCACAGCGGTCAGAACTCCTTCGGATTTCTTGTTTGCTGCCTGTACTCCCAAGGCCGGTGACAATTCTTGCCAAGAATCAATTCACCAGGTAAGTATCTCACCTGCTCATCTACTGGTGTTCTGCATTTGCAAATTTGTGTTTTCACCATATTGCTTTTTGATACACAATCAGAAAGGAACCTTCCTTCGATTAAGAAATTAATCTGGGATTCAAACTCATGCTATGCTTGCAATCCATAGCACAAGAACAGATACTAAATGTATAAACTGTGTTATCAGGAGAAAAATAAAAAGAGGAACTCTTATGGGTGTCAAATCTTCAGTCCCAATCACATGCAATAGAAGCATTTCAGCAGGAAGACTAATATATTTTGAGTTACAGAGGAAAAACAGCTGCAAGACAAAAGATGTAATTCTTAGGCTACTTTCTACGCCGCCATCTGCAGGGCAGCCTCATTTATTTACGAAAAAGGAAACATCTCAATCTTTCAATGAAAATCAGAAGGGAAGCAGAGAAGAATGTGAAGATCATTTGTTTTATCAGATGCCAGAGGTGCCTCAGGTAACACACAGTGAAATTAAATTCCATACTTTATTTACATGAATTGGTAAGGGAACGGTGGGTTCTCATTACCTTAGTAACCACTAGGTTGTTCTGCTATTATTTCAGACACAAAGAATGGCACATTCAATACATACTTGGAAACAGAACGGAACAAACCACGCATGTAAATAGCCTGAACGTAAGAGAGCTACTCCATTTTCATCTCGCCAAACTCCACTACCTTTGTCTTCAGTGTCCTAAATTACACCCTCAGCTATACCATTCAGTAAGGTATAGGATCAATGTTTGGGCTACCTGACAGGTCTCCAAAGTACCTGTAAACAGGAAACCACCATCAAATCACAGTATTTAGAGTGATGTTCCAGAGTGTAAATCATCAATGAGGGAAATAAACATTTCAAAATTTGCAAGTGATAACTTTGGCAGAGAAATGAATGAGGACAGCATGGTTATACAGAGAGATCCAAATCACCGCGACTTGAGGCCATTTGAAAAGAACGACAAACCAAAACGTGCTCCCCCCCCGCGGGGGGGGGGGGGGGGGGGGGGGGAGAAAAAAAAGAAGTTACACAATATACAAACATCAACTGTAAAACTGAAAATGACTGGATGAGAAGTTCTGGCCTTACCTCTAAAATGAAAGCCTGCATCCAGAGTGCCATAAGCCTGAACCTGGCAGTGGACTCCAGCAGTGAGCCTGCACGAGCAAGCGTGCCTGACCCTCTAGCACAGTGCTGTGGCAAGGGGGGATAGCACACTCCTCTGACATATTCTATCCTTTCAGAAAAAATAATGTGAGCAAAAATGGAACAACAAGTTCAGTTCTGGTCTCCAGGTCTTTAAAATTATGTCGAAAAAATGGAGATGCACAGGAAAGACCCGAAGTGGTATTCAAAAAGCTGGAGGAAAGAGTTCAGATTTTAGCAGCTCAGTTTGGTCCGTCAGCCCTGAAGTCTCTCTGCGGGGTGGTCTGCCTGCACAACACACAAACCCTAACGGGGAAATGACAGTGAGGACTCAGGCAGCAGAGACAGGTGTTTGGTGAATTAACACCAGACACGGCCAGACAAGCTCCGATTAGAAAGCAGCAAGCATGGGAGCAGCGAGACTGACCGCTCCCAGCAGCAAAAGGCTGCGGATGGCAGCAGGACTATCATTTTCTTGGTTTTCAGATCAAGGCTGGATGCTCTCTGGCAGAAGTGCTTTTTGTGAAGTGTGAGTCCTTGGGCCCCACACAGAGCTACTTGCCAACATGCAATACCTTGCAGTGGGGAGGTAGCCAGAGGTTAGTAACAGTTCCTTCCAGTTAGGAGTTTTGTGAAAGTGAATCATTTTGTTTAGGAGAACACTGTTTACACTGTATATATGGACCACACAAGGTTTGGCCCTGAATAGTCACAATACTAACCCCCTAGACTGGGTTGTATCGGACAAATTAAGAGCAGAGAGACTTTTTTAAGGAAAATGCACTGAAATCCATGGCAATGAGCTCCATTTCTGGGTACATTACTGCTGCAATACTTGCACCACCTTGTGAAAGTCACTTTACATCTTGCAAGACAGATGGGAGCATCGACCTACCCTCTGGGCTCCAATGATACTTAAAATATTTAAGAGGTATACGTGCTCAGTTACTAAAATGATGTAAATGCAGAAGGCACCAGGCATTTGAAAAAGTTTATAGTAGTACTAATTATATCTTTCAGATTTTAAAGAGCACTCCTGCACACAAAAAAGGGGAAATCCTCTGGACTCTAGGCAAGTAGTTCAGGTCACAGTGGATGCATATACTGTCCCAAAAATGGGTTATATTGGCTCTGATTTTTAAATATCCTCTTTACTGAGTTTGCAAAATACTTTGGGGTAGTGTAGATATTCATAAACATGACAGTTGCAGCAAAAATGTCCCTCCAGCCTTCTGGACAATCCAGTAGCCAGGCAGTCATGGACCTTTGTTTTAGAATAAACCCATCAGCTGATGGGAAAAGAGGATCCAGTACTCCAGCTCTATAATAGGTAGGTGCCATATGTAAGGTAAAAGAAAGCATGATTCCATCCAAAGGTACTACATTCTCGTATTTCAGAGAACTTATAGTATTGAGTATTTATACTCCTAATGTGTAATGAATCGTATCATCACAGTAGATTCCCTTTCCTGGTCACTTTTTGTAGGAAATACTGGAAATACAGCTGTGTAAAAAATGTATTTATTTATCTGAACTAGATAAAAAACCTAAACCAAAAAAGAAGTCAAAATACACTTAGCTACTCCCTAACAATCTATTTGGTGAGACACATACCAATAAAATTAAAAATCAATCTATCAATTTGACATGCAGTATTTTATTATGGGCAGAAACAGACCTCTCTCTTTTGCTGACAATTTAATTTATTTCTATGAATCTGGTGTCAATCACCCTTCCTCTCCCCCATGCCCAATTTTTTCCCCCTAGACAAAAAAAAGGATTCAATGCAGAGATCAAGCACAGATACTGGCAGAAGGCATACGCAGCATGTATTTTAGTAAAAGAAGAGTTTGAAGACACCCTTTAACAGACCCTTGCTTTCTCATTATTTTCCTTTGCCATGCTCAACCAAGCCTGCACAGACATGGGCTGAGGCAAGGGATCTTCACCGATGCAGCATACAACACCTCAGGTTTGGCTTTTAAGGAAGGGAAAGACGTTGCAGCAAGATAAAGAAGGATGAACAGAAAGCTCTAGGATAAGGGATACTTCATCACACAGACACACATACATGAAAACAAGAGTTCCTGGGCCAGTCCCAGCCTTCTCTGGCATCCAATCTGACAGGATTCAGAGACCAAGCTTAAACTAAGAAATGCAAAAGAAAAAGTATACAAACATGACAATGGACAATTAAAACCACCATGTAGAACAGCAGACAGGGCAAAACCAGCAATAGCTGCATAGGCAATGCAGTCATTAATGCGACAGGGCCAAATCTGGCCGAAGAAACCATGCATCAACAGTGATTCTTTAATTCAAGGACCTGCAAAGCATCAAGGAAGAGCCTGAACAACTGGAAATATAACAAAACCCCCCAATATTATTTCTATATTAACAATAACTGGAATTCTAGTGTTGACAAATACAGATTGTTCAGAAAAGAGGACAAAGAAGGTGAAGCTAGCTGTGTTACGCTGTATGTGCATCATGTCAGAGATGGCTAAGAATATTGAGAGGAAAACACAGCTTGTTTGGGCTTGGTAAATCTTCTGAGGAAGGATGATGAGTGTTCTCATGGCCCATATGGCACAGCAAGGCTCTCCAAGTAGGAGAGCACTAAGGAAGAGATGATGAGTGGGTCCACACCCAGCCAAAAAGCTCCCGCTCCTTTGAAGGAAAGCCAGGCACAGGGTTGGTGCTCACAACAGTCTTTGAAGGGCACAGACATAGAGTAAGGGGCCTTAAGGGGCAACGTCCTGCTAAAATACCCTTCTGGGAACACTGGTGATGAAAAAGAGTGGACTAAGAACATGGGAGACCTGCTTGCAAGCAACTTACTCCATAACTTCCTTCCACTTAACTGCAAGCTGCTGACCACAAGTGTTCCACAAGGAGATCCCTGTAACCATCAGGACTAATGCATTTAAATGAATTAAACTCTTAAAAGACTGCATCCCTGTCAAAAACAGAACTGACAGGAAAAAAAATATTGACACTAAGATGTCAGAATATTCTAATAAACTACAACATTGTAACTTTTTATTAAAAGAATGAGGTTGTTTTGGAACAAGGTAGAATATGGAATATGACCAGAAATCTCAGTGTAAGCTAGCCAGAATGACTTCCTTGACATAGCATAGGATTGTAAAAGCCATCTCTGCATTTGTAGCCCAACATGAAATCTGAAATGCCAGTGGAACTTGTTTTCCCAAGATCAGTCTACTAGTACTAGATTAGAATTACAGCAAGAATTCACGATTTTATATTTGCAGCAGAAGCAGTTTGCCCAGCAGGCAAGAGCACTGCTTTTACAAAGAATTCTCAAACTAGCAGCTAAAGTCTCCCCCGGGAACATGCCAAGAAATGCAATTGCAACAAAACCCAGGAGCTTATTAAAATAATAAAATAAACACAGTCTCCAGCAAGTCACAAACAGAAGTACAGTAGAGAAAAACATTGTCATCCTTCTTGCATTTACTTTAAGTATGCATCAGGTGTGGTTTCATTCACACACTGTCAAATGCAAAATAAAATAATCAAAGCAATCTCGCCTTCCAGCTTAAGGAAAAATCTAACAAGTCTCAACAACAAAGCATATGATTTCTTTTATTTTAAACTGTTCATTTGTAAAGAAGTTTGCGAGATCTGGTACATGTGAGTTTTGGTTCATCTGTTCACAACAGAGCCCTGACCTCTGATTTAAAGCTTTTTAATTACGGGAAACCTCGCCACAGTGCAAGATTTCACCTGCGCAGTCAGTCGCAAGATCAGAGCCCCTTCTTGTGTTTCTGCTGTGTAGCATAGGATGAAACTAATTAATTCTTGGCACTTGGTCTACCTGGGTAAACACTGCAATCTCTCAGCCCTCTAGCAAGCTGAGCTTCAAACGCTTCCCATGTGAGGGGTCACTCTCCAGCCAACTTTTCTGAGGGAACCCACACAAGGGGACCTGCCAAATAGCTTCCTGGCAGCTAATGGAGTCATTGTTTCAAGAGAATGACAGGACCAGCATTTCATGATTCCATCTACACCCAGCTCAATAATGATTAACCATGATCTCAGTCTCCATTGCACAAAGATCTACAATCTGAACCTGCTGGGTTGAAAAGGTCATGGAGCAATGTGTGTACTTAGATAGGCAGCGTCCACACCAGCCTTGTTCCCCAACTTCTAGCAAGGGAAGTACTGCGCAGAAGTTGTTACAGATCTCTTCCCCGCCTTCTAGCCACCACCTAGTCCTGGCAGCAGTCGCAAATAACGAGGCGTTTCAGTGTTAGCAGAGCCCAGTGCCTGCTCCGTGCTAGGCATCTACCTGCCTGAAGTGTACCAGCAGACACAACGGCAGGGACCAAAAGATAAAAAAATAGCATAGCAGGAGTTACTCTCTTCTACATCTATATTCCAGTGCTTATTTCAAACACCACCAGTAATCAACGCCACTGTACCCAGTAAAACCCTCTTCATTTTATGTTAGCACCACTCCATCAGACAATGCAAAATCTTGTAGACTTAAAGGTTCAATTGCTCCTGCCACAAACAGAGCAGTGGGCTTATTAACAAGGGTGTACTTGAAGTTTTCGACTGTGGGTTGCTAAGTTTCTGTACCTGAATGCAAAAATACAACAGAATCAATATGATGATTTATACCTGCTGAGTCATTTAGCTTTTCTGTGGCTATTTAACTTTGTGACACCCACATTTTAAACATAAATCCCGGCTGTTTGTTCACTAAAAGAAAATATACAGTAACGGAAGCCACTAAAATGGAGGCACTATAAAATCAAACTACTCTAAAAGTGCTTCCCAGCAGTTCAGAAAGACCGCAGGTCAGATACCAAAAATACCCTGCAACTGGATTAAAAAAATAATTTTGAACTTCACCTTCTGATTTCTAAATTTTTGGGATTCAAATTCACAAGACTTCTTCTGCATCAGTGAAAACAGAGTGAAAATTCGTACACAAACAAGAAAACCTGAGGCCCTGGCACTGTAATGAAAATGTCAAACAGCACAAGGCTGAAAACACTGTTGTGGGAGCTGGGACACTACCGCTGTTTATTTTCTTTAACCATAGCAGGGTGCCCAGAATGGCAAGGGCTACTATGAGTAGTGATAACAAAATACTCAACATACGATGACCTATATGTATCACAATTTAATCTCACTCTGTTCTAAGAACGCTAGGCCATTTCTCCTACCCAGTTACCTGCGTAGAAGCTACTGATTGTTCCGAAATGCCTTTTAGCATCCATGCAAAATTATGGTTAGTCCAAGATAAGAGAATAGTGAGAAACTAACATTTCTTGCAATGTCACCTTCCAGCCACAGAGAGAAGTCCAACTCAAGTGTCTTTATAATTCTGGGTTCTCTTTTAATTAAAAGGCTACAAGTGTCATATTAATTGACAGATGGAATTTGATGTGTAGCCATGGCATACACTACAGACGGGGTACTGATTTTTCAGGGCAGTATTACTTTGTGATTAGAATCGTAAATTAACCTATTAGCTCGCTGCAGCTAGGCTGCTTCTAGTACCTGGGCTTGATCATTTACAGCTGGTACCTCTGCGACACGCTGCAACTGCCATACTTTTATATGGAAAATTGTACAGATGAAAAACAGACAGCAAGAATAAGAAAATTATGTTTAAATGCTTTTCATTCCATTCAGGCAACATGTACAACACAACGATATTATGAAGAAACCTGCAAAACAGAACTCACCACCTAAATACATTAAAAGTGGTGACCTAAGAGATCTCAGGTAAACCATTCAAGAAGATTAGCATATACAAATATATGCAGTATATGCCCCTGTACCTGTCCAGATGAAATACACGGAGCAATGCCAACCTAGTATTTATGTTTTCTTTACATCTTCCCCACCTTTCACAGCTCTCACATACTTACCCTTTCTGTATTTGCTGTCTACAAGAGTAGAAGGCTGCAGCAGCAACACTAAGAGATGCCATAGCTATGCAATCCCACATTTTCCACTACCTGAAAATTAAGTCAAATAAACCACATAAAGACACAGCATTTTTTCTACATAATTGCCTCTCATTTCTTTATGAAAGCAGACTGGTGTGAGATGTGATACATCATTAAAACACTATAAATCAGTTTCCTTTATTTTGGCTGGAACAAAGCATGCTCAAAAATTCCAGCTGTGCTTTGCCCAGCCCTTACCACAGTCTGTATAATGGCCAGTCATCAGCAAGGTTACCAACCCTGCACTCTCTCTTGGTCCAGTATTTTTTACCTATCAACAATAAATATTATGATTTAGTATCTCCTGACCTAGGGACTTAATGACAAAGTACTAAATATCACCTTACTCACAGCTTGCATAAAATTTTAATAAACACATTCCTACGTATTTTGTAATTGGCACTATGACGATTCTGTTCTTTCGGTGTAACACTTGCACATTTAGGGGACTGAATGAAAACTTGAGAAATTACCTTAATTTTTACAATAAATAATTAGCAAGCATGCATACACATTTATGCATACACTTATATGCGCACATTCTCTCACATTATATTTGGTAAGACCAAATCAAAATACCATAAATTATCATTCCCTTCAGCCAAGCTGTTTGACATACGTTGTTTTTTCTCCTTCCAAAGAACAGTAGTGCTAAATGTCATAGGAGCAAAACCAACTCCCACACAACTTCAGATAAGCACTGTAGCTCTCTGAGTTTCTTGGGAAGGTTGAAGGAAAAACCTCAACAACGTCTGCACTCTGACAACTGCATGAAGGAGGGAAAAAACATCCCCCCGAGGAAAACTATCAGCTGATGTTTTTCTTAACCTTGGAATCCTACCTCTGTAAATTATGCATTTATCACAGTGTTATATCACGAGGAATTGCTTTTCTGAGTTTTTTATTACAAGAGTAGAAAATAAGGTCAGAATAACAAACTTGGTAAACACTGACATATGTTTATCTGCAACAGAAATTCTAATTCTTTTTTTTTTTAACTAAATAAGAGTGAGGTAATCATTAAGATTAATCTACAAGCAGTCTGGCATTCAGCATTATTTCAAGTTTCGCATTTCTATCACCAAAGTAAGCATATTCCTTTCTTCTCCTCTCCTAGTTTTCAGTATGCCAATAAGGCAAATAAACTCCTGGTGCTACTTTACTGGCTTTAATCATCTGATCCATAGTGATTTTTCAGGTTAATTTCTATGCTAAGACTTTAATAATAACAATTCTAAAAAGAATATAAGTATTTTCTTAAATTCCACAAATATATGACTCATTAAACAAACATCTTCTCTGAATAAGGCACAACCCAGCAGGGCTGCTACACATCCACACTTCCTTCAATATTAACATTTTAATAGGTTATGACTGATCATAACATTAGGAATCCAAATGTACAGACAAAGGCTGCACAGCAGTGCGCAGCCTCCACTGCACGTAAAAAGTGAATGTGGTTTATCAAAGCAAAATTCTCTCTTGATCCTCTCTTGGGAGATTAAGCAGAGAAAATTTTTTCATCAGCCTCAGTGGTGGTATCTGCTCTGGGAAATACGACAAACCAAAACTAACCAGAATGCCTCATATGCCAAACTAAAAGGCTAAAGGCATAAAAGAAATAGAGGGGGAATAAGAAGATGTTTTTTCAGGAGCAGAAAGCTTTAAAAAAAACCTAAACCCAACACTCTCCCCCCAAAAACAACAACAAAAACCTATGGAAAAAAAACACCTTATGTGACACACTTATGTCTATAAATTGAAAGAGCCTTAGAACAAACATCCTAATGCCTCCTTTCCTTTATTAGGGTGGAGGGCAAGAGGGAAAAAGAAAAGATCTGAATTCTGCAAGCCAATGCCAGAAAATATATTGGGGCACAGTTTTATTCTGCCTACTCACCCCCTCTCATCTTTATCTATGACCCCTAGAAAGCAGGCATTTCAAGACATGCTCAATTAATCCAATTAGCTATATTTACATTTTGACTCAGCCACCTACAGCTGCTAGTGCAGATACCCTACCATTCCCTCCTGAAAAATCCACTTTGTTTCCTTTTAAGTATGCTCTAACAGCCAGTAGCTTTTCAGCTGTTGGGCACAGGTGGCTCCTAGCGTGTCTTAAATACCATCTCCAAATCACTTTAGTATTGCCTTGCAACAACTTTTGTGAGCAGAATTCAGTACAAGTACTTACAGAATATCTGCAAGTTCAAAATCCTTGAAAACGGTATGAAAGAACCTAACTTTCTTCTGCCTTAAGAAGGAGTTAACAGTACAAAAAGGTCAAGTGCCAACAGTGCTTAGGATTTCATTGAAGTACAGACCCCAAAATAATTTGGGACCATGGCTCCTAATATTCACTAAGAAAATGTGCAGGAAAAAAAAAAGATAATGTGATGACTACTTCTACTATAAATCTCTTAATAATGAAAGCAAGAGGAAAGTACAGCTATTATCCATATAATTGGAAAAGCAAGACAAGTCTATGGTATCCATTCAATGGCATCATGCGAAATTACAGGATTCTAAAACCTCAACCTACACACAGACATTTCTCTTTTAACGTAAATCAAGTAAGTTAAACTAGTGGCTTGCCTGCATATCAATAGCAAAATTAAAACCTAACTTTTAATTGCTAACATGTAAATATTATTCTGGTTAATTATATCAGTATAATAAAAGTCATAGTGTTTTTTACTTTGGAACTTTTCCAGGTGTTGGCCAAATAAAACTTGTTTGTTTTGAAGGGTTTCCTTAAAGCTACACGCCTGTTAGAATTTTTCCTTCTTCCATCCTCCAACTGCAGATTTAGCAGCTGTAAAAGACAGATGCCAATTTCTAGAAAATAGCTTCCTAGTAGAAGAAAATAGGGTCTGTAGCAAGTTTTCATGGATTCCTCAGTTATAAGATTTTACTCTGCAACTTAGCACCAGCTGGAGAGCTGACTTTTATACTGCGCTTCTGCTGAACTCACCAGGCAGACTACAGATCCTCTCAGAGTTAGCTCTCTCTCATTCGGTTTTGACCAAGAAAAATCCTTTTGCTGCTACAGAAGAAACAATGTTCTGCCACATTATTTTACTGGTTCTTTATGTTGGTTCATGTGCTCTTTTTAGAGTCAACGCTTATTAAAAGAAAGGCTTTAATATCAGACATTAATTAGAAATACATTTAGTTTGCATCATATCGCCAAGATAAAACTGACGCTAAATTCTGTATGTCTTACGCACAGAAGATCACATTTGAAATAGAATGATCTAACTAATATATGGAAATACAGTATAAGCTTTCTTGTATCAAAACCCTATCACAGTAGTGGTTTTAGTCATCAGAAAATGAGGGGAAAGAAAAAAATCCCAACTTATTCATACTGGTCCTTAAGGGTCCTCTTAGCTTTCTCAAGTCATTTACAATTGGCATATGTTAGAGGAGTCTAAAAACATCTCTAGATACTTTACTGAGCTAAGTTTATTAGGATAAGAACACCTGCAGCTTCTGTTGACTTTAATTGCAGTTGTGGGCATTAAATTGCTCACAAAATTCAGCTCACTTATTTCAGTATCCAACTATAGGTCGTGTACCAACTCAGAAGAGCTGCTAATTGAAAACACTGCTCATGGTGCCCAAAGTTAAAACAGAATGATAAAAGGAATTAAGCACTGCTTGTTTCATGTGCTGTCTTTATCTTCCTCCTCTTCATCTCCACAATTCATGGAGAACTTTACAAAATGGTTCAGCCTGCAAAGTAGCAGAGAGAAACAGGCAAGGAAACCTCTTTCTGAAAGAAGATAACGTAAGAACATTATCAAACAAAATCAACAGACCTTCATTGGAACAAAACAGGCAGAGATGCCATAGAATGCAAGGGAGAAATAAAGTTCTTAAAAAAAAAAAATAATAATGATTTCAAATACCACATACTGTTTTGCTTCAGGGACTAATGTACACTGTAAATAAGTACAGCAGTGACAGAAAAACATATGAAAAAAACTCAGGAGAGATTTTATGTCTTGAACACAACCATGCCAGGTTTCACGACTTCAAAAACGGTCTAAGAATTTCAATGCAGAAACAGACTATGAACAAATGATTGCAGAATACAAGGAATGACTTAAACATGTTTTACCATTAGTACAATAATTGATTGTGAAGGTATGAAAATGTAATACCCTGAAACTCCACTCAGAGCATCCTCCTCTTACTGCAAATATGCTGGCAGGGCACATGTTCTACTTCATGACACACACAGTAACTATCTGATACAAGCGGTAATTGTTCCTGCACATGTATAAAAGCATATTGTGCTGCATCCCCAGGAAGACAGCTTGTGCTAGAAAGAGCAACACCTACGGTTGAACACTGTGAGTCTTAATAGAAGCTGCAAGAAAGAGGATGAAGAAATTAACACTTACCACCTGCACATTACCAATATAAAAATGAGTTCCCTGTGGCTGGAGAAGTATTCACAAATGCTAAATTCTCACCACATGCACACTAATGCAATCACCTCCAAACTTTTTGATCCTGCACCCATAGCAGTAAAAAGATTTTTGAGCATGCACCCCAGTATATGTATATTTATTTATTTATAAGTTATACACATGTATGACTGAAGTTCCAATATTTTCTTCCCGCACCCCAATGGATCATCTGGTGCACCCCACTTTGGAGATCACTGGTTTAACAAACAGAAGAACAAAAGCCAGCAAAACAAGCATCTGCCCCAGATATTTGCTACGAATATCCACGGCAAAATTCTGGGGGCTCTCAGCTGGCTGCTCTAGCTAAGCGTTTGCTAATAGAGATGAAAAGTCAACCTTACCAGAGGCGGTGGTGGAGGGGGCCCTCCAGAAGGTGGTGGAGGAGGAGGTGGTGGTGGTGGCGGCACAGGCATCCGTTAAGATTTTTAGCTTCACGCAGTTATGAAAAATATAGACGAAGTCTATGTCCTTGAGGAGAAGGAAGGGAGGAGAAAGAAAAGTGGGGGGAAAAAAAAAGAAAAAAAAAAGGAGACGAATGTGTTTATACACTGTAAGCTGAAGATCAGCCAAATTTCTAGCTCTTAGCAGACTGAAGACTTTTATACTGCACCGCTTCCAAAACTACAGTACGAACAGCCTCATTATAGTTATCTGATGACAACATTCATCTAAAGAGCAAGCTGACAGATCTGGACAAGTGCCATGAATACCAAATGCATAGATGCCAGCCTGTCCAGCTTTAACTATTACGCCTTGCCTTAATCTAGCCCATAGCCCTGAAACACAGTTCTGCAGAGAACAAATCACAGTCAACCACATGTAGACACTCCTGCTGCGACAAAAACTTTGTTGACTTCAAGCCAGAGGTTTGCTGCTCTAAGGACAGAGTAAGGAACTTTGTAAGGTTCGCTGGACTTGCTTCAGTGTTAAAAAGAAAGAAACAAAAAAGAAAAAAAAATATATGCTTGCATAATAAATGGAAGAAATCTACAATTTAAAGCTTCTATCACCAAACAGCATATAAGGACCAGACACTTCAAGTACTGAAGTCATATGTTTTTCCTGCCATTTTCAAATGTTAACTTTTCACAATTCTTCAGTAATACACTGACGAAAGAGACACATAACTTCGAACAAAAGCTTTTTTTTTTTTTTTTTTAAATCTCTTGCAGAATGACAGTGCATCACTCACTGATTTTCACCTCTAACCCCACCCCCGGCATGACTGCACTCCTCAGTCTGAAGTCATCTGTAAAGTTAACAAGCAACCCCTGTATTTCATCAGTAAAATTGCAAATGAAAGTACTAGGCAGTGCCAAAGAGAGCCCTCTGCAAGCCATACTTGATAGCTACTTTTATTTTGATAGTGACTCTTGGATAAATGCTCTGAATATGGTTTTACATCTAGTTTTATGCCCATCGTGTCATGACTGTCTTCTGAGACCGTTCACAATGTCATGTGAAACAGCATCAAAAGCCCTACAATAACACAAAATATGACATCAGCTATTTCTTTCCTTTCTGTAAGGCTTTATCTTAGCAGGAAATTACATTGATTTGACACATTTGCTCTTTATAGATCTCTGTAGATGATAATTTGTTTTCCTGTCTCCTCCAAGCATTTAGAAACATTTTACTCATTTTGATGTTTTCCTAGAAATTGATGTTATGTTGAAAGGACCACAGTTCCCAGGCCCTATTCCCCTTGTCCTTCCCCTCTTTTTTAAAAGCAGGCACTCTGTGCTTTTCCAGCTGTCTGAAACCTTTTGGTCAAGTAATTTAAGAATCACCTGTGTAAGCAGGAGGCATGAGACAGTTAAATCTGGAGAACTTCAGGACAAAAGACAAGACAGAAATGAGGCAAGTTACAATCTTTAGGGGAATACTTTGCTGTTTTGTTAGAGAGGCAATAAAGTTAAAATACATGCAGCCTTGTCCACTTCCTACCTAGTGTACGTGAACAATATCCAGATAATATCTGAGTATTTTCCTTCTGCTGTATCTTGTAAAATACTTTATGGGAGATCAATCAAAAATTAAATATGCAGAGCCTCTGCAACACTTGCTTTCTCCATTAAGAGACTGCTATGCAAAGGACTAGCGTTATCAAAGCACTCTGGATCTGTAACAGAATTCGTTACAATCACTTTAATAATGGCTTAATGAAGCTTGCCAAGAAAGCCGACATCGCAGCATCTCCACCATGCCACCCTCATTGTTGCCCTATGCAAAAAGCTATTATCAGAAGATATCTCTTTTCCTCAATTAAGTCATTCAAAAACATGGACATAAGGAGAATGAGTCTTCCCTGCTAATAATATGTTTCGGGTTAGTATCTTCCTACCCTGCAATACAGGCCTTTTGTCTTCATTAAGGATTTAGATTGGGAAATATGCTCTTAGTCAAATTAGAAAAAAAATACAACCCACGCTTCTGTGGCAGACCATGTGCATGGCAGCAGGAGGCAAAGCACACTGGAGGCAAACAGCAGTGGGAGAAAGGAAATGGGAAGCGGCTCTTGGTATTTAGAAGTCACAATCTGAAATGCAATCAGATGACTTTTCTAGCCGCCTCTCTCACCAGTCCCTGCCCCAGCACCCATTCCTCCAGGTGATGCAGCCTAAGTTCCAGGACCAGAAGCTGTGTGGCCATCTACAACCCAAAATTCAGTGCAGAGGAAGTGTTCACTTCACCATGGATCCCACCACTCCCCTATCCTGAATCCTCTTGTCTAGTGACAGAGGAGAAGAATGCATTTCGAGGGGCCTATAACACACAGCCCTTGAATGAAATATTGGAGATGCCCTAAAGCTTTCCTCCCGTGCTGTTTCAAATCCTCTACAAATGAACTATCTTTCAGAAAATTCTGCGTACGTGCCTGCCTTTGGCTCTTACCACAAATTCAAAGGCTCAATGTCCTGACCCGGGCGTGCTTTTGTGCACCCAGAAGAATTAATGGGTTTTTACACCATCACAGTGTGAAGGTGGTCACATCTAATACCTACACAGTAAAGAACCACTTTCCATGTACGGGGTTGTATTTGTTCAAGTAGACTTTGGAAAAAGGAGGGCTGTCATTCACACAAGCAGACACTGATAGCAAAGGAGGACTGTATGTAGATAAAGGTAGGCATCTTCAAACTAACATACAAATAAAAAAAATTGGCTCTTAAAATTTAGCCATATCTACACATTTTAATACGTAGGACTGGCTGTGAGAACCTGTTTTGTATTACTGCACCTATCTCACTTATGTGGTTTGTATTTAAAGAAAATTATGTAGAAGACTGCACTTTCAATGTATCAACATGCTATTTGGAGGCCTCTATTCCTTGTTTAAAGGCTGTATTTCATCTGCCCTCCCCCCCTCGCCCCCACTAAGTTGCTAGTTAAAATATGGTTGGCAATTTCAGACAGCTTCAGAACATGCTGGGGTTATGGATTTGCACATTATAAGCTAAATAAATTCTGAATTAAAAACAAAAAAGTAGCATCACATTGATCAGTTCTAGTGTCTGTTTAGAGCCAGATGAGGAAAATGCCACAACGGGTCGTTAAGGCACATGCGTCCTTTCTGATTTCCTCTAAATATACATAATTGTAATTGGAAGAGCTGTCTGAATTATCCCTGAGGGACAGAAATAAACAGATAGTTTAAAAAGTTGGCAATAGGCGGAGGGGAGAAGCCTGTGTGTTTAGCCTCGGTTTTCTCAGACAAAAAGTAATGTAAATCTTCCCTTGACTTCCACATCACAGAACAGAATCAGGCGCAACAATTGCAGAATTGCAAAAAAAGGAAAATCCCAAGCCCTGCCTTTTCTAGTCCACCTCCCTACCAAAGCAAGGTTGTACATTTTTTTTAGTGCTTTCTGAAGTCTAATTTTAGGTGTCCCAAATAATGTGGCTTGTATTATTTCCCTTGGGAAGCTCCTTCACAGTCAAATAACTCTCATAGTTCAGATTGCCTGACACTCAGCCTAATTTCTCTTTTTCTTAGTTTGATCCCATTTGCACTCCACTGCATATGACTACCTTGTACCAAGCAAAATAGTTTCTTCTACCCCTCAGCATCAGTTTTGTGCAATATAAGAATTATAATTCAGAAGTACATTTACAAGGACTAGTTATACTTTTTGAGCTGTTTTGCTTCTCACAAGTCATCCCATTAGTCAGTGAACATTATTACTGTTCTCTGATCTCAAAACAATTGGTCTTTTTTTGTTCTCTTGGTAAGGGCAATTCTAAACCCGGTAATTTCAGGTGTCACGGATTGTTCCTTGCTTCTTCTCACAGTGCTTGCTTGAATAGCAGCTGGGTTTAAGAACTACAGTGCAGCCCTCAATGTAGAACTCATGCTCCTAATTTCTGAAGGCCCAAATAAAATCTTGACACAGACTTTCATTTTGAAGTGTCAGAGAAGACAGAGTAGATGCAGATCTTTCTTCTTCATGGAATGCTCTCTCAGTCGCATGCTGGATTCATCTGTGGGAAACTCAATATCTCTGCCTAAGCTTTTATGTAGATTTGGTCTCACCTTGCCCAAAAGCTCTGATCCAAGCACTTCCCAAAGGTCTCCTTCTAAACTGTCCCTGCCACAGTGCTGGGCTCACACTAAGACAAAGTCCTGCTGGGAGCACAGAGCCACAGTAAGAAACAACACAGTTTTTGGACGGTAGCTGACATGTCTCCTGCCGTACTGATGCTCAGCAGGACCACCACAGGTCCGTCTGCAAAGGGTATGCTAAAATGCCTTCACCCATCATGGAAAGGCATGAAACAGCTGTACCTTCAATTTAGAACAATATCTAGAAGGGGAAAAGGCAGAGGGGAAAAATCACAATTATTTAAATACACATGAAATGCATTTATACACAAAAATATTACTTAACTAGTAGCACTTTTTTTTTTTTTAAATGGCTATAGTCCTTAGGTCTTTAGGTGGTATAATCATTAATACAAACCAACATGGCTGGAACTGAAAATACAACCCTTTTAATCAATTTGGAGAAAGGAGTGCAAAAGAACTGATTCATTATTACTGGATTTGCAATCACTCCAACTGCGCATTCTGAAGTAGGTAATTCAGCTTTGGAGAAATTTACCGAATTTTTTGCCTCAAAGTGAAGGCTGGGGTAACTATTTCAAAGGTGTGCAGGAAAGCTTATCTAAAATATTGGACTTATTTTCCTGATTAAAAAGTGAAGGAAAAAAGTAGACCACAAACTCTGTTTTTAACTTTTAATCAGCTTTTATACAATCAAGTATGATTTCCCCATTAACTACAGTGTTCTGAGTTATAGCTTTTAAATCCTTATATTTTAACAGAAAACTAAAAGAATTTCAAAATTACACAGGAGAAACAGCATCAATAAGCATCTGCTCAACTTTCATGATCTGAAAAGTAGACAATGAGCCTAATTGTGCCCCCACTTGCTCCTGTCAAACATCACTGAAGAACAGCTGAAATCACTGGCACAAGCATACCACAGATCTTTTGAAGACAGTACAACACATGTAGAGGCAGAGAAGAGAAAAACAGAGAGGGGCAGACGTGTGTTATACAGATCAATTTTTCTGCTGTCACTATCACACAACTGGAAATGACTTGGAAAAAGCTCCTCTTTGGAATGTACCAGTTTAGATTTTAATTATAACAGAATCAAACCATGTAATTCTTAAGGATCAGATGCTACATTTCTACTGCTTTCAGTGTGAATGCCATTTTGTGTTTTGAGAAGAGAACAAGCAATGATCAAGGTAGAGCCTCTGAGTATCCTCACAGTCTCTTTCTCCTCTGCAAAAATAACCCTGTCCACAAAAAACCTTGGTAGTCTCTGCCATATTTGAGAGATTTAAGAGCAGTGCAGAAGTGTCAAACTGTTACAACCTTCTTTTACAGAAGAAAGGCAAACACTCATATACATAACCATCTTACTATATATATTTTAAGACATTCACAGGTATATTCCTACAGCTGACTAAGAAAACTCTAGCCTTTCATCATTTCCTAACAGACAGTACCTGGATTCTATACAACCCAAGAGAGAAATTGCTGCTCTCAGTCGACATTTACATCACTGCAACTAAAGGCAGAATCTGGCTTTTTCAAT
Organism: Aviceda cuculoides; assembly: GCA_035590195.1. NCBI lineage: Eukaryota > Metazoa > Chordata > Aves > Accipitriformes > Accipitridae > Aviceda > Aviceda cuculoides. The sequence continues at coordinate 6,806,057 of JAVJGG010000073.1, forward strand.
TCCATTGAAATGTACAAACCTCGAGGGCTCTCCCTCCATTTAATACCCGATGAAACACTCTTAAGCAGCATTTGTCTACAGAGGGTCTGTGGGATTGTCTCACAGCACATAACAGTATCCTGCATTTAAGCCAAGGAATGCAAGTTCTCCTCAGCTTGGACTATTTCCACCAGGCTTGATCCGGCTAAGGGCTGCCTCCCCTTTCTGCCTGAAAAAACCAGCATGACTATTATTCTGTCAGCAGCCTGATAACACTGTAACAAACTGGCCAGGGCTGACCTAGCACAGATTACAGGAACTGGAAGACACTTTGCTTCCATGTGTGCTGTGGGCAGATCTCAGCTGGGTTCCCTACAGTGCTGAGACTAGAAATTAAAGTGCTATGCCTCGACAAACCTCCCTTCAGAGGCAAAGCTGCACAGATGACTTTATGTCCCTATACACGACTATTTCTGGGTGTAGCTTCCTCTGCTCCATGGGGACCTGCCATAGAAGACTAATTGCTGTAAGGGAGCAGAATAAGAGAATTTGTCATTCTCTTTTAAATAAGAAGTAAGATGACAAGAACGACACATAAGAAAAAGAAATATATTTTGCCTACTGTAGAGTTAACCTCAAGTTAAAGAGTCCAAAGACAAATGAGGTAAATTAGAAGCAATTAGGATTTGCACAAAGAGGTAACTTTGCAAAGGAAACAATTTATACAAAGGGTTTCCTTGAAATGTACTGTATCATCCACACAAAGACAGACATGGCCTATTTCACTGCCAGATATATAAACAATGGCGAATTGGATATACAGTCATTAGCAAAGTTAATCATTGGCCTAAGCTAAATAAAGTGCAGCTCATTGGAAGTTCAAGGTCACTGCCACATTCTGAAGATGACTGTTTACTTTTATACTCCTAAGAGTTTCAGTGTGAACGGCACTTGAGCTCTCTTAGTAGAGGCAATCTGATGCTTCAAGTTAACACTTGCAAGTTTTGAGGTTTCTGCAGAGAAGGAAATTGTATGTTTTCACATAATTATTAATAATATACTTCTTTATAGTTATTCCTGTATTTATTTACTATCATTCATATAATATAGATATCTGAAAAGTATACCTGTACACAGAATGCTTTCCACCAAAGAAATTCCCAAAGTTGTTTAATCAACTCCCCTAACAGAAGAAAGTGTTGCTTTCCAGTAAAGCAGCTAGCATCGAAATAGAAAACCCAAACAAGGCAGTGTTCAGCATCTTGCTTTTTTATATTTGCTATACACAGCTCAACAAATGTCTGTTTTCAAATGTCTGTTTTCAAATGCCAGTCAAGTGAAAAGAATTTGCAAACGTGGGTATCAGAAGACTACAGGACTTTCAAAATCCATGTCTCAAATAATTCTAAAATTTTCACTTTCAACCACATGATGTTTCATCAGAGCTCCTATTTTTGCAGCTTTCCATCTTGAAAACATAAATTTATAGAAACCTGTATGCATGCCACGTCAGGCTGATATCTACCAGCTTAAGAAACACAGTATAATACTGCCAATGCAAGGAACATAAATTTGGCAATTCAACATGAGCCATTCTTCCCTACAACACTGTATCAGTATCATGCCCCAGCATGGATTGTGGTCACTGTATGCTGTAAGGAGAATTGTCTTTCATAAGAGATGTAAAACGTGATGTTCTGGTCACCTGCAGGAATAAGTTGCCAGGGAAATCCTCACCTCAAAGAAAGAACAGGAAGCTTTGATCATGGTTTTCAGTGAAGTTCCGATTACTTAATTTCCCTTCGAAATCTATTTCCAATGGTAAAAATGCTAACTCTAACATCCTGACAAATTAAACTACAACTTTTGAACATGTTTATACATTCTTACTTTCATGCTCTTATCTGTCAATCCTGTTGAAACTCCTGCTCCATTTCAATGATACAGTTGATAACTTAATCTTAGATGTTCTTTACACCAGGGTAAAGCTTCCATACTTACAACTAAAAGGTATGTAAACACCTATGTTATTAAGGAAGCCTTGCTACACTACCATAATATTGCATTTTTAGTATTTTAACTAATTAATTGTTCTGAAAAAAAATAAAATGCAAAGTGTTCTTAATTGCCCCTTAAGAGTCACAGCTGCTATATTTATAAAACTTCCTACGTGCATAAAAGTGTCAATATGCTTTTTTGTACAAAAAATTGTTAGCTGTTTTTAAAGGCAGTGGACAAAATATCTAGCTCCAAGCTTACATCCATTTACTCAAGACAACGATTTAACTTTGTACAATGAACAACAAATCGCAAAGTCATTTGCAACTGCAACAAAAAAAATCCCTGATAAAAGATGTTTTTATTTGTAGGCCTAGTTCGGAATTGCTAGTAAAACAAAGTTCTCAGAAAAAACAATATGAGTTTTATTAAATTGAAGATGCAGCACTTTTACTTATTAAAGGACTTCAATTTCCATTCTTTGTGAAAGTCAATATATTCAGAAAGAACAATGTGACTGATACCTACCCGTACACATGGAATAAGCAATGATCACTAGGAATCCAAAAATAGTCAACTGACTTTGCTGCCTGATGAAGAAGGAAAGTAATTCTAGCGAGTAACTGACAACAGAAGATTTCTCTGAAGTTGTGTCTATCATAGACACAAAGAAGCAAAGTGGTTTTCTACAATTTCCCTTCTTTGAACAAGCAGATCAGAATCAGCTGCCAGAATTGGCTCCCAGGAATACTTCCAGTGCAGCCAGTATCTGCTACATTCAGACCAGGCAGGGTAATGATGAGGACTCACTCATTTCCACCAACTCTGGTGTCAAGTTTTATGCTTGTTTTGGACTCCAGCTTTCACTTTTAGCAGTCTGGATCTGGCCCTTCTCTTTTTTTACTTCCCTCTGTGACAATTTCTCTCCTTTCCTAAGTGGTTTATTACTCTCTCCATTCCCACTCTGCACTTTCTTCTTTGTCTTTGCGCTTTTCACCATTCACTTCATCTGTTGCCTGCTGCTGACCCAAGGCAAGACAAACGGAGCCAATTCATTTAAAAGGTGGAGTTGTCTGCCCTGGGGAAAGAAACATTGCACGGGGTGCAAAAGTAAGTAATTCTGCATGATGATACTAGAGGTTCAGCACAGGTTGCTAGTACTAAGAAAAACAAAGGAAATGCAGAACTAGGCTGATTCGGCTCTGAAAAAATGAAATGTGATTCTAGGAGGTACCAGGAGATATATCCTGACTAGAGCTGGTAAGTATTAGTGCCAACATACAAAGCCTCACATTGACAGACTGGATACAAGACTGAAATTTTGGAGAAAAACCACCAGGTAAAATAGTCTGGGGACAGGAAAGCAGCAAAGCAACCACAGTATGCCCGCTCTGCAGCTATACTGGCCTTCGCTGCCCCTGGTACAGCTTGTTCAGAACAAGCTCAAGTACCACCCCCCACCCCCCATGGCAGTGCATCATTTATCCTACTGTTAAGTCATGTAAACTCATGATCACTTGATCCAAGAATATTTTGTACAATCGGCTTTTGCATAATTTCCTTGCTACTTAGTCATTTCAAGGCTAAAAAAGGCTTTCATTCGCATTAAATGCCCTGTTGGGCCCCACATCTGTCACTCACACAGCTCAACACAGAGACAGTCTCCACCCCCTCTGTCAATTTACTAATTTAGGGACTAATCCATCTCTTATTAATTTTTATGCTAAATTTTCCTTCACTTTCAGTAGAAGTGAGGTCAGTTCTTTGGGTTTAATTCTGAAAATACTCAAGCAAATACAAGCTGCGGTGACAAAAGTAACATCACTAACGTGTTAAGCTGTTTGCACTTGCACCACTGATGAATTGAAACAACTTTCTGTCCAAATCCTAGGCAGAATTTGACAGATATTTTTGCAGTGATTGATGCATCCCCAAGAGGAGCAAACATTCCCTCTGAAAATAAGTTGCTAAAAAATGCTCTGTTTTGCTGATATGTAAGCCTGGCTTGCCTTTTCTGCGCCTCATGATTTTCTTTAGTTGTCTACTCAACTAACATAGCAGATCTATAGATTTTGTACAGATACAGTGTTATTTCTCTTCTTCTTTAGCATACAACAAAAGTGTAACTGACTTGGACAAAAGACTCAAACCTGTCAGGACTATTTTATATGCATTCAGTAGCACTGGTGCATGTACACTTTTCACTGCACAAAACTATGCCAGTTAGGAAAGCAATAACATAATACCTTTCAAACAAGAGGATACGAAGGAGGAACAAAAGATCCCAAGACCTCCCTTGTGACCCAGTACCATATTCTGCTCTCCTTTTTTTTCTTTTTTTGTTACTTCTAATGAAGCGAGTAAAACATGATATAGCAACTAGAAAAAGTTAAATGGTACAGTAGTCATTTACAGACCTGCATATAGCTTGTGGAAGGGACCAACACAAAGGGTTGCTATATCTAAACCCATTCATTCACTTTGTTCACCTAGAAGGAAGCATTTTACCCCTATCTTATGAATCGAGCAGAAGCACTGTAATTTCTAGCCAACGCTTTAATTTATCAAGGCAGACATGGCAGTTGCCAACAATGTAAATGAAGGATATAGCATATCCATTACATTGAAGCTGCAGAGCAGACACAGGAGGTAGTTTTCTTAGACATTTGTAAGAGTAGTGTCAAGACTGAGCAAGTACATTCATACTGAATTTTCTGTTCTCATTTTTAGTGAACTTTATCTTGTAGGGACCTTTGGTCCAGTTTTCCACTGCTTTTCACTTTGTATTTTCACTTACACTGTAGCTGTAGTACAGCTGTTAACGTTGCTCTCCTCTGCCTGGGCTGGCTACAAAATGATGCCATTCTCACTACAGACAGTTATATATCTATGCGTAACAGTGCTGAAAGATGACAGAGGGTCAATGCAAAGAAGAATCAGGCTCCCCATGCATGATCTTATTTGAGAGAGAGAAAGATGTCTGGTAGTCTAAAGGAAATCCATTTTAGCTGCTGTCTGAATTACCAAGGCATGCAAATATGCTTTTCACACCTTATGAAAATGCTTTAGTTGTTTCACATACTTTCAAAGCAATCCAAAGGCAGCTTTACAGCTGTCATATATGTAATACTGAATTGAGTCCACTCGATGATATTCAGAAGTCAAATTAAGGCGGGCATATTCAAAAGAATACAATTTTGTCTAAAAATACACTCTTTCTCTCTGATTTAGAAGCCCCAAGAACATTTTTTCTGTTTGCAAATATAGCACTGTTTTTTACATCACTGTTCATCCTGGCTACGAAGCCACTGGACAACACTGATGCAGAACGACCACATATGAAAAGGCAACTGTGAAGTTCCATTAAGGTTTTGCTACTATAAGCCAATTTTCAGAAAGCTTCAGCCTTTCAAAGAGAGTAACCACTTTGTGTAAGAACACAGACTAACCGAGGAAGATCTATAACAATAGTGGTAAAGGCATTCCAGAAACCTATACCTCAAAACTGCATAGCAGTCACTACTAACTCAGTGTAAGGTAAGTACTGAGGACTTTTAGATAAAAGAATTTACTGGATATTATAGTTGATTATTATGTTTATTTAGATATTAATTTTACATATACTCTGAAGAAGCTAGGAATCTTTACTCTGGCACAACACAGCCTAGTATCATTTTCCCAAAGCAATCATCTGCTTCAATTTTTCATTTGTGATCTCATTTATTAGAATTTATAATGAATGCCATAAAATACCCACAGCATAATGCAGCAGATGCTCACACACATCCAGGATCAGTAACTTATGGAAGTTAAGGGTAGGAGACCCAAACTGAGCTAGTCCAGTCTCACCTACTTTCGATAATGGAACAGAACTTGTCCCAGTCACTGAGCACAGAGAAGAAAAGGTTCCACAGAAGTAGATGCTTCTCAAAAATCATGTAATTCTTATAGGTGAGTTCTGACTAACAAACATACAAAGAAATTTGACACCTATCCTTTCACTGCTCTGTTTCTCTTTGAAGCTAGAATATTTTAAAGTATTATATTAACCTATTTAATATAAGTTAATGTTTATTTCAGATATAAAATAGTAAATCATGTTATTCAACTCTGATGCTTTTAACACCTATCTCTTAAAACGTGCAAATATTTTTCTATTTGTTATGACTAAGACGTTGTTTTCAGTTCAAGGTCTTCTTTTCAGAGGATAATGAATTTCCCAAAATACTAACCTCATCAACCAACAAAATTATTCTTTTCAAGTATTAAGAGCATCTTTTAGGATCTATGCTATGTTCTGTTACGACATTCAACACTGCTGACCTTTATGGTGTGATTACTGAGACGTGACACTGCTATGTTTTGATTTACTGTTTAAAAGAAAAATTACCGTATTTAGGTAATTTTTCTGCAAATTCAGATTTAGTAGTCATTATGTAGGCAATCCTAGCATGGCCCTTCCTGATGTACTGCAGTTACAGAAATTGAGATGTTGAGGATCTTTATTTGTATTTCCTTTTGGAGGTGCCGTTGGAGAGAGGGGAAAAAACGAGGGAGTTGCTTTGTATTACACTATATGATTTAATAAATACAGTCATATGTTGCTCTTTCCAGTGCAGTACAATCACAGAATCAGAAACTCAAGTGCATCTCAATCATTTTCAGGAATAGATCCAAACCAGCAATGACTTGAACACTGCAGCTAATGAATTATGCTTTGCATCTGCCCCCAAGCAACTGAAGTCTGTATGCAAAGCTAATCAAACTAATTATACACGTCTTCACAGAATGCATATCCTTGATTTTTTTTTTTTTAAATCAAGTTTCATACCTATATTGCAAGCTGGTACAGACATCTGCACTTCTGTGCAATTTTGTATGCCACTTAGCCTACTGGAGCCTCAATCTTAATAAGATGTTGTAGATAACACTTAAAAATGTTTAGCAACAGTGTCACTGTAACATCAAGAGGGGTTGCATGCTGGTTATTAAGCCCCATTCCTTGACCAGGATCTTCTACAGGAAAAGAATCGACTCCCACAGAATTTCTCTCTGGTTATGAGTCTAACCCACATTTTGTCATCATCATCTACAGCAAAACATCCAAAGCATTCTATCAGTGAAACAAAGCACACTTACGCAATCCTCTTTAAGGGTCCCACACTGAGCTTCTTGTATGTTACCTTGTACATGGAAGCTACTAACTGACAGCAAAGCAGACTCTATCTTTCCACCTCACGTTGGGCAATGTCCCTTACGAGCCGTGGGTGGCAGCAGCGTCTGCACCGCCTGCACATTCCAGCCGGGACAGTTTTAGGTCACAGGTCCACGCAGTGAATGGGAATAATCCTCACGCACACATACCTAACAAATGTCCCAGCTCAGACTGCCATCACAGAACGAAGCTGTATTCATTTCCTTGATCATCTTGCCTGTGGCTTGTCTTTCAGTACAAAGAATGTGAATTGAAGACTTTAACAATGATTATACAAACACGTTGTTAAATAAGCAGGAGTTTGTGCTGGATGTGCAGATGGAGAAACTGAATGTATCAGGAAGCAGTTCAACAAATCGATTCATGCAGCATGCAGGATAACAGGTATCACTGTTATCACAATTTCAGCAATATTTCACTGCTTGAAACAGCAGAAGCACTTGCAAATTTTAGCCCATAAATCCAGACTGTCCCAAGACCATCCTGTGTTGAAATCATCAATCTTTATTTAGTATCTCAGTGTCTTCTCTCCTAAATCAAATGTATTTTGCTACCTTTCAGGAATCTCACTTAGTAATATTCCACTTTCAGTAGCAAACAAAAAAAAAGCATGCTGGCCTCACGTGTCCTTCCTATTCCTAGAACTCCCAAACTTCTTGAACAACGCGAACGCACCCTTCCTCCACTGCTCCCTGCCCCGGCAGAGGCGGGCTGTGGCATCACCTACCCCTGCTACGCCTTTACAAACTCCAAGCATATCCTAAGAATAAAAACACCCCCCCCTCTCGCTACCCGCTACCGACACATTCCCTGTCGCTCTGTATTAGCACAAACAGGCTGATGCATCAATGACAAGATTTCAGTGTCATTTTTACCCATGCTAATTATTATTAAACCTTTAGGAGCTTCTTTCCAACGCTTCTCCGGCACTCCCCCTGCAATAGGTACACAAACATTCAACACGCGGTAGCTTTTACAATTAGTCAACGCCGTTTTCTCAGCTGACCTACGCCAGCACACCTATTTCAAGGGCGAGACCTCGGAAAAAAAGTTCTTCCTACCCACCGCCGCCTGCAAACAGCCCGTCTCCCTTTACTTGACAAAACAGAAGAGCAGCACCACGAAAAACCTGTACCTAACGGGCAGCTGCGCTTCCTCCGCCGCTGTGTCACCGCATCCCGAAGGCTCGGCTCTCCCCGGGACGCCCAAGCCCTCCCTGGCCGGCCGCTGACCGGGGCCCGGCCCTGCCCGGCGGCGCGGCTGAGCCCCCCGCAGGGCGCGGGGGAGCGGAGC